>CM016621.1:113744838-114344838 GCA_005393395.2 Gossypium australe
TTCCGAGAAGACATCCACAAATTCCTTTACTGTTCTAACCTCATCCACGATCACTTCCTTTGCATCCAAGGCACTGACATAGGTTAAGAAAGCCATGCATCCTTTTCTCACCATTCTTTCCGCCTTAAGAGCAGACACTACATTGGACAAGTAGTCTCTCCTCTCGCCTATCACCAAAACTTCATCATCCTGAAAAATCCTTAACACATGCGCTTAGCAGCATAATCCAAGTTTGCTCGATATCTTACCAACCAATCGATGCCTAAGATCAAATTGAACTCCCCAAACAGTAGTTCCATCAGATCAGCCGGAAAAACCAACCCTTGTACTTCTAGAGGAACATTCCTAAAAAGTTCTTTTACTACTACAGCTTGCCCTAGAGGACTAAGTACTGTCATCTCCCTAGAAGAAGTTTCAGAGTTCATGCTCAAGGTTCCAGACACCACACTAGCAACATAGGAATGCGTCGACCCAATATCAATTAATGCAGTAAAGGGTAAACCGAAAATGAGGAACATACCTGTTATAATGTCTGGTGCATCACCCTCTTCTCGGCATTTGGTTGCATAAACTAACCCGGGCTGTCTCGCCTTAGCATTCCCAACACTTCTGCCCGGTGCTCCGCGACCCCGACCAGAACCATTCCCGCCTCTGTTCGAACCACGACCCCTCGGCATCTGCTGTCCACCCCTACCTGACTGCACATACCCCTGACCTACCATCCGAGCTCTGTTCTTTTCCAGCGAGCAGTCCCTGATCAGATGATCCTTTGACCCACACCTGAAGCATACCCTATCTCTACCCCAGCACTCTCCTGCATGTGACCTCCCACACTGAGCATACGATCGAAAAACAGCTGCTGGCGTTGCAATACGACCCGGCCCATCAACCCTAGGCCTCTTCTGAAAACCCCCAGATGATCCTGACGGTCCATAACTCCTCTTATTTCTGCCTTTATCCTTGTCCCTATTCTGCTTCTTAGTCTGAGTCACCTCCTTAGCTATTTTAGCCTTTTCCACCAGGATAGTAAAATCTCTCTCCCGCTGAGGAGCTATTAACACTCACAGCTCGTCACGCATCCTATCTTCGAATCGCACGCAATGCTCATAGTCGGTTCCGACTATCCCCCGGGCGTATCGGCTCAACCGCAGAAATTCCGCTTCATACTCAGCTACTGACTTACCCCCTTGGACCAAATTCAGGAACGCTTTCCTTTGAGCATCCACGTAACTGGCCCCAACGTACTTTCCTTAGAACTTCTCTTTAAAGAAATCCCAATCAATTCGGTCCGCCGGTGTACCCTCTCTCATAGTGAGCCACCACTGATAGGCCTTATCCCGAAGTAGAGACACCGCGCCCTTCAGCTTTTCCTCTGCCGCGCAGTCCAAATTATCCATAATTCTCTCGACTACCTCTAGCCAATACTCAGCATCGTTGGGAGCTACTCCAGAGATACCCCTAAACATCTTAGCTCCATTAGCTCGAAGTCACTCAGGAATGGACTTTCGAGTTGCTGTTCATGTGCTTGCCGCAGCCACTCGCTCCAACGCTCGCAACATAGCTTGGGATAGGGCATTATCTCCCCCAGTTCCGTCTTACGATCCCGCTTCCGCCACAGGTGATGCTGGCACATCACCTTCAGGCTCATTTCTCGCTTCCGAAAGTTCAACCTCATGACCTTGGCCTCTCCGACGGCCGCGTGTAATACGTCCACGTCCTCTACCACTCATGTCTACTGTTTCGTCTTAATCTGATTAAAAATTTTATGCATCAGTATTTCTTCCCACTGTTTATTAAACGAGTAGTTTTATGAAGATAGGGTTATAAGTAGTTTTCCGCAAGCACATGTATTCCTAAAGCTTTTCATTTCTACGGTAAAATTTCTTAATTCTATCATCCACAACAACATGTTCACATGATACATCCACTTTATGCAAAATACTTTATAATCATAGAACTTACCTGGCAGACTTGGGCCGGAGACTCGGGTGCCACACTCAAAAACAGTCCATGTACATATTTTCTTAAAAGCGAAATCTAAAAAGCATTTTGAACCCAAAACCCAAGGCCAAGCTTTTTAAAACTGCACTCTGATACCAAATTGTAACACCCCAAACCCGACCCAAACACTACGACCGGATCTGGCATGTCACTAGGAAAAAGTTTAGAAAGTTTGACAGGTTTCAAAAAATTTCTTAGTCATTTTAAAATCTCGAATTTCATGTTTTAGTTGAAAACTCGTTGTTTAATTAACTATGAAATTTAACTAGTCGAGCTTTGCGATTAGGTGACATTCGAAAACACTTACCAATTATTCATTTATTAGGTTTTTAATAAAAATGCCTTTTATTATAAGAACCATTATTTGGCAGGTTATACGAAAACTTTAGTTTCAAATTTAATTTTTGAAACATCCCATTGAGCAGTCTGTAATCAATATGTCTAAACTTTAAACCTGAAAGAAAGTTCTAAATTTTATAGTGGCCTTATTACAAACCAAAGGAAAAAAAATCCCCAAAAGTGATAAACGATAAATAAAATAAAATTTACTCATAAAATCCATGCGTGGCCACCTCGAGTTCCCTCCAACCCATTCCATTAAGCTAAGAATTACTTGCAATTGTTTAAACAAAAGTGTGAGCCATAAGACTCAGTGTGCAATTATTCCACATACTCCACAAACGGGCCTTAGCCGCGAGCACCATTGGCCGAAGCCCAATTAACACATCATAACTAAATGATTCATATGAAACCCAACCCAACCTAGTTTTCCATCCTCTACACTCCACTTCGTACGTCCAACCTCAACACACCTGGGGATTTCTATAATCAACCATCCATCCTCTACACTCCACTTTGGCAGTCATGTTGACAGACACACTACTCAAAGACAATATAACGTGGCCTAGCCACCGACCACCATGTGACCAAATATAACGTGGCCTAGCCACCGATCACTATGTGACCAAATCGTCGATACAATAATGTGGCATCACGCCATCATTTGGTGCAACATTGTCACCCATAAGCACTTCCCCTTCATATCATAACATCCCAATATCCCATGCATATGCAACATAGTGTAATGAACATATTATTATATATGATGTCATCCACACAATCATGCTATCAAAATTGAAAGGTTTAACCAAGATACACTAACCTGATGTTTCGGTTTTACCCAACTAGGGTAACGTAATCACCATTGCCGGGATTTTCAGCTTCCACAAAATATACACAATTAATACCACAAAAAGGAATAGTGTGAAAATTACACACCTGTGAACACGCAAGATTACACTATCGATCTCGCTAACGTCCTCACTTGCAGGGATCACAGCGATCTGTTTATCCCTCTCTGAAGCCGGCCCACAACCCGGTGGCCAGTCACAAACAGTTGACACCGCTCACTTCTTGAACTTAGAGGTAGGGACTACGAGTCCAACCCCCTCCGTTGTTTGGCCAAGATTCGATTCCATGAAACAGATCTTGGTCAGCAGACCAAGCTAAGGCATTGAAGAATATAGAAACGAGAATATACGCTCAACGAATAGATTTCTTACCTAAATCGACAAGATACTGAAAGCTTTTGGCTTTGGCTATGAGATCGATTGAGTACCTATATAAATACCAAGTAAGAATCGGTTCTCCAAGAAGGATTGAATCCAAAGAAGTGACCCTTTCGGCCAACCAAACAAACAGAATCCTCTTATAGCCTATTCGGTTAACAACACTTACCAACACCCTCTTGAGAACAGGCCACTCAAAGAAAAGATGATGGAAATACGTCCTTCTACCACTGACCAACACCCATGAATACAAGTCAGAGCCTTAGATTAACCACAACAAAACAAAGAGAAGTGGAAACGATAACGAAAGTGAAAAAGATCACTTACCCAACAAGAGTATAACACTTAGAAGTTCTATGATCGACTATCAGCAAGATCAGCAGAAGGATGCAGGGTTCGGCTAAAGCAAGAAAAGAAATCAAAGAGAAAGAATGTTAATGGATGATGATTCGACCAAGAAAAAAAAGAAATGAGGTATGGAATTCGGCTTTAATGATTATCAAACAAAACAATCCCAAGGAAAGAAATGAAAGGTGGGTTTTCAGCTATGGAGAATAGATAGAAGAATGATGGAGTATGAAAAAGGAAGAAAAGAAACAATGGGTGCTACAGCTTTGAGTAAAAGAAGAAAAGCAAAACAAAAAGAAAAAGAAAACGAAAAGAATTTGTGAGAATTCGGCAAGGGTTGAATGTTTTGAAACAAATGAAGTAGTTAAGAAAATAAGCAGAAAACAGGAGAAAAAGAATGCCTATTAGGTTTGGCTAACCAAAGAGGAAATGCCCAAGCAGCAGCTTCAGAAATTTCGGCAAACAGAGTAGGAAAATGTGCTAAAATAAGAGCACACCAAAACCGAAGAAATGGAACCCCTAACACATACACTTTGCTAAAAACATATTAAAGTTTCGGCACCTATACCCCTCCATCAACGTCGAATGCCTAAAACCACCTACACTCCTTCAAAAATTCAGCTAGCACCCTACACCACCTCAATCCCCCAAGTTTCTCCTTGAAACACTCTTGAACACTCATTTGAAATGGTTTGAAACATTCAAAATAATTTGAATGTTTCAAATCCCCCTTTTTACTCTTGTCCAACCATTCAAAAAGTTTGACCAAGTCACCTCCACTCTTCAAGGTTCCCAACCGATTCCAACATCCATCCCTTTGACGTATGAGCAAAAATAAAAGCCACATTGCTGACCACGTGAATTGAACTTGCTCCCCTCTGCTCTCCATGAGGCGTCACTTACCTGCTCCTTAAGTGGTGCCTCTTTGCCACTTTACCACCTTAATTCTTATGCCAACAAGTACAAACAATAAACCTTAAGTCCGGCCCCCAACCAGCTTCCCTCCTAAAGTGCCCAAAATTAGAATTTTGGCCAAGGTTCCTACTTAACCCCGGGCCTTCCTAGAGACCCCAAGCACACCCAAACAACACACAAAGTATACCAAACACACAGAAACAAGATAAATGCAGAGCCCCTAAATCCCGGATGTTACATATGTCGTGACATCCTCTATAACGCCCCAAATTTGGGCGTAGAAGAATTGGGCCTATTGGGATTTGAGTCTCGTAAAATTTTTAAGTGAGCAAGAAAATGACAAATGACATGACGACTTTAAAGGCTTAATGAATTTGGAGTGTCTAGGTGTGTTGGAGAAGCTCTGGGTTCGAGTTTTGTGGTGGGGGAATCTTAATTTAATTAATTAAGGAATCAGGATTGTGAGTAGTGGGCTTTTAAATAAAAATAAGTGAAAAATGGCACAAAGAAGCTTGTGGTGAAGTGGCTAAGTGACGCCACTAGGGTGTAGAGAGGTGGCGACGTATGCATGTAGGAAGGTCTGAGGTTCGAGTGCTAGCTTAGCTTTATTTTGGAGTTTAATTTTAGGCTTCTAGAAGGCTGGAAGTGGCGTGTCGAGGGACTCTAAGGAGAAGTGATCAGTAGAGAGAATTTAGGAGAAGGATAAGGGAGATATCATGGAGAAAAATTAGGAGATGACCAGTGGATGAAGTGGTGCCGAATTGGACTTTAGGGGTGGCTAAGTTTCGGCTATAGGCTATATAAATGTGTACGCGCCGAATCTGGGGTCCTAGGAAAATACCTTGCCTGTTGCCGAAATCTCCTATAGCCGAATCCCTTTTTGCCAAATTCTCTCATAGCCAAACTCTTTTATTGCCGAAGTATCATCATCTTCTCTTGCCGGAATCCCTATTAGTGCCGAATCTTTGCTGTTTTCCTCCATCACAAATCGATTGTTACCTACTCTCAGTCAAAGTTAAAAGCCGAATCTCATTCAGTAGCTACCTAGGCCGCAGGATCAAAAATTGGGTTCGGTAAGTGTTTAGTTAACCCCCTTAGTGTGTTTTTTTAAAAGCCGAAGGGCTATCTAACTTCTCATTGTCATTAATCTTGTATTAACAAGGGTAAGGTTCAGAGATCGCAAGCGTGGTAAGGATCGTTAGCAAAGTGTAAGTGTACTCAACTCGATTATGGTTTAAGTAAATGGTCGAATGTGAGTATGATCTATAGGGGTGACTTGTGTGGATTATGAGTCACTCAAAGTTTGATGGTGTATGTGTGAGTATGATCTATAAGGGAGATATCATGGAGAAAAATTAGGAGATGACCAGTGGATGAAGTGTCTGTTCTTTGGAATCCTACCTGGTGCGTACTGTCTGTTCACTTTAGCCGCAAGGACTTGTTAATGGGCCAAAGTTCATAATTAAAACCCAAGACGGACCAAAATACCCCTAATTTGAAAATTACCAAAATACCCTTATTTTGAAAATTTTCAAAATATCCTTAAATTTGCAAAATTACTAAAATACCCCTGATTTGTAAAATTACCAAAATACCCTTGATTTGTAGAATTATCGAAATATCCCTGATTTACAAAATTTCCAAAATACCCTTGTTTTGTAAAATTACCTAAATACCCATATAGGGTCGAATTACGAAAATACCCTTAGGTAGTGAGATGACTAAAATACCCCTAAGTGCTTAATGTGTGAAATTGTGTATGTTGCATTCATGAAATATATGTTGCATTTGGGTGGGTTTTGATGATACGGAGGAATATTTGAGGATTGCATAGTCGCTTGATGACCGTTGATCCACCAGTGGCTTTAAGCCCATTATAGCAGCTTTGCTGCAACGTTTGAGTAGTGCCACTGTTGGTGCTACCTTTGGAGTGTAGAGATGGGTGGGTTGATATTTATATCCCCATAAGAGTGTAGGGATGGATTTGGGATGGCTGCATTGCATTCATGTGATACTGATGTGATGTGAGGTCATTGCGGGCTAAGGCCCAAGACCACCGAATTTGATAGGGCTTAGGCCCAATGTGATATTTGCATGTTGATTGGTTACCAAGGGTTGTACACACTGAGTTTTGAAACTCACACCCTTTTATTAAATGTTTCAGGTGACCCCCAGTAGACGGCTCGACATGGGAAAGGACTCGGAGATGGCCACACTACAAGATACTTAGGAGTTCTGTTTATTTGTTTCAAAGGACATGATTTTCATTACTTTATTTTCGCTGGTTTTAATAAGGCCTAGTACTCCGATTTGACTTTAGATTTTGTGTTTTGTTATCATTGTTCAACAGTTTACTTAATTGTTAAACTTAAATAAATTTTCTTAAATATGGTTTTCGAAATACCTAAAAATATGGGCTTTTATCATTACTTAACAAGATTCAAAGATTTTGGGCTTCTAGGCCTTAAATTTTAACTTAGCAAAATCGTTTTGAATTATGCCTTTGATGTGACATTCCCGGATTCGGCCATAACGTCTGCGCTGGGTCTGGGGGTGTTACATCCTCACGCTGTGTCATGACATTAAAGGCAGTTTCGAAATTCTTCTATTTTGCTCTATCTGTTGCGACATCCCAGGCTTCGTGCTGCAAAAGCGACCAGTATTTAGTTAATACACCTTCTAATGGTCTACTTGTAACACCCCAAACTTGGCCTAAAAGTTAGGCTCGAATCTGGCGTGTCACATCAAAGGCATAATTTAAACAATTTTGCTAATTAAAAATTTAAGGCCCAAAAGCCCAAAATCCTTGAGTCCTGTTAAGTAATGGAAAAAACCCCATTTTATAATTTTAAATATTTCAGAAACCAAGTTTAAACGTAAGAAATTTACTTAGGTTTAATAATTAAGTAAACAGTTGAAACAACAAAACCCAAAATCTAAAGTCAAATCGGAGTACAATGCCTTATTACATCCAAGGAAAATAAGCAATTAAAACTATGTCTTTTGAAACAAATAAATAAAAATTTAAACAGCATCTTGTAGTGTGGCCATCTCCGAGTCCTCTCCCACATCGAGCCATTTACTGAGGATCACCTGAAATATTAAATAAAGGGTGTGAGTTTTGAAACTTAGTGTGTACAACCCTTGGCATTCAATTCAAAATATAACTATCACATTGGCCTGAGCCTTATCAAAATCGGTGGTCTTGGGCCTTGGCCCACAATGACCTTATATCATATTATATCTGATCGTTGAATTCAGAGTTTTAAATTTATAATGAAAACAATCAAACATGGAAACTAACTCTGACAACGTTTTTTGAGGCAAGCGCACCTATCGAACAGTAGTATAGTTAAGGCAAGACCGGAATGTCAAACCCAAAGGAACTAAAAGTACTAATACTAACTTTCTTTCTATTATCTAGCATAAAATAAGTGAAGTTGTTATTTAATCTAAATTTAACTAACTACTAAGCTAAAGAGACGAAGACAAAAAAAATGAATTGGGGAAATACTCAGTTGATTAAGACGATACCCTTAGGAAGAATCCACCTAGACTTCACTTGTTATCTAACACTGAACCAAACGATTTATTCACTTGATTTGATCCGTAAGATTCCCTAAGTTATATGTAACCCTCACTCGAGGCGAATAACGTCTAACCCTAGGTTGATTAATTGAAATCTCTTTCTAATTAAAACCCCTAGAATTGCATTAATTCGATCTATGGACTCCCATATTAGGTTTCACTCTAATTCGGAAAAATCTCGTCACCCAATCTCTAGGCGTGCGACCAACTTCGCTTAATTATGCTAGATCTACTCTTAAGCAGGGTCTTTTGCTCCACCACCTAAGCACATCATACTTGAATTAATATCCCGAAAATATTAACACAAGAATTAAGCACACATAATTAAGAACAAATCAAGTATTTATCATATAGTTCAGAAAATAATAACAAGATCCGTCTTAGGTTTTATCCTCTTCAGGTATCTGAAGGGTTTAGTTCATGACAATAAAAGAAAACATCTCAAAATAAAAGATAAAACAAAACTTAAGAAATCCCTAAAACCCCCTGAAGGAATTGAAGGAAAGATCCGCCATCTTGAGTATAATTTCGGCTTCTTGAGATGGATCAACTGGCTATCTTTGAGTGTTTCCCACAAATCTAACCTTTCTAGCTCGGCTCCTTGGCCTAGCTAACCGCCCCTCTTTAGGTTATACTTAGAGGGTTTATATAGGCTTTCGAAATAGGTTTCTTTGCCCCTAAGTATCCTTTTCCGAATGAAACTCTTATAACATTCCAAAGTTAGAGGGTTCTGCATTTTGAGTATTCTGTGTGTTTGGCTTGTTTTAATTGCTTATTGGAAGTGTTTGGGGGTCTTAGGAAGGCCCGAGTTTGAGTTGGAGTCTGGTTGAATTTTAGTTTTAGGGCACCTTAGGAGGAAGCTATTAGAGGTAGGTCTTATGTATAATTGAGGGTTTTTGGCATCACAAGATGGGGAGTGGTAGAGTGGCAGGGTGACGCCTAGGAAGTAAGGGGAGATGACGCCACAGGGGAGCAGTGAGGGAGCAGGTTCGAGTCTCATAGCTTGCTTTTTGGAATTTCTGTTTGGCGTCAGGATGGGGGGTGGTAGATTTCAGCATGGACTCTTCAAGGGGTGAGTGTTGAAGGGGTCAAAGAGTTTGAATGGATGGCCATGAGGGGTTGGTGGAGTTTGAATGGGTCAAACTAAATCAAATGGATGATGGAGAGGGAAAGTAGGAGGAAATCGTGGAAGGGGATGTTGGTGGTAGAGTTGGCCGAATTTGGGGAATTGGTAGAGTGGAGTTTCGACTAGGGGTGTATAGGTTGGTAAATTTCGGCATTGTGGATGTGGGGAGCTGAAGTGAACCGTAGCTTTTGAGTGGTTAGGTGCCGAAAGTCTTTAGGAGCATTTTAGTTTCCATTTTGGTCATTTTCGGTCATTGTGTGATAGTAGTGAAACCGAAACTTCAACCCTTTCTTGGTATCCTCTTTTTCTTTTGTTTTCTTCCCCTCTCATCTTTTCTCTCTTCAACCGAACCTAGTGCCTCATTTCCTTTCCACCATTTGTGACTTGTTTCTTCTTCATAGCCAAAACACCTTGTGTTTTTTTCTCCTTCTTGTTCCTTTGGTGATAGTTGGATGTCAGGGTGGTGATTGGTGTCTTCTACATTTCTTTTCTTCCATCGGCTGTTTGCTTCTGCATACCCGAACCTAAGCTGAATCTCCCTACTCCATTTGCCAGTTGTTCTCCTTCAATGCCAAATCTGTAAGTGTCTTAGCCGAAACTTATTCCTCTCTACTATCTTCTTCCTTCTCTTCTTTATTTCATATTTATGTGGAAGCCCAAACCCCTTTTTGCGTCAAGTGTAGGCCCCTTTTCTATCAATTTTGCTGATAGCCGAACATAAACTCTTCATTCAGCAAACTCTTGTTTCGGTAAGGAGCTTTCTTTTATTTTCTCCTCGTGCTCTGTCTTTTTCTCTTTGGGTTGGTTAAGCTGATGTTCTGACTCACTCTTTGGGGCTCTGACCGATTGTAGAAGGGTGTGATTCCATCATCTCTTTGTCGTGTGGCCTGGTTGCAAGAGGATTTGGGTAAGTGGTTGTTGGTTGAATGGGTGGTAAGGGGTTCTTTATCGACTTGTATGGCCAAAAGGCCACTTCTTTTGATCTTTGTGGAAAATCGATTTTAACATGGTGATTATTTAGGGACCCCATCGGTTTCTTAGGCCAACCTTTTAGTGTTCGGTTTCTGTTAATCTAGGTAAGGAACTTATGCGGTATGAGTATCTATTCTTTCGTTCTTTTCATTGCTTTAACCTGGTTCTTTGATCACGATCTGTCATGGATACGAATGCCAGTCAAGGGAAGGAGGAGGTTGGACTCGTAGTCTCTACCCCTAAGTCTAAGAAACGTATGGCATCGGCAGTACGAGACTTTCCACCGGGTTGTGGACCGGCTTCGAATCTGAGTAGATAGATTGCGGTTGTTCCCTCTTATGAGAGTGTCGACAACATTGAGAGTTTAGTTCTTCGTGTTTACAGGTGTGTAATTTCCACACCTTAATTTATTGTGGTGTATATGAATTTGCATATGTTAATTGAAGCTAAAAACTTCGGTAATGCTTATCGAGTTACCCTTGGTGGGTAAAACAAGAGGGATCAGGTTAGTTACTTAAAATCTTTATGACCTGTATGTATCGTAGCATGAAAAGATAAAAGCATGATTGTTGATGCCTATTGACGCATGTTATATTCATTACAGTATGCCAGTATGTTGCATGGGATGGGATAATGATATTGATGAAAGGGGAAGTATTTATCGGTGACTTTGTCACACTGCTTGATGGCTCGGTGCCATGTACTTATCGGTGACTTGGTCACATTGTCGTAGTGGCTGGGCCACATATATCGGTGACTCTGTCACATTATATCAGCTTTGAGCAGCATGACTATTAGCATGACTGCCAAAGAGAAGTGTAGCGGATGGAGGGTTGATTGTAGAAATCCCCAGGAGTGTTGAGGTTGGACATATGAAGTGGAGTGTAAAGGATGGATCATTAGGTTGGGTTGGGTTGCATTGCACTCATTATTGATATTGCATGACATTAGGGCTACGGCCCAATATAGTACTGAGGGCTTAGGCCCAGCTATCGTTGTAAGGGGAATTGCACACTGAGTTCTTGTAACGCACCCCTCTGCTAACTTTTGCAGGTAATAATTCTTAGATCAGTGGACTTGGGCTGGAGGAGTGGACTCGAGGTGGCCATGCACTGGTTTTTTTTTAATTCAACTAAACTTTGCTTTATTTATCATTTTCTGCTTTTGGGTATTTTTGTTATGTAATAAGGCTACTATTATCTTGCTTTAATTTCGGTTTAAACTTTAGACGTTTTAATTCACAAATTAATCGATAGGACGTGTTATAAAAAAACCAAGATGGAGGTTATTCACATATTAACTAACGATTTTATAAACAAAATTTGACAATAAAACCTCAAGATTACTCTAATGTAACGTTAAAGGTTTTCAAACGTCACCTAAACACAATAATTGGGGCTAATTAAAATCTTCGTAAATTGATTACTGAGTTTTCAATGAAAATCTAAAACTTGAGTTTTCAAAGAAAGGATTTTAAAATTTTTCTGAAAAACGCGAAGTTTCAAAAAGATCTTCCCATGTGACATGCTAGATCCGATCGTAGTGTTTGGGCCGGGTTTGAGGTGTTACAAATCTTCTTTCCAGCGACAGGGACACGGCCATGGCACACGCTCGTGTGAATCATCTTTAGGCCGTGTTCGGATTTCTTTAATGAGGCACGGCCGTGTGAATCAGGATCAGGCCATGTTCTAGTTTATCAGGGAGGCACGACCGTGTAGGCTTAAGTTCAGGACGTGTCAATTTCCACTTTGGCCCAATTTGGCCAGTTTCTTGTTCTTTCCATCCTCCGGTGCTTTCCTGAGTATAAGACATGAAAAGAAAGGATTAAAAGCACCTTTTTACACAAATCAAGGGATAAATCATCCAAAAGTATGCTAAATGTTGGATTAAAATATGTTACTTTTACGGTTTATCACATACCCCCACACTTAAGCTTTTGCTTGTCCTCAAGCAAAATTCTCAACTTACAATTAAAACAAACTTTCCATAATTCATAATTCCTATCAACAATGTCTCATCATAATTCATAGATAATTTAACTTAAAGAGTCCTAAAGATTCAAACAATATAAGTCATACATTTGTATCACGAAAACGTAGGTGTCTTCCCTTATCTAAATAATTACCTTTAATTCAAAAATGACAAGGATTGACATCCTCACAAAAGATTCACTCAAATCATTCAAAAAGTGTTTAAGGTTTAGGGAAAAGAGCACTCATAAGTCGAACCTAAAAAGTTAATCACATAGGCTTGCCTAAAAATCAAATCTCCACCACTGTAAAATGAGATGATAAACTGATCAAAAGGTCTTTAACAAGGTTGTAACGGGGCTAGGGTTAAAGGTGTGGATAAAGGCTGAAATAGAAGGTTAGAATCGGGATTGAATTGACAAGTTACCTATCTAGAAATACTGAGACGATAATAAATAATTACATCGACTGAAAAGTAATAACCCTAATAATACGAGCTTTTCTTTTGACAAATAGATTTTAACTGTATAAGCTCACTTTTCATAATACTAATACTAAATATACTTCGATTTTTTTTAAGAACAAATCAAATAATAAAGGATGAATTCAACTACTGAAATAATATAATTAGGTAACTAATCAAATCAAATCTCGATATAAGGGTAGTCAAAACGGAATGGTGATAACAAATACAAAGGGTTTTAGGTTAATATTAGTGGGTGAGTCAATAAAAAGGGTTGTTAGGATTAAACGGGGTTCACTAGGGGTTAATCGTGAAGGTAGGCTTTTATGGAGTGAGTGGGTTAAAACCTAAGTGCCTTTATCATCGCTGTATATCAAATCAAGGGTGTGGTCTTGACATGTATAATCGAAGCAAGTTCTAGAATAACAACAGTTCAATGTTGACACACTCATAATCAATAAAGTGAGCAAGAAAAAGAATATATGCTCTAAAAAGCTCAAAATCTCATAGAAATTATGGGTGTTTTTGATATCAACCTCGTAAATTTCAAATTTCAATATATCATTCAGATTCCGATAGACAACCTAAAAATTTTAAAATTTTTTTGAAAAATAGACTTATCATGCTTGATTCTCTAGTATCCTTCAAATTTAATTATCAATGCACAATTATCAATGACTTAATCTAAAACATATCAATAAAAATCATAAATCAAAGGAAATTTCATTCTAATCATAATATGAGAAACTTACTTTTCGAACAAGGCATAATTCAGGGATTTTCAAATAATACTATAGTTAACCCCCCACACTTAAGATGTACATTGCCCTCAATGTACAAAGATAGATAATATAAAAATAATCATAAAATCGTAAGATGGGGAGAGAAGTGAAACTTCCTGAATTTTGGATGATGTAAATGAAAAGAAACCGGATAAAATTAGAGGTGAACGTGGGGAAGATCTCGAACAGTTTGAAATTGAGTCCTCGAAGCAGCCATCTTGATTTTATTGTATCCTAAGCTAAATCTAAATGGTACGAATAATAAGAAGAAAATAAAAAAATAAAAAATAAAAAAAAAATAAAAGTAAATAATGGAAAATGAAAGAAGAAAGATAACGGGAAAAGGAAGGGAAGAAGGGGGTTAAATAGAAATTATGGATCTAGTAGTTGGCCCCACCCTTGTACCTTCCTATGGTGGCCACACGGCCATGGCCACGGTCGTGTGCAAGGCCGTTTGTATGGAAATCTGTACTTTGGTTAGTTTATGGTTAGGTGCTAAAAGGAAAAATAAAAGTAAAAAATAAAAAATGTAAAAATTAATGGGGTTAGTGCTCGGGTTTCCTCTCGAGAAGCGCTCGTTTATAGTCTTAAGCTAGAATTTTCCTCTCATTCATATGGTCATGGTGGTTTGAGGAGGTGAAAATCCTTGCGCATGCGATCAATTCGGTTATTGATATAAAATTTAAGTCGATAGTATTTACCTTAAAGGTGCTAATTTTGGGACTAGTTACCTCGACTGTTCCATCTGGGGAGATTTTGAGTACCTGATCTTCTATCTTAAGCTGGCTTGTCCCATCATTAATTTCTTCGTGGAGTCGCCTCGATTTTGCTTCGTGTGTTTTTAGTTTCTCTTTGAGGTGTGTCTTCTATTCGTCTAGTTCATCGATCCACAGCCTTCGTTCCTCATAAATTTCTTCTTTATCGCCACGAGGTCTAGGATCTGGCATCTGCGAAAGAGCTTCAAGAAACAACAAGTTAATATGAAATTTCTTTGGAAGTTTAAGAGACTTACTGAATTGTTCCTCTGTGTGGTCTTTCTTTATCGTTTTAGGGTATGCCACAAGAGCTTGGTACTCTGTAATTACCAGGTTTGGTAAATCCTGGCTTACCTCAACCTTACCTTCACTTACCACAAGCTCTTGCCTTGGGTCAGATTCTACTAACCTTTCACAGTCATGAGCTGTTGCGGCTTGAATTTGCTCTTTTGGGTTAGTTTCAATGTTGCTTGGCAAGCTTTCTTGTGGTTGTTCTAAGATCAGCTTAGCAAGCTGACCTAACTGATCCTCGATCCCTTAAATCGATGCTTCTTGTTTCGTTTCTATATTGTGGTAGCGTGTTTCTGTGTTTGCTATGAATTTTGCCAGCATCTCTTCAACGTTCGACTTATCTTCCTCTTGGTGAGATGGTTGTTGAAAATCTGGATTTTCTGTGGCTGCTATGAATTTTGCCAGCATCTCTTCAAGACTCGACTCCTCTTCCTGTTGGTGAGGTGGTTGTTGAAAATTTGGAAGAAGTTTCTGTCTTTGGCTACTTTGATCATCCCACGAGAAATTGGGATGGTACCTCCAACCTGTAATACAAGTGTCACTATAAAAATTATTTTGATGTCTAGAATAGTTACCTATATAGTGGACTTGTTCGTTCTCCATGCCATATCCGTAGGGTGGGTACTCAGGATTTGCCACGCCTCCTGGATTTGAGTCATATTGCATTACTGGGTGTACTTGCGAGAGGTTATACAAACCATCAATATTTTTATTCATTATCTCTAGCTGGTTTGATAGCATGGTTATTGGGTCGAGGATGTAGATATCGGCTGCTTTTGTTGGCTTTGTCCACATAACTTGCCACTGATAGTTATTTAGTGCCATCTCCTTTATCTGCCAAAATCAAATAAAGGGAAATTTAGCAAAGTAAAAAAAATAAAAATAAAAATAAAAAATAATAATGAAAATAAATTGCAATAAAAAATGGCTAAAGTAATAAAAATTAAGCGTTCTTAATATTTTTAGTTCCCTGGCAACGGCGCCAAAAACTTCATCGTCGAATTCAGAGTTTTAAATTTATAATGAAAACGATCGAACCTGGAAATTAACTCTGACAACGATTTTTGAGGCAAGCGCACCTATCGAACAGTAGTATAGTTAAGGCAAGACCAGAATGTCGAACCCAAAGGAACTAAAAGTACTAATACTAACTTTCTTTCTATTATCTAGCATAAAAATAAGTGAAGTTGTTATTTAATCTAAATTTAACTAACTACTAAGCTAAAGATACAAAGACAAAAAGAATGAATTGGGGAAATACATAGTTGATTAAGGCGAATTTATTCACCTAGACTTCACTTGTTATCTAACACGGAACCAGACAATTTATTCACTTGACTTGATCTATAAGATTCCCTAAGTTATATTAAACCCTAGGTTGATTAATTGTAATCTCTTTCAAATTAAAACCCCTAGAATCGCATTAATTCGATCTATGGACTCCCATATTAGGTTTTCCCTAATCCGACAAAATCTCGTCACCCTATCTCTAGGCGTGCGATCAACTCTGCTTAATTATGCTAGATCTACTCTTAAGCAGGGACTTTTGCTCCACCACCTAAGCACATCATACTTGAATTAATATACCAAAAATATTAACACAAGAATTAAGCACACATAATTAAGAACAAATCAAGTATTTATCATATAGTTCAGAAAATAATAACAAGATCCGTCTTAGGTTTCATCCCCTTCAGGTATCTGAAGGGTTTAGTTCATAACAATAAAAGAAAACATCTCAAAAGAAAAGATAAAACAAAACATAAGGAATCCCTAAAACCCCCTAAAGGAATTGATGGAGAGATCCGCCGTCATGAGTATAATTCCGGCTTCTTGAGATGGATCAACTGCCTATCTTCGAGTGTTTCCCACAAATCTGACCTTTCTGGCTCGGCTCCTTGGCCTAGCTAACCGCCCCTCTTTAGGTTATACTTAGGGGGTTTATATAGGCTTTCGAAATAGGTTTCTTTGCCCCTAAGTATCCTTTTCCAAATGAAACTCTTCTTTCCAGCGACAAGGACATGGCCATGGCACACGCCCGTGTGTATCGTCTTTAGGCCGTGTTCGGATTTCTTTAATGAGGCACAGCCATTTGAATCGGGATCAAGCCGTGTTCTAGTTTATTAGGGAGGCACGACCGTGTGGGCTTAAGTCCAGGTCGTGTCAATTCCACTTTGGCCCAATTTGGTCCGTTTTAGGCCCGTTTCTTGTTCTTTCCATCCTCCGGTACTTTCCTGAGTATATGACATGAAAAGAAAGGATTAAGAGCACCTTTTTACACAAATCAAGGGATAAATAATCCAAAAGTATGCTAAATGTGGGATTAAAATATGTTACTTTTACTGTTTATCAATATCATATCATATCATATGCAAAACAAGGTAATGCAAAACCCTCCCCAAAAATCCATCCGCTACACACCATATCCCTTCCAACCCTACACACCTGTGGGGATTTCTAAATTGACCCACCCATCCTCTACACACCAAAGGTAGCACTCACAGCGGCGGTACTCGACATTGCAGCAAAGCTGCTAATCATATAATGGGCTTAAAGCCACCGGTGGATCCATGGTCGTCAAGCGACTATGCGATCCTCAAATCTTCCTCCGTACCATAATTCCCACCCATATGCATCCTAATCAGAATATCATATGAATGCAACATGCACATGAGTAACATCCACAAAACTCATACTCATCACATAGGGGTATTTTTGTCATTTCACAACCCAAGGGTGTTTCCGTAAATCTTCTCTACAGGGGTATTTGGGTAATTTTGTAAAACAGAGGTACTTTGGAAATTTTGTAAATCAGGGATATTTTGGTAGTTCTACAAACCAAGGGTATTCTGGTAATTTCATAATTCAGGGCTATTCTAGTGATTTTACAAATCTAAGGATGTTTCGATAATTTTCAAACTAAGGGTATTTTGGTTATTTTCAAATCAGGGGTTTTTTAGTAATTTTACAAATCTAATGGTATTTGGTATATCTCGGGTTTTAGTTATGAAATTTGGCCCATTAACAAGTCCTTGCGGCTAAAGTGAATAGACACTATGCACCAGGTAGGATTCCAGAGAAGAGGAGGTCGGCCGCTAGGGCCGCTTAAGTACCAAGCTCTCCCTAGATCCAATCCTAAACATGCATATGCCCGTTATCACACTCTAACCTAGCGACTTGTCCACGGACTTGTTTAATTATTAGAAAGTCTTATGCGGTTTAAGAGTTGTTCAGAACTAGGCCTAAAGTCCATTAAACCCTAGCATACTTGTCTACGTCCCCATAAAGCCCATCAAGCCCATTTCATATTCATATAACCCATTAAGCCCAAATCACATCCTTATGGCCCATTAGGCCCAGATCTCATTCATATGGCCTATTAGGCCCAAAACAATTCCAGATCATGTAACATGCAAGACTAACTCAATTCATATAACCAAATCAATCAATTTCATCAAACTTAGCCTCAGGGCCCACCGGGCCCATTTAGCCACTTTCGGCTTTTCGGCATTGCCGATATCATGTGTGTGTAGTGTTTGTACACACCTGGTTGCAGCGACGTGCTATTCTATCCTTAGCCTTGAACCTACAACCAACCAACCTTCAATCAACCACTCATACTTAATCAAAATATTTACTCAAAAGTCGAAACCTTACCGTAACCTTACTGTGTGCCACCGGGTTCTAATAGCCCTTCATTAGCTATTAATCACAAGTGTTCCTGTGACACGCCTAACCCGTATCTGTCGCCGGATTCAAATTACGGGCATCGCTAAACCGAATACCAAGTCAGAGCATTCATTTGTATTATCACTTGCTAAACACATACCATTTCTTATTCGAAATTACACATGTACGTTTCATCTAATCTCATTTCCTCCATAAATATAATACATTCCGCAGGATCAATCCCAAGCCTTGGCCAAATAGGTATGTATATTAAAAATATTCAAACATATAATATTCATGAACACTTCTCATTTGATTTAAACCGCAAGTAAAAAAAAAACCAGATCAACTAACACTTTAGCACTATTTTCATACCACATTCGGCATTATTTAATACACATAAATATTCGTACATATCATGAATACATCTTATTAATCTATTTAACCATTAAGGGTACGAAGCTAAGCATACTTCATCTATTTAAGAGAAAAGAATATACACTCCTTACCAAATGAACCATGACCGAATATATATATGTTACCTCATCAATTTACTCACTACTATATCAACAATGATATATGCATGTACTAAATACCATTCTTACCATCTATACCTAGTCATTTTGTTACACTTATTTAGTCAAGTCGAAAATCAATCATCATCATTCAAATGTCACATAAATACTTAAACTATAATCAATCCATGACTAAAATTCAAATATAACATACACCTATTGAATATTAACTTTCAAAACTAGAAACTTAATTTTATTAGCTATTTCATCATTTGCTCATATCATATAAACAAACATCAAGCATCATACATCATGACATATATTTTCATAGTAAACTTTTTCTATAATCGAATTCATGAAGGTTCTATAAAACGAGATTTAGCCATTTTTGCATGGCTTTTATATACATCTCAATCAAAAATAACTTAATAGAGTATTCAAGCTTATACATGCCATAATTTCAAAAGTTCATCGCTAATATACCAAAAGTAGTTGATAGCGTGCTTGACTTCGACAAGGATCCCGAGTACGAGCTTAGACTTTAAAACCTATAAATGTTCAAATGAAATCAACGGTAAGCTAATTTAGCTTAGTAAGTTATAAGCAATGATTTTCTTAAACAACAATTCAATAATCAAATGTGTAATTTACATCAATCAATCATAAAAGAGCTCATAATTATATACACAAGAATCCAAATACCATGCAAGCTGACATAATTCCCTAAATCTCATATAACCCGCACAACTACTTACCATTTATTCTTTTGAACAAGCTCATTGGTTATTTAATACATCTCAACCTTATAAGTTCATAAAGTAAGAGTAACTTACCTCATTAACACTATGTTACCAACGTACCGTACATCTATTACTTTAGAAATATACCTCTCGATATCTCCTTTCATTATACAATGTTTTGATAGATCCAAATTTTCGCACACTTAGTGCAATTCATGCAACGTGTCACACACTTAGCGCCGTTGCCATTTTGTCCGCACATACAGTGCCATTCCCTAGTAATGTATCGCACACATGGTGCCATTACCATTTTATCCGCACACACAGTGCCATTCCCTAGTAATGTATCACACACATAATGCCATTATCATTTTATCCGCACATACAGTGCCATTCCCTAGTAATGTATCACACACATAGTGCCATTACTAGTTTTATTTCGCACACACAGTGCCCAATAATTTATTTAATCTTTTTGAATACATTATGCACATATAACATACTTATATATCAACATTCAAATCGAATTCTTCATTATATCTCTATCCATCACAATCGGCTTTACCTTAATAAATACGCAATCAAATATTCAATCACAGCCATCATCTAATTCATGGTATACATTTAATTCTATTCGATCCTTAACTATACATCCAACTTAAATTTATTAAACTTCCATGCATGGATCAACCACTCCTTCAATAAGTGAATATATATATATATATATATATATATACTTACATTAAACTTATGCCACCTCACATTCGACAAAATGGGCTTTGTTATACTTATTTAACTGCTCATTGGTTACTCATATGCACATGTACATTAACAAATGCATTCGACTAACATACCTTAAATTTCCATGTCTCATTCGGCCATTTAAATAATCAAATTCATTAACTCACTTGAACATGTATTTATATATGTTACAATAGAACAACCCTTCAGATAATTTCAATTGCTTATAAACTTACCTTGGAAGTCGACAATTTAAGCTTCCCGGCTACTCGTTTAGTTTGGCCTTTCCACGATCCAATTCCTTTCCCCTTTGTTCTTGATCTTAATTAAACCCTAATGAAGTCGAACCCTTTGAAGCTTTTCTCCCTTTTATTTTTCTCTAGTTTCGGTCAAGAATGGATGAAAGAAGAACATACATGCTTTTCTCTTTCTTTTTTATTATTATAATATATCATTTCACTTATTATAACATAAAAATATAAGATAAAATATAATATAAGCCACCAATACTATTACATGCATCATGATGGACGGCACTAAGCCAAATTTTTGGTTAAATTAAAATTTTAATACCTCAAATAAGGAAGTCACCTTTAATTAAATACCTGCTCAATTAACCACCAAATTTTCATTCTATGCAGTTAAACCCCTTTTTCACAATTAAACACTTAAATAATCAAATTTTAATACGAAAATTTCACACATACTAATTCACATATAATAAGCATTTTAAATAATATAAAATTATTATTCCAATTCGAATTTGTGGTCCCGAAACCACCATTTCGATTGGGGCTAAATTCGGGCTGTTACAGTTCCCTAGATTTGCACTCACACATACACCATCAAAATTCGGGTGACTCGTAATCCACACAAGTCATCCACACATACGGCCATTCACACCAACCATAATCGAGTTGAGTACACTTACCCTTGCTAATGATCCTACCACGCTTGCGATCTTTGAACCTTATCCTTGTTTTCATAGAGTTAACGATATGACAGTTAGATAGCCTTTTGGCTTTTAGCAAAGCGTACAAAAGAGGTTAACCGAATACTTACCAAATCCACTTTTGATCCTGCGGCCTAAATTCAGCTTTTGAGATTTGTATGGTGATAGAGACAATTCGGCACCAATAGGGAGAAGAAGAGGAGAAGTGATCGGCTAAAACTAAAGGTGAACAAGAGAAGGAATTTAAGAAGAGAAGGTATGGGGAATTCGGCTAGAGAGAAAACCAAATTTTCGACAAAGGAATGATGGGTTTTTTTTCGGCAAATGGAAGAATTCAGCTAAGGGGAGAAAAAGAAATGTAATGGAACCCAAGGAACCTCTCAAAGGAATTCGGCACCTCCTTTTATAGCCAATAGCCGAATCCTACCTTCCCTCACAGTCCAATTCGGCACCAACTCTTCCCACCTCTCATCTCCTAATTTTTCTCCATGATATCTCTCTTATCTCATCCGAAATTCCCTCATTCATTAGCTCACAAGACCAATTCAAACACTTCAGCGAAAGAGTCCAGATTCCACACAACTCTGGCAGTCTACTAAGCAAAATAAACACTCCAAAAACACCTTACCAGTACTCAAACCTTGGACCTCTTCACGCCACCTTGTAGCTCCCCTAGTGATGCCACCTTGCCACTGGACCACAGGCCCATCTGTGTCCTATTTCTTCTTCATTTATTTAAAAGGCCTACTAACTGAAGTCAAGTTCCCTTGGGCTAAAACCAAAATTTTTCCTATGCCTTTACTTGATCCTAGGACATCTCCAACACCCCTAGACACTCCAAATTCATTAACCCTCAAAGCCCACATGCCAATTGTCTTTTTCTTGCTCACTTAAAAATTTTTTGAGATCTAAAGCCCAAAGCCCAATAGGCCCAATTTTTCTAGGCCCAAATTTGGGGCGTTACACTATTGAACACTTACAAAGTATAATAGCTCACCCTCAGGTCTCATTCGACTTCTAAGGTTAATAAAAGACTCAAATTGCTTATTTTATTAACTTAACTAATTCATACGGAAATGTAATTAAAACTTAACTAAAATGCTCATGTTCAAGCTCCTAAAGTGCGAAAACTAGTTTAATATGCTACATCGAATTATGGTAGATCAAACTGCCACACCCTTAGGTCATTGGTTGTCCTCAAGCAACACAAACAAAAACAATAAATGAAAAGACTACCCTTGAACAAGTATGGTACAAGTGTTAGCCTGAGCACATGAAGAGGCATTTCATACTCACACATAATCTTGGCATGAGATATAATTGAAATGCTGAAATACCCCTGATTTGTAAAATTACCGAAATACCCTGATTTGTAAAATTACTGAAATACCCTGATTTGTGAAATTACTGAAATACCCTCGATTTGCAAAATTACTAAAATACCCCCAGTTTGTAAAATTACCGAGATACCCCAAGTTTGTGAAATTACCAAAATACCCTAGTTTGCAGAATTACTGAAATACACTCGGTTTGTAAAATTACTGAAATACCCCTGGTTTGCAAAAATAATTAAAATACCCTCAGTTTGTAAAGTTACTAAAATACCCCTGTAGGGTAGAATTACTGAATTACCCCTATAGGATAGAATTACTGAATTACCCCTGTAAGGTAGAATTACCGAAATACCCTTATAGGGTAAGATGACTATTTTGCCATTGTGGGTAAATGACTGACTTAGACTATGAGTTGACTAATTTGACTGTAGTTGTATGACTGATATGCTTTTATTACATGTTTAAATGATTGTTACTGAGCATGGCCATTTTGCATACACATGTAATGATTGAGCATGACACGACATATTGCATGGGGTTGGGACAAAGTTATGGTGGAAGTGTACGGCCCATTGTCATTCTGTATAAGGCTTTCAGCCTTTCTACGATATTTATGGCTTTTAGCCGTTCTGTTAAATGGCAGCGATGCTGCGATATTTATGGCTTTTAGCTGTTCTGTTTACTGTCAATGTTGTTGCGATATTTATGGCTTTTAACCGTTCTATCCACAGCGCCAGCCGTTCTGTTGACTTAGTGCCGCAACTGGTGCTAAGCTTGGTGTGTTGGCAGGGTGGGTCGATTTTATCCCCACATGGTGTGTTGGTTGGTACGGGTGGTGTGTTGGCTGGATCGGGGTGGGATGCATCCTCATACTGTTGCATATCTTTTTATGAGATCTGTCACTGTACTGGGCTTAGGCCACTTGTTCTGCTATTGGTTTGGGCTAGGCTCAATTGATTCTGTTATGGACTGTGACACAAGTGATATTGTAGTGGGCTTTGGCCCACGTATGCTTTGAACTGGACTGTACTATTACTGTTAAAGGGCTTTGGCCCAGATTGTTTTAGTTTCTGTTTCTGTATACTAACTGTTACTCTAGTAAGGAGATTACACACTAAGTTTTTGTAAACTCACCCCGTTTTTAACTGTGCAGGTAATCCTCAGCCTTATATAGATCGGAGCTGCGAGGGACTCGGAGAAGACCACACACTACCTATGCTTGCTGTTTTGATTATTTACTTTTAAATATTTTGTTTTGAGTTGTAATAAGGCCTCTCTATTTTTAACTTATTATTTGTGATATTTATTTATGATGTTTTCTAACTGCTAAAAGTGGAATATGATTTCCAAAACGATAATTGTCTTCAAAACACTACGTTTCCGCAACGTTTTCAAAATGCTTCTACAACTCAATTTTTAAACATCAGATTTTTGTAAATTGTTTTTTAAATATGCTTCCGCAACAGATAAGGTTTTAAAAGTAATTACGTTTTCAAGTGGATGATAATTGCTTAAGTATTTTGAGTTTTAACAAAGAGGCTTTAACTCTCAAACAAGTTTTAAACAAGAAATATGGTTTTGAAAAACACTTCCCTGTGACACGCCAGATTCGGGCCTAACTTCTAGGCTGGGTTTGGGGTGTTACATGAAGATACCATGAAGATGAGCATATTGCCCTCGATGTCATGAAATAGGACCTGGTGTTTCACGACTTCACCTATTTACAAGAAATAATTACGATCCAGGGACGTTTTGGTCTACACAATCAAATGTTAAGCATGAGGACGACAACTGACCTAGGGTTAAGGACAATTGCCACTGCAAAGCCTATAAATAGGCTCATTTAACACATGTTATGGACACTTTTCATAGTGTATAATTTTCTCTTTAGACTTAGTCTTCAGTTTTTCTTTTCTCTTAAGGCTTAGATTTTATTCTAGTTCTTGTTATTTGCCTTTGTGGGGGAAATTAGATTTGTGAAATACCATCATACTTTGTGAGGATTCTATGCTTGAATTCTAATACAAATCAAACTTATTCTAAACTTTATTCTCTGGAATTGTTCTTTATGTTTATTTTTTCTATCAAGTTTATATTGTTTATTAGATCCATGAGAAACTAATCCTCTTGTGGGGGAGTTAATGAGTGGAGGTATGATGAATTAACTTTTTTGTAGGGGTTTCTTAGAGGATCAGCTATTCGGGAGAAAATAACATAAATCCTATGCCTAGCAACACTAGGAAGTCATTAAGGTGGGAATTAACCCAAATTTGGTATAACCTATCCCTGAACACCTTAATCCTAAACCAATCTGGACTATGAGGTCGAGAGATAAGTAGTTCTTGTCAACTAGGTATTTTTGTTGAAGATCGAAAGATTTTGCTTGGGTATTGACTAGTTGATTAAATAAGAAAACCTGAAATGATAGTTGGTTATGATTACTGAATCACTCATGCCCAAATTTGATATATATTTTATTCTTTTATTTCTAGTGATTTATTTATTTATTTCTTTTCTTTTCTTTTCTTCCTTTCTTTTTTTATTATTAGTATAGATTACAACAACCTTTCTTTTTATTCATCGTAATATAATCCATTTAAAGTACTAATTAGATCTATTTATGTTTAGGTTAGAACTAATTTAGTGCTCTATAATAGTCTGGTTTAGACCCTAGTTGGAATAGTGGTTTTGGGACCACAAATTCGAGTCCGTAAAGTATTTTAATATTATTTTCTATGTCATTAATATGTGATTAAGCATGTGTTAAAGTTTCATAAATTAATTTATCTGTCTGTGTGTTTAATTTGATAAAAGGATTATATTGCATTAAAAGAAAGATTTGTATGCTAATTACTAAAGCACTTATGTGTTGTAGCTTTTAAAAGAGGAGGCCTTAAGAGGCAATTAAACCACTATTTAGTTAGTGGATGGATAAAGGACAATTATATCCTTAATGTATGGTTGTTTTAATTATTAATTGGAAGGTTAATATAGTAAATGAAATAATAGTAATGTTATAATGAAAATAACATGAAAATAAGCCATATGTTCATCCTAGTTAGCCGAAATTCACAAAAGAAAGAAAAGAGAAAAACAAGCTAGGGCTCGACCTTTGTATTGCAAAATTAAGGTATGTTTTGATTTTGAATTTTGATGATTTTTATGTGTTTGAGATTGTTGCTTAGTCTATTGTCAAGCCCATGTTGTAATTTGAAGAATTGATGATGTTTAGGAGATGTGCCATTGATGAAATGGTGAGTTTTGTGATGATTTTAGGTGTTAAATGAAAGATATGTGTTTAATGAACATGTTTTGTTCTTGAATTTTTGATGAATTTAGCTAATTAGGGCTAAATTGAGAAAATATCATTTTGAATGACTAATTTGTGAATTTGATGAAATGTTTGGACTTGTATGAGATATATGGGCATTCGGCTAAGCATGGATGTAAGGTGATCTTGTATATTTGATGTTTTGAGAAAAATGGACTAAATTGATAAAATGTACAAATGAGAGGGCTAAGTTGCAAATAGCCCTAAATATGTGATTTTGGATTGAATTGAATGTGTTGTTAAATAAGAGGGTTAAATTTGAATATGTATAAATTAAGAATCGAAGAAAATGAACTTAGATTGCGGGAAAGCGAAGGTAGTCGAATAACCAAGTCTGAACGAATATCCGAATCCGAGGTAAGTCAATATACAAATAAATGTATTTGTATTGAATTATGTATGTAACAGCCCGATTTTGGGCTTAATCGAAACAGTGGTTTCGGGACCACAAATCTGATGTTGAGAAATTTATTTTATTTATATTTTTATGGTCCACAATTTCACGAAATGATTTCTTGAAAATCTCATTCGAAAATTTTGATGTTTGGGCACTCAATTTAGTCAAAAGGACTAAATTGTAAAAAATGTAAAAGTTGAGTTCTATATGTTAGATGTGTCCAATTGTTATGAAATTTTAAATTGGAGATCCTTAAATGGTAATTAGACCATTGGTTAAGTTGGTGGACAAAAATGGACATAGATGGGTATGTTTCAAAAGATTTTTTTAAGGGGTATTTTGGTAATTTAGTGAATTAAATGAGTTAAAAACAAATTTTAAATTCCAAATTTGTCCATCTTCAAGCTTAGGCTGAATTTAACATGTGGAAAGCCATGGGAAGGGTTTTCAAGCTTTCCAAGCTTCATGGTAAGTCCATTCTAGCCCCGTTTTTCATGTTCTTTACATTTTTGGAGTCCCGGTAACTTGATTTATCTTATTTTAGTAATAATTTAACATAGGGTTTGTATTTGGAAAAATATCCATAGGTGAAATGTGTTTATTTTGATGTTTTATGGTAGAATATGAAGCGTAGAATTATGTTAAACAACTTTTACTAAGCGGTTTTAAGTGAAAACGAGTAAAACGACATAATCGGCAAAAATACCTAATGTACATAAGTGCATGTTAGAGCAAGAATTTGATGTTGCCATAAGGGAAAAATGATCAGCATGTTATAAAACATAAGAATAAGGGATGAATTTTAATTTTCGAGCCTAGGGGAAAAATCATAATTATGCAAAAGTTTAGGGGCAAAATTGTAATTTTTCTAAATTTTGAGTTAGGGACTGTTTTGAGTAGCAAATTAATTAAATAAGTGAAATGTGATGTTTTAGACCTCAAAAAACGAGATTTGGACCTAGAACGAGAGGAAAATTGAAAATCGGGAAAGTTGGTAAATTGCCGTTTCTAGATCCGAGGTAAGTTGGTGTATAAATAATAATGCAATAATGTCGTAATGTATGTTTGAAACCTAAATTGTGGTATTAAATTGATTTTTCTGAATTACATGTTTAGTATATTATGTTGGTGAATTGATTTAATAATATGTTTATGGTAAAAGGTGACATAGGTGACATGGAAAATGGGTTGAAATGTTGTGCTTAAAGGTGTTTTCTATGACTATGAAACACCCCAAACCCGGCCGATACGTTATGACCGGATCTGACATGTCACATGAGAAAAACATGTTAAATCCTTTTTATTCATACTAAAATAAGTATGGTTTTGGTATAGTCAAGAAAACAAGTTTGATTTGAAATATTTGATAAAGTACTACTAACTTCGAAGGTTGATTGATAAATCGTTAATTTGAATTAGAGATCTTATAAACCATGACTTTTGAAAATATTGTTGATAATTCGAGAGAAAATTTTCAAGTTAAAATATTTGTAAAAAGTTTGTTATGAAATCCATTTGTTAATCTATTTTGGAAAATCTTTATTTAAATTTTTAGAAAAATTCCCATTTAAAACAATTTAAGCAAAGTAATAAGTACGTCAAACATAAAGCAAATTAAAATATTCCAGAGGACTTATTACAACACAAAATATACCCAAAATAGTAAAAGTAATAAAGTGAACGGAAATAGAAATCTAAAGTTCAATAAAAACCATTTCTGAAGTATGGCCTCCACCGAGTCAACCATGGCCCAAGTCCACATCACTGAGCATTACCTGCAAGGGTTAAGGAAAAGGGGTGAGTTACTAGAACTCAGTGTATAATCCCCTTACCGTTGTCCACTGGGCTTGAACCCGTTTAGCAAAACTTGGTCCTGAGCCTATAAAGCATAATCTTGGGCCGAAGCCCATTTACATAACAGAACATCTATATATAAATGTGCAATGTATGCAACCCAACCCATCCTAGTAATCCATCTGCTACAAACATACCATCCATCACACCTGTGGGGATCAAGTCAACCCACCCCGCCAATCACACCAATCACAGGCAAGTTGCCATTTAAAATATAATTACTGTGGCCATGCCACTGATTCACGATGACACAAAGCCGTATTCACGATGGCACAAAGCCATATTCACGATGGCACAAACCCATATTCAGGTTGGCACATAGCCATTATCAGAATTTGTGGCAGAGCCACCGAAATCATAATGAAACATAATAAAAAACATTTTTGTGGCAATGCCACCAGGCTACACTTCTCTTCAACATTTTTCCCAACCCATGCAAATATGTAAATGCAACATACATAATAAAGCATAATATCCATATTTATAAACAACAATCATTAATCCAGTAATTTATTACGGTAAATCAGTCAACTAAAGCATTCTAGCAATTCAGCCCATAGGGGCATTTTAGTAAATTGGGCCGTAGGGCATTTTCGTAATTCGGCCCATAAGGGCATTTTTTGTAACATCCCAAACCCGGCCCATACGTTTCGACCGGATCTGGCGTGTCACTAAAGAAATTTTTATAAAACATGTCGTAGCACTTTGGAAAAACATTTATCAGGTTTAAATATTTATACCGAAAACTTAATAATTTATTAAATCATATAAGATATCAACTTATAAATTACCTTGGTGAGTTTTTTAAATAAAAACCGAAATTTTATACATGTTTTAACTTAATTTAGACATAAAATTTAAATGCCCAGTAATAAAAGCCCATCATAAAAACGAAACATAAATAATAGTCTAGTGGCCCAAGGCCTTATTACAACGATATTGAAAACCCTTACTCAAAAATATTAAAAACAATATTCTAAGTAAAATCTTCTGCTGGACCAAGTATTCTCTCGCATGGCCACCTCGTGCTCCTCTCCAGCCCGGTCCGATGCACTAGGTGCTACCTGAAATTGTTAAATAATAGGGTGAGTCGCGAGACTCCGTGTGCAACCCTCATGCACCATTAGACTTGGGCCTTAACCCCACAGAACATATAACAAAATTATAATATATCAGAAAAGATGCAAAGCCCAACCCAAATACTAGGTTTCCATCCACTACACGCCACCCTTACCTGCCAGTCACACCATTCTACAATCAACCCACACCGCTACACACCATTGATGGCAGACATGCTGCTCATCGTCAGATCATGGCCGTAGCCACTACAACAGGTCACGGCAAAAACCGCTACAACAGGTTACGGAAAGAGCCGCTACAACAGGTCACGGCAAAAACCGCTACAACAGGTCACGTCAACAGCCGCTACAACAGGTCACGGCAGCAGCCGCTACAACAGAACACTTCCCCTTTCATCAAACCCAACCCCATGAAATCACAGAAAATCAGCATATTCATATCATTTAATCAGAACATTCACTTAGAACGACATGGATCACTAACCTGGTGATTTTCTTTTACCCTCTTTGGGTTTCAATCGTTATGCCGGGATTTCGGCATTATCCAGAATATAACAGATTAATAAACATATTTTAATAGGCAATCTATACGGTGTGGAAGTGTTACACACCTGATATCGCGTAGTTTTAATCCCTTAGTTAAATCCTTACTATCTGGATCTACAACCCTTAGTCTAAAACCTTGCTCAAAAGCCGGAAGAATACGAAGATTTTGGCTCCCCTATATTTGGCCAAGGGTTAATAAATACCCAAATTTACACGTTAAAAATCAATAGATCTCCTTACCTTGAAATCTCGAAAGTAACACGATTCGAGTGTTACTGAACTCTATCTTAGAGATTTAAGCGAGTGACCTCCCTTCAAATCCCAAAATCCTGCAAATAAGAGAAAAACTTAAGATTAGCTCCTTATAGCCATTCGGCTAGAGTCCCTAAAAAGCCGGAAAAGATTGAAATCTTATGAATCAATACTTACCTTTAGTTTCTTTCGAGATTCGGCACAAGCAGATACCACAGAAAGATTTCGGCAATCACAGGAGATGAGATCTAGGGATTTCGGCTTTTAAGAAAATCCCAGAAAAGATGAAGAAGAGAAGGCTGATGTGTTTTTCGGCTTTTAGAAGAATTGAATGAGGAGTTTCAGCTTTTAGTGAATGGGAGAAGAAAATCAATGGAGATCAGAAGATCCGGCTAAAAGGAAATTTCAAAGAAAAAGAAAGAAAGGGTGAGGGAGGTGGTGTTTTTCGGCTTTTGTAAGAGAAAGATGAGAAAAGAAAACAATGGTGATTTTTGTAACACCCCTTGACCCGAGTCCATCGCTGGATTAGGGTTTACGGGTATTACCATGCAAGTTAACACTTAAGTTAAAACAATTGAATCATGGAAGGTCATCTTTATTAAAGATTATCTTATAAACCACTAATTCACTCATGTGTAACACATACTAAATACTTTTATCCAAGTCATACATAAACGAATCATCGGTGAACATAAGTCATTATACAATGTATATTACGCCAATCTCACATAAACAAGCAGATCTCATGAAAATTCATAAATGTCTAAACTTCTTATAGCCAACTAATCAAATGAGTATACTAGCTTGTCATTACATCATAACATTTATTTAAATCAACTTCTTATAGCATAAAGACTTAGTTACAAATAAACTAATGCATACAACTCAATATACATCTCTTGAACATTCACTTATTTGGCCAAATATGCATGGTTTCGTTTATAGCATTTCACAGACATTACCTAGCACAAACCAAGTTTAGCGGTTTCATGCACTCAATTAAAGCAAGCAATTTAACAAGCCAAATACAAATATATATATATACATATATATATATATATATACGCATACATCTCAGTTATGCACTCTTTTTCATATTCAACTATACCTAAACTACTTTAAACATTTTCAACCACATTTGCAAATGTCACCTAGGTTTGGCCGATTACACATACACGTTTTATACAATATAATTCATCTTTTTTAAAACAACCAACTTTGATACATACCTAGATACGTACTTCGCAAGCATATAATTCAAATTCGTATTCATATCAACTTCTTGAAATTCGAATGCCTAACATCTCCCTTTATTAATCTATCACATATACACATGATTAAAAATTCTACCTTAATCTATCAAAGTGACCATCAAAGATCGAAATACACATATACATATCATGGCATATAACTATTAAACCATTTCATATAGTGCCTAAACCACATCCAAACACAAATGATAGTTCATGGCATGAGCAAACTATATCATCAAAACACGAAACAAGTTAACCAAAATAGATAGCCATTTTCGCATGGCTAAGCATATTTACACGATTACAAATCATTAGTTATACTGTTTAGTCTAACCTATACATGCCCTTTTTAGTTTAAAACCAAATTAATCAATACCAAAAGAAAGTCGATAGTGCGGTTGACTTCTTTCCAGATCCTTCGAGTCCGTAGCTTGAACCAAAAATCTATAAAATAAAAGTAGACAAAAACACACAGTAAGCTGGCTAGCTTAGCAAGTCCTAAGCAATACTAATATTGATATGATGGTAAAACACTTAAACATCCAACTCATGACTTTAAATAAATGTTTCTTATCTTATACATATATATATACATTATAGCTGAATAGGTATATATATATGTAACACCTACCTGTACATTTCTTTATACCATTATAGTTATCTAACCTCTTATGCTTTCATTTAATCAATCTTTCTTATCATTTGACCTTTCTTTCTCTCAATAGCATCACTTGTTTACATCTATAAATACATATATGCACATTCATAGTTCACTTAAATATGAATAACACATACCATACCATCGAATTATAATTTCACTACTAAATGCTTAAGCAAACTTGATTCATTAGCTAGAGCCTACTAAACATTGTCTGAATCTCACACACCAGCACGAAGCCTGCTGAACTCGAGGTCCGAAATCATAACACCGGCACGAGGCCTGCTAGGCATAAAGCCCGAAACATATCACCGGCACGAAGCCTGCTAGGCATAAAGCGCGAAACATATCACCGGCACGAAGCCTGCTAGGCATAAAGCCCGAAACATATCATCGGCACGAAGCCTGCTAGGCATAAAGCCCGAAATATATCACCGGCACGAAGCCTGCTAGGCATAAAGCCCGAAACATATCACCGGCACGAAGCCTGCTAGGCATAAAGCCCGAAACATATCAATATGGTCAATCATTCCACACACATTTCATAACAATATTACATATCCAATTCAACTAAGCTTATTCACATTAAACAAATAAAATCATTACGTCATTGTACAATCCCACAATTCACATCGAGACACTTATTCGTATCACATTATCAAATTATGCAATCAATCTAATATACTTCTATACATTCGGCTATGACATAAATATGTGCTAAAATTTATCAAACATTATCATTTAATATGTTCATAAATAATTATTGTATATATTTCAGCTTAAGGACTTACCTCGGCTGTCGATAGACCGTGTAAATCGGCTATTCGAGAACCTTCGTCTTTCCCCGATCTAATTCCGTTTTTCTTTGTTCTTGATCTAAACATATCAAAAGTAGTCTCATTCAAGCACATTTCATTTCAATTTAGTCCCAAAACACATAAATGGGTAAATTACTATTTTACCCCTAATGTTTCACATTTTTACAATTTAGTCCTATTTGCATAAAACACAAAATACACATAATTTGCACATAAAACCCTAGGGCCGAATCTTCTATACCTTCATACCAAGGCATACATTTCATTTATTTTGCAACCAAGTCCCTCAAATTTTTTTATTTATGTAATTTAGCCCAAATACTCAAATTTACCAAAAATTCGAAGACAAAACATATAAATCTTTAACATATCTATAATTCAAAATCATCAAACATCACAACCTACATGAATCCATCAATGGCCGAATATCACATGTACATTAATCTCAAAAATCTTAGCATGGGTCGGATAATATACGAAGCAACGATCTCAAAAACGTAAAAATTAACAAAAACCAATGTCAAACTAACCTTCAAATTGAGCTTCTAAATGCCGAAATTTCAAAGCCACAAACCCTTTTTTTTCTTTCCCTAACATTCGGCCAAGAAGAAAGCTAAAAGATGATGGCTTATTTTATGGTATTTTAACATATATTAACTTAATAAACTAATTACTAATATAACCTTTTAATAATAATAAAACCAACCTATAAAGCAAGGGTAATTTAGTCCAATGCCGTCCACTATCTTAAATAATGGGCCAATTACCCTTTTAGGACTTCCATTTATAAAGCCACAATCAATTTGGTATATTTCACTATAGTTTACAACTTTTACCATTTACGCGATTTAGTCCTTTTTCTAAATTAAACACACAAACGATAAAATTCTTCTACGAGACTTTCACACACATTAATTCACATATAATAAACACAAAATATAATATAAAAATATTTCTCGTACTCGGATTCGTGGTCCTGAAACCACCGTTCCGATTAGGGTCAAACTCGGTCTGTCACAATTTTCGGCTTTTGGAAGAGAAAAGATGAGAAAAGAAAACAATGGTTCAAGCTACATCATTATCGAGTGTTGGCAGCATGAGAAAGAACAAACCCAGTGCCAACATGTGGTCGACGACATTTTGGAGATTTTTGGATGAATAATAATAATGAAGCCTGTTTCAGATGTGGTTCGCATGAACACTTTATTCTTGATTGTCCTTAATTATCCGGGAAAGATAATCTTTAGATTTTAAGGCAGAGTAATACAGTTGCCACGGGGTAGACCACCTCGAAGTGCTAGAAATGTGATTAGTAGTAAAGGTACGACAAAAGATTTAGCTATGAGATCTAAGGCTCGAGCACTAGCTAGAGCTTACGCTATTTGTGCTCGCAAAGACGCGTCGTCACCAGATGTTACCACTTGTACATATTTTCTCTATGACACTAATGTAATTACATTGATTGATACTAGATTGACTCATTCATATATTTATGTGAATTTGGTGTCTAATAAGAGTTTTCCTATTAAGTCTACTGAATTTGTGATTAAACTGTTGAATCCCTTAGGCAAATATGGTTTAGTTGACAAAGTTTACCAAAGTTGTCCTTTCATGATTCGGGGTTACTATTTTTTTGGAAAATCTAATGCCTTTACTTTTTGATGAGTTCGATGTAATTCTGGATATGGATTGGTTGATGCTACATAATGCCGTTGTAAATTGTAAGCGAAAGACTATTGAATTGAAATGTCAGAATAATGAAATCATTCGAATTGAATTAGATGAGTCGAGTGAATATTGTGATTTCTTCTATGTCAGCTCAGAGATATGTAAGAAAAGGTTGCGAATCTTATTGATCGCTGAAATCAGAGCTTTAAAAATTTATAAAAGAATGATCGAACCTGGAGACTAACTCTGGCAATGATTAAAGGCAAGTGTACCTATCGAACAGTAGTATAGCTTAGGCAAGACCGGATTATCGAACCCAAAGGAACTAAAAGTATTAATACTAACTTTCTTTTTATTATTTAGCTTTAAAATTAAAGTGAAGATTACTTTAAACTAAAATTGTCAAGAACTAAACTAAGGACACAAAGACAAAAAGTATAAATTGGAAAATAACTCGAAGAAAACTCAATTGATCACGACGACACCCTCAGGAAGAATCCACCTAGACTTCACTTGTTATCTAACCTTTAATTATATGATCTCTTTACTTAGCTTGATCCGTAAGACTCCCTAACCTATATTAAACCCTCTCTCGAGGCGAATAACGCCTAACCCTAGGTTAATTAGTGGAAATCTCATTCGCTTATAATAACCCCCTAGGATAGCAGTAAATCGATCAATGGACTCCCATATTAGGTTTCAGTCTAATCGGGCAAAATCTCGTAACCCTATCTCTAGGCGCTCGATCAACTCCGCTTAATTATGTTAGATCTTCTCTTAAGCAGGGTCTATTCCTCCTCCATCTAAGCACATTAGATTTGGATTAAGCAACATAATTAAGAACAAACTAAGTAATTCATCATATAACTTAAAAATCAAATAACAAGATTCGTCTAGGTTTCATCCCCTTCAAGTATCTGAGGGGTTTAGTTCATAATGAATAAAGAAGACATCACAAGAGAAAAGATAAAACAAAACATAAGAAATTCCTAAAACCCCCTGAAGGAATTGAAGGAGAATTCCGCCGTATTGAGTATAATTCCGGCTTCTTGGGATAGATCAACTGGCTATCCTCGTGTTATTCCTTAAGTCTGACCTTCTCGGCTTGGCTCCTTGGCCTAGCTTTGATGCCTGTTTCGGCTTCTGCTGAACTGCGTTTCAAGTTGCCCACTTGGGTGTTTATATAGACTTTGTGATGCCTTACTTGGCCCTTAAGTACCCCAATTTAAGTAGAATTCCTACTAGCATGTTTGAATAGGCTTTGGAATGTGTTTCTTTGCCTCCAAGTATCCTTTTCCGAATGAAATTTCACTTTCCAGCGACAGGGACACAATCATGGCACATGCCCGTGTGAATCGTGGCCAGGCCGTGCTCAGACTTCTTTAATGAGGCACGGCCGTGTAAATCGGGATCAGTGTAACATCTGGGATTTAGGGGCTCTACATTTATCTTATTTCTCTGTGTTGGTATGCTTTGTATGTTGTTTGAATGTGTTTGGGGTCCCTAGAAAGGCTCGGGGTTAAGCCGGAACCTTGGCCAAAAATTTCTATTTGGGCACTTTAGGAGGGAAACTGACTGGGGTAGGACTTAAGGGTTATTGCTTGTGGTTGTTGACACAAGAAATGAGGTGGTAAAGTGGCAAGGAGGCGCCACTTAAAGGTGCAGGTAAGTGACACCTTAGGGTGGAGCAGTGAGAGGGAACAGGTTCGATTCGCGTCATCGGCAATGTGGATTTTTATTTTTTTCTCTTATGCGCCAGGGAGCTTGGATGATGGATTCGGTTGGGAGCCTTGAAGAGTGGAGGTGGACTTAGTCAAATATTTTAAAATGATGGACAAGAGAAAAGAAGGGATTTTGAACATATCAAGTCATTTTAAATAAGAGGTTGTGAGTGAAGATAGGAGAAAATTTGGGGATTTGATGTTGGTGAGGTTGTTGGCCAAATTTTGCTTGAAGGTTGGAAGGGGGAGGTTCGGTTTTGAGCTAGGAGGGTGGTGAGCCGAGGTTTGAAGTGAGTAGCTCTAGGTCCCTCTCTTAGTTGTGGTTCGATCGATTGTATGAGGTGCCTTGAGTGTGCCGAATTTTTCCTTAGAGTCATATTGTGCATAAGGTGGGAAAACGTAGAGAAAACATTCTTTTCTCTCCTCTACTTTGAATCATTTTCTTCATTTCTTTGGAAACCAAAAACCGAAGCACATGTTTGCCTCTCCTCTTCACATCTTTTCTTCTTTGTTTGCCGCAACTCCCATGAGCTTTTGCTTCATTTTCAATTGGTAAAAACCAAAACTTGTAGCACCCTTCTCGTCTCTCTCTTCTCTTTTCTCTTCGTTGCTCCACACTTTCTCCATCTACTTCTTCAAAAGCCGAACCCCAACACTCTCTCCCTCTCTTTCTTTCTCATTTCTCTTTTGTTCATATTTTGATCACATCTCTAAACCCCTTAACTGAAGCTTCTCAACTCCATCACCACTCCATTATTTCTTCCTCAATTGTTCTTCATAGCCGAATCTTGACCTAACGTTTTGGTATCATCATCAAATCGAATCTTCTCTGCTTTGTCGACTTGTGCCGAATCTTTGGGGGCATCTTTCAGTTTCCGTAAGGGATCTTCTTCACTTTACTATCCGTTCTCTTCTTTTCTCCTTGGGTTGGTTAACCGAAGGTAATAATGTGGTGTCTTGGTGCTTTGGCTGAATGTAGGAAGGACTTCGCATTCATACTCCTATCTGCATCTAACCAACAGTTGGTAGATCTTGGTAAGTGGTGTTGACCGAATGGTGGTAGGAGGGTTCATGTATCTCGTTTGGCTGAAAGACCATCTCCTCTAATCTATTTTCTTTCAATCGATTCTCACTTGGTATTTACTTAGGTACTCGATCGACTCCTGAATCCAAGCCTTCTAATCTCGAGATTTTACAGGTGTGTAATTACCACACCACTCTCATTATGCGTAAAGCCGAAAATCTTGACAATGGAGATTGAGTTACCCCTGATGGGTAAAACCGAAACCCTAGGTCAGTGTATTTTGATTAAGCCTTATAAATTATGATGATAGCATGATTATGTTGTGCTCTAAATGTTGCATGTGTGACATCAGATAACCTGTTTATTATACTATATCGCATGTGCATGGGATTTGGGATATTAATGTTATGAAGGGGAAGTGCATATTGGTGACATTGTCACGCTAAATGATGGCTTGGTGCCTCATTGTCGTATCAGTGATTTGATCACATGGATTATCGGTGGCTAGACCACGTGATATGGACTTTGAGCAGTGTGTCTGTCAGCATGACTGCCAAAGAGGTGTGTAGAGGATGGAGGGTTGATTGTAGAAATCCCCACATGTGTGTTGAGGATGGACATATGGAGCGGAGTGTAGAGGATGGAAAAATTAGGTTGGGTTGGGTTATCATATTGATCATTTGATTATGCTGTGTTGTATGGGCTTCGGCCAATGGTGCTTTGGGGCTAGGGCCCATTTGTGGAATATGTAGACTAATTGCACACTGAGTCTTGTGACTCACTCTTTTGTTTACACCAATTGCATGTGACTCTTAGCTTTATGGAGTGGGCTGGAGGGGACTCGAGGTGGCCACGCATGAGTTTTACTATTAAACTTTGTTTTATTTAACGTTTGCCACTTTTGTGGATTTTTCTTTAATTTGTAATAAGGCCACTTTAGAACTTGGTAATTTTCTTTCGGATTTTAAATTTTGGACATATTAATTACAAACTGCTTGATGGGACGTTTTAAAAATAAAATACAACCTAAAGTTTTATTTACAACTTGCTAAACGACGTTTTTATAAAAGGGTTATTGTTAATAATCGGATAACTGAATAACCGATAAGTGTTTTCAAACGACACCTAATTGCTAAGCTTGGCTAATTAAATTTTGCAACTTAAATGAATAACGGGTTTTCAATTGAGCCACGAAACTTGAGATTTTGAAAATATCTTAAAAACTCTTCTGAATATAGAAAACTTTCTAAACTCTTTCCTAGTGACATGCCAGATCCGGTCGTGGTTTTTGGGCTGGGTTTGGGGTGTTACAATTTGGTATCAGAGCCAGGTTTAAAAAGCTCGGCCTTGGGTTTTGGGTTCAAAATGTTTTCCAAATTTTATTGAAAATGGTTTTAGGAAAATATGTATGAACCTGTTTTCTGTAAGTGTGGCACCCGAGTCTCCAGCCCAAGTCTGCCAGGTAAGTTTTTCTGATGGTTAAGTGATTTACATAAAGTGGATGTATTATGTAAATATGTTGCTATGCATGATGGAATTAAGAAAGTTTACTGTAGAAGTGAGACCTTTAGGCATACATGTGCTTCCGGAAAACTACTTATAATTCTATCTTCATAAAACTACTCGATTAATAAACAGTGGAAAGAAATACTGACGCATAAAATTTGTAATCAGAGTAAGACGGAGCGATAGACATGAGTGGTAAGGGACATGGACGTGTTATACGCGGCCGTGTGAGAGGCCGAGGTACTGAGGTTGAACTCTCAGAAGCGAGAAATGAGCCTGAGGGCGAAGCGCCAGCATCACCTATGGCAGAAGCGGGATCGCAAGGCAGAACTGGTTGGGATGATGCCCTGTCTCAGGCAATGTTGCGTGTGTTGGAACGAGTGGCTGGGGCAAGCGGTGGAACAGCAACTCAGAAGTCCATCCCTGAGCGACTCCAAGCTAATGGAGCTGAAATGTTTAGGGGTATCTCTGGGGTAGCTCCAAACGTGGCTGAGTATTGGCTAGAGGCAGTCGAGAGAATTATGGATGACTTAGACTGCACGACAGAGGAGAAGCTGAAGGGCGCGGTGTCTCTACTATGGGATGAGGCATATCAGTGGTGGCTCACTGTGAGAGAGGGTACTCCTGCGGACCAAGTTGATTGGGATTTCTTTAAGATGACGTTCCAAGGAAAGTACGTCAGGGCCAGTTACGTGGATGCTCAGAGGAAGGCATTCTTGAATTTAGTTCAAGGGGGTAAGTTGGTAGCTGAGTATGAGGCAGAATTCCTGCGGTTGAGCCGGTACGCTTGAGAGATAGTTGCGACCGACTATGAGTGTTGTGTGCGGTTCAAAGATGGGCTACGAGACGAGCTGCGAGTGTTGATAGCTCCACAGCGGGATAGGGATTTCGCTATCTTGGTGGAGAAGGCTAAACTAGCCGAGGAGGTAAAACGGACCAAGAAACAAAACAAGGACAAGGATAGAGGCAGAAATAAGAGGAGTTATGGACTGTCAGGATCATCTGGGGGTTTCCAGAAGAGGCCTAGGGTTGATAGGCCTGGTCGTGTTGCAACGTCAGCTGCTGTTAGGTGATTTCAACAGTGTGCTCAGTGTGGGAGGTCACATGCAAGAGAGTGCTGGGGAAAAGACAGGGAATGTTTCAAGTGCGAGTCAAAGGATCATCTGATCAGGAACTGTCCGCTAGATTTGACCAGGGCTCGGATGGTAGGTTAGGGGTTTGTGCAGCCAGGAAGGGGTAGACAACAGATGCCAAGAGGTCGTGGCCCGAATAGAGGAAGGAATGGTTCTGGTCGGGGTCACGGAGCACCAGTAGAGGTGTTGGGAATGCAGAGGCAAGACAGCCTGGGTTAGTTTATGCAGCCAGACGTCAAGAAGAAGGTGGGGCACCAGACGTTATAACAAGTACGTTTCTCATTTCTGGTCTACCCTTTACTGCATTGATTGATATTGGGTCGACGCATTCTTATGTTGCTAGTGTGGTGTCGGGAACCTTGAACATGAACTCTGAAACTACTTCTAGGGAGATGACTATACTTAGTCCCTTAGGACAGATTGTAGTGGTAAACAAACTTTTTAGAAGTGTGCCTCTAGAAGTACAAGGGTCAATTTTCCCAGCCGATTTGATGGAACTACCATTCGGGGATTTTGATTTGATCTTAGGCATGGATTGGTTGGTTAGATATCGAGCAAACTTGGATTGTGCTGCTAAGCGCATGGTGTTACGGACTCCCGAGGATGATGAAGTTTTAGTGATAGGCGAGAGGAGAGACTACTTGTCCAATGTAATGTCTGCTCTTAAAGCGAAAAGAATGGTGAGAAAAGGGTGCAAGGCCTTCTTAACTATTGTCAGTGCATTGGGTGCAAAAGAAGTGACCGTGAAGGAGGTTAGAACAGTAGAGGAATTTGTGGATGTCTTTCCTGAGGAGCTTCCAAGGTTGCCTCCGGATCGTGAGGTGGAGTTTGGAATTGAGCTACTTCCAGGTGCGGCTCCGGTGTCCATCGCCCCTTATAGGATGGCGCCGAAGGAGCTGGTAGAACTTAAAGCTCAAATCCAGGAGTTGTTAGATCGTGGTTTTATCCGACCCAGTGTATCTTCGTGGGGAGCACCAGTGCTATTTGTGACGAAGAAAGACGGGTCCATACGAATGTGCATTGACTATCGCCAGTTGAACAAGTTGACCATCAAGAACAAGTACCCGCTGCCGAGGATTGATGACCTGTTTGATCAGCTCAAGGGGGCTTCGGTCTTTTCAAAGATAGACATGAGGTCGGGATATCATCAGCTTAAGGTCAAGGAAATGGATATTCACAAGACGACTTTCCGGACTCGCTATAGCCACTACGAGTTCCTGGTGATGTCGTTTGGGTTGACAAATGCATCAGCTGCGTTCATGGATATGATGAACCGGGTTTTTCAACCCTATCTGGACTGATTCGTTGTAGTGTTCATAGACGACATTCTGGTGTATTCCAAGACTGAAGAGAAGCACGATTCGCATCTTCGGGTGGTTCTACAGATTTTAAGGGAGAAGCAGTTGTATACCGAATTTAGCAAGTGTGAGTTTTGGTTAAAGGAAGTTACATTTCTGGGTCATGTGGTATCTGCAGAAGGGATTAGGGTTGACCCCCGGAAGATTGAAGCGGTGTTGGATTGGAAACCGCCTAAGTCTGTGGCAGTGGTTCGAAGTTTCCTTGGTCTGGCTAGGTAATATCAAAGGTTTGTTGAGGGGTTTTCCTTAATTGCGGCACCTTTAACTAAGTTATTGAGGAAAGGGGTACCATTTGTTTGGGCTGACAAGCAACAGGAAAGCTTTGAGAAGCTGAAGGGGATTTTGATAGAGGCTCCAGTTTTGATTCAGCCTGAGGCCGGAAGAGAGTTCCTGGTTTATTGTGATGCTTCACACATGGGATTAGGATGTGTGTTAATGCAGGATGGGAAGGTTTTTGTGTATGTAACGCGGCAGTTAAGACCGCATGAGATTAACTATCCCACGCATGATTTGGAGTCAGTCGCGGTGGTTTTTGCTTTAAAGATCTGGAGACATTATTTGTATGGAGAGAAGTCTGTTATCTATACTGACCACAAGAGTTTGAAATATCTTCTAACTCAGAAGGAGTTGAATTTAAGGCAGAGAAGGTGGATTGAGCTGTTGAAAGATTATGACTGCTCGATCGAATATCATCCGGGTAAGGCTAACATGGTGGCAGATGCGTTAAGTCGGAAGGTAATATCAGACTTGAGAGCGATGTTCGCCCATCTCAGTTTGTATGATGACGGAAGTCTCTTAGCTAAACTTCAAGTGAATCCTTCTTGGATTAGTCAAATTAAAGAGAAACAGTTATCGGATGAAGTCTTGAGTGCTCGACTTTTGCAAGTGCAGAATGGTGGGTAGAAGATTATAGTTTGAATGGTGACGGGGTTTTGTGTTTTCATGAGAAAGTTTGCATGTCGAAGGATGTTGAATTGAGGCAGATGATTCTTCAAGAAGCGCATAATAGTCCCTACGTTATGCATCCTGGAGGGAGTAAGATGTATCGGGATCTACGTGAATAGTTCTGGTGGCCTGGTTTGAAGCGGGAAGTTACGGAGTTTGTGGGAAAGTGTTTAACGTGTCAGCAGGTAAAAGCCGAGAATCAGTTGCCTTCAGGGTTATTACAGCCGGTGAAGATTCCACAGTGGAAATGGGAGAGGATCACTATGGACTTTGTTAGTGGGCTACCTCTTGCGCCTACTAAGAAAGACTTGGTATGGGTAATTATGGATCGGTTGACAAAGTCCACTCATTTTGTACCTGTTCGTGTCGACTATTCTCTTTAGAGGTTGGCTGAGCTGTATGTGGTAGAGGTCGTGAGGTTGCATGGGGTGCCAATATCAATCATATCGAATAGAGATCCTGGTTTACGTCGCGAATTTGGAGGGTACTGCATCAAGCATTGGGTACAAAACTGGACTTCAGCACAGCTTTTCATCCACAGACTGATGGTTAATCTGAGAGAGTAATTCAGATTTAGAGGATATGTTGAGGGGCTGTGTTATCGACTTCAAGAGTAGTTAGGAAGAGTTCTTACCGTTGGCGGAATTCGCATATAATAATAGCTACCAATCCAGTATTCAGATGGCGCCCTATGAAGTGTTATATGGGCGGAGGTGTCGTACTCCTACCTGTTGGACAGAACTGGGTGAGCGTTAGATTTTGGGTCCGGAATTAGTTGTAGAGACAGAGGAGAAGGTTAAGTTAATTAAGGCTCGATTGAAGGAAGCGTCCGATAGGCAGAAATCATATGCAGATCTGAAGCGGAAGGAGATTGAGTTTGCAGTGGGTGATCAGGTTTTCTTGAAAGTGTCACCATGGAAGAAGGTGATGAGGTTTGGGCGGAAGGGCAAGCTAAGTCCCAGGTTTATAGGGCCTTATCGGGTTTTGAAACGTATGGGACCAGTGGCGTACCAACTGGAGTTACCTTCAGAATTGAAACAGATGCATGATGTGTTCCATGTTTCAATGTTAAGACGCTACCGAACGGATCCGTCCCACGTCGTGCTAGTGGAAGAAATTGAGGTAAGGCCAGACTTGTCTTATGAGGAGGAACCAATACAGATCTTGGAACAAGACATCAAGGTGCTAAGAAGGAAACTGGTCCCGTTGGTTAAAGTCTTGTGGCGAAATCATGGAATGGAAGAGGCGACGTGGGAGCCAGAGGATGCGATGCGTCAGCAGTACCCGCATCTCTTTTGATCAGGTAATTTCGATGCCAAAGTTTCTTTAAGTGGGTAGAACTGTAACATCCGGGATTTAGGGGCTCTACATTTATCTTGTGTCTCTGTGTTGGTATGCTTTGTATGTTGTTTGAATGTGTTTGGGGTCCTCAGGAAGGCTCGGGGTTAAGCCGGAACCTAGGACAAAAATTTCTATTTGGGCACTTTAAGAGGGAAACTAGCTGGGGTAGGACTTAAGGGTTATTGCTTGTGGTTGTTGATACAAGAAATGAGGTGGTAAAGTGGCAAGGAGGCGCCACTTAAAGGTGCAGGTAAGTGACGCCACAAAGGGGAGCAGTGAGGGAACAGGTTCGATTCGCGTCATCAGCAATGTGGATTTTTTTTCTCTTATGCGCCAGGGAGCTTGGATGATGGATTCGGTTGGGAGCCTTGAAGAGTGGAGGTGGACTTAGTCAAATATTTTAAAATGATGGACAAGAGAAAAGAAGGGATTTTGAACATTTCAAATCATTTCAAATGGGAGGTTGTGAGTGAAGATAGGAGAAAATTTGGGGATTTGATGTTGGTGAGGTTGTTGGCCGAATTTTACTTGAAGTTTGGAGGGGGAGGTTCGATTTTGAGCTAGGAGGGTGGTGAGCCGAGGTTTGAAGTGAGTAGCTCTAGGTCTCTCTCTTAGTTGTGGTTCGATCGGTTGTATCAGGTGCCTTGAGTGTGCCGAATTTTACCTTAGAGTCATATTGTGCATAAGGTGGGAAAACGTAGAGAAAACATTCTTTTCTCTCCTCTGCTTTGAATCATTTTCTTCATTTCTTTGGAAACCAAAAACTGAAGCACATATTTGCCTCTCCTCTTCACACCTTTTCTTCTTGGTTTGCCGCAACTCCCATGAGCTTTTGCTTCATTTTCAATTGGTAAAAACCAAAACTTGTAACACCCTTCTCGTCTCTCTCTTCTCTTTTCTCTTCGTTGCTCCACACTTTCTCCATCTATTTCTTCAAAAGTCGAACCCCAACACTCTCTGCCTCTCTTTCTTTCTCATTTCTCTTTTGTTCATATTTTGTTCACATCTCTAAACCCCTTAACCGAAGCTTCTCAACTCCATCACCACTCCATTATTGCTTCCTCAATTGTTCTTCATAGTCGAATCCTCACCTAACGTTTTTGTATCATCATCAAATCGAATCTTCTCTGCTTTGTCGACTTGTGCCGAATCTTTGTGGGCATCTTTCGGTTTTGGTAAGGGATCTTCTTCACTTTACTATCCGTTCTCTTCTTTCTGCCTGGGTTGGTTAACCGAAGGTAATAATGTGGTGTCTTGGTGCTTTGCCCGAATGTAGGAAGGACTTTGCATTCATACTCCTATCTGCATCTAACCAACGGTTTGTAGATCTTGGTAAGTGGTGTTGACCGAATGGTGGTAGGAGGGTTCATGTATCTCGTTTGGCCGAAAGACCATCTCCTCTAATCTATTTTCTTTCAATCGATTCTCACTTGGTATTTACTTAGGTACTCGATCGACTCCTGAATCCAAGCCTTCTAATCTCAGGATTTTATCGATCTAGGTAAGAAATCTTCACTTGGAACATATATTCTTATTTCCTCGGTTCCGATGACTTAACTCGGTCTTCTGACCAAGATCTTTTGATGGAATCAAATGCCAGTCAAGCAAAGGAGGGGGTTGGACCCATAACCCCAGCCCCTAAGTTTAATAAACGTGCGGTGTCTGCCGTTCGAGATTGGCCACCGGGTTGTGGGTCGACTTCGGAAAGGGATAAGTAGATCGCTGTAATCCCTGCGAGTGAGGACGTTAGCGAAATCGATAGTGTAGTCTTGCGGGTTTACAGGTGTGTAATTACCACACCACTCTTTAATTGTATAAATCATAATTGTGGTATGCGTAAAAGCTGAAAATCTCGACAATGGCGATTGAGTTACCCCTGATGGGTAAAACCGAAACCCCAGGTCAGTGCATTTTGATTAAGCCTTATAAATTATGATGATAGCATGATTATGTTGTGCTCTAAATGTTGCATGTGTGACATCAGATAACTTGTTTATTATACTATATCGCATGTGCATGGGATTTGGGATATTAATGTCATGAAGGGGAAGTGCATATCGGTGACATTGTCACGCTAAATGATGGCTTGGTGCCTCATTGTCGTATCGGTGATTTGATCACATGGATTATCGGTGGCTAGACCACGTGATATGGACTTTGAGCAGTGTGTCTGTCAGCATGACCACCAAAGTAGTGTGTAAAGGATGGAGGGTTGATTGTAGAAATCCCCACATGTATGTTAAGGATGGACATATGGAGCGGAGTGTAGAGGATGGAAAAATTAGGTTGGGTTGGGTTATCATATTGATCATTTGATTATGCTGTGTTGTATGGGCTTCGGCCAATGGTGCTTTGGGGCTAGGGCCCATTTATAGAATATGTAGACTAATTGCACACTGAGTCTTGTGACTCACTCTTTTGTTTAAACCAATTGCATGTGACTCTTAGCTTTATGGAGTGGGCTGGAGGGGACTCGAGGTGGCCACGCATGAGTTTTACTATTAAACTTTGTTTTATTTAACGTTTGCCACTTTTGGGGATTTTTCTTTGATTTGTAATAAGGCCACTTTAGAACTTGGTAATTTTCTCTCAGATTTTAAGTTTTGGACATATTAATTACAAACTGCTTGATGGGACGTTTTAAAAATAAAATACAACCTGAAGTTTTCTTTACAACCTGCTAAACGACGTTTTTATAAAAAGGGTTTTCGTTAATAATCTAATAACTGAATAACAGATAAGTGTTTTCAAATGACACCTAATTGCTAAGCTTGGCTAATTAAATTTTGCAACTTAAATGAATAACGAGTTTTCAACTAAGCCACGAAACTTGAGATTTTGAAAATGTCTTAAAAACTCTTCTGAATATCGAAAACTTTCTAAACTCTTTCCTAGTGACATGCCAGATCTGGTCGTGGTGTTTGGGCCGGGTTTGAGGTGTTACAATCAGGCCGTGTTCTAGTAATTTACCGAAACAAAATAAAATAAGCATATTTTTTTTGTTTTACGCCCCGTAACTCTTCCTCAGCCAGGCTTGGGCAGAATAGCAGAGCAAGTACAAGTATTAGTAGCATAGAAAAAATGCGCTCCTCGTCATTAAATTAATGTGTTTGCTCGCGGTAATTGTGGCCTCTCGGGAGAATCGATGACTGCATCTTTGAGGCATTTGCTAGTACTAGTACATCTGAGAATTCTTAATTGGCTGGTTGTAAATAGCCCCGGGACTATGGAACAAAGGATTATCCCGGACACCTACACCGAGGTATTGACGGTGATTCTCAAATATCGCAGAACAGAATGTGATACGATGAGATAGAATGCAATAGAAACAAAGACATAGGGAACGGGTTACCTGCTCTTAACGGTCAAAGCGAACCCTTTCATTCTGACATTCTGAATTCTTTAATTCGGAATGACTTTTTGATGTCTGAGTGCCTTATTCTATCTATCAAAGTCCTTCCTTTATCTATAGCTCGGGTCAGTCCCCCATGGTCTGCTTTGATTTTCTCGAACAGTGACGGTCCGCATCAGGGGCTCTCGTGCGAGCCATGCAACGTTCTCAGGCAGGAACTGCTCCTTTCCTTGAGCTTCCTATTTAGTTCCTCCCAGGCGTTGATCTCGCAACGGTCTTCCCACCATGAGATTTCCTCTGAAGAGGAGGATCACCTCCAAAGGAGAACGAAATTTTTGATAACAAGCATGATAAAGACAAGATAGACTTTGACCAGACCCTCTGCGTGCATAATGAAAAAATAAAATAAAGACTTCCCCCGGCTCCACCAAGCACGCGGCTGATCGTCTCACTTCAACCTAAACAACCACAACTAGATCTATTCCGTGAACAGTCTCTTTCTCAGCCAAAGTATCTTTCGAGACCTTTCCATCATGACCTTTGGAAGAAACTGGCTCTCCCATGGGAACTGATTAGATAACGCGTTCGCACCGTTCAATTGAATCAAAGAAGCCTTCCTTTGGTTCTACCTTTCTCTCTGGTTGAGTACCTTTTTTCTATGTAAAAATTTAAAGAATAGTGCGGCCTTTCTGGCTATATTTTCGGCTACTCCGCTCATTTCATAAAGGATTCTGCCCGGTTTAACGACAGCTACCCAATACTCGGGAGATCCTTTCCCCGAACCCATACGTGTTTCTGTAGGTCTTACCGTAACGGGTTTGTCTGGAAATATACGTACCCATATTTTTCCACCCGTTCCCCCCTTGTCACTTAAAAGTAAAGAAGAGATACAAACTTTGGAATAATAATTTTGTGGGATCGAGGATGGAATCGAATAGCGAATGCACTTGCGGTTAAGACAGGTCCTGCATCTCCTACCTAATGCAATTGACCGACCCGGCATCTCTTTCGTTCAATAATGCCTTTGCTTCAAGACGCTATTTACCAGAATGAGGCACGGCCGTGTGGCTTGAAGTCTAGGCCATGTCGATTTCGTGAATTGGCCCATTTTGCCCGTTTTAAGCCCGTTTCTCATTCTTTTCATCATTGGGTGCTTTCCTGAGTATAAAACATGAAAAAAAAGGATTAAGAGCACCTTTTTACATAAATTGGGGATAAGTCATCCAAAAACAAGCTAAATGTGTGATTAAAATATGTTACAATTACGGTTTATCAAATACCCCCACACTTAAGCTTTTGCTTGTCCTCGAACAAAATTCTCAACTCATAATTAAAATGGACTTCCTCGATTCATAGTATTCATCAATAATGTTTTATCATAATTTAAAGATAATTCATACATGGATAACTCAACTCAAAGAGTCCTAAAGATTCAAACAATCAAAGTCATGATATTTATAGTATGAAAACATAGGTGTTTCCCTTTACCATGAATAATTACCTTTGATTTGAAATCAACAAGGATTGACATCCTCTCTAAAGATTCACTCAAATCACTCGAGGTGTTTAAGGTTCAAAATTAAGCACTCAAAAGTCGAACATGAAAAGTTAATCCCATAGGCTTGCATGAAAATCAAATCTCCACCACTAAAATATGAGATGATACACAAATCAAAAGGTCTTAACAGGGTTGTAACGGGGCTTGGGTTAAAGGTGTGGATAAAGGCTGAATTAGAAGGTTAGAATCGAGATTGACCTGACAAATTACCTAACTAGAATAATGAACTAATCCTAAATATTTACATCAATTGAAAACTAATAATATGAGCTTTTTCTTCAAGATTTTCATTTTAAACATGTAAGCTCACTTAGCAAGGCTAATAATGAATATACTTCATTTTTTTAAGAACAAACTAATAATAAAGGATAAATAGTGAAATAATATAATTAGGCAGCTGACCAAATCAAATCTTGATATAAGGGTAGTCAAAAAGAATGGTGATGACAAATACAAAAGGTTTCGGGTTAATATTAGTGGGTGAGTCAATAAAAAAAGGGGGTTATTAGGGTCAACGGGGTTCACTAGGGGTTAATTATGAAGGTAGGCTATTTATTGGAGTAAGTGGGTTAAAACCTAGGTGCCTTTATCATCTCGGTATATCAAATCATAGGTGTGGTCTTGACATGTATAATCAATGCAAGTTCTAAAATAACAACTCAATGTTGACACACTCATAGTCAATAAAGTGAGCAAGAAAAAATGTATGCTCTATAAGGCTCAAGATCTCACAAAAATTATGGGTTTTTGATGTCAACCTTGTAAATTCAAACATCAAGGTAACATTTAAATTCAGGTAGACAACCTAAAAATTTTAAATTTCTGAAAAATAGACTTTTCATGCTTGATTCTCTAGTATCCTTCAAATTTAATCACCAATGCACAATTATCAATGACTTACTCCAAAACATATCAACAAAGATCATAGGAAATTTCATTCTAATCATAATATGAGAGACTTTACTTTTGAACAAGGCATAATTCAGGGATTTTCAAATAATACTATAGTTAACCCCCCACACTTAATATGTACATTACCCTCAATGTACAAAGATAGATATTAGCAAAATAATCATAAAAATCATAAGATGGGGAGAGAAGTGAAACTTCTTGAATTTTGGATGAAGTCAATGAAAAGAAATCGGATAGGATTGGAGGTGAACGTGGGGAGCATCTCGAACCGTTTGAAATTGAATCCTCGAAGCAGCCGGTCTGATTTTATTGTATCCTAAGCTAAATCTAAATATTACAAAGAATAAGAAGAAGGAAATAAAATAAAGTAAAAAAATAATGAAATGAAAATAAAATTAAAATAAAAATAGAAATAAATAATGGAAAATGAAAGACAACTAGAAAAAGGGAGAATGAGGTTTAAATAGAGATGTAGCCTGTGTTTTGGGATTTTGAATTTTGGGCGCATTCAGGGTGTTCAGGCACGGCCGAGTGGCACGCCAGTGTCTTTCTTCACACGGTCATTTAATACGGGCATGCTCCTCCCGTGTTCGATAAGTTAGAATGTGGCACGGTTAGAAGGCATGGCCGTGTTTAGCCCGTGCTTAACAAGTTAGTAACCTCGCACGGGGCATCGGCACGGGCGTTGACTATTATCGCCACCCGTGTTAGGAAAAGAAAATTTTCTATGTCGTGCACAGATACTGGCATGCCCATGGTTCATCCCCTGGCTTCCACACGGCCACGGGCACGCCCGTGTGTAGGGCCGTGTGGCCTAGAAATCCGATCTTTTGTTAGTTTATGGTTAGGTGCTAAAAAAGAAAAAGAAAAAAAATTAAAAATAAAAACTAAAAATAAAAAATGTAAAAATAGGGTTAGTGCTTGGGTTGCCTCCCGAGAAGCGCTCGTTTATAGTCTTAAGCTAGACTTTACCTCTCATTCGTATGGTCATGGTGGTTTGAGGAGGTGAAAATCCTTTCTCATGCGATCACTTCAGTTATGGATATATAGTTTAAGTAGAGTAATGTTTACCTCAAAAGTGTTGAATTTAGAATTGCTTACCTCGACTGTGCCGTATAGGAAGACATTAAGTACCTCAAAAGTGATTTCTTTGTTTGTCTTGAGGTCTGAATTGGTGATTCGAGGGTCTTCCTTATTCAATAATACCTAATCTCCTACTTTGAAGTGATTCGTTGTTCCTATCAGCTCGTCTGGAGGCTCCTTTGGTTTCACTTCGTGTGGTTCCGATTCTTCTTTATGTTTTGTTTTCCACTCTTCTAATTTGTCGACCCTAAAGCTTCGTTCCTCATACGATTCTTCTTTATTGGCACGAGGTCTAAGATCTAGCTCAGCTAGGTGATTTCGTGATGCTTCCTATAAAGAAGGTTGAACCAAATGATTATCAATAGAATTAATGTTTGTACCTTTATTACTCGATGTCCTAGCTGAGTCAAGAGCTTGAAGAGTGATTTTTTCGTCGTCTACACGAAATGTGAGTTCACCGAATTCTTCCTCTATGTGGTCTTTCTTTATTGCATCGGGATATGGCACAGGAGCTTGGTATTCTGTATTTACCGAGTTTGGTAAATCAGGGCTTACCTCAACCTTACCTTCACTTACCATAGGTTCTTGCCTTGGGTCAGATCCCACTAACAATTCACCGTTATGAGCTTGTACGGCTTGGGGCCCATGATTCAGCTCAGGTTTGTAGTCTTGTGGTGTTTCCTGTGGTGAAAGTTGAACAATTTGATTATCAACTGAATTTACTTTCTCACCTTCATCACTTGATGTCCTGGTCAAGTCAAAAGCTTGTAGACTGATTGATTCGTCACCTACACGAAGAATGAGTTCTCTTGTACCAACATCAAATTTAGTTCTGGCAGTTGCTAGAAAGGGTTTTCCTAAAATTAAATGAATCGAATTGTCCTCATTCATGTTTAAGACAACAAAATCTACTGGGAATATGAATTTATCAATTTTGATTAGAACATTTTCTATTATACCCTTAGGAATTCTGATAGTTTTATCAGTTAACTAAATGCTCATCCTAGTTTGTCTGGGTTTCCCTAGACCTAGTTGTTTAAACATTTTATAAGGCATAACATTGATGCTTGCCCCTAAATCAGCTAAAGCATTATCAATAGATAAATTACCAATTAAACATGGAATTGTAAAACTCCTTATGTCTTTTTGCTTCTGCGGTAGTCTGTTCTGTAACATTACTGAGCATGCAGTGTTTAATTCCACGTGGTGCTCCTCGTCTAATTTGCGTTTGTTTGTCAAGAGCTGTATTAAAAATTTCCTCGAGTCTGGCATCTGAAAAAGAGCTTCAAGAAGAGGTAAATTAATATGTAGTTTCTTTAAAAGTTTAAGAAGCTTACCAAATTGTTCTTCTAAATCGTCTCTTTTCATTTCTTCGGGATAAGGTATGCGAGGTTGGTACTTTTTGATTACCAGTTTTGGCTTTTCTTATGTTACCTCTGTTTTACCTTCGTCTACCTTGTTTTCTGGTATTGCATTGGGTTCATCTAACCCTTTACTGTCCTGAACGGTGATGGCTTGATTTTGCTCCTTAGGGTTAATCTCCGTGTTACTAGGTAGACTCCCTTGTGGTCATTCTGACATCAGCTTTGCAAGTTGTTCGACTGCGTTAGTGACTTCCTTGACTAACTTAGTAATTTCCACGATTCAGCTCTCGTTGCTTTTGATTGTTCTCTCAGTTTCTTGGAGACGTTTTTCTGTGTCTGTCGACAATTTTGTCAGCATCTCTTCAAGGTGCGAATCCTCTTCCTGTTGGGGAGGTGGTTGTTGAAAGTTTTGAGGAAGTTCGGGTCTTTGGCTATTTTGATCATCCCATGAGAAATTGGGATGGTAACTCCAACCTGCGTTGTAAGTGTCATTATAAAAATTATTTTGTGGTCTAGAATAGTTACCCGTATAGTGAGCTTGCTCGTTTTCCATGCCATATCCGTAGGGTGGGTACTCAGGATTCGCCACTCCTCCTAGATTAGAGTCATATTGCATTACTGAGTGTACCTATGAGGAACTATACAAACTACCAATCTTTTTATTCATCATCTCTAGCTGGTTAGATAACCTGGTGACCACGTCGAGGTTGGAGACACTGGCGGCTTTTGTTGGCGTTGTCCTCATAACTTGCCACTGATAGTTATTTAGTGCCATCTCCTCTAAACGAAAATTACCTGTCAAAGCAAAGAAAAATTAGCAAAGTCAAAATAAACCAAATAAAAAAAATTGCAATAATAGAAAAATGGCTAAAGTAATAAAAATTAAGCTTTCTTAATATTTTAGTTCCCCGGCAACGGCACCAAAAACTTGATCGCTGAAATCAGAGCTTCAAAAATTTATAAAAGAATGATCGAACCTAGAGACTAACTCTGACAACAATTAAAGGCAAGTGTACCTATCGAATAGTAGTATAGCTTAGGCAAGACCGGATTATCAAACCCAAAGGAACTAAAAGTATTAATACTAACTTTCTTTTTATTATTTAGCTTTAAAATTAAAGTAAAGATTGCTCTAAACTAAAATTGTCAAGAACTAAACTAAGGACACAAAGACAAAAAGTATAAATTGGAAAATAACTCGAAGAAAACTCAATTGATCACGACGACACCCTCAAGAAGAATCCACCTAGACTTCACTTGTTATCTAACCTTTAATTATATGATCTCTTTACTTAGCTTGATCCGTAAGACTCCCTAACCTATATTAAACCCTCTCTCGAGGTGAATAACGTCTAACCCTAGGTTAATTAGTGGAACACTCATTCGCTTATAATAACCCCCTTGGATAGCAGTAAATCGATCAATGGACTCCCATATTAGGTTTCACCCTAATCCGGCAAAACCTCGTAACCCTATCTCTAGGCGTTCGATCAACTCCGCTTAATTATGTTAGATCTTCTCTTAAGCAGGGTTTATTCCTCCTCCACCTAAGCACATTAGATTTGGATTAAGCAACATAGTTAAGAACAAACTAAGTAATTCATCATATAACTTAAAAATCAAATAACAAGATTCGTCTAGGTTTCATCCCCTTCAGGTATCTGAGGGGTTTAGTTCATAATGAATAAAGAAGACATCGTAAGAGAAAAGATAAAACAAAACATAAGAAATTCCTAAAACCCCCTGAAGGAATTGAAGGAGAATTCTGCCGTCTTGAGTACAATTCTGGCTTTTTGGGATGGATCAACTGGCTATCCTCGTGTTATTTCCTAACTCTGACCTTCTAGGCTTGGCTCCTTGGCCTAGCTTTGATGCCTGTTTCGGCTTCTGCCGAACTCCGTTTGAAGTTGCCCCCTTGGCTGTTTATATAGACTTTGTGATGCCTTACTTGGCCCCTAAGTATCCTAATTTAAGTAAAATTCCTACTAGGGTGTTTGAATAGGCTTTGGAATGTGTTTCTTTGCCTCCAAGTATCCTTTCCCGAATGAAATTGCTCTTTCCAACGACAGGGACACAGACATGGCACACACCCGTGTGAATCGTGGCCAAGCCATGCTCGGACTTCTTTAATGAGGCACGGCCGTGTGGCTTGAAGTCCAAGCCGTGTCGATTTCGTGAATTGGCCCATTTGGCCCGTTTTAAGCCCGTTTCACGTTCTTTTCATCATTGGGTGCTTTCCTGAGTATAAAACATGAAAAGAAATGATTAAGAGCACTTTTTTACATAAATTGGGGATAAGTGATCCAAAAACAAGCTAAATATGGGATTAAAATATGTTATAAGTACGGTTTATCACTTATGTTTCTTATGTTTTTGATACAAAAGTGTCTGAATCGAAAATTGAATCAGTGGCAATTGTTTATGAGTATTTGGATGTGTTTCCAGAAGAGTTACCAGGATTACCATCGATTAGAGAGGTCGAGTTTGCCATTGAATTAGTACCAGGAACATCATCGATATCTATAGCTCTGTCTAGAATGGCTTCGACAGAATTAAAAGAATTGAAAGCTCAGTTGCAAGAGTTAACGGATAGGGGTTTTGCACGACCTAGTTTTTCGCCCTGGGGTGCACCAGTTCTGTTCGTAAAGAAGAAAGACTGATCGATGGCAATGTGTATTGATTATCGTCAGCTCAACAAGGTTATGATAAAGAACAAGTATCATTTGCTGAGAATCAATGATTTGTTTGATCAGTTGAAAGGGGCAACATTATTCTCTTAGATTGATTTGCAATCTTGTTATTATCAGTTGAGAGTAAAAGATTCAGATGTGTCGAAAACTGCATTCAGAACGAGGTACGGGCATTATGAATTTCTTGTTATGCCTTTCGGATTAATTAATGCTCCTGCAATTTTTATGGATTTGATGAATCAAATATTTAGACCATATTTAGACAGATTTGCGGTTGTATTCATTAATGACATTCTGATCTATTCACGAGATGAGTATGAGCATGCCGAGCACTTGAGGATTGTGCTACAAACCTTGAGAGATAAGCAATTGTTTGCTAAATTCAGTAAATGTGAGTTTTGGCTTCGAGAATTTAGATTTTTGGGACATATTGTTTCAGCAGAAGGTATATGAGTTGACCCGAGCAAGATTTTTGCAGTTGCTGACTGGAAACCACCGAGAAATGTATCCGAAGTTAGAATTTTTCTGAGATTAGCTGGTTATTACCGACATTTTGTTAAAGGATTCTCGATGATTGCTACACTGATGACTAGATTGCTTCAAAAAGATGTGAAGGAGTGGTCCGAAAAATGTCAATAGAGTTTTGAACAGCTGAAAACATTGTTAACTGAGGCACCAGTTTTGGTTCAACCTGAATAGGGTAAGGAATTTGTGATTTTTAGCGACGCGTCATTGAACAGTTTGGGTTGTGTTTTGATGCAAGAGGGTAAAGTGATAGCTTATGCCTCTCGACAGTTAAAGCCGTATGAGAAGAATTATCCGATGCATGATTTAGAGCTAGCCGCTATTGTTTTCGCATTGAAAATTTGGCGACATCATTTATACGGCAAAAAATATCTATCTTTATCGGTCATAAAAGCTTGAAGTATATAATGACTCAGAAAGATTTGAATTTGCAACAACAAAGATGGCTCGAGTTGTTGAAAGATTATGAGTTAGTAATCGATTATCATCCCGGGAAAGTGAATGTCGTTGCAGATGCTCTAAGTAGAAAATCATTATTTGCTTTGCAAACGATGAATACACAGTTATCTTTGTCTGATGATGGTTCAATTTTAGCTGAGTTAAAAGCTAAAGCGGTATTTCTTCAGCAAATTTGTGAACCTCAAAATTGTGACAGCGAGTTGCAAGCTAAAGGAGTGCAATGCGAATCGGTTAGTGATTCAGACTATCAAATCGAATTCAATGATTGTTTAATATTCTGAGGTGAAATTTGCGTACCAAAGAATTCTGAGCTTATTCAAAAAATTTTGCACGAAGCACACAGTGGTTGTTTATCCATTCACCCAGGGAGTACTAAAATGTACAATGATTTGAAACAGTTGTATTGGTGGTCGGGCATGAAAAGAGACATTTCAAAGTTTGTATCGAGATGTTTAATTTGTCAACATGTAAAAGCCGAGCATCAGGTTCCTTAAAGATAACTACAACCAGTGATGGTACCTGAGTGGAAATGGGATAGAGTTATGATGGATTTCGTATAGGGTTTGCCCATGTCTTTGAAAAAGAAAGATGCTATTTGGGTTATCATTAATCGACTGAAAAAATCAGCACATTTCATTCTGGTACATACAAACTATTCGCTTGATAAATTGGCTTAATTGTGCATTTCTGAGATCGTTAGATTGTATGGGGTGCCAGTTTCTATTATTTCATATAGAGACCCGAAATTTACGTCGTGATTTTGGAAGAAATTGCAAGAAGCTCTGGGTACGCAATTGAATTTTAGTACCGCATTTCATCCACAAACCGACTGTTAGTTCGAGATAGTAATACAAATTCTTGAAGATATGCTTCATTGTTGTGCTTTAGTATTTGAATGTAACACCCCTTACCCGTATTTGACATCGGAATAGGGTACGAGGCATTACCGGAATACAGACACTTCTAAACGTATTAAATCGAGTCATAAAATTTCATCCAAATTAAAACTTTTCAAATTTTTATCTTTGAGTCCCTAAACAGGGCCTACGAGGCCCAATACATACTTTGGAAGTGGTTCGGGACTAAAATGAGAACTTTGGAAAACATTAGAAAATTTCTTGAAAAATAGGGGCACACGCCCATGTCCAAGGCCATGTCCTTCACACAGCCGAGATACATGCCCGTGTGTTAGGCCGTGTAGCGTTCTGAATTTCTGAAAATCAAGTGCAGACTTCACACACCCTGGGCACATGGCCATGTATTATTAAGGGCACATGTTTAATAATATTAGTGTAAGGCTATTGACCAAGCCCTTTTCCACCCCAAAACACTTATACATTTATACAAATTTATCATCACACAACATGGTATTATTAAGCATTCAAACATCCACAGTAAGACATCCACATACCATTTACAAACCAAATTCATTATGCATAATCACACATACACACTTAACCATTCACATGCAAGCATACGCATCCATACTTATAAGATAACAAATACTGGCCACATTAAATGGCCTTATACAACAATAAACATCAAATAGCATAAGCCAACAAGCCAACTCATAATAACATATACACATAATCAAGTCTCTATACATGCCATAGACATAAAAATACTTGAAGATCGTTGATACAATACCAATCAATAACTTGTTAGTGTTATAGAATCTTCGACGGCCTCCAACTCAAGCTAGCATCTGTGACACTATAGGAAAAAGGAAAGGAAGGGGGTAAGCATTATAGCTTAGTAAGTAGGTATGCAAATAATAAGTGATTTATTAACAGGCTTTTATAAATCTTCACAATATATTCTCAAGATAATACAATCATAATTACACATAGTTCCACCATTTACCCATTTTCATCTAAAGCTTTCTACTCGAGTCACAGTCATTAAATTATTTACATCTTGAACTACGGAACTCCAAATTAAGATCTACTAATTTTACCTGAAAGTAGACTCACATATATTCTTACCATAAAATTTTCAGAACTTTTAGTTTAGCCAATAAGCACAGTTTATTCTTAAAGTCTCCCCTGTTTTGTTGTCTGACAGTTTCGACCATTCTTCACTAAAAATTAATTATCTCTTCGTACAGATTTGGATGATGTTCCCGTTTGTTTCTATTGAATGTAGAATCATTAAAATTTAATCATATAAATTATAAACCATAATTATTTTTATAAAATTTTTACTGATTTTCCAAAGTCGGAACAGGAGATTCTAAAATCATTCTGACCTTGTCTAAATTTAAATATCTCAGAATATGAAATTTTTTCACTTACACCGTTTCTTTTATATGAAAATAGACTCAATAAGATTTAATTTTATATCTTATTCAACTTCTATTTCAGTTTCCACCATTTTTGGTAATTTTTCAAAGACACATAACTGCTGCTGTCCCAAAATTGTTTTATTGCAAATTTTACTCTTTCATAATTTATTTGTATTAACTTTCATAGTAACACTTACCCCATATTAGACTTACCAAAGTTCGATCACCTATTGAGCACATTGCTCATAAATTGACACATACATACCTGCACTTATTCATCACTTAGTCATATTCGTTTATAGTTAGTCATTTCCTGTTGAACGCATCAGAATAATAACGGATACACGAAAATTTTCACATAAGTGCCACACTTGTAGCCAAAGCTACTTCATATCACACTTTTCACATGTCAGATTACCTAGCCATTGGTAGAACTTATAAGACCAGCACCCATTTCACATAGTCACAATCTCGGGTCTGCTCACACAAGCTGTCGGTAATGATGAAACTACACGGTGATGCTTACACAAGCTGTCGAGTATCTGTAACACATGCTAAATAACTTAGCCACCAGTAGAACGTATGGACCAGCACCCAGATAATTTATTTCATTTAGATTTCACATAGGTTTCTAGTGAACATGTCACTTGTATCCATTTTTATTCCTAAGGTTCAACTGGGAAATTTCTCACTTCTCGATATTTTGTCAATTATATCAAATATTCAGCCACAGGTCATACCATTTATAAAAATATGAAAACGTAAGTAAAAACGATGCACTATTTACATTCAAACTTACCTCGATAGCACAATCAGTGAAAAGGACTTATTCGTCATATTCTTTGTTTTTCCCCCGTTCTAAGTCTGAATCTCGTTTTCCTTGATCTATAACAACACATTTAACTCATTTATTCATCCTGCTACTCAAATTAGCCGAAATTCACATTTTGGAAAAATTACATTTTTGCCCCTAAACTTTGTCATATTTACACTTTTGCCCCTAGACTCGTAAAATGATTTTATTCAATTTCCTTGTATTTTAAGCCTAAACGAACCATTTTCATAACTATAGCAGTCCACAATTTCCATTTATTCACACACTTACACTCATTTTACAACTTTTTACAAACTAGTCCTTTTTGACAATTTCACCGAAAATCACTTAGTAAAAGTTGTTTATTTCACACCGAGCATTCATATTCTACCATTAAACATCAAAACATAAGCATTTCTCATATGGGTAAATTTTCAAACATCAACCCTAGCTCAAATAAGAGGTAGAAATAGAGAGATCGTGTTACGAGGACTTCAAAAACGTAAAAATCATTAAAAACGAGGCTAGAATAGACTTACAATCGAGGTTAGATGTAACACCCCTAACTCGTATCTGTCGCTGGATTAGGGTTAAGAGGAATTACCAAACAAACATAATCTTTTACTGACTTTTCATAGCAAAATCTGACAATTCACATCAAAGTGTCCCTTAAGTAGATCTACAAGACCTTAAACACGTGTTAGAAAGGAGTCAGGACTAAACTAAACACATACGGTGGGTAGAGGTCACACATGGCCTTAGAAATGTCTGTGTGTCTAAGCAGTGTCAAAACAGGGCATACATACTGACTTGTCCACACGGCCGTGCACACACCCATGTGCCTTGTAACACCCCAAACCCGGCCCAAACGCTACGACCGGATCTGGTATGCTACGGGGTTTACGTTAAAAACTTCACTTGGATGATCTTTGGAAATTCAGTTTCTTTATTCAAGTATTCGTTAAATAAGTGATATTGGAAGAACCTTTGCTCTTTCGCTGAATATAAATTTTTTTAAAAAAAAATAAATGAAGACATTAACAATTATAAATTGATAACCTAAGCTATGGAGGCCTTATTACATAAATAGTCCTAAAATTTAAACTTAAAGAAAAACCGAAAATAGTTCATGAAAATAAAAAGACTTGATGGCCCCTCGAGTCCGCCTCGGCTTCCATGTCCACGATCTACTGCTCGTCTGAGAAGTCAGGGAAAATAAAGGGGTGAGTCACCAAGACTCAGTGTGTAAATCCCGAAAACACATAAAAGGCTTGGGCCCACAAACACATTATGGGCCTTAGCCCATCCACAATGGCAACAAAATATTTACATGCAACATGGCCCAACCCAACCTAAAAATCCATCCTCTACACACTAGCCCGTACCAACCAACACACCTCGGGGATTACTACAATCAACCCACCAACCGCTACACACTATATTGACAGCCATGATGCCTATTCCTAACAGTTAGGAATAAATTTAACGTGGCTTAGCCACCGATCACTATTGTGACCTAACTTTATAATCCGTGGTTTAACCACCGATCACCAAGTGACCTATTAACATGCTCTTCCCCTTCATCATATCAACCCTATCCCATGCATACATACATGCAGAATCAAAACAATATACTACCTAAAAGTTCACAGTCTATCACATACATCAATACACATAGAGAAGTTTCTATGATTACGTACCTGGCATCCCTTTCCTACCCTTTTTGGGTAATCCGACTGTCTATACAGCCTTTTTCCGGCTTTTAGCCCATAACATATATTTAGTATAGATTACTATACAGCCTTTTTCCGGCTTTTAGCCCATAACATATATTTAGTACATATTAATTAGGGTGTTAGAGATCAACATACCTGATTACCGACAAGACGAGACCTTCTATGTCGACACTATCAGAAGCTGATACGACTGCTAACTGCTTAAGATTTTGTTCTGAAGCCGGTCCACAACCGGTGGCCAATCCCGAACTGCTGACACCGCTCGTTTCTTAAACTTAAGGATTAGGTTTACAAATCCAATCCCTTCCTTCGCCTGAACGACATGTGATTCCATCACAAGACCTTATCAGTTGCTACCATCACAACATATGGTTAAGATCACAATTACGATAGCGAATCTAACGAGAATCTAAAGAGAATCCCTTACCTTGAAATCTAGAAAAGAGAGATATGAGGTTCAGAGACTAGCGGTTTCGGCTTTTAGATCTAAGCGATCTACTTCAATTCCCTAATGTCGCCCAACACGTAAACACAAGAAACCAACAATCAATTAGCCTTTCGGCTTTGTCTTCTAAAAACCGAAAGAGAAAAAGAATAGATCAGAAGAAATCAGCACCTACCTTTACTAAGAATTCGGCAACTCCTAGAAGATTTCGGCTTTTAAGAAGATAAAAAAGAAAAGATGATCTCAAGAGATCTATAAAGTTTCGGCTTTTGAAAAGGTCAAAAAGAAAAGATGATCTCAAAAGATCTATGAAGTTTCGGCTTTTGAGAAGGTCAAAAAGAAAAGATGATCTCAAGAGATCTATAAAGTTTCGGCTTTTGAGAAGGAGATGATTGAGAGAAAAGAGTAATATCAAACGTAAAGAAGTGATAGGAACGATATAGGAAAAAGAAGAATTTCAGCAAGGCTAGGGCAGATTCGGCTATGGCAGACAAATGTGAAAAGAAAGAATGCTTAAGGGAGTTTTCGGCTTTTATTCAGAAAAGGAGGAAAAGAGAGAAGATGAAAACCCTAAATGCCAAAAATAAAGAAGAGAATAGGAGAATAAAACCCTAATGCCAATTTTAATTAAAATAGTTGGGCTTCATGCAACTTGAATTTGGGCCTCCTCAGTTGACGCCACTTCCTCGCTTTTAAGTGGATCCACTTTGCCACTGGGCCACAAGCCCATTTGTATTTTAAAACATAGATAACATCTTTTAAGCCCTATCTTACCAGGCTTTCCACTAGAGTGTCCAAACAAAAAATTCGATTAAGGCCTCTGTCCAACCCTGAGCCCATTCTGGACCCCTAACACTCACATTAAACATAACCACACATTAAATGCATAGGCCCACAATTTCAGGATGTTACAGTTCTACCCCCTTAAAGAAATTTCGTCCTCAAAATTTCCAACAAACTATTAATCGTACTACCCAAGTCTCACCACTATGCTTTCGCTGCGCACTCTAATTCTAAAGCCAAAAGAAACATTTAGTATACTATGGTAGAGTACGCACCGGTATTCGCATCTAGAGCATCCTCGTCCCCTTGGCGACGTGCTGCATAGACCAAAGCTGGCTGCCTCGCCTCAGCAACCCTTTCTAAAACCCTTAACATTGCTTGAGATACAGCATTATCTCCGGCCGTCTGATCCTGAAATTCGGGTAACTGGCATCTCATTTCCTGACCCATGGCCAGATCCTACTGGTTCCGACACAACCATCCTACCCCTACCACGACCACGCGGCGGAAGTCCACGACCCCTTGTACTCATTCTACCGATTCGCATTTATCTGATTAGACATCTTATGAATTATTAATTTCTTTCACTGATTAACCACGAACAATCTTATGAACAGTAGTTTAAGAGTAGTTCTTTCGAACTCTAAATTATATCTACGAGTTTCAGTCTCAAGTTTGTATCTCCTATTTCTGTTAACCACATACATCAACATACAAGTAGCATCCATGCACTCACATTCATCGCATAAGAGTTTTTCATCATTTCTCTACCCAGGGGTATTTCCGTAGTTTTGTCCTACAGGGTATTTTGTAATTTCCTCAAAATATGGCATCTTGGTGTTTTTTTTTTTTGAAATAGAGATATTTTGTTGTTTTTTTGTAAAGCAGAGGTATTTTGGAAAATTTAATTTTGCAAACCGGGTTACTTTTGTAAATCTAGGGGTTTTCGGGTAAATTTTGCAAAACATAGGTATTTTGGTGATTTTGCCAACCGGGGGATGTTTCAATAATTTCACAAATTTTGGTAATTTTACAAATCCAGGGTATTCTAGGAAATTTTCACAAATCAAGGGTATCTCAAAAATTTTACAAAGCTTGGGGGTATTTTGGTAATTTTGCGAAATAAGGTGGCTGGTCCCTTTCGGGTTTTAATTATAAATTTTGGCCCGTCAACAAGTCCTCATGGCTAAGATGAACAGTCACTACACAGCAGGTAGGATTGCAGCGAAGAGGAGGTGAGTCACTAGGACTGCTTAAGTACCAAGCTCTCCCTGAATCCAGTCCTAGACATGCGTATGCATGTTGCCACACCCTAACCCAGCGATTTGTTCACGGGTTTGTTTGGATAGATTAAGCCTTATGAATTTAAAGAGTTGTTTAAACTAAGCCTAAAGTCCATCAATGCCTAACATACTAGTTTACGTCCATCAAGCCCATCAAGCCCAATCATGCATATCATATCAAAAGTTAGAATACTTACCTGCGTGGATCGGGTGCCGGTAGACTCGAATGCCATATCTTCATCCAAGAAATTTTTCTCAAATTCACATCAAATTTTCAAAACACTACTAGACCCATTTCACAGCCCAAGTTTTGAACTTGGCTATGATACCATAATGTAACACCCCAAACCCGGCCCGAACGCTACGACCGGATCTGGTATGCTACGGGGTTTACGTTAAAAACTTCACTTGGATGATTTTTGGAAATTCAGTTTCTTTATTCAAGTATTCGTTAAATAAGTGATATTGTAAGAAAACCTTTTCTCTTTCGCTGAATATAAATTTAAAAAAAAAATGAAGACATTAACAATTATAAATTGATAACCTAAGTTATGGAGGCCTTATTACATAAATAGTCCCAAAATTTAAACTTAAAGAAAAACCGAAAATAGTTCATGAAAATAAAAAGACTTGATGGCCCCTCGAGTCTGCCTCGGCTCCCATGTCCACAATCTACTGCTCGTCTGAAAAGTCAGGGAAAATAAAGGGGTGAGTCACCAAGACTCAGTGTGCAAATCCCGAAAACACATAAAAGGCTTGGGCCCACAAATACATTATGGGCCTGAGCCCATCCACAATGGCAATAAAATATTTACATGCAACATGGCCCAACCCAACCTAAAAATCCTTCCTCTACACACTAGCCCGTACCAACCAACACACCTCAGGGATTTCTACAATCAACCCACCAACCGCTACACACCATATCGACAGCCACGTTGCCTATTCCTAACGGTCAGGAATAAATTTAACGTGGCTTAGCCACCGATCACTATTGTGACCTAACTTTATAATTCGTGGTTTAACCACCGATCACTAAGTGACCTATTAACATGCTCTTCCCCTTCATCATATCAGCCCCATCCCATGCATACATACATGCAGAATCAAAGCAATATACTACCTAAAAGTTCACAGTCTATCACATACATCGATACACATAGAGAAGTTTCTATGATTACGTACCTGGCATCCCTTGCCTACCCTTTTTGGGTAATCCGACTGTGAATACAGCCTTTTTTCCGGCTTTTAGCCCATAACATATATTTAGTACAGATTACTATACAGCCTTTTTCCGGCTTTTAGCCCATAACATATATTTAGTACAGATTAATTAGTGTGTTAGAGATCTACACACCTGGTTACCGACAAGACGAGACCTTCTATGTCGACACTATCAGAAGCCGATACGACTGCTAACTGCTTAAGATTTTGTTCTGAAGCCGGTCCACAACCCGATGGCCAATCCCAAACTGCTGACACCGCTCGTTTCTTAAACTTAGGGATTGGGTTTACAGATCCAATCCCTTCCTTCACCTAAACGACATGTGATTCCATCACAAGACCTTATCAGTTGCTACCATCACAACATATGGTTAAGATCACAATTACGATAACGAATCTAACGAGAATCTAAAGAGAATCCCTTACCTTGAAATCCCGAAAAGAGAGATATGAGGTTCAGAGACTAGCGGTTCCAGCTTTTGGATCTAAGCAATCTACTTCAATTCCCGAAAGAGAAAAAAGAATAGATCAGAAGAAATCGGCACCTACCTTTACAGAGAATTCGGCAACTCCTAGAAGATTTCGGCTTTTGAGAAGATCAAAAAGAAAAGATGATCTCAAGAGATCTATAAAGTTTCGGCTTTTGAGAAGGTCAAAAAGAAAAGATGATCTCAAGAGATCTATGAAGTTTCGGCTTTTGAGAAAGTCAAAAAGAAAAGATGATCTCAAGAGATCTATAAAGTTTCGGCTTTTGAGAAGGAGATGATTGAGAGAAAAGAGTAATATCAAACGTAAAGAAGTGATAGGAATGGTATAAGAAAAAGAAGAATTTCGGCAAGGCTAGGGCAGATTCGGCTATGGCAGACAAATGTGAAAAGAAAGAATGCTTAAGGGAGTTTTCGGCTTTTAGTCAGAAAAGGAGGAAAAGAGAGAAGATGAAAACCCTAAATGCCGAAAATAAAGAAGAGAATGGGAGAATAAAACCCTAATGCCAATTTTAATTAAAATAGTTGGGCTTCATGCAACTTGAATTTGGGCCTCCTCAGTTGACGCCACTTCCCCGCTTTTAAGTGGCGCCACTTTGCCACTGGGCCACAAGCCCATTTGTATTTTAAAACACAGATAACATCTTTTAAGCCCTATCTTACCAGGCTTTCCACTAGAGTGTCCAAACAGAAAATTCAATTAAGGCCTCTGCCCAACCCTGAGCCCATTCTGGACCCCTAACACTCACATTAAACATAACCACAAATTAAATGCATAGCCCCACAATTTCAGGATGTTACATGCCTCACCCGTGGTCGCTACTAACTTGCACCACACGGCCAGTCACACACCCGTGTGTCTTGCCCGTGGTCGAGTCTGACTTGTTTTGAATTGCAACCACGAAGGACACGGTCGAGCCACATGCCCGTGTGGTCAACCGTGTGGGCAATTATAGGCCATTTTCAAGGCCAAAATGCCACCCACACATTGGGTTATCCCTACAAGCAACATACCAATTCAATCCAATCATCATAGGCAACCAAAACATACCAAAATGTTCATCATTTCTAACCATTTATGAGCTCAACAATCACACCAACTTATAAGTCATTTAACTCAACTTATTCACAAACATTTCTAAACATAACTCATCCACAACTTACCATCAATAATATGCTAACTATGCATCCTTAAGCATACCATTCATATGACCATTTCATTTGCTATCAAACTCTACCAAAACTAGCATCATAGGACATAACTAGTCATTCATAATACAATCATATATCTAGCCATATCACATGGCCAAGCACATATATCAAACATATCCCAAAACAACTAGCCTATACATGCCATATTCAGCTATATACAAAATTAAAAGTACCAAAATAGAGATTGATAGTGTGGTGGTTATCCTCGACGATTCCCGAGCCTTTCGTAGCTTTGACGATCTGTAAAACAGAGTAAACACACACAAAGTAAGCTTTCCAAAAGCTTAGTAAGCCATATACAAATAAACTTAGTATAAAATGCATATAGCCACATAGATATAATAACATTAATGTTTCTCATTTGCAAATTTATCACATATCCTTTGGCTCATTTGTCAAGCCATTACTTACCCACATTCCATAGCTCAAAGTATCACTTTACTCAAAGATCATTCAACCTTGTATCACATATCATCACATCAAATCTATACACATATTCACTTTAGTAAGCTCATTTGAATACTTACCTTTCCAACGTGCCTGGATCATTTATACATTTCACATAGATATTCATTTCTCGGACTTGCCTGTTGAACTGTTCGAAATTAAATAGGATATTCAGAGTACTCGGAATAATCGTACAATGCCAACGTCCCAGACGTGGTCCTACATGTACTCAGATATCAATGCCACTATCCCAAACAGGGTCTTACATGAATCAAATACGATGCCAATGTCCCAGACATGGTCTTACACGAAATCTCGAATCAACGCCAACGTCCCAGAGTGGGCTTACATGATCTCACATATCGGAAACCTATCTATTCTTAGGTTCGTACGGGACTTCTCGGACATAAATACACTGTCAATACTTCCTCGGAATTCATATACTATCATTCTCGTACACATTCATCACAATAATATTTCATATGAACATACATAAATCAATACAAACACATTTATTTGTATATAGACTTACCTCGACTTCTGATAAACAGAAACAAACTCGGCTACTCAATTACTTTCGATTTCCCATGATCTAAGTCTGTTTTCTTCGGTTCTTGATCTATACATATTCAAATTTAACTCATTTATTCACTAATTCATTCAATTCAATCCAAACACATATTTAGGGCAATTTACAAATTAGCCTTCAAATTTTCACATTTTGACATTTTAGTCTCTATTAAACAAAATCACAAAATACGCATAATTTCACATTACCCATGCTTAGCCGGATATTCACATGCTTCATACAAGTCCACATATTTCATTTATTTCACAATTTAGTCCCTCAAAATATTATTTTCACAATTCAATCCAAATTACTCAAAATCATCAAAACTTCAAAGACAAAACATGTTAATCTAATACATATATTTCATAATTCACCATCAAACATCACAAAACTCATGTGTTCATCAATGACACATTTCAAAATATTCATCAATTCACAAAATTGAAGCATGGGTTTCAAAGTACACGAAGCAACGATTACGAAAACATAGAAATTATCAAAAACCGAACAAAAACTAACCTTGAATCAAGCTTAAATGATAGCCGAACCCTATTTGCTTCTTTTCCTTTCCTTTTTTTCTTTCAATATTCGGCCAAAGGTGATGAATATGACCATTTTCTCATGTTTTGTTTTATTAATATTTACTTATTAAACTAATTACCAATTTAGCCTTTATAAAATCATTTATAATCCACTAACATATGGCATTTTTTTCCAACTAAAGTTTCCTTGGTTTAATAACCACATAAGGACTCCACATAATAAAAGCCATAACAAATAGATATCTTTACATAAAGCATTCAAATTTTGCATTTGATGCAATTTAGTCCTTTTCGCAGATTGAACACACAAACAATAAAATTAATTCATAGAAATTTCACACATGCATAATCACATACTACAAACACAGAAAATAATATTAAAATATTTTTCTAACTCAGATTTGTGGTCTCGAAACCACTATTCCGACTAGGGCCTAAACCAGACTGTTACATTAGAAGCTTGAAAAACCCTAGCCATGGTTTCTTCATGCAACATTCGGCCATAGCATGAAGATGAACACAATTCTGCTTTAATTTTGGCTTTTTTAATTCCTTTAATTACTAAATGACCAAAATGTCCCTAACTTAAAAATATCCTATTTCACTTATCTCATGTCCATTTTTGTCCAACAATTTAAATAATGGTCTAATTACAATTTAAGGGCCTCCAAATTAAAACTTCATACTAATTGGACACTTCTAACATGTGGAACTCAACTTTTGCACTATTTACAATTTAGTCCTTTTGACTAAATTGAGTGCCTAAACGTCAAAATTTTCGAACGAAATTTTCACGAAATCTATTCGTGAAATCGTAGACTATAAAAATATAATAAAAAGTCAGATTTTCCTCGCCAGATTTGTGGCCCCGAAATCACTATTTCGGCTAGAACCAAAATCGGGCTATTACATTAAAGGCAATTGGGAGAAATATTTGTCGTTAGTTGAATTCACGTATAATAATAGTTTTCAATCGAGCATTAAAATGACACCATATATAGCTTTGTATGGCCATAAATGCCGAACTCCGTTGTACTGGGCCGAACTTAGTGAGAAAAAGATTCGCAGGGTTGATTTGATCAGAGAGACTGAAGATAAAGTGAAAGTGCATAGTCATGTTACACGGTTGGGTGTCCCCTGGTGTTGAAATAGAAATCAAGTTAGTATGCTCTACAAGGCCCAGCACACGGGCGTGTGACTTGGCCGTGTGGCATAAGTCAGTATACTCTACAAGTTCGGCACGGCCTAGTACACGACCTAGCACACAGGCGTGTGTGGCCATTTTTAGGGCACACGGGCGTGTGTGTTGGCCGAGTGACCCAAGTCAGAGAGTTACACGGGGTTGGACACGGGCTGGGACATGGCCATGTGATACCAATTCGAATGTCCACAAGGCCTGTGACACGGGCGTGTCTTTGGCCGTGTGAGACAAACGACCTGGCCACATGGGCGTGTGTCCCCTGTATTTTGAAAAAATTTTCTAAGTGTTCCAAAAGTTTCCTAAGTTATCGATTTAGTCCCTAACCACCCCGAATGCATGTTTTAGGCCTCGTAGGCTTATATTAGGAACGATATGCATATTGTTGAAGGATGATTATTTGGAACTTGATAATGTATGTGAAATGAATGTTAAACTGTTTAATAAGCCTGGTAATACTCTGTAACCCTATTTCAACATTGAATACGGGTGAGGGGTGTTACAAGTTTAAATTACCACTGCATTCTTATCGTTATTTTTGTCATAATATTAATCATACTCAGTATAATAACTTGACCATTTTATACCTAACCGATCCTTGTAGAGACGATTTCACTTATCTCTTTATTACTTAATTCGACGTGTATACTTGCACAATTCCTATATCATTTCACACGTGAAAGAGGGAGAGGATGACAAAGAATAAGGATATGATAAAATGGATTTGAGGATGATTGAACTTTTTAAGTTTTGTTTTTAAAAGATTGAATTAATTCTTGGATGATTTTAATTTGAATTTTTCTAGGAGTAGATAGTAAATTATTATTTGTTTTATGTCCTATTCTAATTTTCTACATAGGAACCCCACATGGAGGAGGCACAACATTTTGAACGTTCAACGATAAAATGAAAAAACACCTACCAATAACTGATGGTACTATCACGATCAATCAAGTAACTTCATTCATTATCTTTTTAAAGGCTACACATTGAGGACAATGTGTTATCTAAAGTGTAGGGGTGGACATAGAAAATTAATTTTAAATTTTTATGTTTTTCTTTGATTTTTCTTGTCATTTGTGTGCTTGAGCTTGTAGAAATACAAGTGATTGGTTAGGAGCATGTACATAGGTTGCTTGTGTTTACGATAAAGTTGGCATGAGGATAGGTGATTTTAAAATAGACATTAAATAGACATTAAAGCAATTGACTCTACCAAATGATATAGAGAATACAAGGAAATGAGCATGCTGATATGAATGATAAATTGTTGAATTTGTGGTTGTTTGGTTGATTAGAGCTGTGAATATTTAGATACCTGGGGATGACCTAAGGCATTGTTTGGAATACACCCAGAGCCAAAAAGCTAGCCTTCTTATTTATCTTTAGTACCTATCTTTTCAGCCAGACATCACTTTAAGATTAATCTTTATACAAAACCCGAGCCAAAATATAAATTTGTACTTATCCTTTTCAGTTGGTCTTGAACTGCACGACTATAGCGTCTGGCCATACATATTGAGGGTTAAGTAGATACATTATGGCGGATTTTCTAAAAATAGAGTGAAATAGGAAGGATTAGTGTGTTATAGTAATCATAGGTTACCCATTATGTGCAACAAAAGAATAAAATTCAAGAAGAAAATCAAAATAAGTAGAAAAAGTAATTGAAAAGAAAATAAAAACATTTTTTAGTGAGATGTATTAAAAAAGAAAAAGAATCAATTTGACAAGGTCACAAAATGTAGAAAAGCTCATTCACTAATGCACAAAAAAAAATCATGAGCCAACCATGATTGTTATACTATGTTGTGACTTCCTATGTAGAGAGATAAGGAAGGTGAGAAAATGAGACAGAAGGCGATGAGCGGGAAAATGTTACTAAGGGGAAGAATATGGGACAATATGATGTGCCAAACTATTTTTATGCTTGAAACTATTTGATTCTTACTATTCTTGAAATCAATACCTATCCTCAACCTCAAAACGTTACAAGCCAAAAAGCCCTATGTGATCTAGGTATACTTATTCACAATTCAAAATCATATCGAATAATTGCATTTACGGTTATTTTTATTCTACTAGGATAACCAAATTATTTGTATAATTTATTGATAGATTCCTACATTTGAGACCTTCAGTACTTATATGCTTTGTAATATACTGAACTTAGGTGTTTGGGACCAAAAGTGGTAAGTCAGTTATATCTCATTCCAAGATTATATGTGAATATGAAAGGTCTATTCATGTGCTTCAAAGCTAACATGTGAACCATACTTGTTCAAGGGTTATCTTTTCATTTACTCTTTTTATTATTTTTGCTTGAGGACAAGCAATGACTTAAGTGTAGGGGAGTTCTATCTGACATAATTCGATGTAGCATATTAAACTAGTTCTTGAACTTGAAGAGCTTTAACACAAGAATATTATAATTTGGTAAAGTTTAGTTAAGTGTAATAAATGTGTAATTTAAGTTTTTATTGACCATTGGGGCCGAATGAGGCCAAAGGGTGAGCTAATATACGTTGTGAGTGTGCAGGAGACCATTAGAAGGTGTATTAACTCGATATTGGTCATTAGATTGCAACACGGAGAATTTGGTGTCGCAACATGGGGAATAGAATAAGAAAAGTATAAAACTGCCTTCGATGTCATGACACAACCTGAGGATGTCGTGACATACCCCTAAAGATACCTTAAAGATGGGCATATTGCCTTCAATGTCGCTAGACAGGACCTGGTGTGTCGCGACATTGCATTTGCACGAGAAATTAATACGAGTAAGGGTTGTTTTGGTTCGCATAATCCAACTTTAAGCTTGCGAATGTCAGCTGACCTAGGGTTAAGGACAAGGACCATTCTTAGTGTATAAACATGCTCTGGTAACACATGTAACATGATCGATATAAAACCAGAGTTTTAAATATTTATAAAAGAATGATCAAACCTGGAGACTAACTCTGACAACGATATTAAGGCAAGTGTACCTATCGAACAGTAGTATAGCTAGGCAAGACCGGTATCGAACCCAAAGGAACTAAAAGTATTAATACTCACTTTCTTTTTGTCATTTAGTCTTAAAGTTAGAATGAAGATTACTTTTAAACTAAATTGACGACAGCTAAACTAAGGACACAAAGACAAGAAGACGAATTGGAAAATAACTTTGAGGAAAAACTCAGTTGATTTTGACGATACCCTTGGGAAGAATCCACCTAGACTTCACTTATTATCTAACCCTAAATTATATGATTTCTTTACTTAGCTTGATCCGTGAGACTCCCTAACCTATATTAAACCCTCTCTCGAGGCGAATAACGTCTAACCCTAGGTTAATTAGTGGAACTCTCGTTCGCTTATAATAACCCCCTAGGATAGCAGTAAATCGATCAATGGACTCCCATATTAGTTTCACCCTAATCCGGCAAAATCTCATAACCCTATCTCTAGGCGTTCGATCAACTCCGCTTAATTATGTTAGATCTTCTCTTAGGCAGGGTATATTCCTCCTCCACCTAAACACATTAGATTTGGATTACGCAACATAATTAAGAACAAACTAAGGAATTTATCATATAACTTAAAAATCAAAATAATAAAATCCATCTAGGTTTCATCCCCTTCAGGTATCTGAAGGGTTTAGTTCATAATGAAATAACAAACCATCGCAAGAGAAAAGATAAAACAAAACATAAGAAAAATCCTAAAACCCGCTGAAGGAATCGAAGGAGAATTTCACCGTCTTGAGTATGATTCTGGCTTCTTGGGATGGATCAACTGGCTATCCTTGCATTATTCCTATAATATCCTGAAATAGGGGTTATTTGTGATTGTATTGTTTTGCATGAGTATGGATTGTCGTGTTGTTAATTGAGATGTTCTAGGGTTTAGGAATAACCCAAAGGTAGGCCCGAGCTGTAGGAAAATTTTTGTTTTTAAGCTTTAGTTAGAGGGAGCTGAAGGAGTTAGGGGTTAAGTGTAATTCGTGGGGAATTTAAGCACAAGATTGGGCTTGGTAAAGTGGCAAGGAGGCGCCACTTAGAGCCTTGAAGGTGACGCCACATGCAGGGAAGGGAGAGCTCAGGTTCGAGCAGTAGAAATCTCACTTTCTGCTTATTATTTTGACGCCAAGGGGGAGGAGTTGTGCTCAGCACAAACTCTGTCAGATAAGCTTGGAATAAGTCTAGATAATTTGATTTGATGGCAAGGAGAAAATTTAGGAGTGTGATTAATTTAAATTAGTTTGATTTGGGGCAAGGAGAAAATTTAGGAGTGTGATTAATTCAAATTAGTTTGAATTGATGGCAAGGAGAAATTTTAGGTGGTTGCCGAATTTTGAATTGTGTAAGCGGCGAAGAAGGGCCGAAATTCCTTAGTAGCTATGTGACATTTTTGGCTAGCTTTGAAGGCTTTATTCTTTGTTTTGTGTCAAGCCGAAATCTCCCTTAGCATTGTCGATTTCTCCCTAATGCTTTCGGTTGAAGCAAACCCGAAACCCAAGTAGTATTTGTCGATTTATTCTCTTAGTCTTTGAGCCGAATTCCATTTGCTTTCTTTCTCTCTTTCTCCTCTGAAACCAAAATCCACCAGAACCTTAGACTCTTGCCGATTTCTTTCTTAGGCATTTAGCCGAATTTTCACTTGCTTTTCTCTCTATTTCATTTGAAGCCGAAACCTTACTCTCCCATTTCTCTCTTTTTCTTTTCCATTTTTGCTCAAAGCTGAAAGTATCCATCTTCTCCCCTTGCATCTTTGTTTTCTTCCTTCTCAAACTCTTGTGCCGAAATTCTCTCCATTTTCCTTTGCCGAATTCCCTCTCTTCCAGTTCACTTTCTTTTTCTTTCTCTTTTCCCCCACTCTAGCCGAATCTCCTTCCATCACCTAACACTATTGCCGAAATTCCCCTATTCTATTCTGTTTTGTTTTGGCTGAATATCAGTCTGGCATAGATCTTTTTTGGGTTCTTCTTCAATCGGTTTTGAGAAGGGTACGTAGTGTTGGCCGAATTTCTTTATTTCCCTTTTTCTTCTCTCTGTCGATTTTCATGTGAGCAAAAGCCGAATTTTGGGCATTTGTTAGCAAGATTCTAACCATCCATAGGAATCGATTTCTCCTAGGTTCTTCGGGATTGTGGAAGCAGTAGATCTGAGCCAGTTGTTCTCTGTCAATCGATCTCATCAAGTCTATGGTAAGGATCCATGTTGATTCAATTACTCTCTTAGTTGTTTGATAAGCCGAAGGCTATTGTGAATGAGTGCTTTTGATAGCCGATTGTAGGAGGAAGATCAGTCTCGCGTATCGTGTGTTGTGATTAGCATTCGTAAGGAAGAAAGGTAAGGATGGTGTTAGTTATGTGTTAGTTCATCCTTCGAGATTTATTGGTATGGCCGAATGGCCTTGTTAATGGTTTTGTGGTTTGGTCGAATGTAGGATAGGGAGATCTAGTGCGGTAGATCGGGTCTTCGGGAATTAGTGATTTCGCTAGTAACAGGTGTGTAACTTACACACTTTATAACTTAGTAAATATATTAAAAACCTAAATATGTGAAAAGCCGAAAACTGTGTAGATCCTGATATGATACCTTATGGGTATGAGCAAGGATACGGGTAAGTCCGTTTCAATATGACTTTGTTATATGATGCTTAATACCATGAACTATGATATATTTGCTATATGTTCATAATAAGGTATGATGGCATGATTTGTACATGTGATGTATTGATGAGGGTGATATGAGAGGAGGGGGAAGATTTGATATCCGTGTCTTTGGGACACCAGAGGTTTGACACCTCCAGTGGTTTGGTACCAAGGTATATTTTGTGACTTTGGGTCACCAGAGGTTTGGCACCTCATAGCGACTCGTCCCAGTGGCTTAGCACCACAGTGGGTTGGCCCCACATTTGATATAACGGGATTGCCGCCAGTGATTTGGTATCACAACGTGGGTTAGCCCCACAATTGGTTTATTCGTGACTTTGGGTCACCAGTGGCTTGGCACCACACTTTTATTTGGATATCGTGACTTTGGGTCACCAGTGGTTTGGCACCACCAGTGGTTTGGTACCACACGGGGTAGAAACGGAGTTATGGATGGTTAGGCTGGGTTGCATGATATATTGCTTGCTTATGACTTGTGTAAGCTTGTTGCATTAACCGGGTGAGGGATTATGCACTAAGTCTTGGTGACTCACCTTCTCCCTTATCTTTTCAGGTGATTCGTAGATCGCGGATAAGGAGCCGGGTGGACTCGAGGTGGCCCATGCATTAAAACATTTGGTTTTACTTGGATTTTGAATTGGGTAATTATTTTATATTTTGCTTTTATTGTTTGGGTTTGTAATAAGGCCTTTTAAATTATGTTTTGAATTATTTATATGTTTTAGATTTGATTTCGAACATGGTTAAGTGAATTACTTGATTAATTTAATAATGTGAGCGCAAGGTTTTCTAAACTACAAAACGCAATGGTTTTCAAAACCTTACCATCAGGTAATATAAATCACTTGATAATAAATGACAACTCAAATGTTTTCGACAACTTAAACGGTTTCCAAACTTAAGTTTCCAAACTCAAATAGAAACGGTTTTCAAATTAATCACTTGGGTTTCTTTTAAAATGACAAAAAGGTTTTCTAATCTATGGATCAGCAACTAAGTTTTAAAGATTGATTTCCAGGATCCCAAAGTAAACTATCATTTTTAACTAATCATGCCCTAATTCTTTAGGCATAAAACAACAAAGAATTTTCACTAAAATTTAACCTTAACTTGATTTCCTCAAAACGTTTTTCCTCTGTAACATGTCAGATTCGGTCGTGGTATGTTGACCGGGTTTGAGGTGTTACAATTGTGGTATCAGAGCCAAGTTCAAAGGCTCGGCTATAGGCTCGAGGCCCAAAATGTTTTAAAATATGGTCTTAAAATGTTTTTGTTTGAAATTATATGATTTGAAAGGCATGGCACCGAGTCTCCGGCGCCAATCCGCCCAGGTAAGTACCCCTAGCCTTTGGTTGTGATTTTTGGATGTTAGAAACTTTGAATGACTTGTGATAGTGGACTACCTTAGAGACTGAAATTTATAGGACTCTATGGACTCACAAAAACAAAACTCTTTAATAAGAATTATTCATAAAACTGTGCTTTAAAGATAGTGGAATAATGATTAATGCATAAAACTTTTAAATCAGATAAGTCGAGACTTTAGACATGAGCACTCGAGGTCGGGTTCGTAATACGTGTGGACGCGGTCGGGGTAGGATGGCTGTGTCTGAGCCAGTGAGGTCTGGTCAGGGGTCGGAAAATGATATACCAGCACCACCACCAGCTGTAGGTGGTGAGTTCCAGGATCAGACGGGGGATGACGTAGTGTCTCAGGCGATGCTACGAGTTCTTGAGAGGGTAGCTGGAGTAGGTGGAGGCGCGGGAGCTCTGTAATCCGTTCCTGAGTGACTCCGAGCCAATGGAGCTGAGGTATTTCGAGGTGTTTCTAGTGTGGCTCCCAGTACGGCTGAGTATTGGTTAGAGGCGACGGAGCGAATCATGGATGACTTGGATATGACTGCTGAGGAAAAGCTGAAAGGGATAGTGTCGCTTCTTCGGGATGAGTCATACCAGTAGTGGCTCACGGTGCAGGATAGTGCTGCAGCAGAGGATCTCACTTGGGACTATTTTAAGGCAGCGTATCAGAAGAAATATGTTGGGTCTAGTTACATTGATGCGCAGCGGAAGGCATTTCTGAGATCAGTTCAGGGGAGTAAGTCCGTATCAGAGTATGAGGCAGAATTTTTAAGGTTGAGCCGGTATTCTAGAGGTATCGTGGCTACGGAGCACGAGCGATGTGTCAGGTTCGAGGACGGACTGAGGGATGAGCTGAGATTGCTGATTGCTCCACAACAGGAGCGAGAGTTTGCTGTGCTAGTAGAAAAAGCTAAGATAGCCGAAGGGATAAAGGAATCTGTAGGGCAGAATTACGACAGGAATAGGCATAAGAGGGGTTTTGGATCATCTGGGTCGGCCGGTAATTCTCAGAAAAGGGCTAGGCAGAGTGGGCTAAATCAATATGGGAGGCTCGTTACTGCTAATCGGGGACCAACATAGTGTAATCGGGGCGGGAAATCTCATTGGGGCAAATGTTGGACCAGTGGGAAAGGATGTTTTGAGTGTGGCTCGCTGGATCATCGTGTGAGGGACTATCCACGTAAGCTAGCCAGGAATCAATCTGAGGGTCAGGGCCATGCTCAGTTCAGAAATGAGGGACCGCCACCGCAGAGGGGTCGTGGTAACGGTAGAGGAGGTAATGGTTCAGGTCAGGGCCGCGGAGCACCCGGTAGAGGTGCAGGCAACACTGAGGCAAGACAGCCTGGGTTAGTATATGCAGCAAGGCGTCGGGAGAAAGGCGACGCACCGGACGTCATAACCGGTACGTTCTTAATCTTTGGTTTACCATATACTGCTTTGATAGATGTGGGTTCGACGCATTCGTATGTTGCTAGTAGCATAGTAGAGACCATGAACTTAGACTCTGAGACTACTTCTAGGGAGATGACAGTACTTAGCCCTCTAGGTCACTCTGTAGAAGTGAATAAGCTGTATAGGGATGTACCCCTAGAACTCCAAGGGGTAGTGTTTGTAGCTAATTTGATGGAACTGCCGTTTGGGGAGTTCGATCTGATTCTTGGGATGGACTGGTTGGTCAAGTACCAGGCAAGTTTGGATTGCGCTGTTAAGCGCATGGTTTTGAAGACAGCGGAGGGTGAAGAGGTGGTTATGATAGGTAATAGAAGAGATTATTTATCCAACGTGGTATCTGCGTTGAAAGCTAAGAAGATGGTCAGAAAGGGCTGTGAGGCATTTATGGTTCATGTGTGTGCGCTGGAGGCTAAGGAGTCTACTGTAGGGAATGTCCGAACGGTAAAGGAATATGCTGACGTATTTCCAGAAGAACTTCCGGGACTGCCTCCGGACCGTGAAGTTGAATTTGGCATAGATCTGTTACTCGGAACTGAGCCAGTGTCTATCGCTCCGTACAGGATGGCGCCGAAGGAATTGGTGGAATTGAAGGCTCAGATTCAGGAGTTGTTGGACCGAGGTTTTATCCGACCAAGTGTTTCACCTTAGGGAGCACCAGTACTCTTTGTCAAGAAGAAGGATGGTACGATGCGGATGTGTATAGACTACCGCCAGTTGAATAAGCTGACGATCAAAAACAAGATTCCATTGCCGAGGATAGATGACTTGTTTGATCAGCTTAAGGGGGTAGCGGTTTTCTCCAAGATTGATTTAAGGTCTGGGTATCATCAGCTAAAGGTGAAAGAGGCTGATATCCATAAGACGGCATTTCGCACTCGGTATGGGCACTACGAGTTTCTGGTAATGCCGTTTGGGTTGACTAACACGCCGGCAACATTCATGGACATGATGAATCGGGTATTTCAGCAGTATTTGGATCAGTTTGTCGTGGTATTTATAGACGATATCTTGGTTTACTCAAAGTCAGAGGAGGAGCATGATGCGCATTTGCCAGTAGTGTTGCAGATTCTGAGGGAAAAGCAGTTATATGCCAAATTTAGTAAGTGCGAGTTCTGGCTTAGGGAGGTGACTTTCTTGGGTCACGTAGTATCAGCTGAGGGGATTAGAGTGGATCCTCGAAAGATTGAGGCAGTGTTGGATTGGAAGCCGCCTAAGTCAGTGGCAGAAATTCGGAGTTTTCTAGGTCTAGCAGGGTATTACGGAAGATTTGTAAAGGGATTTTCTTTGATCGCAGCACCAATGACCAAGTTATTGAGGAAAGGAGTTCCATTTGTGTGGACTGAGAAGCAGCAAGGAAGTTTCGACAAGTTGAAGAAGATTCTGACTGAAGCTCCAGTTTTGATTCAGCCTGAGGCAGGCAAGGAATTCACGGTTTACTGTGATGCATCACATACTGGCTTGGGATGTGTGCTGATGCAGGAAGGGAAGGTAGTGGCTTATGCATCTCGACAGTTGAGACCACATGAGGTTAACTATCCGACGCATGACTTGGAATTAGCTGCAGTGGTTTTCGCTTTGAAAATATGGAGACACTATTTGTACGGAGAGAAGTCGATAGTCTACACGGATCCCAAGAGTCTAAAGTATCTTTTGACTCAGAAGGATTTGAACTTGAGGCAGCTCAGATGGATTGTGTTGTTGAAGGACTACGACTGTTCGATTGAGTATCATCCGGGCAAGGCTAACGTGGTAGCAGACGCATTGAGCCGTAAGGTTGTATCAGACTTAAGATTGATGTTTGCTCGTCTTAGCTTGTATGACGATGGGAGTCTTTTGGCAGAATTGTAGGTTAAGCCGACTTGGGTTGAGCAGATTAAAGAGAAACAGTTAGAGGATGAGGGTTTGAACGATCGGAGGTTGCAGGTTCAGAATGGTGGTTTAGAGGATTATAGTTTGTCCAGAGACGGAGTATTGTGTTTTCAAGGGAGAGCTTGTATGCCGAAGGATGTCGAGTTGAGGCAGAGAATTCTTCAGGACGAACATAGCAGTTCATACGCTATGCATCCTGGAGGTACCAAGATGTATCGTGATTTAAGAGAGCAGTTTTGGTGGCCAGGTCTGAAGCGGGAGGTAACTGAGTTTGTGGGTACATATCTGACGTGTCAGCAGGTCAAGGCTGAACATCAGTTGCCGTCTGGGTTACTTCAGCCGGTGAAGATTCCACAGTGGAAGTGGGAAAGGATCACTATGGACTTTGTCAGTGGATTACCCCTTACACCTAGTAAGAAGGACTCAGTTTGGGTGATTGTGGATCGTCTGACTAAGTCAGCTCATTTCATTCCGGTAAGGGTGGATTACTCACTTTAGAAGTTAGCTAAGTTGTATGTGGCGGAGATAGTGAGGTTGCACGGTGTGCCAGTGTCGACCATCCCCGACAGGGATCCTAGATTTACATCAAGGTTTTGGAGAGCGTTACATCAGGCTTTGGGTACGCGGTTGGATTTTAGTACGGCATTTCATCCACAGTCTGACGGGCAGTCGGAAAGGGTTATACAGATTTTAGAGGATATGCTGAGAGGTTGTGTTTTGGACTTCAGAGGCAGCTGGGAAGAGTTTTTACCATTAGCTGAATTTGCATACAACAATAGTTATCAGGCAAGCATTAAGATGGCACCATATGAGGCGTTGTATGGTAGGAAGTGTCGTACACCTACATACTGGGCAGAGTTGGGTGAGCGTTAGATGTTGGGACCAGAGTTGGTTGCAGAGACTGAGGATAAGGTTAAGTTGATTCGGGCTCGTTTGAAGGAAGCTTCGGACAGGCAGAAGTCGTATGCCGATCTCAAGCGGAGGGATATAGAGTTTGTCGTGGGTGACCAGGTCTTTTTGAAGGTCTCGCCATGGAAGAAAGTGTTGAGGTTTAGGAGAAAAGGCAAGTTAAGTCCAAGGTTTATTGGGCCGTATAAGGTGTTGAGACGAGTGGGACCAGTAGCCTATCAGCTCGAGTTGCCAGCAGAGCTGAGTCAGATACACCATGTGTTTCATTTCTCCATGCTTAGACGCTATCGTTCTGATCCATCGCATGTCGTGGCAGTGGAGGAAATAGAGGTGAGTCCAGATTTGACGGTGGAAGAGGAACCAGTGCAGATTCTAGATCGAGATGTGAAAGTGTTGCGCAGGAAGTCAGTCCCATTAGTGAAGGTATTATGGCGAAATCATGGCGTGGAAGAAGCTACGTGGGAACCAGAGGATGTGATGAGACAGCAGTACCCTCAACTCTTTTGACCAGGTAATTTCAAAGCCGAAATTATTTTAAGGAGGGTGGAATTGTAATATCCTGAAATAGGGGTTATTTGTGATTGTATTGTTTTGCATGAGTATGGATTGTCGTGTTGTTAATTGAGATGTTCTAGGGTTTAGGAATAAGCCAAAGGTAGGCCCGAGCTGTAGGAAAATTTTTGTTTTTAAGCTTTAGTTAGAGGGAGCTGAAGGAGCTAGGGGTTAAGTGTAATTCGTGGGGAATTTAAGCACAAGATTGGGCTTGGTAAAGTGGCAAGGAGGTGCCACTTAGAGCCTTGAAGGTGACGCCACATGCAGGGAAGGGAGAGCTCAGGTTCGAGCAGCAGAAATCTCACTTTCTGGTTATTATTTTGACGCCAAGGGGGAGGAGTTGTGCTCAGCACAAACTCTGTCAGATAAGCTTGGAATAAGTCAAGATAATTTGATTTGATGGCAAGGAGAAAATTTAGGAGTGTGATTAATTCAAATTAGTTTGAATTGATGGCAATGAGAAATTTGAGGTGGTTGCCGAATTTTGAATTGTGTAAGGGGGGAAGAAGGGCCGAAATTCCTTAGTAGCTAGGTGACATTTTCGGCTAGCTTTGAAGGCTTTATTCTTTGTTTTGTGTCAAGCCAAAATCTCCCTTAGCATTATCGATTTCTCCCTAGTGCTTTCGGTTGAAGCAAACCCGAAACCCAAGTAGTATTTGTCGATTTACTCTCTTAGTCTTTGAGCCGAATTCCATTTGCTTTCTTTCTCTTTTTCTCCTTTGAAACCGAAATCCACCAGAACCTTAGACTCTTGCCGATTTCTTCCTTAGGCATTTAGCCGAATTTTCACTTGCTTTTCTCTCTATTTCATTTGAAACCGAAACCTTACTCTCCCTTCTCTCTCTTTTTCTTTTCCATTTTTGCTCAAAGCCAAAATTATCCATCTTCTCCCATTTCATCTTTATTTTCTTCCTTTTCTCAAACTCTTGTGCCGAAATTCTCTCCATTTTCCTTTGCCGAATTCCCTCTCTTCCACTTCACTTTCTTTTTCTTTCTCTTTTCCCCCACTCTAGCCAAATCTCCCTCCATCACCTAACACTATTGCCGAAATTCCCCTATTCTATTCTGTTTTGTTTTGGCCGAATATTAGTCTGGCATAGATCTCTTTTGGGTTCTTCTTCAATCGGTTTTGAGAAGGGTAAGTAGTGTTGGCCGAATTTCTTTATTTTCTTTTCTCTTCTCTCTATCGATTTTCATGTGAGCAAAAGCCGAATTTTGGGCATTTGTTAGCAAGATTCTAACCATCCATAGGAATCGATTTCTTCTAGGTTCTTCGGGATTGTGGAAGCAGTAGATCTGAGCTAGTTGTTCCCTGTCAACCAATCTCATCAAGTCTGTGGTAAGGATCCATGTTGATTCAATTACTCTCTTAGTTGTTTGATAAGCCGAAGGCTATTGTGAATGAGTGCTTTTGATGGCCGATTGTAGGAGGAAGATCAGTCTCGCATATCGTGTGTTGTGATTAGCATTCGTAAGGAAGAAAGGTAAGGATGGTGTTAGTTATGCGTTAGTTCATTCTTCGGGATTTATTGGTATGGCCGAATGGCCTTGTTAATGGTTTTGTGGTTTGGCCGAATGTAGGACAGGGAGATCTAGTGCGGTAGATCGGGTCTTCAGGAATTAGTGATTTCGCTAGTAACAGGTGTGTAACTTACACACTTTATAACTTAGTAAATATATTAAAAACCTAAATATGTGAAAAGCCGAAAACTGTGTAGATCCTGATATGATACCTTATGGGTATGAGCAAGGATACGGGTAAGTCCGTTTCAATATGATTTTGTTATATGATGCTTAATACCATGAACTATGATATATTTGCTATATGTTCATAATAAGGCATGATGGCATGATTTGTACATGTGATGGATTGATGAGGGTGATATGAGAGGAGGGGGAAGATTTGATATCCGTGTCTTTGGGACACCAGAGGTTTGGCACCTCCAGTGGTTTGGTACAACAATTTGTTTTGTGACTTTGGGTCACCAGAGGTTTGGCACCTCATAGCGACTCGTCCCAGTGGCTTAGAACCACAGTGGGTTTTCCCCACATTTGATATAACGGGATTGTCGCCAGTGATTTGGTATCACAACGTGGGTTGGCCCTACAATTGGATTATTCGTGACTTTGGGTCACCAGTGGTTTGGCACCACACTTTTATTTGGATATCGTGACTTTGGGTCACCAGTGGTTTGGCACCACCAGTGGTTTGGTACCACACGGGGTAGAAACGGAGTTATGGATGGTAAGGCTGGGTTGCATGATATATTGCTTGCTTATGACTTGTGTAAGCTTGTTGCATTAACCGGGGGAGGGATTATGCACTGAGTCTTGGTGACTCACCTTCTCCCTTATCTTTTCAGGTGATTCGTAGATCGCGAATGAGGAGCCGGGTGGACTCGAGGTGGCCCATGCATTAAAACATTTGGTTTTACTTGGATTTTGAATTGGGTAATTATTTTATATTTTGCTTTTATTATTTGGGTTTGTAATAAGGCCTTTTAAATTATGTTTTGAATTATTTATATGTTTTAGATTTGATTTCGAACATGGTTAAGTGGATTACTTGATTAATTTAATAATGTGAGCGCAAGGTTTTCTAAACTACAAAATGCAATGGTTTTCAAAACCTTACCATCCGGTAATACAAACCACTTGATAATAAATGACAACTCAAATGTTTTCGACAACTTAAACGGTTTCCAAACTTAAGTTTCCAAACTCAAATAGAAACGGTTTTCAAATTAATCACTTGGGTTTCTTTTAAAATGACAAAAAGGTTTTCTAATCTATGGATCGACAACTAAGTTTTAAAGATTGATTTCCAGGATCCCAAAGTAAACTATCGTTTTTAACTAATCATGCCCTGATTTCTTTAGGCATAAAACAACAAAGAATTTTCACTAAAATTTAACCTTAACTTGATTTCCTCAAAACGTTTTTCCTCTGTAACATGTCAGATTCGGTCGTGGTGTGTTGACCGGGTTTGGGGTGTTACAATTCCCTAACTCTGACCTTCTCGGCTTGGCTCCTTGGCCTCGCTTTCGCTCCGATTTTGGCTTCTGCCGAACTCCCCTTTCAAGTTGCCCCCTTGGGTGTTTATATAGACTTTGAGATGCCTTAATTGGCCCCTAAGTATCCTAATTTAAGTAGAATTCCTAATAGGGTGTTTGAATAGGCTTTGGAATGTGTTTCCTTGCCTCCAAGTATCCTTTCCCGAATGTAATTGCTCTTTCCAGCGACAGGGACACGGCCATGGCACACGCTCATGTGAATCGTGGCCAAGCCGTGTTCGGACTTTTTAATGAGGCATGGCCGTGTGGTCTTTGGGCCAGGCCGTGTCGATTTCGTGATATGGCCCATTTACTTCGTTTTGGGCCCATTTTTCATTCTTTTCATCCTCGGGTGCTTTCCTGGATATAAAACATGAAAATAAAGGATTAAGAACACCTTTTTATATAAATCGAGGCTTAATTCATCAAAAGCATACTAAATGTGGGATTAAAATATGTTGCTTTTACGATTTATCATAACACCCCTCACCCATATTCAACATCGGAATAGGGTTAAGAAGTATTACTGGACTTATTACACAATTAAACATACATTTCTCAAACATTTTTCCATTTCAAGTATAAATCATTCACAAACATCCATATTGTCCTTAATATGAGCCTACAAGGCCCCAAAACATGCATTAGGAGTGGTTCGAGACTAAACCAATAACTTAAGAAACTTTTGGAACAGTTATAAAATTTTACAAAATACAGGGGACATACGCCCTTGTGCCCGGCCGTGTGTCTCAAACGACCAAAGACACGCCTGTGTCACAGGCCTTATGGACATTCGAAATAGGATCACATGGACGTGCTCCAGCCCGTGTCTGACCCTGTATAATTCACTGACTTGGGTCACACGGCCAACCACACGCCCGTGTGACCAGCCAGCGTGCCCTTTGAAATGGCTTCACACGCCCGTGTGCCAGGCCGTGTGCTAGGCCGTGCCAAACCTGTAAGGTATACTAACTTATGCCACAGCGCCAAATCACACGCCCGTGTGCTAGGCCGTGTGGAGCACACTGAGTTGATTTCTAATTTAACACCAAGGGACACGCGGCCGTGTAACCTAACCGTGTGTCACACACAGTTGAGACACACGCCCATGTCTCTGCTTGTGTGGACAAAAGTAGGCTATTTACCAAGGCATATTGCCACCCAAATTTGCACACACCTACAACAAACGAAATGGCACATAACCGAGTCTTAATAGGCATTCAAATGAACTCCAACCAAGCTTAATTCATGCTAATGCCATACCATTAACCACAATACACAATAGTATCAAATTTGGTTATTCCATTCATGCTAAACTGACATTCACAAATCACCTAAATGGAAACTTTATACATACATTATATTTCCATTAAACCATAAGCATATAAACTTCTAATTGTAACCATTTGGCATCCATAATACCAATTCACAACAAGCATATAAATGGTAATTATCAACCACACAACCAAAAGCCATTTGCAACAATATATACATCTCCAAATATATCAAAATAAGCCAACTCTCATAGCTATATATAAACCAAACACTTAACATTTACAAACCAACCCAAAAGACTAAATTCATTACTAACTATATACCAAAATGACCAAAGCTCCTATACATGCCATATAACCATAAACAAAAGTTCAAAAGTACCAAAGTGATAGCTTGATGAGATCTCCGACAATTCCCAAATCCAAGCTAGCTTTGATTTAATTATAAAACATGAAAAATTAAATAAATTAAGCTATAAAGCTTAGTAAGCTCATATGAAAATAAATAAAACTTACCAACCAACAATTCAATAACATAAACATCATATAATGCAATTCAAATTTGAAGCATAACTTAACATATGTATTCAATCCAAGATTAAGCACAATTTCCATCAAATTCTTTGATTTAATGATCGTATAGTTTATGTACATACCTGTACAAGCTCGTATTGATCTCATACTCATCGATATCTTTGATATACCCGTTGAACCATTCGAAATACTATTGGATACCCGGGAATCTCGCACACTAAGCGCCACATATATAGCCGAAGCTATCTCAATCTCATATCACTTATAATGCTCACTCTCGAGCTGTAAACGGGTCTGCTGTAATATCCCGAAATTGGGCCTAGTAGATTGGGCCGATTGGGCCTTGGGCTTTAGGAAAAATTAGAGTATTATTTTTATTATTTGTGTTAGCTCAGGTATGAATTATGTATGTTTAGCATAGTCTTGTGAAGGATTGATTTTATTAATGAGGCTGGAATAATTCTTAGTATTGAATATTTAGTGAAGTGGATTAGGTGGACTTGACACTTAAGTTAATTTAAGTGTTATTTTATAGCACAAGAGGAGTTAGTGGTAAGGTGGTTAAGATGCATGGAGGGTTGCTTGAGGGAAGAGGTTCGAATAGCATGGAGAGCATTTTGAAGACTTTATTTTATGCACCTTACATTAAGTGTTGGTCAAACTATACATATGGTAAGTTAGACTTTAGATTTTATGGCAAGTTGAATATTAGATTAGGAAAGCTTGTATTTTGGGATAAGAATCTTAAGATTTATAGAAGGATGGAGGGATAAGGGTCTTGAATGATAGAGAGTTGTTTTGGAAATATTTTTATGGTCATTTTGACCATGAATGTGGATGCATAGATGGCTAGGGGGGTTGGTCAAATTTTTGGAAGGATTTATGAGGAATTAAAGAGGAAATATGGGATTTGGGGTGAAGGAATTGGTGTTGGTTGAATTTGGGACTTGGTAAGATGGCATTTTCGGTTTGGTAATAGTAGGTTTGGTGTGCCAAAGTGATTCTTTTCTCATCTTTTTCATTTGTGCCGAAAGTTAGAGTTTTCTTTTCTCTCTAAGTGCCGTTCTTGTGCATAAGCCATTTAGTTTCGGTTTCCCTTCTCTTTGTTTTGTGTTCGATATTTCAAAGACCATTAAGGTCACTAGCGTTTTCTTTTTCTCTTTATTTGCTAGTTTGGCCGAATCTATCTCCTTTCCCAAACTCTTTCTTTTCCTTTTGATAGTCGAGTTTGTCATCACCTTTGGTAAGGCTTGGCCGAACCCTATAGCCTCTTTCTTTCTTGTCTTTGCTTGAAATTTTAAGAAACACCATAGCCAAATCCTCTAAGCATTCTACTCCCTCCACTTTGGCGTAATCCCTCTTCATCATTAAAGTGCCGAAACACCATCTCAGCCTCGTTTCTATACCTATCTTTGTGTTAGCCGAATATCCCATTACCATTGGGAAGGTTTAGCCGAAACCCTTTTCTCTTATTTGATCTCTTCAAGCAACGAGGTGGTAAGTAATTTCTATCCTAGCAATCGGTGTAGGTTCTCTTTCTTTTAAGTGTGCTGAATCAAGGATTAAGCCTTGGTTTAGGGATGGCCGATTATGCTTGTGCCATGATATGTGTTTCTTGTGATGGTAGCTAGCATTAAGGAGCATTAAAGGAGAAGCTTTCGGGATTCGATTCTTCAACGTAAGTAAGTGTAGCATTCGGCCAAGGGCCATTCTTTTGGATTATTGCTTAAAGCCGATTCTAATGTAGCTTGTTTAAGGATTTTCGACAGAGTTCATAATCAAGTGGCGTTTTCGGGATTTAATAGACTGTACCAAATAGGTGCGTAGTTATCGCACTGTCTCTTGATTGTGTGTATGTGTTATATTTATATATATGTGATATGATGTTAATGGTAGCCGAATTAAGGGCTAAGATTGTGAATACACGTGGTGGGTGATCGAATACTCAGGTCAGTGATTTACGATATTAAATGATCATTGATGAATATATGAAATGTGATGGCATGTGATGCATAATTGTTCAAGTGATATGTTGCCATGATACACATATATGCATGGGACTTGGGATGTGACTATCGAAGGAAAGGTTGTACATTATATACGTGGTCTGATGTTAGCCTTGTGCTACATTGGCGCTTGATAGTGGCTATGTGCTCCATCAAGGGAGGTGTTGGCTAGGTGCCCATCTCGGCGGATGATAGCTGTGTGCATCACCGTAGATTGAGGATGACCTCGAGTCACCTCGTGGATACAGATATGTGGATCACTATGTGATCGGTGGCTTAGCGACGGCCTTGGGCAGCAAGTCTGCCAAGGTAAGATATGTGGATCACTATGTGATCGGTGGATTAGCCACAGCCTTGGGCAGGGAGTCTGCTAAGGTAGGAGTAACGGATGGACTCTAGGTTGGGTTGGGCTTCATGTTGCATATTTATGCATTTTGCATGACTAATTATGTGGATCAATGTGGATATGCGCCAAGCCCAACATGTGGAATTATGTGGATATAATGCCTTATCATCTGATATGTGATTGATGTGTGGATATGGGCCAAGCCCATACGTGGAGACATGTGAAATAACTATGCACTGAGTCTGTGTGACTCACCTAATTTTTCTCAAACCTTACAGGTGATGCATAAAGCTTGGACTGGGTTGGAGTGGATACGAGGTGGCCCATGCAGAAGATATTTTATTTGTTTTACACATTTTATTTATGAAAAGTTATTTATTGTAATAAGGGCCACTTTAAGTATTTATGGACTTTTTATTATGTTTTAAGTTGGATTGTCGATTATATTATTATTTGAAAATGTTTTATTTTAAACAACTTAATTTTATTTGGAACTTTAATTACACAATGTTTTAGTAAAGACAACAAATTTTTATGTTTTTAACTCTAAGTCAAAAGTTTTTCAAACGTTTTCCGCAGTGGCATTCTGAATTCGGCCGTGGCTCGTGGGCCGGGTTTGGGGTGTTACAATTTGGTATCGAGCCCGGTTCAAAACTCGACTTTGAGAGTTTTGGGCCCAAAAACATTTTTTTAGATGGGCTTTTCAAAGATTTGGGCTTTCATAAATTTTTCAGGTTTATTCTGGCATGGCACTTGTATCTCCGACCCGAAGTCCACCAGGTAAGTACCTCTAACTATTAAAGTGATTTATATGTGAATGTTATGGGCTTATTTGGGCTCGTAGATTAGAATATTAAGGCTATTGGACCCTAGGGCTAGTGCACTCAAACACAAGCATAAGACTTAAAAACAATCAAACAAACCTGTGAAGTAGGTCGCCGAGTTAAGGTGTGGCAACCATTGTGCGCATGTCTAGGATTGGTTTCGGTGGGAGCTTGGTATTTAAGTAGACCTATCGACTCACCTCCTCTCCACTCGAATCCTACCTGGTGCGTAGTAACGGTTCACCCTAACCAAGAGGACTTATTCACGGGCTAAACTCGATAATTAAAACCCGAAAGGGACTAGCCATACTATTTTATAAAAAACTTAAGTTTTCAAAATTACTCCTTTGATTTGTAAAACCATTTTATACTTGGAAATTTTTTTTTTGAAATATTCTCGATTTGCAAATTACCCAATTACCCCTGGTTTGTAAATTACTACAATACCCTTGGTTTATAAAATTTCCATACTACCCTCGACTATTACTAAGATTTTCTTACCTTACAAAAATACCAAAAATCCATTTTTTTGCGAAATAGCAAGATACACAGATTTGAAAATTACTAAATTACCCCTGACTTACAAAATTACCAAAATAACCCCGATTTCGAAAATTTCTGCAATACCTCTGATTTGGGAAAATTTTTAAAATACCCACAAGTTTCGAAAATTCCGAAATGCCTTTGATTTATTAAAATTCCTGAAATTGACCCCGATTTATTACCAAAAATACCCCTGTAGGGAAAAATGACGAAATTACCCCTGGGTTGGGAATGGACAAGGATGCCCATAGTAGCATGGTAAATGCTGTGGATGAGTGAATGTGTTTCTATTGAATGTGAATGTGTGATTCTCTGAATTAGAATAGTGATCTTGAGCTGAAACTTTAGTGGATCGAAAGAACTACTTCCGAAAATTTCTTTTCATAAAATTGTTCGCGCATAAACAAGTGGAACAAAAGTACTAATGCATAAAACTTTTTAATCAGAATAATCGTGACGTTAGATATGAGCTCTAGGGGACGTGGTCGTAATGTGCGAGGACACGATAGAGGAAGAAAGGCCGTGTCGGAACCCGTTAGATCGGGTCATAAGTCTGACAATGAGGTACCCCCACCAGCTGTTGATGTTGAGCAGCAAGCTCAGGCTGAGGATGATGCTGTATCACAGGCTATGCTGCGAGTTCTTGAGATGGTGGCTGGAGCCGGTGGAATTATGAGAGCTAGGAAGTCCGTACCCGAGCGACTCCGAGCCAATGGGGTTGAAGTGTTTCGTGGAGTATCTGGGGTGGCACCCAGTACTGCTGAGTATTGGTTGGAGGCGACCGAGCGAATTATGGATGAGTTGGATCTGACCCCTGAGGAGAAAGTGAAAGGAATGGTGGCGCTGCTACGCGATGAAGCGTATCAATGGTGGCTCACAGTTCGGGGTGGGGCCACAGCTGAGGATCTCACTTGGGAGTACATTAAGACGGCATACCAGAAGAAGTATGTGGGTACTCATTATATTGACGCGCAGAGGAAGGCATTTCTGGGGCTGGTTCAAGCGAACAAGTCCGTGGCGGAGTACGAGGCTGAATTCCTAAGGTTAAGCCGATATGCTCGAGGAGTAGTGGCTACGGAGCATGAGCGATGTGTCCGATTTGAGGATGGACTAAGGGATGACCTGAGGTTATTGATAGCTCCACAGCAGGAACGAGAGTTTGCCGTGTTGGTGGAGAAGGCTAAGGTGGCCGAAGGAATTAAGGACTCGGTGAGGCAGAACAGAGATAAGGATAGGAACCGAGATAAGAGGAGTTTTGAACCGTCAGAATCGTCTGAGAGCTTTCAGAAAAGACCAAGGATGGAGAATTCTGTTCGTGCTACTAAGCCAGCTACTGGAAAACCAGACTGTCCGTGTGCTCGGTGTGGAAGGTATCATTTTGGTGAGTGTTGGAATCGAGAACGGGAATGTTTTAGGTGTAAGTCCAAGTCTCATTTAATTAAAGACTGTCCTCAGGATCCGAGTAGGGCTCGGACAGTAGGCCAGGGTTATGAGCAGCCGGGTAGGAGTAGTCAACAAGCGACGAGGGGTCGTGGTCCGAACCATGGAGGAAATGGTTCTGCCCGAGGTTGTGGAGCACCGAGCGGAGGTGCTGAAGGTTCAGATGCAAGGCAGCCAAGGTTGGTTTATGCAATCGGCCGTCGCGAGGATAGTGATGTGCCAGATGTGACAACGGGTAAGTTTCTTGTTTCTGGAATATCTTTTATTGCCTGTTCGTTATAGAATCAGCTTGTTCTTATGTTGCTAGTGAAGTGTATGAAACCCTGATTGTGAAATTAGAGAATGTGCCTGGTAAGTATGGTAGTTCTTTAAGATCAGAGTGCGCAGCTAGAGCGTAGTGTGGCGAGATAGGATGTACGACTGTTAGTTAGTTGGAAATTTCGAGGACGAAATTTCTTTAAAGAGGGTAGAATTGTAATATCCCAAAATTGGGCCTAGTAGGACTAGGCCGATTAGGCCTTGGGCTTTAGGAAAAATTAGAGTATTATTTTTATTATTTGTGTTAGCTCGGGTATGAATTATGTGTGTTTAGCATAGTCTTGTGAAGGATTGATTTTATTAACGAGGCTAGAATAATTCTTAGTATTGAATATTTAGTGAAGTGGATTAGGTGGACTTGACACTTAAGTTAATTTAAGTATTATTTTCTACCACAAGAGGAGTTAGTGGTAAGGTGGTTAAGATGCATGAAGGGTTGCTTGAGGGAAGAGGTTCGAATAGCATGGAGAGCATTTTGAAGGCTTTATTTTATGCACCTTACATTAAGTGTTGGTCAAACTATACATATGGTAAGTTAGACTTTAGATTTTATGGCAAGTTGAATATTAGATTAGGAAAGCTTGTATTTTGGGATAAGAATCTTAAGATTTATGGAAGGATGGAGGGATAAGGGGCTTGAATGATGGAGAGTTGTTTTGGAAATATTTTTATGGTCATTTTGACCATGAATGTGGACGAATGGATGGCTAGGGGGGTTGGTCAAATTTTTGGAAGGATTTAGGAGGAATTAAAGAGGAAATATGGGATTTGGGGTGAAGGAATTGGTGTTGGCTGAATTTGGGACTTGGTAGGATGGCATTTTCGGTTTGGTAATAGTAGGTTAGGTGTGCCAAAGTGATTCTTTTCTCATCTTTTTCATTTGTGCTGAAAGTTAGAGTTTTCTTTTCTCTCTAAGTGCCGTTCTTGTGCATAAGCCATTTAGTTTCGGTTTCCCTTCTCTTTGTTTTGTGTTCGATATTTCAAAGACCATTAAGGTCACTAGCATTTTCTTCTTCTCTCTATTTGCTAGTTTAGCCGAATCTATCTCCTTTCCCAAACTCTTTCTTTTCCTTTTGATAGTCGAGTTTGTCATCACCTTTGGTAAGGCTTGGCCGAACCCTATAGCCTCTTTCTTTCTTGTCTTTGCTTGAAATTTTAAGAAACACCATAGCCAAATCCTCTAAGCATTCTACTCCCTCCACTTTGGCGTAATCCATCTTCATCATTAAAGTGCCGAAACACCATCTCAACCTCGTTTCTATACCTATCTTTGTGTTAGCCGAATATCCCATTACCATTGGGAAGGTTTAGCCGAAACCCTTTTCTCTTATTTGATCTCTTCAAGCAACGAGGTGGTAAGTAATTTCTATCCTAGCAATCGGTGTAGGTTCTTTCTTTGAAGTGTGCCGAATCAAGGATTAAGCCTTGGTTTAGGGATGGCCGATTATGCTTGTGCCATGATATGTGTTTCTTGTGATGGTAGCTAGCATTAAGGAGCATTAAAGGAGAAGCTTTTGGGATTCGATTCTTCAAGGTAAGTAAGTGTAGCATTCGGCCAAGGGCCATTCTTTTGGATTATTGCTTAAAGCCGATTCTAATGTGGCTTGTTTAAGGATTTTCGACAGAGTTCATAATCAAGTGGCGTTTTCGGGATTTAATCGACTGTACCAAATAGGTGCGTAGTTATCGCACTGTCTCTTGATTGTGTGTATGTGTTATATTTATGTATATGTGATATGATGTTAATGGTAGCCGAATTATGGGCTAAGATTGTGAATTACCCTGGTGGGTAATCGAATACTCAGGTCAGTGATTTACGATATTAAATGATCATTGATGAATATATGAAATGTGATGGCATGTGATGCATAATTGTTCAAGTGATATGTTGCCGTGATACACATATATGCATGGGACTTGGGATGTGACTATCGAAGGAAAGGGTGTACATTATGTACGTGGTCTGATGTTAGCCTTGTGCTACATTGGCGCTTGATGGTGGCTATGTGCTTCATCAAGGGAGGTGTTGGCTAGGTGCCCATCTCGGCGGATGATAGCTGTGTGCATCACCGTAGATTGAGGATGACCTCGAGTCACCTCGTGGATACAGATATGTGGATCACTATGTGATCGGTGGCTTAGCCACGGCCTTGGGCAGCAAGTCTGCCAAGGTAAGATATGTGGATCACTATGTGATCGGTGGATTAGCCACGGCCTTGGGCAGGGAGTCTGCTAAGGTAGGAGTAACGGATGGACTCTAGGTTGGGTTGGGCTTCATGTTGCATATTTATGCATTTTGCATGACTAATTATGTGGATCAATGTGGATATGCGCCAAGCCCAACATGTGGAATTATGTGGATATAATGCCTTATCATCTGATATGTGATTGATGTGTGGATATGGGCCAAGCCCATACGTGGAGACATGTGAAATAACTATGCACTGAGTCTATGTGACTCACCCAATTTTTCTCAAACCTTACAGGTGATGCATAAAGCTTGGACCGGGTTGGAGTGGATACAAGGTGGCCCATGCAGAAGATATTTTATTTGTTTTACACATTTTATTTATGAAAAGTTATTTATTGTAATAAGGGCCACTTTAAGTATTAAAGGACTTTTTATTATGTTTTAAGTTGGATTGTCGATTATATTATTATTTGAAAATGTTTTATTTTAAACAACTTAATTTTATTTGGAACTTTAATTACACAATGTTTTAGTAAAGACAACAAATTTTTATGTTTTTAACTCTAAGTCAAAAGTTTTTCAAACATTTTCCGCAGTGGCATTCTGAATTCGGCCGTGGCTCATGGGCCGGGTTTGGGGTGTTACATCTGCTCACACAAGCTGACGGTCATGACGAAGCTACACGGTACTGCTCACACAAGCTGACGAGAATTCACAACACATGCCAGATAACTCAGCCATCGGTAAAACATAAGAACTAGCACCCAATCACATAACCCCTAACGACATGTCATTTGTATCCTAATTCATTCCTAATGTCCAATCAGGATTTCACACTTGCCGAATCGTCATCAAATATATCTGCAAGATCGTATTCACAATTTATGCAATATTAAAGCATTTAAAAGACAATTATAATAATGCTTATTACATACGAACTTTGTTTTCCCCCCAATCTAAATCCGAATTTCACTTTACTTGATCTAATTGGAAAAATTTCTTTGGCCGAATATTGAAGCTTAGAAAATGGCTTTCTTCTACCCTAGCAATCGGTTGAAGATGATGACTAAAAAGATGATAATTGTTTTTAGTTCATTTAATTATTCTTTATTAACTAATTTACCAAATTAACCTTAATGAATATTAATTATTTCACTAAATGCCAAACCATTATCATCCATTAACTCATTAATTGGTTAATTACCACTTAAGGACCTTTACTTTAAAGTTCTATAGCTATTAGACACCTTTAGCTAATAGAACGCAAGTTTTACACTTTATGTGATTTAGTCTTTTTTATCGAATTGAGCACTCAAACGATAAAATTTCTTAACAAAATTTTCACAATCATGTTATCATGATGTAAACATTAAAATAATAATAAGATAATTATTTTGACCTCGTATTTATGGTCCCAAAACCACTATTCCAATTTGACTAAAAACGGGCTGTTACAACACATGTTATGGACACCTTTTTGCTCTGTATAATTTTCTCCTTAGATCTATATTTTAGAGTGTCTCTTCTCTAAGGTTTTATATTTCCATTCTTGTTATTTTTTGTTGGGAAGAAATTATATTTTGGAATTGTTCTCAAACTCTATGAGGATTATGCGCTTAAATTCAATACAATCAAGCTTTTTCTAAACTTTACTCTTAAAACTATTATTTATGTTTATTATTTCGTTCAAGGTTATATTTTTTACTAGATTCATGAGGAAATAATCCTCATGTGGAGGATTAGTAAGTGGAGGCATGAATAATTAACTTTTTTGTAGGGATTTCTTAATGGATCAGCTGTTCAGGAAAGGAAGAACCTAAACCTAGGCCTGATAACCCTAATAAGTCATCAAGGTGGGAATTAACCCTAAATTGATATGGCCTTTCCTTGAACAGCTTAACCCTAAATCGGTTTGGAATGTGAGGTCGAAAGATGAGTAGTTCTTGTAGACTCTGTATTTCAGTGGACGTATCGAAAGACCCTACTAGGGTATTGACTAGTTGATTGAACAAGAAAGCCCGAGATGACAGTTGATTATGATAACTGAAACAAACTAATCACTCATGCCCAGAGTACTTACTTACTCCGTTATAAATATATTACAACCTTATCCGTATACTTGTGGATACCATTTGTTCACATCTTTTGTGCATGATTTCTACTCTGGATGTTGGTACGTGCGGAGATGGTCAATATTAAAAAAAAAGAGTATAATACATGAAAATATTATCACTGAAAGGTTATATCGAATCACGACTTCTTCTAAGTTGGGTGGAAATGATTCATCGCTAGATATCACTCATTGCTTGTAATATTAGAAACATTCTAGTATTACTAGAAATGTTATAAGAGCCTACAGGATCACACCCTATAGTTGAAACGAACAAAATCCAAATGCATTCGGTATTGTATTTAGCTGTCACGTGAATTAAATCAATTATTAAATTAACTTTATTTGATAATTAAATATTAAACACATTATATGTACAAAATTGATGTACACAAATAGAGAACACATACAAAATATTAATTGTATATATTTTACCGAATTTATGAATATAAACAGTTATATTAATTAATTTTGGTCAAAATATAAAACACATGAAAATTAATATTCTTTTGGAAAGAATATAATTCATTTTTCTAACTTTCCATTTGCCTTCTCTACTAATAAGAGAATAATCCTGATTTTCCTTTTTAATATGTGGTATCAAAGAGGATAAAAGGATGATAATCCCTTAGTGTGTTAAGGTTAACAACTTAATAATTTAAAAGGTCTAGCAACCATTTTTAATTATCTCTAAAAGTTCAAGAGAAAGTGGTTATTCATTTTTGACGAGGTGGACTACGTAGAAGCCAGGATGTTTTCATTGTGGCTTGGAATCTACATTGAATCAATAGCATCCTTTCAACATTGTCACTAGAGAAGGTATATTTTCAACCATATTTCAACCCGATTCGTTCCTCGTACATGTGTACTTTGCTGTGGATTGTCAGAATAATTTTTATGATGCGCCAAGGGTGTACTGACGGGTCCAATAGGTTTATCTCTTATGAATGCCGATGACACACTGGATGTAGACTCTATACGGTCAAGTTTGTCCAAAATTTATTGATATTTTTCGTCTTCCTAGACAACTTTTACCGTATATGGTCTCTCACCGTATGTATACCATTTGTTTGGCCACTAGCAAGATTTTGTTTCCATATTTTTTATTAGGTCATACGTATCCTCGTATGTCCTGTTCATCAGGGCTCCTCTTGCGGTTCCATTTAGTCCTGAGTGCACGTATGCATCCAACTCATTGTAGAACATCTGTAGTCTTAGCCACTCGTGTAATCCATGGTATGGGGATACTTGTATCGGTATTTTAAAATGCTCCCAAGCTTCTTGAAAGCTTTCTCCTTCCAACTACTTAAAAGTAGCAATCTCTCTTCTTAGTTGGACTGTCTTGTTGACCAGGAAGAACTTTTGTAGAAATTTCTCTGCTAGTGCATTCCATGTCATGATGGATCCTAGTACCTGTGAGTCTAACCAAGTAAAAGCATTATCGATCAAGGAGAAGGGGAATAACCAAAGATGAATAGCATCATCGGTGACCCCATTGTATTTAAATGTATCACAAAGATGAGTAAATTGTTTAAAATGCTGGTTTGGCTCCTCCATCATTATGCCTCTAAACTGTAGATTATTTTGGATCATCTGGATCATGGCCAGTTTAATCTCAATGTTCTTTTCTGTGATACCTGGCTTTGCGATGCTTCCTTGAACTAAATCTAAATTAAATAGTGCATAATCTCTTAGGATTCTTTTTGTGGCGCCATCAGTGGGTTTATTGATAATTGCAGTGGTGGTGGTAGATCTTGGATGTTAAAGTTGTCAACCTTGTCGAAGAATAGGTTCTTGCATGGTAAATTACCTGAAACAGGAGGTTTTTTTGCATTTGCTATTGATGTTAATGATTTTAGCGGATTGTAACATCCTAAAATTAGGGGTTTGGCATTTTGCACTATTGCATGTGTTGTGCTAGTTAGCTTGTTGTTTGGGTGTGTTTGGGGGTCCTGGGGAGGCTCAGGTTCGAGCCTAAGCCCTGATGAAAGTTTGGTTTTTGGGCACTTTAGAGGGGTGAGCTAGTGGAGGTAGGACTTAAGTTTAATTGGTTGGTATTTTGCTAACACAAGGGAGCCTGTGGTGGAGTGGTGTTGGCGTCACTTGTGAAGCAAGGGAAGTGGGGTTCAAACCCCCCAAGCAGAATTTGGGGAATTTAATTTTTGCGCTCAGGTAGGGAGGAAGCTGAGTGGAGACCAAACTCTGCCAGGGTGGTTGAATAATGAGTCAAATATTTCAAATAGAAGATGGAGAGTAATGTGGGGAGGAAGTTAATGAGGGAATCGTGGGATTGAGGTGAGAGGGGGTGGTTGGCCGAATGTGGGAGCTTGTGGGGGAAGTGAAAATTCAGCTAGGGGAGTGTGAGGTGCATATTCGGTCTTGTGGGTGGTTCAGTGCCGAAATTTCCTTAGGCTCTTCTTGTTTTTTTTCTCTCTACGATTTTGTACAAATTATGTGCTTTTCTGCTTGGTGCATTTCGGGTTACCTTTGCATTTACCAATTGGTCGAAAACCTTTTTATTCTTTTCTTATTCACCATTTCCTTCTATAAGCCGAATTCCCTCCCTTCTCCCATTTGGGAGTCTGCTTCTTTTAGCTACACATTAGCCGAACCTCCTCTTACCTCTGATCTGAATCGGTTCTTTTTCTTCTACTATTAGCCGAAACTCTCATTTCTTCTTTATTGTCTTTCTACTCTCTCTTCTCCATCAACTGAATTCTCTCTTTTCACCTTTTGAATTGGTTTCTCCTTGCCTTTGTTGTTAGCCGAACATTAACAGCCGAAAGTTGGTGTTCTTTTGACCATCGAATCCACCTTGTTTATTCAATTCGTCAGTAATCACTAGGTAATGGTTTATTTTATATTTTTTTTGACATATATGTTCTTTTTCTCTCTTCTTTCATAAAGTGCCAAAACATTCATCCTTTAACCCCACAGCCGAAACTAGCTCTTCGATGTGCTGCTAGGTTCCGAATCATCTCACCATTAGTTTGCAGTTATTACGCGTTGCTGCCGAATCCTGCCTCTCCATTCGATTTTGTCAAGCCGTAGGTAATATTCTTCTTTTTCCCTCATATTCTTCTCCTCTCTCGTTGCTTTGTTAAAACTGAAAACCTTGGCTCCATTTCTTTTTTCTAGGCCGATTGTAGTAGGGATCGATCTTACCTTCTTCTTTATTCATTCATCATTCAAGATCGGAAAGTAGTTGGTAAGTGAAGCTATGACCGAATATGGGGTGGTCAATCCTTGTATTACTTTATGAGGTCTTGGGGCCGAATAGCTATTTCCTTTTGGACTTGGGGCAGCATTGCTAACTCGTGATTTTATTTAGGGACTTAATTTAGTAGCCGAAGGGAGTAACCAATGTTCTAGCATAGAAAGGTATTGCCGTCGTTGTTCGTAAGTGTGGTGGATTGTTTAATCAATTTCAAATCTGGGAATGTTGTGAATTAAAACTAACCATTAGCCAATTATTATTCATAGGTGCTTCGAAGAGTTGTGTTATCCGTAATTCGTACAGGTGTGTAATCTCACACCCTTCTGAATGACTGCATGTGATGACCTACGAATCGGCCAAAAGCTGAAAAGTCAGAAAATCGGCATCTGTGCCACTCGAGCGTGCGAGCACTCGCAGTGGTAAATCGAGATACGAATAAGGATAGTCAGTCGTTGAGAGTGTCACGAGCACTCTCGCGACATTGAGGCTGTAACGGGCCTAACCGAGTCGAAAAGGGCTTAACGGGCCCAATGGGCTATCCGGCTCACATGGGTGAAGTTGGTGAAAAACTATAAAAAGGTAAGTGCGATTGCGAAATCTAGAAATCTCAAACCGAAACCATGCGAAATGGGCCACAAGAGCGTGTGGGCTCGTTTAGGCCTAAAATGGAGTTTAGGCCCATTAGTTCCGTAGAGACCAAATAAGGGTCCCGTGTCATGCGAGGCGACAGTAAGCTATTGAAAAGCCGTAATGTGATAAATTATCAAAATACCCTTGGTGGGTAAATTACTGAGATACCCTCGGTGGGTAAACTTACCGTTATACCCTTAGGGGAGGATTTGGTACGATTGTGTACAACTTGATTAATTGCCATGATGATACATTTTGCATACACTGAATTATTATGCCATGACATGTTGCATTGGGATGGGTTATAATGATGGAGGAAGTGTTGTACTGGTGGCTATGCCACAACATATGATTTCAGTGGCTCAGCCACATATACTGATATTGGCAGCTTTGCTGCATTTATACTGGCAGCTTTGCTGCGTTTATACTGGCAACTCGACTGCATTCTTGGAGTGTAGGGTTGGGTGGGTTGACTTGGTCCCCGCATGGAGTGTAGGGCTGGTACGGGTGGAGTGTAGCAGATGGACTATTAGGTTGGGTTGCATGTTCTGTTTGCATTACCGTGTTGATACTGTATGGGGCTTAGGCCCAGACTGAGACCATGACTGTGACTGAATCGGGATTACACACTGAGTTCTTGTAACTCACCCCTTTTTTTTCCCATAACATTGCAGGTAATCCCCAGCGATTGCGGATTTGGGAGCTGCGGAGGACTCGGTGGTGGCCATACATCGGAGTCGTTCCTCGCGAAACTCAGTAAATTTGGTTTTTATATTAATTCTAAGATTATTTGATTTGGGTTATTGCTTTGTAATAAGGCCATTGGACTAAATTTCCTTTTAAACTTCCATTTCTGTTATTGCTTATTATTATATGTTTTAAATGGGGGTTTTTCTAAAATATTAATAATTGTTTGCCAAAATATCACATTTCTGCAAATGCTCCAAAATTGGTTTTCATAACCAAAGTAGTTTACAAAATAATAACACTAACGTTTTTTTTTTTAACCTTAAAGAGCACATCCAAATTTCACAAACAACAAAGCCCGAAGTTTTCAAAAAGAATGCGAACTTTTAACGAAAGCATAGTTTTTAAAGCAACCCTTCTATGTGACCTGCCAGACCCGAACATAACGTCTAGGCCGGGTTTGGGGTGTTACACGGATTATTCTTTCAGATCAGTGACCGGCTCTATGGGTGTTCCCTTACTGCGAGTTATATACTGAACCCAAAAAGAAAATAAAAGATGTTAGTACAAATAAAAATAAAAATCATATCTATAATTTATGAATTTCCTAATTATTCTATTAGGATAGAAAAATTAAAATTAATCTAGTAACGTTGCCTCCCTGGCAACGACACCAACAACTAGACCTTACTAATGTTTAGAGTGTGAATATTGCAACTAAATGTATGGAATTAAGGCTGTGTCTGCAAGTATATGGGTCAGGTTGTATTATAGTTTTTCCAACAAAGTAGGTGAGTACTCCGAGGATTGTATCCAACGGATGCAAGTACTAAATTAAAGTTAACCTAAACGCAAATAGAAGTAATTAGTAATTTCAGTAAATTATATTATGATAAAACATAAAGGAAAGATTTTTAGGTTTTTAAATAAAAAATAACATAAATAAAAGAAACTTCAGAAAAACTAACTTATAAACTTAATCAGATCTAGACATGGGTGATTAGTTCACTTCGGTGGTCATAACTAATTTCTAATTCCAATTTCTGTTCGATCAACTATTTATTACCATAGTAGGATCTCTTGATCTTCTAGTAAACTAATGACTCGACAAGAACTACTTATCTCTCGACCTCACAGTCCAGATCGGTTCGATGCTATGGTGTTCACGGATAAGTCATACCAATTTTGGGTTAGTTCCCACCAAAATGAATTTCTAGGGTCTTCAAGCCTAGGGTTTAAATTCTTCCTCTCCCAAACAACCAATTTGCTAAGAAAACCCTACATAGCAATTAATTAAACAAACCTCCACTCACTAATCCTCCATAAGAGGATTAGTTCCTTATGAAATTAGTAAACATAACAAACTTGGCAATAAAGATGTGTATCAAAAGTAAATAAAGAATAGAGTTTAGATAATCTTGTTTTCTATTTGACAGATGAAATGCAGAAAACCATCTAGTGTTTGATCGCATTTACAAATCACGTTATCTGAAGAACACAAATAAAAAAATTGAAAATAGACCTAAAGCCTAAAAGAAAGAAAACTAAAACTAAAATTATAGAGAAAAACTTATAATATGAAAACCTATCCTTAAACAAGTGCTAAATGAGCATATTTATAAAATTAGGGTAACCGTCATCCTCAACCCTAGATCAGCTAATGTTCTTGTTTTAAATTATATTATGCGGACCAAAATGCCATTGGCTCGTAATTAATCTCATACATGGTCGGTGTCGCGACACCCTAGTGCATTATGCATGGTTCAAGGATGTGTCGCAACATTCCATGGCTCTTTCGAGACACCAAAGGCAGTATGGCAATTCTTGTATTGAGCTCCCTATGTTGCGACTTTGAACTCCTTGTATTGCAGTAAAGTGACCAGTCTTGAGTTCCTATACCTTTGAATGGTCTCCTGCACACTAAGTATGTTAGCTTGCCTTTAAACCTAATTCGACCCTTAAGGTCAATAAAATAATAAAAATACACTTTTATTGAATTTAAACTAAACTAAGAAAACATAACTAAAACATACTAAAATCACTTCTTTTCATGCTCCTCAAGTATGAAAATCAATTTAATTTGCTACTGACCACCTTTAGACATAACAATGTCCAGAGTAGAAATCTTGCGCAAAATATGGGTAAAGAGGTAACTGCAAGTATACGAGTCAGGTTGTAATATAGTTATAATAGAGTACGTAAGTACTCCGAGGATTGTACCCAAGGGAGGTAAGCACTAAATTAATTCTAATCTAAAAATAGATTGAACCAATTAGTACTTTAATCGAATTATAGTACGAAGAATTAAAAGAAAGATTTTTGATAAACTATACTAAAAAGAAGAAGAAAGGAAATAAATGAAATGAAATGAAATAAAAACCAATAAATCAAATAATTGAATATATATAAAATCTAGGCATGAGTGATTAACTCACTTTGGAAGTCATAATCAACTGGCGTTTCAGGCTTTCTTGTTTAATCAACTAGTCAATACCCTAGTAGGATCTTTCGATACGTTCACTAAAATACTGAGTCGACAATAACTACTAATCTTTCGACCTCACGGTCTAAACCAGTTTAGGGTTAAGGTCTTCACAGATAGGCCATACCAAATTTCAGCTAATTCCCACCTTGATGACTTCCAAGGGTTGTCAGGCCTTCGGTTTAGGTTCTTCCTTTCCTGAAACAGTTGATCCATTAAGAAATCCCTATAAACTAGTTAATTATCCATACCTCCACTCACTAATCCCCCAAAAGAGCATTAGTTTCTCATGGATCTAATAAATATTATAAAATTGAATGAAAGAATAACCATAAAGAACAATTCAAGAATAAAGTTTAGAATAAGACTGATTTGTATTTGAATTTAAGCGCAGAATCCTCACAGAGGATGATAGTAATTCCAGAATCTGATTTCTCCACAAAAGTAAATAACAAAACATAAATCTAAAACCTAAGAATAGAGAAAATCTAAACACTAAATCTAAAGGGAAAATTATATAATATGAAAAGGTATGTCTGTAACATGTGCTAAATGAGCCTATTTATAGAATTTAGGGCAGTTATCATGCTCAACCCTAGGGCTGCTGTCATCCTCGTACTTAATGTTTCATTGTGCAGACCAAAATGCCCCTAGCTTGTAATTATTTCTCGTACAGAGGCGATGTCATGACACACCAGGTCCAGTGTCGCAACATTGAGGGCAATATGCTTAGCTTCAGGGGTATGTTGTAGCACCCCAAACCCAGCCCAAACACTACGACCGGATCTGGTATGTCACTAGGAAAACGTTTAGAAAGGTTGACAGGTTTCAGAAAATTTCTTAGTCATTTTAAAATCTTGAATTTCGTGTTTCAGTTGAAAACCTGTTGTTTAATTAACTGTGAAATTTAACTAGTCGAGCTTTGCGATTAGGTGACTTTCGAAAACACTTACCAATTATTCATTTATCAGATTTTTAATAAAAATGCCTTTTATTATAAGAACCGTTGTTTGGCAGGTTATACGAAAACTTTAGTTTGAAATATAATTTTTGAAACATCCCATAGAGCAGTCTGTAATCAATATGTCCAAACTTTAAACCTGAAAGAAAGTTTTAAATTTTATAGTGGCGTTATTACAAACCAAAGGAAAACAAAATCCCCAAAAGTGATAAACGATAAATAAAATAAAATTTACTCATAAAATCCATGCGTGGCCACCTCGAGTTCCCTCCAACCCAGTCCATTAAGCTAAGAATTACCTGCAATTGTTTAAACAAAAGTGTGAGCCACAAGACTCAGTGTGCAATTATTCCATATACTCCACAAATGGGCCTTAGCCCCGAGCACCATTGGCCGAAGCCCAATTAACACAGCATAACCAAATGATTCATATGAAACCCAACCCAACCTTAACACACCTGGGGATTTCTACAATCAACCCTCCATCCTCTACACTCCACTTCGGCAGTCATGCTGACAGACACACTACTCAAAGACAATATAATGTGGCCTAGCCACCGATCACCATGTGACCAAATATAACGTGGCCTAGCCACCGATCACTATGTGACCAAATCATCGATACAATAATGTGGCATCACGCCATCATTTGGTGTGACATTGTCACCCATAAGCACTTCCCCTTCATATCATAACATCCCAATATCCCATGCATATGCAACATAATGTAATGAACAGATTATATATGATGTCATCCACACAATCATGCTATCAAAATTGAAAGGTTTAACCAAGATACATTAACCTGATATTTCGGTTTTACCCAGCTGGGGTAACACAATCACCATTGCCGGGATTTCCGGCTTCCACAACATATACAAAATTAACCTGATGTTTCGATCTTGCTAACGTCCTCACTTGCAGGGATCACAGCGATCTGTTTATCCCTCTCCAAAACTGGCCCACAACCCGGTGGGCAGTCACGAATAGATTGAAGAATATAGAAATGAGAATATAAGCTCAATGAATAGATTTCTTACCTAGATCGACAAGATACTGAAAGCTTTTGGCTTTGGCTATGGATTGAGTACCTATATAAATACCAAGTAAGAATCGATTCTCCAAGAAGGATTGAATCCAAAGAAGTGACCCTTTTGGCCAACCAAACAAATAGAATCCTCTTATAACCTATTCGGCTAACAACACTTACCAACAACCTCTTGAGAACAGGCCACTCAAAGAAAAGATGATTGAAATACGTCCTTCTACCACCGACCAAAGCCCATGAATACAAGTCAGAGCCTTGATTAACCATAACAAAACAAAGAGAAGTGGAAACGATAACGAAAGTGAAGAAGATCACTTATCCAACAAGTGTATAACACTTAGAAGTTCTATGATCGGCTATCAGCAAGATCAGCAGAAGGATGCAGGGTTCGGCTAAAGCAAGAAAAGAAATCAAAGAGAAAGAATGACAATGGATGATGATTCGGCCAAGAAAAAAAAGAAATGAGTATGGAATTCGGCTTTAATGATTATCAAACAAAACAATCCCAAGGAAAGAAATGAAAGGTGGGTTTTCAGCTATGGAGAATAGATAGAAGAATGATGGAGTATGAAAAAGGAAGAAAAGAAACAATGGGTGCTACAGCTTTGAGTAAAAGAAGAAAAACAAAACAAAAAGAAAAAGAAAAGAATTTGTGAGAATTCGGCAAGGGTTGAATGTTTTGAAACAAATGAAGTAGTTAAGAAAATAAGGAGAAAACAGGAGAAAAAGAATGCCTATTAGGTTCGGCTAACCAAAGAGGAAATGCCCAAGTAGCAGCTTCAGAAATTTCGGCAAACAGAGTAGGAAAATGTGCTAAAAGAAGAGCACACCAAAACCGATGAAATGGAACCCCTAACACACACACTTTGCTAAAAACATACTAAAGTTTCGGCACCTATACCCCTCCATCAATGTCAAATGCCTAAAACCCCCTAAACTCCTTCAAAAATTCGGCTAGCAGCCTACACCACCTCAATCCCCCAACTTTCTCCTTGAAACACTCTTGAACACTCATTTGAAATGGTTTGAAACATTCAAAATAATTTGAATGTTTCAAATCCCCCTTTTTATTCTTGTCCAACCATTCAAAAAATTTGACCAAGTCACCTCCACTCTTCAAGGTTCCCAACCGATTCCAACATCCATCCCTTTGACGCATGAGCAAAAATAAAAGCCACATTGTTGACCACGTGAATCGAACTTGCTCCCCTCTGCTCCCCCTGAGGCATCACTTACCTGCTCCTTAAGTGGCGTCTCCTTGCCACTTTACCACCTTAATTCTTATGCCAACAAGCACAAAAAATAAACCTTAAGTCTTGCCCCTAACCAGCTTACCTCCTAAAGTGCCCAAAATTAGAATTTTGGCCAAGGTTCCTACTTAACCCCGGGCCTTCCCAGAGACCCCAAACACACTCAAACAACGCACAAAGTATACCAAACACATAGAAACAAGATAAATGCAGAGCCCCTAAATCCTGGATGTTATATTTCTACCCCCTTAAAGAAATTTCGGCCTCAAAATTACCCCCTTAAAGAGATGTGGGTATTGCTGACACATCGCATCCTCTGGGCCCCATGTCGTCTCTTCCATTCCATGGTTTCTCCATAAGACCTTAACCAACGGAACCGATTTCCCTCTTAGCACCTTTACGTCCCATTCTAAGATCTGGATTGGTTCCTTCTCATAAGACAAGTCTGGCCTTACCTCAATTTCCTCCACTGGCATGACGTGAGACGGATCTGAACGGTAGCGTCTTAACATTGAAACATGGAACACATCATGCATCTATTTCAATTCTGAAGGTAACTCTAGTTGATACGCCACTAGTCCCACTCGTTTCAAAACCCGATAAGGCCCGATGAACCTAGGACTTAGCTTGCCCTTCCGTCTAAACCTCATCACCTTCTTCCAAGGTGAAACTTTCAAGAAGACCTGGTCACCCACTGCAAACTCTATTTTCTTTCAGTTCAAGTCTGCATAAGATTTTTGCCTATCGGAAGCTTCTTTCAACCGAGTCCTAATTAGCTTAACCTTCTCCTCTGTCTCTGCAACCAATTCTGGCGTTCACCCAACTCTGTCCAACAGGTAGGAGTACGACACATCCGCCCATATAACGCTTCATAGGGCGCCATCTGAATACTAGCTTGGTAGCTGTTGTTGTATGCGAGTTCTGCCAACGGTAAGAATTCTTCCTAACTACCCTTGAAATCGATGACACAGCCCCTCAACATATCCTCCAAGACCTGAATTACTCTCTCAGACTGACCATCAGTATGTGGATGAAAAGGTGTGCTGAAGTCCAGTCTTGTACCCAACGCCTGATGTAATGCCCTCTAGAACTGCGACGTAAACCTAGGATCTCTATTTGATATGATCGATACCGACACACTATGTAATCTCACAATTTCTGCCACATACAGCTTAGCCAACCTCTGAAGAGAGTAGTTGACACGAACAGGTCTGACATGGGTGGACTTCATCAATCGATCTACAATCACCCATACTGAGTCTTTCTTAGTAGGCGTAAGAGGTAGCCCACTAAAAAAGTCCGTAGTGATCCTCTCCCATTTCCACTGTGGAATCTTCACCGGCTACAACAACCCTGAAGGCAACTGATGCTCGGCTTTAACCTGCTAACAAGTTAAACACTTTTCCACAAATTCCGTAACCTTCCGCTTCAATCCAGGCCACCAGAACTGTTCATACAGATCCCGATACATCTTACTCCCTCCAGGATGCATAGCGTAGGGGCTACTATGCACTTCCTGAAGAATCTTCTGCCTCAACTCCACGTCCTTCGGCATGTAAATTTTCCCATGGAAACACAAAACCCAATCACCGTTCAAACTGTAACCTTCTACCCCACCATTCTGTACTTGCAGAAGCCGAGCACTCAAGACCTCATCCGATAGCTATTTCTCTTTAACCTGACTTACCCATGTCGGCTTCACTTGTAGTTCAGCTAATAAACTCCCGTCATCATACAAACTGAGTATTACCTTCCGACTTAATGCATCTGCTACCACGTTAGCCTTACCCGGATGGTATTCGATCGAACAGTCATAATCTTTCAACAACTCAATCCACCTTCGCTGTCTTAAATTCAACTTTTTCTGGGTTAAGAGATACTTTAAACTCTTATGGTTGGTATAGATAACAGACTTCTCCCTATACAAATAATGTCACCAGATTTTTAGAGCGAAAACTACTGCAACCAACTCCAAATCGTGCGTGGGATAATTACGCTCATGCTGTATTAACTGTCGAGACGCATACGCAACAACTTTCCCATCCTATATTAACACACATCCTAATCCCGTGTGTGAAGCATCACAATAAACCACGAACTCCTTTCCGGCCTCAGGCTGAATCAACACCGGAGCCTCTGTCAAAATCCTCTTCAGCTTCTCAAAACTTTTCTACTGCTTGTCAGCCCAAACGAAAGGTACCCCTTTCCTCAACAACTTGGTTAAAGGTGCCGCAATTAATGAGAACCCTTCAACGAACCTTCGGTAATACCCAGCCAGAGCAAGGAAACTCCAAATCTCATCCACAGACTTAGGCGGTTTCCAATCCAACACCGCTTCAATCTTCCAGGGATCGACCCTAATCCCTTCCGCAGATACCATATGACCCAGAAAAGTAATTTCTTTCAACCAAAACTCACACTTACTAAACTTGGCGTACAGTTGCTTCTCCCTTAAAATCTGCAGAACCACCCGAAGATGCGAATCATGTTCCTCCTCAGACTTGGAATATACCAAAATGTCGTCTATGAATACAACGACGAACCGGTCTAGATAGAGTTGAAAAACCCGGTTTATCATATCCATGAACGCAGCTGGTTCATTTGTTAACCCAAACGGCATCACCAGGAACTCGTAGTGGCCATAGTGAGTCCGAAAAGCTATTTTGCAAATATCCGCTTCCTTGACCTTAAGCTGATGATATCCCAACCTCAAATCTATCTTTGAAAAGACCGAGGCCCCTTTGAGCTGATCAAACAGGTCATCTATCCTCGGCAGCGGGTACTTGTTTTTGATAGTCAACTTGTTCAACTGGCGGTAGTCAATGCACATTTGCATGGACGTCTTTCTTCTTCACAAACAACACCGGCGTTCCCCACGAAGATACACTGGGACGGATAAAACCATGATCTAACAACTCCTGGATTTGAGCTTTAAGTTCAACTAGCTCCTTCAGCGCCATCCTGTAAGGGGCGATGGACACCGGAGCCATACCTGAAAATAGCTCAATTCCAAATTCCACCTCCCGATCCAGAGGCAACTCTGGAAGCTCTTCCGAGAAGACATCCACAAATTCCTTTACTGTTCTAACCTCATCCACGATCACTTCCTTTGCATCCAAGGCACTGACATAGGTTAAGAAAGCCATGCACCCTTTTCTCACCATTCTTTCTGCCTTAAGAGCAGACACTACATTGGACAAGTAGTCTCTCCTCTCGCCTATCACCAAAACTTCATCATCCTCAGAAATCCTTAACACCATGCGCTTAGCAGCACAATCCAAGTTTGCTCGATATCTTACCAACCAATCCATGCCTAAGATCAAATCGAACTCCCCGAACGGTAGTTCCATCAGATCAGCCAGAAAACCCAACCCTTGTACTTCTAGAGGCACATTCCTAAAAAGTTTTTTTACTACTACAGCTTACCCTAGAGGACTAAGTACTGTCATCTCCCTAGAAGAAGTTTCAGAGTTCATGCTCAAGGTTCCAGACACCACACTAGCAACATAGGAATGCGTCGACCCAATATCAATTAATGCAGTAAAGGGTAAACCGAAAATGAGGAACGTACCCGTTATAATGTCTGGTGCATCACCCTCTTCTCGGTATTTGGCTGCATAAACTAACCCGGGCTATCTCGCCTCAGCATTTCCAGCACTTCTGCCCGGTGCTCCGCGTCCCCGACCAAAACCATTCCTGCCTCTGTTCGAACCACGACCCCTCGGCATCTGCTGTCCACTCCTACCTGACTGCACATACCCCTGACCTACCATCCGAGCTCTGTTCCTTTCCAGCGAGCAGTCCCTGATCAGATGATCCTTTGACCCACACCTGAAGCATACCCTATCTCTACCCCAACACTCTCCTGCATGTGACCTCCCACACTGAGCACACGGTCGAAAAACAGCTGCTGGCATTGCAATACGACCCAGCCCATCAACCCTAGGCCTCTTTTGAAAACCCCTAGATGATCCTGACGGTCCATAACTCCTCTTATTTCTGCCTTTATCCTTGTCCCTATTCTACTTCTCAGTCTGAGTCACCTCCTCAACTATTTTAGCCTTTTCCACTAGGATAGTAAAATCTCTCTCCCGCTGAGGAGCTATTAACACTCATAGCTCGTCACGCAGCCCATCTTCGAATCACACGCAATACTCATAGTCGGTTGCGACTATCCCCCGGGCGTACCGGCTCAACCGCAGAAATTCTGCTTCATACTCAACTACTGACTTACCCCATTGGACCAAATTCAGGAATGCTTTCCTTTGAGCATCCACGTAACTGGCCCCAACGTACTTTACTTGGAAGTTCTCTTTAAAGAATCCCAATCAATTCGGTCCGCCGGTGTACCCTCTCTCACAGTGAGCCACCACTGATAGGCCTCATCCCGAAGTAGAGACACCGCAGCCTTCAGCTTTTCCTCTGCCGCGCAGTCCAAATTATCCATAATTCTCTCGACTGCCTCTAGCCAATACTCAGCATCGTTGGGAGCTACTCCAGAGATATCCCTAAACATCTCAGCTCCATTAGCTCAAAGTCGCTCAGGAATGGATTTTCGAGTTGTTGTTCATGTGCTTGCCCCAGCCACTCACTCCAACACCCGCAACATAGCTTGGGATAGGGCATCATCTCCCCCAGTTCTGTCTTACGATCCCGCTTCCGCCACAGGTGATGCTGGCACTTCACCTTCAGGCTCATTTCTCGCTTCCAAAAGTTCAAACTCATGATCTTGGCCTCTCCCACGGCCGCGTGTAATACGTCCACGTCCTCTACCACTCATGTATACTATTTCGTCTTAAACTGATTAAAAATTTTATGCATCAGTATTTCTTCTCACTGTTTATTAATCGAGTAGTTTTACGAAGATAGGGTTATAAGTAGCTTTCCGCAAGCACATGTATTCCTAAAGCTTTTCATTTCTACGGTAAAATTTCTTAATTCTATCATCCACAACAACATGTTCACATGATACATCCACTTTATGCAAATTAATTTATAATCAGAGAACTTACCTGGCAGACTTGGGCCGAAGACTCGGGTGCCACACTCAAAAATAGATCCATGTACATATTTTCTTAAAAGCGAAATCTAAAAGGCATTTTTAACTCAAAACCCAAGGCCGAGCTTTTTAAAACCGCGCTCTGATATCAAATTGCCTCAAACCCGACCCAAACACTACAACCGGATCTGGCATGTCACTAGGAAAAAGTTTAGAAAGTTTGACAGGTTTCAAAAAATTTCTTAGTCATTTTAAAATCTCGAATTTCGTGTTTTAGTTGAAAACTCGTTGTTTAATTAACTGTGAAATTTAACTAGTCGAGCTTTGCGATTGGGTGACATTCGAAAACACTTACAAATTATTCATTTATCAGGTTTTTAATAAAAATGCCTTTTATTATAAGAACCATTGTTTGGCAGGTTATATGAAAAATTTAGTTTGAAATTTAATTTTTGAAACATCCCATTGAGCAGTCTGTAATCAATATGTCCAAACTTTAAACCCGAAAGAAAGTTCTAAATTTTATAGTGGCCTTATTACAAACCAAAGGAAAAAAAATCCCCAAAAGTGATAAACGATAAATAAAATAAAATTTACTCATAAAATCCAGTCCAACCCAGTCCATTAAGCTAAGAATTACTTGCAATTGTTTAAACAAAAGTGTGAGCCACAAGACTCAGTGTGCAATTATTCCACATACTTCACAAATGGGCCTTAGCCGCGGGCACCATTGGCCGAAGCCCAATTAACACATCACAACTAAATGATTCATATGAAACCCAACCCAACCTAGTTTTCCATCCTCTACACTCCACTTCGTACATCCAACCTCAACACACCTGGGGATTTCTACAATCAACCATCCATCCTCTACACTCCATTTTGGTAGTCATGTTGACAGACACACTGCTCAAAGACAATATAACGTGGCCTAGCCACCGATCACCATGTGTCCAAATATAACGTGGCCTAGCCACTGATTACTATGTGACCAAATCATCGATACAATAATGTGGCATCACGCCATCATTTGGTGTGACATTGTCACCCATAAGCACTTCCCCTTCATATCATAACATCCCAATATCCCATGCATATGCAACATAGTGTAATGAACAGATTATTATATATGATGTCATCCACACAATCATGCTATCAAAATTGAAAGGTTTAACCAAGATACACTAACCTGATGTTTCGGTTTTACCCAACTAGGGTAACGTAATCACTCTTGTCGGGATTTTCGGCTTCCACAACATATACATAATTAATACCATAAAAAGGAATAGTGTGATAATTACACACCCGTGAACACGCAAGACTACACTATCGATCTCGCTAATGTCCTCACTTGCAGGGATCACAGTGATCTGTTTATCCCTCTCTGAAGCCGGCCCACAACCCGGTGGCCAGTCACGAACAGCTGACACCGCTCACTTCTTGAACTTAGGGGTAGGGACTACGAGTCCAACCCCCTCCATTGTTTGGCCAGGATTCGATTCCATGAAACAGATCTTGGTCAGCAGACTAGGTTAAGGCATTGAAGAATATAGAAACGAGAATATACACTCAACGAATAGATTTCTTACCTAAATCGACAAGATACTGAAAGCTTTTGGCTTTCGCTATGAGATCGATTGAGTACCTATATAAATACCAAGTAAGAATCGGTTCTCCAAGAAGGATTGAATCCAAGGAAGTGACCCTTTCGGCCAAGCAAACAAACAAAATCCTCTTATAGCCTATTCGGCTAACAACACTTGCCAAAACCTCTTGAGAACAGGCCACTCAAAGAAAAGATGATGGAAATACGTCCTTCTACCACTGACCAATGCCCATGAATACAAGTCAAAGCCTTAGATTAACCACAACAAAACAAAGAGAAGTGGAAACGATAACGAAAGTGAAGAAGATCACTTACCCAACAAGAGTATAACACTTAGAAGTTCTATGATCGGCTATCAGCAACATCAGCAGAAGGATGCAGGGTTCGACTAAAGCAACAAAAGAAATCAAAGAGAAAGAATGTCAATGGATAATGATTCGGCCAAAAAAAAAGAAATGAGGTATGGAATTCGGCTTTAATGATTATCAAACAAAACAATCCCAAGGAAAGAAATGAAAGGTGGGTTTTCAGCTATGGAGAATAGATAGAAGAATGATGGAGTATGAAAAAGGAAGAAAAGAAACAATGGGTGCTACGGCTTTGAGTAAAAGAAGAACAAAAAGAAAAAGAAAAAAATTTGTGAGAATTCGGCAAGGGTTGAATGTTTTGAAACAAATGAAGTAGTTATGAAAATAAGCAGAAAACAGGAGAAAAAGAATGCCTATTAGGTTCGGCTAACCAAAGAGGAAATGCCCAAGCAGCAGCTTCAGAAATTTCGGCAAACAGAGTAGGAAAATGTGCTAAAAGAAGAGCACACCAAAACCGAAGAAATGGAACCCCTAACACATACACTTTGCTAAAAACATACTAAAGTTTCGGCACCAATACCCCTCCATCAATGCCGAATGCCTAAAACCCCCTACACTCCTTCAAAAATTTGGCTAGCACCCTAGACCACCTCAATCCCCCAAGTTTCTCCTTGAAACACTCTTGAATACTCATTTGAAATGGTTTGAAACATTTAAAATAATTTGAATGTTTCAAATCCCCCTTTTTACTCTTGTCCAACCATTCAAAAAGTTTGACCAAGTCACCTCCACTCTTCAAGGTTCCCAACCGATTCCAACATCCATCCCTTTGACGCATGAGCAAAAATAAAAGCCACATTGCTGACCACGTGAATCGAACTTGCTCCCCTCTGCTCTCCATGAGGCGTCACTTACCTGCTCCTTAAGTGGTGCCTCCTTGCCACTTTACCACCCTAATTCTTATGCCAACAAGCACAAACAATAAACCTTAAGTCCTACCCCCAACCAGCTTCCCTCCTAAAGTGCCCAAAATTAGAATTTTGGCCAAGGTTCCTACTTAACCCCGGGCCTTCCCAGAGACCCCAAACACACTCAAACAACACACAAAGTATACCAAACACACAGAAACAAGATAAATGCAGAGCCCCTAAATCTCGGATGTTACATATGTCGTGACATCCTCTATAACGCCCTGAATTTGGGCCTAGAAAAATTGGGCCTATTGGGATTTGAGTCTCATAAAATTTTTAAGTGAGCAAGAAAATGACAAATGACATGACGGCTTTAAAGGCTTAATGAATTTGGAGTGTCTAGGTGTGTTGGAGAAGCTCTGGGTTCGAGTTTTGTGGTGGGGGATTCTTAATTTAATTAATTAAGGAATCAGGATTGTGAGTAGTGGGCTTTTAAATAAAAATAAGTGAAAAATGGCACAAAGAAGCTTGTGGTGAAGTGGCTAAGTGACGCCACTAGGGTGTAGAGAGGTGGCGACGTATGCATGCAGGAAGGTCTGAGGTTCGAGTGCTAGCTTAGCTTTATTTTGGAGTTTAATTTTAGGCTTCTAGAAGGTTGGAAGTGGCGTGTAGAGGGACTCTAAGGAGAAGTGATCAGTAGAGAGAATTTAGGAGAAGGATAAGGGAGATATCATGGAGAAAAATTAGGAGATGACCAGTGGATGAAGTGGTGCGGAATTGGACTTTAGGGGTGGCTAAGTTTCGGCTATAGGCTATATAAATGTGTGCGCGCCGAATCTGGGGTCCTAGGAAAATACCTTGCCTGTTGCCGAAATCTCCTGTAGCTGAATCCCTTTTTGCCGAATTCTCTCATAGCCAAACTCTTTTATTGCCGAAGTATCACCATCTTCTCTTGTCGAAATCCCTATTAGTGCCAAATCTTTGCTGTTTTCCTCCATCACAAATTGATTGTTACCTACTCTCAGTCAAGGTTAAAAGCCGAATCTCATTCAGTAGCTACCTAGGCAGCAGGATCAAAGGTTGGGTTCGGTAAGTGTTTAGTTAACCCCCTTAGCGTGTTTTGTTAAAAGCCGAAGGGCTATCTAACTTCTCATTGTCATTAATCTTGTATTAACAAGGGTAAGGTTCAGAGATCGCAAGCGTGATAAGGATCGTTAGCAAAGTGTAAGTGTACTCAACTCGATTATGGTTTAAGTAAATGGTCGAATGTGAGTATGATCTATAGGGGTGACTTGTGTGGATTATGAGTCACTCAAAGTTTGATGGTGTATGTGTGAGTGCAGATCTAGGGGATACTCGTGATTAGTAGCTAAGGAAGGGCTATTAGAACCCAGTGGCACACGGTAAGGTTATGGTAAGGCTTCGGCTTTTGGTAAATATTTTGATTAAGTATGGGTGATTGATTGAAGGGTTGATTGGTTGTAGGTTCAAGACCAAGGACAGTATAGCACGTCGTAGTAACCAGGTGTGTACAAACACTACACACACATGATATCGGCAATGTCGAAAAGCCGAAAGTGGCTAAATGGGCCTGGTGGGCCCTAAGGGTAAGATTGATGAAATTGATTGATTTGGTTATATGAATTGAGTTAGTCATGCATGTTACATGATCTGGAATTGTTTTGGGCCTAATAGGCCATATGAATGAGATCTGGGCCTAATGGGCCATAAGGATGTGATTTGGGCTTAATGGGTTATATGAACGTGAAATGGGCTTGATGGGTTTTATGGGGACGTAGACAAGTATGCTAGGGTTTAATGGACTTTAGGCCTAGTTCTGAACAACTATTAAACCGCATAAGACTTAATTTAATAGTCAACATGTCTGGGGACAAGTCACTGGGTTAAAGTGTGGCAATGGACATATGCATGTCTAGGATTGGATCTAGGGAGAGCTTGGTACTTAAGCGGTCCTAGCGACCCACCTTCTCTTCTTTGGAATCCTACCTGGTGCGTAGTGTCTATTCACTTTAGCTGCAAGGACTTGTTAATGGGCCAAAGTTCATAATTAAAACCCAAGACGGACCAAAATACTCCTAATTTGGAAATTACCAAAATACCCTTATTTTGAAAATTTTCAAAATATCCTTAAATTTGCAAAATTACTAAAATACCCCTGATTTGTAAAATTGCCAGAATACCCTTGATTTGCAGAATTACCAAAATATCCCTAATTTACAAAATTTCCAAAATACCATTGTTTTGTAAAATTACCTAAATACCCATATAGGGTAGAATTACGAAAATACCCTTAGGTAGTGAAATGATTAAAATACCCCTGAGTGCTTAATGTGTGAAATTGTGTATGTTGCATTCATGAAATATATGTTGAATTTGGGTGGGTTTTGATGATACGGAGGAATATTTGAGGATCGCATAGTTGCTTGATGACCGTGGATCCACCAGTGGCTTTAAGCCCATTGTAGCAGCTTTGCTGCAATGTTTGAGTAGTGCCACTGTTGGTGCTACCTTTGGAGTGTAGAGATGGGTGGGTTGATATTTATATCCCCACAGGAGTGTAGGGTTGGATTTGGGATGAGTGCATTGCATTCATGTGATACTGATGTGATGTGAGGTCATTGCGGGCTAAGGCCCAAGACCACTGAATTTGATAGGGCTTAGGCCCAATGTGATATTTGCATGTTGATTGGTTACCAAGGGTTGTACACACTAAGTTTTGAAACTCACACCCTTTTATTAAATGTTTCAGGTGACCCCCAGTAAACGGCTCGACATGGGAAAGGACTCGGAGATGGCCACACTACAAGATACTTAGGAGTTCTGTTTATTTATTTCAAAGGACATGATTTTCATTACTTTATTTTCGCTGGTTGTAATAAGGCCTTGTACTCCGATTTGACTTTAGATTTTGTGTTTTGTTATCATTGTTCAACTGTTTACTTAATTGTTAAACTTAAATAAATTTTCTTAAATATGGTTTTCGAAATACCTAAAAATATGGGCTTTTATCATTACTTAACAAGATTCAAAGATTTTGGGCTTCTAGGCCTTAAATTTTAACTTAGCAAAATCGTTCTAAATTATGCCTTTGATGTGACATTCCTGGATTCGGCCATAATGTCTGGGCTGGGACTGGGGTGTTACATCCTCACGCTGTGTCCTGACATTAAAGGCAGTTTCAAAATTCTTCTATTTTGCTCTCTCTGTTGCGACATCGCAGGCTTCGTGTTGCAAAAGCGACCATTATTTAGTTAATACACCTTCTAATGGTCTACTTGTAACACCCCAAACTTGGCCTAGAAGTTAGGCCCGAATCTAGCGTGTCACATCAAAGGCATAATTCAAACGATTTTGCTAATTAAAAATTTAAGGCCCAAAAGCCCAAAATCCTTGAGTCCTGTTAAGTAATGAAAAAAACCCCATTTTATAATTTTAAATATTTCAGAAACCAAGTTTAAACGTAAGAAATTTACTTAGGTTTAATAATTAAGTAAACAATTGAAACAACAAAACCCAAAATCTAAAGTTAAATCAAAGTACAATGCCTTATTACATCCAAGGAAAATAAGCAATTAAAACTATGTCTTTTGAAACAAATAAATAAAAATTTAAACATCATCTTGTAGTGTGGCCATCTCCGAGTCCTCTCCCACGTCGAGCCATTTACTGAGGATCACCTGAAATATTAAATAAAGGGTACGAGTTTTGAAACTCAGTGTGTACAACCCTTGGCATTCAATTTAATAAATAATTATCACATTGGCCTGAGCCTTATCAAAATCAGTGGTCTTGGGCCTTGGCCCACAATGACCTCATATCATATTATATCTGATCGTTGAATTCAGAGTTTTAAATTTATAATGAAAACGATCAAACATGGAAATTAACTCTGACATTGTTTTTTGAGGCAAGCGCACCTATCGAACAGTAGTATAGTTAAGGCAAGAACGGAATGTCGAACCCAAAGGAACTAAAAGTACTAATACTAACTTTCTTTCTATTATCTAGCATAAAATAACCGAAGTTGTTATTTAATCTAAATTTAACTAACTACTAAGCTAAAGACACGAAGACAAAAAGAATGAATTGGGGAAATACTCAGTTGATTAAGATGATCCCTTAGGAAGAATCCACCTATACTTCACTTGTTATCTAACACTGAACCAAACAATTTATTCACTTGATTTGATCCGTAAGATTCCCTAAGTTATATTAAACCCTTACTCGAGGCGAATAACGTCTAACCCTAGGTTGATTAATTGAAATATCTTTCTAATTAAAACCCCTAGAATTGCATTAATTCGATCTATGGACTCCCATATTAGGTTTCACCCTAATCTGGAAAAATCTCGTCACCCTATCTCTAGGCGTGCGACCAACTCCGCTTAATTATGCTAGATCTACTCTTAAGCAGGGACTTTTGCTCCACCACCTAAGCACATCATACTTGAATTAATATCCCGAAAATATTAACACGAGAATTAAGCACACATAATTAAGAACAAATCAAGTATTTATCATATAGTTCAGAAAATAATAACAAGATCCGTCTTAGGTTTCATCCCCTTCAGGTATCTAAAGGGTTTAGTTCATAACAATAAAAGAAAACATCTCAAAAGAAAAGATAAAACAAAACTTAAGAAATCCCTAAAACCCCCTGAAGGAATTGAAGGAGAGATCCGCCATCTTGAGTATAATTTCGACTTCTTGAGATGGATCAACTGGCTTTTTTCTAGTGTTTCCCACAAATCTGACCTTTCTGGCTCGACTCCTTGGCCTAGCTAACCGCCCCTCTTTAGGTTATACTTAGGGGGTTATATAGGATTTTGAAATAGGTTTTTTTGCCCCTAAGTATCCTTTTCTGAATGAAACTCTTGTAACATTCCAAAGTTAGGGGGTTCTGCATTTCGAGTATTATGTGTGTTTGGCTTGTTTTGATTGCTTATTGGAAGTGTTTGGGGGTCTTAGAAAGGCCCGAGTTTGAGTTGGAGTCTTGGTTGAATTTTAGTTTTAGGGCACCTTAGGAGGAAGCTATTAGAGGTAGCTCTTATGTATAATTAAGGGTTTTTGGCATCACAAGATTGGGAGTGGTAGAGTGGCAAGTTGACGCCTAGGAAGCAAGGGGAGATGACGCCACAGGGGAGCAGTGAGGGAGCAGGTTCGAGTCTCATAGCTTGCTTTTTGGAATTTCTATTCGGCGTCTAGATGGGGGTGGTAGATTTCAACATGGACTCTTCAAGGGGTGAGTGTTGAAGGGGTCAAAGAGTTTGAATGGAGGGGTTGGTAGAGTTTGAATGGGTCAAACTAAATCAAATGGATGATGGAGAGGGAAAGTAGGAGGAAATCGTGGAAGGTGATGTTGGTGGTAGAGTTGGCCGAATTTGGGGAATTGATAGAGTGGAGTTTCGGCTAAGGGTGTATAGGTTGGTAAATTTCAGCATTGTGGATGTGGGGAGCTGAAGTGAACCGTAGCTTTTGAGTGGTTAGGTGCCGAAAGTCTTTAGGAGCATTTTAGTTTCCATTTTGGTCATTTTCGGTCATTGTGTGAGAGTAGTGAAACCGAAACTTCAACCCTTTCTTGGTATCCTCTTTTTCTTTTGTTTTCTTCCCCTCTCATCGTTTCTCTCTTTAACCGAACCTAGTGCCTCATTTCCTTTCCACCATTTGTGACTTGTTTCTTCATCATATCCAAAACACCTTGTGTTTTTCTTCTCCTTCTTGTTCCTTTGGTGATAGCCGAATGTCAGGGTGGTGATTGGTGTCTTCTACATTTCTTTTCTTCCATCAGCTATTTGCTTCTGCATAGCCGAACCTAAGCCGAATCTCCCTACTCCATTTGCCAGTTGTTCTCCTTCAAAGCCAAATCTGTAAGTGTCTTAGCCGAAACTTATTCCTCTCTTCTATCTTCTTCCTTCTCTTCTTTATTTCATATTTCTGTGGAAGCCCAAACCCCTTTTTGCGTCAAGTTTAGGCCCCTTTTCTATCGATTTTGCTGATAGCCGAACATAAACTCTTCATTCGGCAAACTCTTGTTTCGGTAAGGAGCTTTCTTCTATTTTTTCCTCGTGCTCTGTCTTTTTCTCTTTGGGTTGGTTAAGCTGATGTTCTGACTCACTCTTTGGGGCTCTGACCAATTGTAGAAGGGTGTGATTCCATCATCTCTTTGTCATGTGGCCTGGTTGCAAGAGGATTTCGGTAAGTGGTTGTTGGCCGAATGGGTGGTAAGGGGTTCTTTATCGACTTGTTTGGTCGAAAGGCCACTTCTTTTGATCTTTGTGGAAAATCGATTTTAACATGGTGATTATTTAGGGACCCCATCGGTTTCTTAGGCCAACCTTTTAGTGTTCGGTTTCTGTTAATCTAGGTAAGGAACTTCTGCGGTATGAGTATCTATTCTTTTGTTCTTTTCATTGCTTTAACCTGGTTCTCTGATCAAGATCTGTCATGGATACAAATGCCAGTCAAGGGAAGGAGGGGGTTGGACTCGTAGTCTCTACCCCCAAGTCTAAGAAACATATGGTATCGGCAGTACGAGACTTTCCACAGGGTTGTGGACCGGCTTCGAATCTGAGTAGACAGATTGCGGTTGTTCCCTCTTCTGAGAGTGTCGACAACATTGAGAGTTTAGTTCTTTGTGTTTATAGGTGTGTAATTTCCACACCTTAATTTATTGTGGTATATGAATTTGCATATGTTAATTGAAGCTGAAAACTTCGGTAATGCTTATCGAGTTACCCTTGGTGGGTAAAACCAGAGGGATCAGGTTAGTTACTTAAAATCTTTATGACCTGTATGTATCATAGCATGAAAAGATAAAAGCATGATTGTTGATGCCTATTGATGCATGTTATATTCATTACAGTATGCTAGTATGTTGCATGGGATGGGATAATGATATTGATGAAAGGGGAAGTATTTATCAGTGACTCTGTCACACTGCTTGATGGCTCGGTGCCATGTACTTATCGGTGACTTGGTCACATTGTCGTAGTGGCTAGGCCACATATATCGGTGACTCTGTCACATTATATCAGCTTTGAGCAGCATGACTATTAGCATGACTGCCAAAGAGAAGTGTAGCGAATGGAGGGTTGATTGTAGAAATCCCCAAGAGTGTTGAGGTTGGGCATATGAAGTGGAGTGTAAAGGATGGATCATTAGGTTGGGTTGGGTTGCATTGCACTCAGTATTGATATTGCATGACATTAGGGCTACGGCCCAATATAGTACTGCTGGCTTAGGCCCAGTTATCGTGGTAAGGGGAATTGCACACTGAGTTCTTGTAACTCACCCCTCTACTAACTTTTGCAGGTAATAATTCTTAGATCAGTGGACTTGGGCTGGAGGAGTGGACTCGAGGTGGCCATGCACTGGTTTTTTTTTAATTCAACTAAACTTTGCTTTATTTATCTTTTTCTGCTTTTGGGTATATTTTATGTAATAAGGCCACTATTATCTTGCTTTAATTTCGGTTTAAACTTTAGACGTTTTAATTCACAAATTAATCGATAGGACGTGTTATAAAAAAAAAACCAAAATGGAGGTTATTCACAAATTAACTAACGATTTTATAAACAAAATTTGACAATAAAACCTCAAGATTACTCTAATGTAACGTCAAAGGTTTTCACACGTCACCTAAACACAATAATTGGGGCTAATTAGAATCTTCATAAATTGATTACTGAGTTTTCAATGAAAAACTAAAACTTGATTTTTCAAAGAAAGGATTTTAAAATTTTTCTGAAAAACGCGAAGTTTCAAAAAGATCTTCCCATGTGACATGCTAGATCCGGTCGTAGTGTTTGGGCCGGGTTTGGGGTGTTATAATTCTTCTTTCCAGCGACAGGGACACGGCCATGGCATACGCTCGTGCGAATCATCTTTAGGCTGTGTTCAGATTTCTTTAATGAGGCACGGTCGTGTGAATCAGGATCAGGCCATGTTCTAGTTTATCAGGGAGGCACGACCGTGTATGTAATATCCCGAATTATGGCTTATGCATTAATGCTTAATTATATGAAGTAGCATGCCTTTGTATGTTGTGAATGTGTATTATGAATTTTGTGAACCTTAGTGCGTAGCCAAATGCCTTAGAAATTATTTGATTTTAAGTTTAAAAGAAAGAGCTAGTTGGATAGGGCCTTAAGAAAATATGTAGGGGATTTATGACACAAATATCAGCTTGCTAAAGTGGTTGCAGGGCCCCACTTAAAGCCTATACAAGTGACGCCATATGCAAGGTGTGAGGGCCTAGGATCGAGTCACATGGAAAGCAAAAGGGGAGTTTTATTTTGGCGGCAATGGGGAGCAATAGTGGACGGCATAGGGACTGTATTTAGATGAGCTTTGGATGTGGATAATTCTTTTCTTTTAATTTTCGGCTTAATTAGAAGGATAAATGTTGGATTATTCCAATTATTTTGTATAGGTGATAAGAGATAAATAATGGATTATTTCTTTATTAATTTTAGATGAAGTGATAAGATGAGAAAAATAAGGGATTTGATAAGGGGATGTGTGTGGCCGGCCAAGGGACTCTTTTGATGTGATTTTCGGCCAAATTAGAAAGGGGAGTAGCCGAAATTCATAAAAAGATTTTAGCCTTCTTTCGTTTTCTCTTTTCTCTCCATAGAATCAAAACCCCAATTCTCTCTTCTTTTGTCTAGCCGAAATCTCTCTCAAACTCTCCTCATAGCCGATTCTTCCTAAGGCTTCACACTTTTTCTTTTTCTTTCCTTTGTTGAAGCCGAAACCCTCTAAGTGTTCATCAAAAGCCGAATCTCCCTAGTGTACTCAAAGCCGAATCTCTGTGGTGTCAGGCAAAGGTGTTGTCAACTTGTGTATTAAGGGTAAGGACCAATTGTTATTTAATTTCCATTCTTTTTCTTCTAGACTAAGCCGAAACTAGGAAATCTAATCCTATTATTGTTTCTAGCGAAAACTTGGAAGGAGGCTTCGGGATTGGCCTATTGTCGACTATAAGAAGGAATCCTTCGGGACTTCAAAATCACAAGGTAAGAACAAGTGATATTCGGCCATAGGCCACTTTTATGAGTTTTGGGTTGAAACTGATTTTAACAAGGGTTATGTAGAGATTTCGACATCTTCATTAGCATATAGCAACTTCGGGATTTTAAAGAATCAAGGTAAGTCATGTGTATATTCGGCCAAGGGCCATCTATTGAGATTAAATGTTAGAATTTAATCTAACATAGTGCCTGTAGGGATTTCGACAGATACCAAGAGTAATTAGCAATTTCGGGATTTAGATCCACAAGGTAAGTGTATGTGACATTCGGCCAAGGCCATAGTTGATGACTTAGATCTATTTCTTAAATGTTCAAAAGCCGAAACTAACCAAGTCAATTGATCTAGTGTTAGCCGATTACAAGGAAGATGGTCTACAACGTTTCGGGATTTGATTAGTAATCAAATCGGCAACAAGGTGAGAGTTTTGGTGCAATAATCCTTCGGGATTTGATCATATAGCCGAATAGGATTTTGTTTAAATATTAAATGTTGGCCGATTATAGGAACCAAGATCTAGAGCAATAGATCGAGATTCTTCGAGATTTTAGTGAATTCGCTAAGTATACCAGGTGTGTACCCCACACTAAATCTTGATAGATTTACGGCTTTAATTTACTATATGTGTTAATTGGAAGTGTAAGATTATGGCTAAGGTACCATGTAATGGTACGAAGTACTCAGGTACGTTTACCTACTCCTGCTATGAGTATATTGTGATAAATATCTGTTATGGCACATAAGTGCAACTATAAGAATGTGAATAAGGTATAAGGCATAATATTTGCATGTTTTGTATAACATGGGGCATATGGGTGATATGTAAAGGGGAAGTGATCTGGTGGTCTTTACCACGATATCTGAATGTGGTGACTTATGTCACGAAATAATTATCTGGTGGCTATGCCACAAAATTATAAGGGCGATGAGCACGTCGACTGTAGCGACTGCCTTCGATGATGTGTAGCGGATGGAGGGTCGACTTAGTAGTCCCCACGGTGTGATGGTTGGTACGGGTGATGTGTAGCGGATGGCATCTAGGATTGGGTTCGGGATTGCATCATATTGTTTAAATGCTAAATGTGTATGTATGATCTGATATGCCTGAATCTGTTTGGACTTGGTGTTGGTTGTACACATTGAGTCTGTTTGACTCACCCCGTTGTGGGATATCTTTTCAGGTGACGCTCAGTAATGGACCGGGTCGGCAGGAGCTTAGTGGTGGCCATGCTCAGCAAGGAATTTATTTTATTTGGACTCTTTTTACTTTAAGTACTTTGAATTATTTTGGGTTTTGCTTTGATGTAATAAGGCCACTAAGTATGAACTGTTTATGCATGCATTTTCAATTACTTTATTATGTTTCGAATTTTTATCAAATTTAAAGTTAAGTAATTTTTCTTAATAATCAATTAAAAATGTTTTGACACCTGAATTCAAATGATTTTTTTTTTATTTAACTAACAAATTCTGAAGACTCGATTTTTACCGGTAACCTATGATTTTGAAATATAACAAGAACGTTTTAACAAAATGAAATCTTGGAAAACAACGATGTTTCCAACTTGAACCCAAATCAAATTTTTCTCGAAAATCACTTAAAGTTTTCCCAAGAAATAAACAAGTTTGAATCGTTTTTACTTGAGGAACATACCAGATCCGGACGAGGCTCGTGGGCCGGGTTTGGGGCGTTTTAGTTTGGTATCAGAGCCCAGTTTTTAAACTCTCGGCCCTGGGTTTAAGGCCCAAAATATTTTCAAAATTAAGCCCAAAAGAATTTTGTGAAAATTTTTGTGAAATAAGCAAGTTTTCTGGCATGGCACCCAAGTCTCCGACCCGAAGTCCACCAGGTAAGTACCCCTAATCATTTGTGTGAATTATAGTATGATTTGTAGAAGGGTAGAAATGGAACGTAGATTAGTATATTAAGTACTTGAACCCTAGGACTAGGTTACCTCAACAATTACATAAGACTTAATGCCTAATTAAACAAACCTGTGAACTAAGTCGCCGAGTTAGGGTGTGGCAACCATTGTGCGCATGTCTAGGATTGGATCCGGAAGAGCCTGGTACTTAAGCAGTCCTTGTGACTCACCTCCTCTTCGCTGGAATCCTACATGGTGCGTAGCTACGGTTCACCCTAACCAAGAGGACTCAGTCACAGGCTAAACTCAGTAATTAAAACCCGAAAGAGACTAGCCGTATTTTCATGAAAACCCTAGTTTTAAAATCACCAAATTACCCCTTTTAAATGGAAGCAAAACTTAGTTTGAAAATTTTCCAAAATATTTTTGATTTACAAAATTACCTAAATACCCCTAGTGGTAAAATTACTAAAATGCCCTTGGTTTCTAAAATTACCATATTACCCTCGATTTCAATAAAATTTTCTTACTTTGCAAAAGTATCCAAAAACCCTATTTTGCGAAAATTCAAAATAACCTGATTGGGAAAATTTACTAAATTGACCCCGATTTGTTACCAAAATACCCCTATAGGACAAATGATGAAAATACCCCTGGGATAGGAATAAGACGAAAAGGTTCGAAGAGTGAATGTGTATGGGAGATACTACGGAATGGATGTGTTTTCTCTGAATTAGGATAGAAGACTTGAAACTTTGAATGATCGAAAGAACTACTACTAAACTTCTTTCCATAAAACTTCTTCGCGGATAATCAGTGGAATAAGGACTAATTCATAAAATTTCTTAAATCAGATTAAAGCGAAATCGTAGAAATGAGCTCTAGGGGACGTGGTCGTAATGTACGAGGACGCGGTAGAGACAGAATGACCGTGTCGGAACCCGTTAGATCGGGTCAAGGATCTAAAAATGAGGTACCACCGCCACCCCCACCACCAGCTATGGGTGTTGAGCAGCAAGATCAGACGGGGGATGACGCTGTATCGCAGGCTGTGCTGCGAGTTCTTGAGATGGTGGCTGGAGCAGGTGGAAATATGGGAGCTCGAAAATCTGTACCCGAGCGACTTCGAGCCAATGGAGCTGAGGTCTTCCGTGGCGTATCTGGTGTGGCACCCAGTACAGCTGAGTATTGGTTGGAGGCGACGGAACAAATTATGGATGAGTTGGATCTGACCCTTGAGGAGAAACTGAAAGGAATGGTGGCGCTACTATGCGATGAAGCATATCAATGGTGGCTCACAGTTCGGGATGGTGCCACAGCTGAGGATCTCACTTGGGAGTACGTTAAGACAGTGTACCAGAAGAAGTATGTGGGTACCCATTATATTGATGCGCAGAGGAAGGCATTTCTGGGGCTGGTTCAAGGGAACAAGTCCGTGGCAGAATACGATGCTGAATTCCTAAGGTTGAGCCAGTATGCACGAGGGATAGTGGCTACGGAGCATGAGCGGTGTGTCCAGTTTGAGGACGGACTGAGAGATGATCTGAGTTTATTGATAGCTCCACAGCAAGAACGGGAATTTGCGGTATTGGTAGAGAAGGCTAAGGTGGCCGAAGGGATTAAGGACTCTGTAAGGCAGAATTCGAATCGGAACAAGCAAAAGAGAGGCTTTGGATCATCAGGGTCATCTGGGAATGTTTAGAAAAGGCCTAAAGTTGATGGGCCGCGGGGTCAGCAAACTGGTACTGGAGGGCAATATCGTACTTGTGATCAATGTGGGAAGAAGCACTTAGGAGAGTGCTGGAAGAAGACAGGAGGATGTTTCAAGTGTGGGTCTAAGGACCACATGATCAAGGACTGTCCTATTAGGATAGACGGAGGTCGACCAGCAGGTCAGGGTTATATTCAGGCTGGTAGAGGTGGACAGTAGCCTCAGCGGGGCCGTGGTCCGAGTGGCCGAGGTAACGGTGCTGGAAGAGGACGTGGAACACCTGGCAGAGGTGTTGGTAATACAGAGGCAAGGCAGCCGGGTCTAGTGTATGCGGTTCGTCAGAGGGAGGATGGAGACGCGCCGGACGTCATAACCGGTACGTTCCTTGTTTTTGGCAAGCCATACTTTGCTTTGATTGATGTGGGCTCGACCCATTCTTATGTTGCATGTAGAATAGTGGAAACTCTAGGCATAGCCTCTGAACTTTCTGATAGAGAAATGACTGTAGTAAGCCCATTAGGTCAAACTATAGTGGTGAATAAAATCTTTCGGAGTGTACCTTTAGAAATTCAAGGAGTAGTATTTTCTACCGACTTAATGGAACTACCTTTTGGAGAATTCGACCTCATACTTGGCATGGATTGGCTGGTAGAACATAGAGCTATTCTGGATTGTGCAGCTAAGCGAATGGAGTTAAGGACTCCAGAGGATGAGGAAGTAGTTATGATAGGAGAAAGGAGAAACTACTTGTCTAACGTAGTTTCAACTTTAAAGGCTGGTAAGATGGTTCAGAAAGGGTGTAAGGCATTCTTGGCCTTTGTTAGTTCATTGGATGCGAAAGAAGGAGGGGTTAGTGGAGTACGAACAGTAAGGGACTTTGTGGATGTTTTTCCTGAGGAATTACCTGGAATACCCCCAGATATGGAGGTGGAGTTCGGAATAGATCTGCTGCCTGGTACAGCTCCTGTGTCAATCGCTCCTTACAGAATGGCGCCCAAGGAGTTGGTTGAGCTTAAGGCCTAAATCCAAGAATTGCTTGATCGTGGGTTTATCCGACCCAGTGTGTCTCCATTGGGAGCACCGGTCTTGTTTGTGAAGAAGAAGGACGGGACTATGTGTATGTGCATAGACTATCGTCAGTTGAACAAGCTGACCATCAAGAACAAGTACCCTTTGCCGAGGATTGACGACTTATTCGATCAGCTTAAGGGGGCAGCAGTTTTCTCGAAGATAGATCTAAGGTCTGGATATCATCAGCTTAAGGTGAAGGAGGTGGATATCCATAAGACGGCTTTTCGGACAAGGTATGGGCATTTTGAGTTCGTAGTAATGCCGTTTGGATTGACGAACGCCCCAGCTGCGTTCATGGATATGATGAACCGGGTTTTTCAACCATACTTGGATAGGTTCGTCATTGTGTTCATAGACGACATCCTAGTGTACTCCAAGTCTGAGGAGGAACATGATGAGCATCTCCGGATAGTGTTGCAAGTGTTAAGGGTTCTTCTATGCCAAATTCAGCAAGTGTGAATTTTGGCTTAAGGAAGTTGCGTTCTTAGGACATGTGGTGTCTGTAGAAGGAATAAGGATGGATCCTAGGAAGATTGACGCAGTGTTGGATTGGAAACCACCTAAGTCTATGGCTGAGGTTCGTAGTTTCTTGGGATTGGCAGGCTACTACAGAAGGTTTGTGGAAGGGTTCTCATCAATAGCCGCACCTTTGACGAAATTGTTAAGAAAGGAAGTACCTTTCGTATGGACGGATAAGCAACAGGAGAGCTTTGAGAAGCTTAAGAGGGTTTTGACGGAAGCTCCAGTTTTGATTCAGCCTGGGGCAGGAAAGGATTTTGTGGTATACTGTGACGCTTCTCACACGGGACTAGGATGTGTTCTGTTGCAAGATGGGAAAGTAGTCGCTTATGCGTCTCGGCAACTAAGGCCACACGAGGTTAATTACCCGACTCATGATTTGGAATTGGCGGCAGTGGTCTTTGCTCTTAAGGTGTGGAGGCACTATCTCTATGGGGAAAAGTCAGTAATCTACACAGACCACAAGAGTCTTAAGTATCTGTTGACTCAGAAGGAGTTGAACCTGAGACAGCGAAGGTGGGTGGAGTTGCTGAAGGACTATGATTGTTCAATAGAGTATCACCCGGGCAAGGCAAATTTAGTGGCGGATGCCCTAAGTCGGAAGGTAGTGTCAGATCTGAGGGCGATGTTCGCACATCTGAGCTTGTATGACGATGGAAGTCTACTGGCAGAGTTGCAAGTTAAGCCGATGTGGTTGAATGAAGTGAAGGAAGGTCAGTTAATGGATGAGGAGTTAAGTGCTAAGCTACAGTAAGTACAGAATGGAGAGTTGGAAGGTTATGGTATTAATGACGAGGGAGTATTGTGTCTCAAGGGTAAGGTTTGTATGCCGAAGAATGAGGAGTTAAGGCAGAGAATTTTTCAGGAATCGCATAGTAGCCCCTATGCTATGCATCCTGGAGGTAGTAAGTTGTATAGAGACTTAAGAGAGCAGTTTTGGTGGCCTGGTCTTAAGAGGGAAGTTATAGAATTTTTCGGCAAGTGCTTAACGTGTCAGCAAGTTAAGGCTGAACACCAAGTTCCGTCAGGGTTGCTTCAGCCAATAAAGATTCCGCAGTGGAAGTGGGAGAGAATCACCATGGATTTCGTTAGTGGGTTTCCCCTTACGCCTACTAAGAAGGACTCGGTGTGGGTAACAGTGGATCGTTTGACAAAGTCCGCGCATTTCATTCCAGTACGGGTCGACTATTCTCTGCAAAAGTTGGCGAAATTGTATGTAGCGGAGATTGTGAGGTTGCACGGAGTACCGGTGTCGATTATCTCGAATAGGGACCCAAGGTTTACTTCTCAGTTTTGGAAAGCTCTACATCAGGCTTTAGGTACCAAATTGGATTTCACTACGACCTTTCATCCACAGTCAGACGGGCAATCTGAATGAGTAATCCAAGTGTTAGAGGACATGCTGAGGGGATGTGTGATAGACTTCAGAGGAAGTTCGGAAGAATATTTGCCTTTAGCGGAATTTGCTTACAATAACAGCTATCAAGCTAGTATTCGAATGGCACCATATGAAGCGTTGTATGGACGGAAGTATCGCACTCCTACGTGTTGGACAAAATTAGGGGAACGTCGAGTTTTGGGTCCAGAGTTAGTGGCGGAATCTGAAGAGAAGGTTAGTGTGATTCGTGCACGGTTGAAGGAAGCCTCTGATAGACAGAAGTCGTATGCAGATCTCATACGGAAAGAAATAGAATTTGATGTGGGAGATCAAGTGTTTCTTAAAGTGTCGCCTTGGAAGAAGGTAATGAGATTTGGTCGTAAAGGAAGTTAAGTCCAAGGCTTATAGGACCTTATCGGGTATTGAAGCGAGTTGGACCAGTGGCATATCAGTTGGAGTTACCGCCGGAATTGAAGCAGATGCACGACGTATTCCATGTGTCGATGCTACGTTGTTATCGATCGGATCCATCTCATGTAGTCCCGGTTGAAGAGGTGGAACTAAGGCCAGATTTGTCCTACGAGGAGGAGCCGATTCAGATTTTGGAATGAGATGTGAAAGTGTTACGGAGGAAGTCAGTTCCTCTAGTCAAAGTGTTATGGCGTAATCATGGATTGGAAGAAGCTTCGTGGGAGCCAGAAGAAACAATGCGACAGCAATACCCTCACTTATTTCAGTCAAGTAATTTCGAGGACGAAATTATTTTAAGGGGGGTAGAACTGTAATATCCCAAATTATGGCTTATGCATTAATGCTTAATTAAATGAAGTAGCATGCCTTTGTATGTTGTGAATGTGTATTATGAATTTTGTGAACCTTAGTGTGTAGCCAAATGCCTTAGAAATTATTCGATTTTAAGTTTAAAAGAAAGAGCTAGTTGGATAGGGCCTTAAGAAAATATGTAGGGGATTTATGACACAAATATCAGCTTGCGAGAAGTGGCTGCAAGGCGCCACTTAAAGCCCATACAAGTGACGCCATATGCAAGGTGTGAGGGCCTAGGATCGAGTCACAAGGAAAGCAAAAGGGGAGTTTTATTTTGGCGGCAATGGGGAGCAATAGTGGACGGCATAGGGACTGTATTTAGATGAGCTTTGGATGTGGATAATTCTTTTCTTTTAATTTTCGGCCTAATTAGAAGGATAAATGTTGGATTATTCCAATTATTTTGTATAGGTGATAAGAGATAAATAATGGATTATTTCTTTATTAATTTTAGATGAAGTGATAAGAGGAGAAATATAAGGGATTTGATAAGGGGATATGTGTGGCCGGCCAATGGACTCTTTTGATGTGATTTTCGGCCAAATTAGAAAGGGGAGTAGCCGAAATTCATAAAAAGATTTCAGCCTTCTTTCGTTTTCTCTTTTCTCTCCATAGAATCAAACCCCCCAATTCTCTCTTCTTTTGGTCTAGCCGAAATCTCTCTCAAAGTCTCCTCATAGCCGATTCTTCCTAAGGCTTCACACTTATTCTTTTTCTTTCCCTTGTTGAAGCCGAAACCCTCTAAGTGTTCATCAAAGGCCGAATCTCCCTAGTGTACTCAAAGCCGAATCTCTGTGGTGTCAGGCAAAGGTGTTGTCAACTTGTGTATTAAGGGTAAGGACCAATTGTTATTTAATTTCCATTCTTTTTCTTCTAGACTAAGCCGAAACTAGGAAATCTAATCCTATTATTATTTCTAGCAGAAACTTGGAAGGAGGCTTCGGGATTGGCCTAGTGTCGACTATAAGAAGGAATCTTTCGGGACTTCAAAATCACAAGGTAAGAACAAGTGATATTCGGCCATAGGCTACTTTTATGAGTTTTGGGTTGAAACCGATTTTAACAAGGGTTATGCAGAGATTTCGACATCTTCATTAGCATATAGCAACTCCGGGATTTTAAAGAATCAAGGCAAGTCATGTGTATATTCGGCCAAGGGCCATCTATTGAGATTAAATGTTAGAATTTAATCTAACATAGTGCTTGTAGGGATTTCGACAGATACCAAGAGTAATCAGCAATTTCGGGATTTAGATCCACAAGGTAAGTGTATGTGACATTCGGCCAAGGCCATAGTTGATGACTTAGATCTATTTCTTAAATGTTCAAAAGCCGAAACTAACAAAGTCAATTGATCTAGTGTTAGCCGATTACAAGGAAGAGGGTCTACAACGTTTCGGGATTTTATTAGTAATCAAATCGGCAACAAGGTGAGAGTTTTGGTGCAATAATCCTTCGGGATTTGATCATATAGTCGAATAGGCTTTTGTTTAAATATTAAATGTTGGCCGAATATAGGAACCAAGATCTAGAGCAGTAGATCGAGATTCTTCGGGATTTCAGTGAATTCGCTAAGTATACCAGGTGTGTACCCCACACTAAATCTTGATAGATTTACGGCTTTAATTTACTATATGTGTTAATTGGAAGTGTAAGATTATGGCTAAGGTACCATGTAATGGTACGAAGTACTCAGGTACGTTTACCTACTCCTTCTATGAGTATATTGTGATAAATATCTGTTATGGCACGATATCTGAATGTGGTGACTTATGTCGCGAAATAATTATCTGGTGGCTATGCCACAAAATTATAAGGGCGATGAGCACGTCGACTGCAGCGACTGCCTTCGATGATGTGTAGCGGATGGAGGGTCGACTTAGTAGTCCCCACGGTGTCATGGTTGGTACGGGTGATGTGTAGCGGATGGCATCTAGGATTGGGTTCGGGATTGCATCATATTATTTAAATGCTAAATGTGTATGTATGATCTGATATGCCTGAATCTGTTTGGACTTGGTGTTGGTTGTACACATTGAGTCTGTTTGACTCACCCCGTTGTGGGATATCTTTTCAGGTGACGCTCAGTAATGGACCGGGTCGGCAGGAGCTTAGTGGTGGCCATGCTCAGCAAGGAATTTATTTTATTTGGACTCTTTTTTCTTTAAGTACTTTGAATTATTTTGGGTTTTGCTTTGGTGTAATAAGGCCACTAAGTATGAACTGTTTATGCATGCATTTTCAATTACTTTATTATGTTTCGAATTTTTATCAAATTTAAAGTTAAGTAATTTTTCTTAATAATCAATGAAAAATGTTTTGACACCTGAATTCAAATGATTTTTTTTATTTAACTAACAAACTCTGAAGACTCGACTTTTACCGGTAACCTAAGATTTTGAAATATAACAAGAACGTTTTAACAAAACGAAATCTTGGAAAACAACGATGTTTCCAACTTGAACCCAAATCAAATTTTTCTCGAAAATCACTTAAAGTTTTCCCAAGAAATAAACAAGTTTGAATCGTTTTTACTTGAGGAACATACCAGATCCGGTTGAGGCTCGTGGGCCGGGTTTGGGGTGTTTCAGTGTAGGCTTAAGTCCAGGCCGTGTCAATTTCCACTTTGGCCCAATTTGGTCCGTTTTAGGCCCGTTTCTTGTTCTTTCCATCCTCCGGTGCTTTCCTGAGTATAATACATGAAAAGAAAGGATTAAGAGCACCTTTTTACACAAATCAAGGGATAAATCATCCAAAAATATGCTAAATGTTGGATTAAAGTATGTTACTTTTACGGTTTATCACATACCGCCACACTTAAACTTTTTCTTGTCCTCAAGCAAAATTCTCAACTTACAATTAAAACGAACTTTCCATAATTCATAATTCCTATCAACAATGTCTCATCATAATTCATAGATAATTTAACTTAAAGAGTCCTAAATATTCAAACAATATAAGTCATACATTTGTATCACGAAAACGTAGGTGTCTTCCCTTATCTAAATAATTACCTTTAATTCAAAAACGACAAGGATTGACATCCTCACAAAAGATTCACTCAAATCATTCAAAAAGTGTTTAAGGTTTAGGGAAAAGAGCACTCATAAGTCGAACCTAAAAGTTAATCCCATAGGCTTGCCTGAAAATAAGATCTCCACCACTGTAAAATGAGATGATAAACTGATCAAAAGGTCTTTAACAAGGTTGTAACGGGGCTAGGGTTAAAGGTGTGGATAAAGGCTGAAATAGAAGGTTAGAATCGAGATTGAATTGACAAGTTACCTATCTAGAAATACTGAGACGATAATAAATAATTACATCGACTGAAAAGTAATAACCCTAATAATACGAGCTTTTCTTTTGACAAATAAACTTTAACTGTATAAGCTCACTTTTCATAATACTAATACTAAATATACTTCGATTTTTTTTAAGAACAAATCAAATAATAAAGGATGAATTCAACTACTGAAATAATATAATTAGGTAACTAATCAAATCAAATCTCGATAAAAGGGTAGTCAAAAATGAATGGTGATAACAAATACAAAGGGTTTTGGGTTAATATTAGTGGGTGAGTCAATAAAAAGGGTTGTTAGGATTAAACGGGGTTCACTAGGGGTTAATCGTGAAGGTAGGCTTTTATGGAGTGAGTGGGTTAAAACCTAAGTGCCTTTATCATCTCTATATATCAAATCAAGGGTGTGGTCTTGACATGTATAATCGAGGCAAGTTCTAGAATAACAGTTCAATGTTGACACACTCATAATCAATAAAGTGAGCAAGAAAAAGAATATATGCTCTAAAAAGCTTAAAATCTCACAGAAATTATGGGAGTTTTTGATATCAACCTCGTAAATTTCAAATTTCAAGATATCATTCAGATTCCGGTAGACAACCTAAAAATTTTAAATTTTTTTTGAAAAATAGACTTATCATGCTTGATTTTCTAGTATCCTTCAAATTTAATTATCAATGCACAATTATCAATGACTTAATCTAAAACATATCAATAAAAATCATAAATCAAAGGAAATTTCATTCTAATCGTAATATAAGAAACTTACTTTTCGAACAAGGCATAATTCAAGGATTTTCAAATAATACTATAGTTAACCCCCCACACTTAAGATGTACATTGCCCTCAATGTACAAAGATAGATAATATAAAAATAATCATAAAATCGTAAGATGGGGAGAGAAGTGAAACTTCCTGAATTTTGGATGATGTCAATGAAAAGAAATCGGATAAAATTGGAGGTGAACGTGGGGAAGATCTCGAACCGTTTGAAATTGAATCCTCGAAGCAGCCGTCCTGATTTTATTGTATACTAAGCTAAATCTAAATGGTACGAATAATAAGAAGAAAATAAAAAAATAAAAAATAAAAATAAAAAAAAGTAAATAATGGAAAATGAAAGAAGAAAGATAACGGGAAAAGGAAGGGAAGAAGGGGGTTAAATAGAAATTATGGATCTAGTAGTTGGCCCCGCCCTTGTACCTTCCTGTCGTGTGCAAGGCCGTTTGGTATGGAAATCTGTACTTTGATTAGTTTATGGTTAGGTGCTAAAAGGAAAAATAAAAGTAAAAAATAAAAAAATGTAAAAATTAATGGGGTTAGTGCTCGGGTTGCCTCCCGAGAAGCGCTTGTTTATAGTCTTAAGCTAGACTTTTCCTCCCATTCATATGGTCATGGTGGTTTGAGGAGGTGAAAATCCTTGTGCATGCGATCAATTCGGTTATTGATATAAAATTTAAGTCGAGTAGTATTTACCTTAAAGGTGCTAATTTTGGGACTAGTTACCTCGACTGTTCCATCTGGGGAGATTTTGAGTACCTGATCTCCTATCTTAAGCTGGCTTGTCCCATCATTAATTTCTTCGTGGAGTCGCCTCATTTTTGCTTCGTGTGTTTTTAGTTTCTCTTTGAGGTGTGTCTTCCATTCGTCTAGTTCATCGATCCACAGCCTTCGTTCCTCATAAATTTCTTCTTTATCGCCACGAGGTCTAGGATCTGGCATCTACGAAAGAGCTTCAAGAAACAACAAGTTAATATGAAATTTCTTTGGAAGTTTAAAAGACTTACCGAATTGTTCCTCTGTGTGGTCTTTCTTTATCGTATTAGGGTATGGCACAAGAGCTTGGTACTCTGTAATTACCGGGTTTGGTAAATCCTGGCTTACCTCAACCTTACCTTCACTTACCATAAGCTCTTGCCTTGGGTCAGATTCTACTAACCTTTCACTGTCATGAGCTGTTACGGCTTGAATTTGCTCTTTTGGGTTAGTTTCAGTGTTGCTTGGCAAGCTTTCTTGTGGTTGTTCTAAGATCAGCTTAGCAGGCTGACCTAACTGATCTTCGATCCCTTAAATCGATGCTTCTTGTTTCGTTTCTATATTGTGGTAGCGTGTTTCTGTGTTTGCTATGAATTTTGCCAGCATCTCTTCAAGGTTCGACTTATCTTCCTGTTGGTGAGGTGGTTGTTGAAAATCTAGATTTTCTGTGGCTGCTATGAATTTTGCCAGCATCTCTTCAAGACTCGACGGTTGTTGAAAATCTAGATTTTCTGTGGCTGCTATGAATTTTGCCAGCATCTCTTCAAGACTCGACTCCTCTTCCTATTGGTGAGGTGGTTTTTGAAAATTTGGAAGAAGTTCCTGTCTTTGGCTACTTTGATCATCCCACGAGAAATTGGGATGGTACCTCCAACCTGCAATACAAGTGTCACTATAAAAATTATTTTGATGTCTAGAATAGTTACCTATATAGTGGACTTGTTCGATCTCCATGCCATATCCGTAGGGTGGGTACTCAGGATTCGCCACGCCTCCTGGATTTGAGTCATATTGCATTACTGGGTGTACTTGCGAGAGGTTATACAAACCATCAATCTTTTTGTAACATCCAGGATTTGGGGGTTATGCGTTCAGTGTATAATTCAAGTGATAGTAGGCTTAGTGTGTGTTTGGATGTGTTTTGTAACATCCCCAAACCCGGCCCACAAGCCCTGACCGGATCTGGTTATGTCACTGCGGAAAGACGGTTGGAAATCTATTTTTGACTTTAGAATAAAACATGAAAACTTGTTAACTTTTGAAAATAGTGTTTATTTAAAAATACAAGTAAACTTTGTTATCATAAAATGTTTGGGGTCAAAGCCTTTATTATGCATACATATTGAATAAATAGTTTGCTAGCAATAAAACATTCTTCATATAGTGACTTAATAATCAGGTCATAATCAAAATAAAAATAAATAATACTAAAAATAATAATAAGGCCCTTAGTACAACCAATACTTAACCAAATACTTAATATAAATAAACTTAAAATAATCAAAATATCTTCTTCTACATGGGCCACCTTGTGTCCCCTCCGAACCCGGTCCAACTTATGAATCACCTAGAATAGTTAAGAAAACTAGGGTGAGTCCACAGACTTAGTGCATAACCATAACACGTGTTTCCACACGTATGGGCTTGGCCCACATCCATACAATCCGCGAATCATTCATGCAATCATGCATGACAGCCCAACCTAAGTACATCCATTACACCAACCTTAGCAGACTCCCTGCCCAAGGCCGTGGCTAATCCACCGATCACAACCGAGTGATCCACATCTCATACCTCGGCAGACCTGCTGCACAAGGCCGTGGCTGAGCCACCGATCACATAAGTGATCCCAACAGTAATCTGTCTATGATGATGCACACAGCCATCAATCGCCGAGATGGGCACCTAGCCTACATCTCCCTTGATGACGCACACAGCTAGTCATCAAGCGCTAATGTAGCACGGGGCTAACATTAGACCACGTACATCAATATGTACTCTCCGTCCTTCTGTGATCAAATCCAACCCCCATGCATATGTATAGATGAAACATGTTAGTTCAACATAGCAAATAAGCATACGTCACATGTTAATTACCATATCATATACATATACATCATAAATAACTTAATATCACAACCTACTCATCTGACATCCGATTAACCAAAACATGGGTACTCACCACTTAAGCCATTCTGATCGGCTACCACACATCATACACATTACTAAACAATTAACCGGAGAAACAGTGCGATGATTACAGACCTAATCCCTTGGAGTTCTAGACTCTCGATCCCAACACTATCGCTAAGCGAGACTACGGCTATCTGCCTATAGCTTTCCCCTACTGCTGGCCCACACCCCGGTGGCCAATCCCGAACCGCCGAGACTGATCTTTTCTTGAACTTCGGGATAGGGACTTTCCCTTGCCCACCTTGACTGGTATTGGCCTCCATCAACACACTTAATCAGAACAATGGTTAAACCTCCAAGCCAATAAACTAAGTATTTAATCTTACTAAATATTTCTTACCTCAACTTATCGAATCCCGATTGCTACTAAATGCTTCTGTCGATTTGCCCCTTACTTGCTTAACCAACCCGAAATTGCCACTTACCTAAAAGGCTGTCGAAAACCCTTATGAAAACAAGCCTCAAAAGATCCTTAGCGTTTCCTTCCCTTGGCTACACACGAATGAAATACCATATTAATACCATAAAAGCATTCGGCCAACTCCAAACACCAAGACCACCCTTTGATTTCGGCACCCCACAAGAGAAAGGACAAACCGAATACTAGGGAAGAGCTTACTTACCACCCCAAGCTTGCAGAGACTGAGAGAGAGAGTACTTGACGGCCTCAAGAATCGGCTTAAGCAAGATGACAAGAGAAGGGACAGGTTTCGGCTAAGAGTGCTTTTGGCTTAGATGAGGATAGGAAAAGAAAAGGAATAATAATGGGGCTTATAGAGGTTCGGCTATTGATAGGAAAAGAAGAGAAAACAAAAGCTGCTTAAAGGAGGAACGGATTCGCAAGAACAAATAGAAGTAGTGCTTGAGAAGAAACAGTGAAGGTTTTAGGAGCAAAGAGCTAAAATACGGCAACAAGGAAGCTCACACCCTTTAAATAGAATTTGGCTACTCCTCCAAACCCTTCATGGCCGAAAATGTCAATAAGAAGACCCCTTAGCCGTCTACCTCCTTTACCTCTCTCCCAATCCCTTGATTCCCTCCTAAAATCGCCCTACACCAACCTTTCAAACAAATTCAAAATAAAACCAACCCAAGCCTTCCCTTAGCCACTCATTTAAAATGATTTGAACAAGTCAAAATCCTCCTTATAAGTGCCTTGGCCGAATCCAACACTTCTCCCCCTGCTCATGACGCAAAAACAACCCAAAATGCTGCCTTTGCAGCTCGAACCTGAGACCCCTTAGCACCCTTGAGGCGTCAATTCTCCATGCCTTATGTGGCGCCTCCTTGCCACTCTTCCAAAGCAATTCTTGAGTCTAAACCTCCCAAATATTTCTTTTAAGACCTCTAAAGCCAAGCTCCCCTTCTTAGCACTAAAAATTCAAAATTTCCTAAGGCATCTCTTACCTTCTAGGGATCTCCAAACCCCCCAAAACTCATCCAAACACACCCCAAGCCTACGATCGCTTGAGTTATGCACTAAATGCATAGCCCCTATAACCTGGGTGTTACATGTTTTAGGAGTTTTAAGAACCCTAGGATGTAAGAGAGTGTCTTAGAAAATTTTGTTTTTAAGTGTTAGTTAAGGGGGAGCTAGGCAAAGGAGGTCTTAAGAGAAATTGTGGTGGAGTTTATGACACAAAGATGGCCTTGGAAAAGTGGCAAGGGACGCCACCTAGGGTGCTGTGAAGTTTACGTCAAAGAGAGCTTCAGGAGGGAGGAGGTTCGAGTCAGGTTGGCAGCAAGGAGTATGGTTTTATTTGGGCTTTTTGGTGTCAAGAGGAGGGAGAAGTATTGGACGACTTTGGGACTTTGGAAGGATGAGGATAAGGCTTGGTTATTCTTTTTAAATTTCGGCTAAGAGTAGAAGATAATTGTTGTTTTATTTTATTTATTTTGAATGGGAGTTAAAGAGATAAAATAGGAGATTATCAAGGGATTTGATATGGGAAGAGCTAGTGGCTGATTGTAGGACTCTAGGGGAGGTGTATATTTGGTTTTGAGGTGTGTGAGGGGAGAGTGCCGAAATTCTTAGTTAATGACTTTGTTTCCTCTCTTTTTTTCTCTTTAAGTTTCGGTCATTTGGTGCTTTAGGTGAGTTGCTGAAATTCTTTTACTCCTCTCCTATTCTTCTTCTCTTTTTTTCAACCCCAAATCCATCTCTAGTTCCTTGAAGCCGAATACCCCCTCTGTCATTAAGAGTCATAGCCGAAACCTCTCTACCATTGTTCACCATTGCCGAAATCAGCTAAGCCCCACACTCCCTCCATCTTTTTGATAAAGGCCGAACCATAATGCCAGTCTTTCTTCTTTTCCATTGAAGTCGAATCTCCCTATATTGGTGACCATAGCCGATTGCATTTTTCTCCTTGGAGCCGAATCATTAATTGAGATCAAAAGCCGATAGTCAACATCTCTTCCCTCTTGTCAACATTTAGGGCTAGTGGACTACTCGTGAGTTGGTGGTAAGGAACTCCTTCTCTAGTAATCGATTTGATCTCTTTTCATAAGTGTGTCGAATTAAGTGATTAGGCCTTGGTCTAAGGTTGGCCGAATGTTCTTTAAGGCTATAGTGATTTGTTCTTTTGTGTGTAGCCGAAGGAAGGGAACGCTAAGGATTCTTTCGAGATTCGATTCATCAAGGGATATCGAAAACTTCAGGAGCAAGTAGTGGTTTTCGGGATTTAGACGAGCGAGGTAGGTGGTTTGTAGTATTCGACCATAGGCCATGTTTTGGTTAGTGATGACCGATTCTGATTATGGTCTTTTAGGGGCAGATCGACAGAAGTAAGCAGAAGCTTTCGGGACTTTGATCCATTTGGTAAGGATGTTAAGTTGTAGTTTTATTCGTTTAAGATCTCGTATTAACCCTTTGATTCTGATTAAGTATTGTTGATGGAGGCGAATACCAGTCAGGGAGGACAAGGGGTAACCCCTATCCCTAATTTTAAGAAGAGATCAGTCTCTACAGTGCAGGATTGGCCACCGGGGTGTGGGCCAGTGTTAGAGCAGGAGCGTAGGCAGATAGCTGTAGTTTCGATTAGTGATAACATCGGGATTGAGAGCGTAGTACTTCAGGTTATCAGGTGTGTGATTAACCCACCGTTTTCCGGGTATATGATTATATTTGCATATGTTATGTATGTGCTAATAAGTGCAGTGGCAATTATGAAATGGATACCCTTAAGGGGTATGCCGATAATCAGGTCAGTATCAAATCTGATGGAAATGTGGTTATTAATGTGTATATGTGTGGTATGCTGAATAACATGTACATGCATTATTTATCATGACACTATTGTATGTTGCATGTGCATGGGATGGGTTATGAATATGAAAGAAGGACAGGGTGTACTTTATGTACGTGGTTTAGTGACGGCTACGAGCTTCACGTGGATTGATGAGTGGCTTTGTGCCTCATCGTGGTTGGTATCGACTCTGTGCCATATCGTGGTTGGTGATGGCTGTATGCCACATCGTGGTTTTGATGTTAACTACGAGCTACATCAGGATTGGCGCTGACTAAGGTCACGTTGTGGATCATTTGTGATTTAGTTCACGTGGACGGCATAAATTGCCAAATTGGTGTGTAGAGGCTGGAGGATGATTTAGTAATCCCCTGGTGTGTGGTGGCTGGATACGGGGGTGTGTAGAGGATGGACCCTAGGCTGGGTTGGGTGCATTTTGCATAAACCTGTGTGGTATGTGGACTGGTGTGGTAATGGGCCAAGCCCAATATGTGATGTGGATAAATTGCATTATTATATAATATGTGATGTGGATAAATTGCATTATTATATGATATGTGGTGTGGTAATGGGCCAAGCCCAATAAGTGAAAGCATGTCGATTAATTGCCTTATTATCTGATATGTGGTTTAGTGTGGATGTGGACTAAGCCCACGTGGGTGGAAATCTGTGGACTAATTACACACTGAGTCTGTTTGACTCACCCAAATTTTTACCAAACCTCGCAGGTGATACGTGAAACTTGGACCGGGTTGGAGCGGGCACAAAGGTGGCTATGCAGAAGATATTTTAATTGTTTACGAAATTTATATTTTTAGTACTTTTAAATATTTATTTATTGTAATAAGGGCCCCTTATAGTATTTGTTATTATTTTATTATGGATTGACGATTAAATTACTATTTGGAAATGGGTTTATGATATAGCAACCTACATTTTAAGATATATGTTAAAGTTTTAAATCAGAGAATTTGTAACCACTAAATTTTACTTAGAATTTTAAATACGCAATGTTTTATTAAAGACAACAAATTTTTATGTTTTTACTTTTAAATCAAAAATCTTTTCAAACGTTTTCCGCAGTGGCATTCTAAATTCGGCCGTGGTGTATGGGCCGACTTTGGGGTGTTACAGTTTTGTATCAAAGCCCGGTTCAAAACTCAGCTTTGAGGGTTTTGGGCCCAAAAACATTTTTCAAAGATGGAATTTTCAAAAATATAGGCTTTCAGGAAATTTTCAGGTTTATTCTGTCATGGCACCTGTATCTCCGACCCGAAGTCCACCAGGTAAGTACCCCTAGATATTGAAGTGATTTGTATATGTGAACTTTATGGGCATTATGGGAACGTAGATTAGTAGATTAGGGCTATTGAACCCTAGGACTAGTCTACTCCAACACAAGATACATAAGACTTAAGTACAATCAAACAAACCTGTGAAGGAAGTCGCCGAGTTAGGGTGTGGCAACAGTTGTGCACATGTCTAGGAGTGGATTCGGTAAGAGCCTGGTATTTAAACAGTCCTAGTGACTCACCTCCTCTTCACTCGAATCCTACCTGGTGCGTAGTGACGGTTCACCCTAACCAAGAGGACTTATTTACGGGCTAAACTCGATAATTAAAACCCGAAAGGGACTAGCCATACTGTTTTATAAAAACCCTAGTTTTAAAAAAATCCTCAAATTACCCCTTTGATTTGTAGAAAAAATTATTTTTGAAATTTTTTCCAAAGTATTCCCGATTGACAAAATTACCCAAATACCCCTGGTTTGTACAAAATTACTAAAATACCCTTGGATTATAAAATCACCATACTACCCTCGATTTTTACCAAGATAATTTTATTTTACAAAAATACCAAACTCCTATTTTACAAAATAGCAAGATACCCTGATTTGGGAAAATTTACTAAAATGCCCCTGACTTCCAAAATTACCGAAATAACCCCGATTTCCAAAATTTATGCAATACCCTTGATTTGGAAAACACTTTCAAAATACCCTTGAGTTTTGAAAATTTTAGAATGCCTTTGAGTTGTAAAGATTATTTTTGAATTGACCCCGATTAATTACCAAAATACCCCTGTAGGATAAATGACGAAAATACCCCTGGGTTGGGAATGGGCAAAGATGCCCATAATAGTGTGATGAATGTTGTTGATGAATGAATGTGATTCTCTGAATTAGAATAGTGAACTTGAGCTGAAAACTTTGGTTGATCGAAAGAACTACTTCTGAAAACTTCTTTGCATAAAATTGTTCGTGGGTAATCAGTGGAACAAAATACTAATGCATAAAACTTCTTAAATCAGATTAAATCGCGATGTTAGATATGAGTTCTAGGGGACGTGGTCATCGTGGATGTGGTTGAAGCAGAATGACAGCATCGGAACCGGTAGGGTCTGGCCATGGGTCAGAAAATGATGTGCCGCCGCCAGCAGTGGGCGCGGAGGATCAGGATCAGACTAGAGGAGATGACGCAGTATCGCAGGCTATGCTGCGAGTGCTAGAGCGAGTTGCAGGAGCCAATGTGGGCAATGGAGCTCGGAAGTCAGTGTCTGAGAGGCTTAGGTCAAACGGAGGTTTTTAGAGGAGTATCTGGGGTAGCTCCGAATGTAGCGGAGTATTGGTTAGAGGTAGTCGAAAGGATCATGGATGATTTGGACTGTACAGCAGAGGAAAAGCTGAAAGGTGTTGTTTCGTTACTTCGGGATGAGGCTTATCGATGGTGGCTCACTGTCAGACAGGGTACCCCTGCAGATCGAGTGGATTGGGGGTATTTCAAGGCTAAGTTTGAAGGGGAATACGTTGGAGCTAGTTATTTAGACTCGCAGAGAAAGGCATTTCTAAACTTGGTACAAGGAACTAAGTCGGTAGTGGAGTACGAAGCGGAATTTCTGCAGTTAAGTCAGTATGCTAAGGGGATCGTGGCTACTGATTATGAGAGGTGTGTCCGATTCGAAGATGGATTGCGGGATGAGCTGCGGGTGTTGATTACTCCGCAGAGAGAAAGGGACTTTGCTATTCTAGTGGAGAAAGCTCGGATCGCTGAAGAAGTCAAGAGGACTGAGAGAAAGAACCGAGATAAGGATAGGAATTGGAATAAGAGGAGTTTTGGACCGTTAGAATCATCTGGAGATTTTCAGAAAAGACCAAGGACTGAGAATTTTGTACGCGCACCTGTACCAGTTGCTGAGAATCGGAGTCGTCCATGTGCTCAGTGTGGGAGAGCTCATACAGGAGAGTGCTGGGGAAATAGCAAGGAATGTTTCCGGTGTGGGTCTAAGGCTCATTTAGTTAGGAATTGTCCTCAAGTGATGGATAGGGCTCGGACAGTAGGCCAGGGTTATGTGCAGTCGGGCAGAGGTGGTCAGCAAGTGACAAGGGGTCGTGGTCCGAACCATAGAGGGAATGGTTCTGGCCGAGGCCGTGGGACACCAAGCAAAGGTGCTGAGGGTTCAGATACGAGACAATCAAGGTTGGTTTAGGCAGTTAGTCGTCGCAAGGAGGAAGAAGTGCCAGATGTGATAACGGGTACGTTCCTTGTATCTGCAATACCCTTTATTGCCTTGTTCGTTGTAAAGTTAGTTAGTTCTTGTATTGTTAGTGAAGTGTATGGAACTTTGAATGTGAACCTCGAGATTGGGCATAGAAAATATCTTAGTTCTATTAAGATCAGAGTGCGCAGCAGTAACTTTGCTTGGTTTAGTCAAGTAATTTCGAGGACGAAATTATTCTTAAGGAGGGTAGAACTGTAACATCCAGGATTTAGGGGTTATGCGTTTAGTGCATAATTCAAGTGATAGTGGGCTTAGTGTGTGTTTGGATGTGTTTTAGGAGTTTTAAGAACCCTAGGATGTAGGAGAGTGTCTTAGAAATTTTTGTTTTTATGTGTTAGTTAAGGGGGAGCTAGGCAAGGGAGGTCTTAAGAGAAATTGTGGTGGAGTTTATGACACAAAGATGGCCTTGGAAAAGTGGCAAGGGATGCCACCTAGGGTGCTGTGAAGTTTGCGTCAAAGGGAGCTTCAGGAGGGAGGAGGTTCGAGTCAGGTTGGCAGCAAGGAGTGTGGTTTTATTTTGGCTTTTTGGCGTCAAGAGGAGGGAAAAGTATTGGACGACTTTGGGGCTTTGGAAGGATGAGGATAAGGCTTGGTTATTCTTTTTAAATTTCGGCTAAGAGTAGAAGATAATTGTTGTTTTATTTTATTTATTTCGAATGGGTGTTAAAGAGATAAAATAGGAGATTATCAAGGGATTTGATATGGGAAGAGCTAGTGGCCGATTGTAGGACTCTAGGGGAGGTGTATATTCGGTTTTGAGGTGTGTGAGGGGAGAGTGCCGAAATTCTTAGTTAATGACTTTGTTTCCTCTCTTTTTTCTCTTCAAGTTTCGGTCATTTGGTGGTTTAGGTGAGTTGCCGAAATTCTTTTACTCCTCTCCTATTCTTCTTCTCTTTCTTTCAACCCCAAATCCATCTCTAGTTCCTTGAAGCCGAATACCCCCTCTGTCATTAAGAGTCATAGCCGAAACCACTCTACCATTGTTCACCATTGCCGAAATCAGCTAAGCCCCACACTCCCTCCATCTTTTTGATAAAGGCCGAACCATAATGCCAGTCTTTCTTCTTTTCCATTGAAGCCGAATCTCCCTATATTGGTGACCATAGCCGATTGCATTTTTCTCCTTGGAGCCGAATCATTCATTGAGATCAAAAGCCGATAGTCAACATCTCTTCCCTCTTGTCGACATTTAGGGCTAGTGGACTACTCGTGAGTTGGTGGTAAGGAACTCCTTCTCTAGTAATCGATTTGATCTCTTTTCATAAGTGTGCCGAATCAAGTGATTAGGCCTTGGTCTAAGGTTGGCCGAATGTTCTTTAAGGCCATAGTGATTTGTTCTTTTGTGTGTAGCCGAATGAAGGGAAAGCTAAGGGTTCTTTCGGGATTCGATTCATCATGGGATATCGACAACTTTAGGAGCAAGTAGTGGTTTTCGGGATTTAGACGAGCGGGGTAGGTGGTTTGTAGTATTCGGCCATAGGCCATATTTTGGTTAGTGATGACCGATTCTGATTATGGTCTTTTAGGGGCAGATCGACAGAAGTAAGCAGAAGCTTTCGGGACTTTGATCCATTTGATAAGGATTTTAAGTTGTAGTTTTATTCGTTTAAGATCTCGTATTAACCCTTTGATTCTGATTAAGTATTGTTGATGGAGGCGAATACCAGTCAGGGAGGACAAGGGGTAACCCCTATCCCTAAGTTTAAGAAGAGATCAGTCTCTGCAGTGCGGGATTGGCCACCGAGGTGTGGGCCAGCGTCAGAGCAGGAGCGTAGGCAGATAGCTGTAGTTTCGATTAGTTATAACATCGGGATTGAGAGCGTAGTACTTCAAGTTATCAGGTGTGTGATTAACCCACCATTTTACGGGTATAAGATTATATTTGCATATGTTATGTATGTGCTAATAAGTGCAGTGGCAATTCTGAAATGGATACCCTTAAGGGGTATGCCGATAATCAGGTCAGTATCAAATCTGATGGAAATGTGGTTATTAATGTGTATATGTGTGGTATGTTGAATAACATGTACATGCATTATTTATCATGACACTATTGTATGTTGCATGTGCATGGGATGGGTTATGAATATGAAAGAAGGATAGGATGTACTTTATGTATGTGGTTTAGTGACGGCTACGAGCCTCACGTGGATTGATGAATGGCTCTGTGCCTCATCGTGGTTGGTATCGGCTATGTGCCATATCGTGGTTGGTGATGGCTGTGTGCCACATCGTGGTTTTGATGTTAGCTACGAGCTACATCGGGATTGGCGCTGATTGAGGTCGCGTTGTGGATCATTTGTGATTTAGTTCACGTGGACGGCATAAATTGCCAAATTGGTGTGTAGATGCTGGAGGGTGATTGAGTAATCCCCTGGTGTGTGGTGGCTGGATACGGGGGTGTGTAGAGGATGGACCCTAGGCTGGGTTGGGTGCATTTTGCATAAACCTGTGTGGTATGTGGACTGGTGTGGTAATGGGCCAAGCCCAATATGTGATGTGGATAAATTGCATTATTATATAATATGTGATGTGGATAAATTGCATTATTATATGATATGTGGTGTGGTAATGGGCCAAGCCCAATAAGTGAAAGCATGTCGATTAATTGCCTTATTATCTGATATGTGCTTTAGTGTGGATGTGGGCTAAGCCCACATGGGTGGAAATCTGTGGACTAATTACACAGTGAGTCTGTTTGACTCAGCCAAATTTTTACCAAACCTCGCAGGTGATACGTGAATCTTGGACCGGGTTGGAGCGGGCACAAAGGTGGCCGTGCAGAAGATATTTTAATTGTTTACGAAATTTATATTTTTAGTACTTTTAAATATTTATTTATTGTAATAAGGGCCCCTTATAGTATTTGTTATTATTTTATTATGGATTGACGATTAAATTACTATTTGGAAATGGGTTTATGATTTAGCAACCTACATTTTAAGATATATGTTAAAGTTTTAAATCAGAGAATTTGTAACCACTAAATTTTACTTAGAATTTTAAATACGCAATGTTTTATTAAAGACAACAAATTTTTATGTTTTTACTTTTAAATCAAAAATCTTTTCAAACGTTTTCCGCAGTGGCATTCTAAATTCGGCCGTGGTGTATGGGCCGGGTTTGGGGTGTTACACTTTTTATTCATTATCTTTAGCTGGTTTGATAGCATGGTTATTGGGTCAAGGTTGTAGATATCGGCTACTTGTGTTGGCTTTCTCCACATAACTTGCCACTGATAGTTATTTAGTGCCATCTCCTTTATCTGCCAAAATAAAATAAAGGGAAATTTAGCAAAGTAAAAAAATAAAAATAAAAATAAAAAATAATAATGAAAATAAATTGCAATAAAAAAATGGCTAAAGTAATAAAAATTAAGCGTTCTTAATATTTTAGTTCCCCGGCAACGACGCCAAAAACTTCATCGTCGAATTCAGAGTTTTAAATTTATAATGAAAACGATCGAACCTGGAAATTAACTCTGACAATGATTTTTGAGGCAAGCGCACCTATCGAACAGTAGTATAGTTAAGGTAAGACCGGAATGTCGAACCCAAAGGAACTAAAAGTACTGATACTAACTTTCTTTCTATTATCTAGCCTAAAAATAAGTGAAGTTGTTATTTAATCTAAATTTAACTAACTACTAAGCTAAAGACACAAAGACAAAAAGAATGAATTGGGGAAATACATAGTTGATTAAGGTGATACCCTTTGGAAGAATCCACCTAGACTTCACTTGTTATCTAACACGGAACCAGACGATTTATTCACTTGACTTGATCTATAAGATTCCCTAAGTTATATCTCGAGGCGAATAATGTCTAACTCTAGATTGATTAATTGAAATCTCTTTCAAATTAAAACCCCTAGAATCGCATTAATTCGATCTATGGACTCCCATATTAGGTTTCACCCTAATCCGACAAAATCTCGTCACCCTATCTCTAGACGTGCGATCAACTCCGCTTAATTATGCTAGATCTACTCTTACGCAGGGACTTTTGCTCCACCACCTAAGCACATCATACTTGAATTAATATCCCAAAAATATTAACACAAGAATTAAGCAAACATAATTAAGAACAAATCAAGTATTTATCATATAGTTCAGAAAATAATAACAAGATCCGTCTTAGGTTTCATCCCCTTCAGGTATCTGAAGGGTTTAGTTCATAACAATAAAAGAAAACATCTCAAAAGAAAAGATAAAACAAAACATAAGAAATCCCTAAAACCTCCTGAAGGAATTGAAGGAGAGATCCGCCGTCTTGAGTATAATTCTGGCTTCTTGAGATGGATCAACTGCCTATCTTCGAGTGTTTCCCACAAATCTAACCTTTCTGGATCGGCTCCTTGGCCTAGCTAACCGCCCCTCTTTAGGTTATACTTAGGGGGTTTATATAGGCTTTTGAAATAGGTTTCTTTGCCCCTAAGTATCCTTTTCCGAATGAAACTCTTCTTTCCAGCGACAAGGACACGGCCATGGCACACGCCCGTGTGAATCATCTTTAGGCCGTGTTCGGATTTCTTTAATGAGGCAGGGCCATTTGAATCGGGATCAAGCCGTGTTCTAGTTTATTAGGGAGGCATGACTGTGTGGGCTTAAGTCCAGGCCGTGTCAATTTCCACTTTGGCCCAATTTGGTCCGTTTTAGGCCCGTTTCGTGTTCTTTCCATCCTCCGGTACTTTCCTGAGTATATGACATGAAAAGAAAGGATTAAGAGCACTTTTTTACACAAATCAGGGGATAAATAATCCAAAAGTATGCTAAATGTGGGATTAAAATATGTTACTTTTGCTGTTTATCAATATCATATCATATCATATGCAAAACAAGGTAATGCGAAACCCTCCCCAAAAATCCATCCGCTACACACCATTCCCCTTTCAACCCTACACACCTGTGGGGATTTCTAAATCGACCCAGCCATCCTCTACACACCAAAGGTAGCACTCACAGCGGCGCTACTCAACATTGTAGCAAAGCTGCTAATCATATAATGGGCTTAAAGCCACCGGTGGATCCATAGTCGTCAAGCGACTATGCGATCATCAAATCTTCCTCCGTACCATAATTCCCACCCATATGCATCCTAATCAGAATATCATATGAATGCAACATGCACATGAGTAACATCCACAAAACTCATACTCATCACATAGGGGTATTTTTGTCATTTCACAACCCAAGGGTGTTTCCGTAAATCTACTCTACGGGGGTATTTGGGTAATTTTGGAAAACAGAGGTACTTTGGAAATTTTGTAAATTAGGGATATTTTGGCAGTTCTACAAACCAAGGGTATTCTGGTAATTTCATAATTCGAGGCTATTCTAGTGATTTTATAAATCTAAGGATGTTTCGATAACTTTCAAACTAAAGGTATTTTGGTTATTTTCAAATCAGGGGTTTTTTAGTAATTTTACAAATCTAATGGTATTTGGTCCCTCTCGGGTTTTAGTTATGAAATTTGGCCCATTAACAAGTCCTTGCGGCTAAAGTGAGCAGACACTATGCACCAGGTAGGATTCCAGAGAAGAGAAGGTGGGCCGCTAGGGCCGCTTAAGTACCAAGCTCTCCTTAGATCCAATCCTAAACATGCATATGCCCGTTACCACACTCTAACCTAGCGACTTGTCCACGGACTTGTTTAATTATTAGAAAGTCTTATACGGTTTAAGAGTTGTTCAGAACTAGGCCTAAAGTCCATTAAACCCTAGCATACTTGTCTACGTCCCCATAAAGCCCACGAAGCCCATTTCATGTTCATATAACCCATTAAGCCCAAATCACATCCTTATGGCCCATTAGGCCCAGATCTCATTCATATGGCCTATTAGGCCCAAAACAATTCCAGATCATGTAACATGCATGACTAACTCAATTTATATAACCAAATCAATCAATTTCATCAAACTTAGCCTTAGGGCCCACCGGGCCCATTTAGCCACTTTCGGCTTTTCAGCATTGCCGATATCATGTGTGTGTAGTGTTTGTACACACCTGGTTACAGCGACGTGCTATTCTATCCTTAGCCTTGAACCTACAACCAACCAACCTTCAATCAACCACTCATACTTAATCAAAATACTTACTCAAAAGTCGAAACCTTACCGTAACCTTACTGTGTGCCACCGGGTTCTAATAGCCCTTCCTTAGCTATTAATCACAAGTGTTCCTGTGACACCCCTAACCCGTATCTGTCGCCGGATTCGAATTACGGGCATCGCTAAACCGAATACCAAGTTAGAGCATTCATTTGTACTATCACTTGTTAAACACATACCATTTCTTATTCAAAATTACACATGTATGTTTCATCTAATCTCATTTCCTCCATAAATATAATACATTCCGCACGATCAATCCCAAGCCTTGGCCAAATAGGTATGTATATTAAAAATATTCAAACATATAATATTCATGAACACTTCTCATTTGATTTAAACTGCAAGTAAAAAAAAAAACCAAATCAACTAACACTTTAGCACTATTTTCATACCACATTCGACATTATTTAATACACATAAATATTCGTACATATCATGAATACATCTTATTAATCTATTTAACCATTAAGGGTACGAAGCCAAGCATACTTCATCTATTTAAGAGAAAAGAATATACACTCCTTACCAAATGAACCATGACCGAATATATATATGTTACCTCATCAATTTACTCACTACTATATCAACAATGATATATGCATGTACTAAATACCATTCTTACCATCTATACCTAGTCATTTTGTTACACTTATTTAGTCAAATCGAAAATCAATCATCATCATTCAAATGTCACATAAATACTTAAACTATAATCAATCCATGACTAAAATTCAAATATAACATACACCTATTGAATATTAACTTTCAAAACTAGAAACTTAATTTATTAGCTATTTCATCATTTGCTCATATCATATAAACAAACATCAAGCATCATACATCATGGCATATATTTTCATAGTAAACTTTTTCTATAATCGAATTCATGAAGATTCTATAAAACGAGATTTAGCCATTTTCGCATGGCTTTTATATACATCTCAATCAAAAATAACTTAATAGAGTATTCAAGCTAATACATGCCATAATTTCAAAAGTTCATCGCTGATATACCAAAAGTAGTTGATAGCGTGCTTGACTTCGACAAGGATCTCGAGTACGAGCTTAGACTTTAAAACCTATAAATGTTCAAATGAAATCAGCGGTAAGCTAATTTAGCTTAGTAAGTTATAAGCAATGATTTTCTTAAACAACAATTCAATAATCAAATGTGTAATTTACATCAATCAATCATAAAAGAGCTCATAATTATATACACAAGAATCCAAATACCATGCAAGTTGACATAATTCCCTAAATCTCATATAACCCGCATAACTACTTACCATTTATTCTTTTGAACAAAATCATTGGTTATTTAATACATCTCAACCTTATAAGTTCATAAAGTAAGAGTAACTTACCTCATTAACACTATGTTACCAACGTACCGTACATCTATTACTTTAGAAATATACCTCTCGATATCTCCTTTCATTATACAATGTTTTGATAGATCCAAATTTTCGCACACTTAGTGCAATTCATGCAACGTGTCACACACTTAGTGCCGTTGCCATTTTGTCCGCACACACAGTGCCATTTCCTAGTAATGTATCGCACACATGGTGCCATTAACATTTTATCCGCACACACAGTGCCATTCCCTAGTAATGTATCGCACACACAGTGCCATTCCCTAGTAATGTATCACACACATAGTGCCATTACCATTTTATCCGCACACACAGTGCCATTCCCTAGTAATGTATCACACACATAGTGCCATTACTAGTTTTTTTCCGCACACACAGTGCCCAATAATTTATTTAATCTTTTGAATACATTATGCACATATAACATACTTATATATCAACATTCAAATCGAATTCTTCATTATATCTCTATCCATCACAATCGGCTTTACCTTAATAAATACGCAATCAAATATTCAATCACAGCCATCATCTAATTCATGGTATACATTTAATTCTGTTCGATCCTTAACTATACATCCAACTTAAATTTATTAAACTTCCATGCATGGATCAACCACTCCTTCAATAAGTGAATATATATATATATATATATATATATTTATATATATACTTACATTAAACTCATGCCACCTCACATTCGACAAAATGGGCTTTGTTATACTTATTTAACAACTCATTGGTTACTCATATGCACATGTACTTTAACAAATGCATTCGACTAACATACCTTAAATTTCCATGTCTCATTCGGCCATTTAAATAATCAAATTCATTAACTCACTTGAACATGTATATATATATATGTTACAATATAACAACCCTTCAGATAATTTCAATTGCTTATAAACTTACCTTGGAAGTCGACAATTTAAGCTTCCCGGCTACTCGTTTAGTTTGGCCTTTCCACGATCCAATTCCTTTCCCCTTTGTTCTTGATCTTAATTAAACCCTAATGAAGCCGAACCTTTTGAAGCTTTTCTCCCTTTTATTTTTCTCTAGTTTCGGTCAAGAATGGATGAAAGAAGAACATACATGCTTTTCTCTTTCTTTTTTATTATTATAATATATCATTTCACTTATTATAACATAAAAATATAAGATAAAATATAATATAAGCCACCAATACTATTACATGCATCATGATGGACGGCACTAAGCCAAATTTTTGGTTAAATTAAAATTTTAATACCTCAAATAAGGAAGTCACCTTTAATTAAATACCTGCTCAATCAACCACCAAATTTTCATTCTATGCAATTAAACCCCTTTTTCACAATTATGCACTTAAACAATCAAATTTTAATACGAAAATTTCACACATACTAATTCACATATAATAAGCATTTAAAATAATATAAAATTATTATTCCAATTCGGATTCGTGGTCCTGAAACCACCATTTCGATTGGGGCTAAATTCGAGCTGTTACAGTTCCCTAGATTTGCACTCACACATACACCATCAAAATTCGGGTGACTCGTAATCCACACAAGTCATCCTCACATACGACCATTCACACCAACCATAATCGAGTTGAGTACACTTACCCTTGCTAACAATCCTACCACGCTTGCGATCTTTGAACCTTATCCTTGTTTTCATAGAGTTAACGATAGGACAGTTAGATAGCCTTTTGGCTTTTAGCAAAGCGTACAAAAGAGGTTAACCGAATACTTACCAAATCCACTTTTGATCCTGCGGCCTAAATTCGGCTTTTGAGATTTGTATGGTGACAGAGACAATTCGGCACCAATAGGGAGAAGAAGAGGAGAAGTGATCGGCTAAAACTAAAGGTGAACAAGAGAAGGAATTTAAGAAGAGAAGGTATGGGGAATTCAGCTAGAGAGAAAACCAAATTCTCGGGAAAGGAATGATGGGTTTTTTTCGGCAAATGGAAGAATTCAACTAAGGGGAGAAAAAGAAATGTAATGGAACCCAAAGAACCTCTCAAAGGAATTCGGCACCTCATTTTATAGCCAATAGCCGAATCCTACCTTCCCTCACAGTCCAATTCGGCACCAACTCTTCCCACCTCTCATCTCCTAATTTTTCTCCATGATATCTCCCTTATCTCATCCGAAATTCCCTCATTTATCAGCTCACAAGACCAATTCAAACACTTCAGCGAAATAGTTCAGATTCCACACAACTCTGGCCGTCTACTAAGCAAAATAAACCCTCCAAAAACACCTTACCAGTACACGAACCTTGGACCTCTTCACGCCACCTTGTAGCTCCCCTAATGATGCCACCTTGCCACTGGACCACAGGCCCATCTGTGTCCTATTTCTTCTTCATTTATTTAAAAGGCCTACTAACTGAAGTCAGAGTTCCCTTGGGCTAAAACCAAAATTTTTCCTATGCCTTTACTTGATCCCAGGACATCTCCAACACCCCTAGACACTCCAAATTCATTAACCCTCAAAGCCCACATGCCAATTGTCTTTTTCTTGCTCACTTAAAAATTTTCTGAGATCTAAAGCCTAAAGCCCAATAGGCCCAATTTTTCTAGGCCCAAATTCGGGGCGTTACACTACTGCACACTTACAAAGTATAATAGCTCACCCTTAGGTCTCATTCGACCCCTAAGGTTAATAAAAGACTCAAATTGCTTATTTTATTAACTTAACTAATTCATACGGAAATGTAATTAAAACTTAACTAAAATGCTCATGTTCAAGCTCCTAAAGTACGAAAACTAGTTTAATCTACTACATCGAATTATGGTAGATCAAACTGCCACACCTTTAGGTCATTGGTTGTCCTCAAGCAACACAAACAAAAACAATAAATGAAAAGACTACCCTTGAACAAGTATGGTACAAGTGTTAGCCTGAGCACATGAAGAGGCATTTCATACTCACACATAATCTTGGCATGAGATATAACTGAAATACTGAAATACCCCTGATTTGTAAAATTACCGAAATACCCCGATTTGTAAAATTACTGAAATACCCTAATTTGTGAAATTACTGAAATACCCTCAATTTGCAAAATTACTAAAATACCCCCAGTTTGTAACATTACCGAGATACCCCGAGTTTGTGAAATTACCAAAATACCCTAGTTTACCCTCGATTTGTAAAATTACTGAAATACCCCCGGTTTGTAAAAATAATTGAAATACCCTCAGTTTGTAAAGTTACTAAAATACCCCTGTAGGGTAGAATTACTAAATTACCCCTATAGGGTAGAATTACTGAAATACCCTTATAGGGTAAGATGACTATTTTGCCATTGCGGGTAAATGACTGACTTAGACTATGAGTTTGTAACATCCCGAAATTGGGCCTAGTTGGGCTTTAGGAAAAATTTGTATGTCATCTAGTTATTTGTGTTAGCTCGGGTATGAATTTTTGTGTGCTTAGTATATTTGTGTGAAGGCTTGGAAATATTAGGAAGCTAGAATAATTTTTAGTATAGTTTATTTAATGAAGTGAATTAGGTGAGCTTGACACTTAAGTTAATTTAAGTGTTAAATTAAAGCACATGAGGAGTTAGTGGCATAGTGGATAAGGAGCTTGAAAGGTTGCTTGAGGGAAATGGTTCGAGTAGCATGGAAAGCATATTGAGGATTTTATTTTTGTGCATCCTAGCATTAATGGACGGTCAATTCAAATTTATGATAGGTTGGACTTTCAACTTTTGGCAAGTAGAATATTTGTTTAAGGTAAGTTTGATGTTTGGGAAAGAAATCAAAGATTTTAAGGCTTATGGGAGAAAATAAGGCATGATGTGGGGTGTCTTGCTATGGTAAGAATTGAGTGGTAAGTTTTGACTTGGGAGATCATGTATGTGGACGGCATGTAAGGCTAGGGGGGTGGCCGAATTTTGATAGGTAGTTTGGGGGGGAATTGGTTGGTCATTTTAGCATTTTTGTGCATCTTTGGCATTTTTCTTTTCCTCCCTAAAGCTCTCCTCTTTAGCCGAAATTGTCAATTGGCATTTGGTAAAAACTTTGCTTTGTTTTGGCCATTACATTTTTGACCAAATTGGTACTTTTGAAGACATTTACCATTTCTTTTCTTCCTCTTTAGTGCCGAATTCATTCTATCACCAAAAGCACTTCTCATATTTTCTATTTCTTTTTCATTCTATTTTTCTCTTCTCTTTTTTTCTCATAGCCGAAATTATTCTATACTTTTCACCATTTCTCTTTCTTTTCTTTTGATTAAAAACCGAAACCATCATATTTGAAACCACCATCTTTTCTCTTCTTTTGTTAAAGTCGAAATCACCATTCCTTTTCTTTTAATTTGATAAGGCCGAATTCCTTTATAGTTCAAGTAGGGGTTAATCAATCTTCGTGTTTCGGGTAAGGTTTATCTATCAATCGTTCTTCTTTATTTTTCCTTTGGATTAACCGATTTTAGGAATCTAATTCTTTTACTTCTCCATGGACAAATCTTTGAAGGAGGATTTCGGGGTTTCTTATAGTCGACATTTAGGGAGAGATCGTTCGGGTTTTGATTAATCCAAGGTAAGAAGATGTTGATATTCGGCCTAAGGCCATATCTTTTAGTGATAACCGATTTCTCACATAGTGATATGTAGGTTCTGTCGACGTTGTAGGCAAGAGTCAGAAATCCTAAATATTCCATCACTCTTTGTGCTTGCAAGGTGTGTAACTTATACTAAACTTCTAATAGATTAATAGCTTGATTGATAAAAATGTGTTTATAAAGAAATATAAATGATTATGGCTTCGGGTACCATTCAATGGTACGGTGAATTGAGGTACGTTATTCCTTTGTACTATTTATGATATTAATATGAAACATATTCGATATTTGATTATGATTTTTGGGATAATGTACAAGGCATGATATTTGCATCGTTAATAATGCTATATGCATAATATGAAATGTGTCCGATTCCGATATGATTATGGGGTATATGGCATGATAATGAAATAATATGTTATTGCATGGGCATATGGGTAATATTGAAAGGGGAAGTGTTCCGGTGGTTTTACCACATTATCCGGTGACATCAGTCACGATATTATGAATCCGATGACTTCGGTCACGATATTATGAATCCGGTGACTTCGGTCACGATATTATGAATCCGGTGACTTCGGTCACGATACTATGAATCCGGTGACTCTGTCACGATTATCTGGTGGCTATGCCACGATTATAAGGGCGATGTGCATGTTGACTAGCGGATGGACGGTCGATTTAGTAATCCCCACGGTGTGATTGCTAGGTACGGGTGGTGTGTAGCGGATGGATATCTAAGTTGGGTTCGGAATTGCATTTCATTTTATATGTACATGTGATTTAATCAATTATTATTTGCTATATTATGGGCTTTATTGCTATGATCGATTGGACTTTTAGTGTACTATTGCACATTAAGCCTGTTGACTCACCCCTCGTGGGATATCTTTTCAGGTGATTCGTGAGATCGCGGATAAGGAGCCGGATGAACTCGAGGAGGCCATGCAATAAAATTTGGTTTTACATGAACTTCCATTTGGGTACTTTATTTAAATTTGGTTTTCATATTTTTATGGATTTGTAATAAGGCCTGTTTATTTATGATTTGGATTATTTATATGTTTTGGATTTGACTTAAATTTGGCTTATAAATTTACATGTTTTATATAATAATTTGAGCATAAAATTTTCTAAATTACAAAATGCGATGGTTTTTAAAACGTTACCATCAGGTAACATAAATCATTTGATAATTTTATCATCTTAAGTATTTTCGATAACTCAGACTATTTTTATAAAACTCAACTTTTCCAAATTTCTTTTAGATACAGTTTTCAACCTAATCACTTTGGTTTCTTTAAAATATTAAAAGGTTTTCTAATCTATGGATTTGCAACTAAGTTTTTAAAACTTATTTTGAGGTTTTCAAAAGTAAATTATCAGCTTCAATTTATTATACACTTGTTTTCTACAAACAAAGTTCAACAAAGAGTTTTTCACAAAAATTTAATCGTTAACTCGTTTTTCTTCAAAATGTTTTCCTTCGTGGCATGCCAGATTCGGTCATGGCGTATTGACCGGGTTTGGGGTGTTACAGAGTTGACTAATTTGACTGTAGTTGTTTGACTGATATACTTTTATTACATGTTTAAATGATTGTTACTGAGCATGGCCATTTTGCATACACGTGTAATGATTGAGCATGACACGACATATTGCATGGGGTTGGGACAAAGTTAAGATGGAAGTGTACGACCCATTGTCGTTCTGTACAAGGCTTTCAGCCTTTATGCGATATTTATGGCTTTTTGCTGTTCTGTTAAATGGTAGCGATGCTGTGATATTTATGGCTTTTAGCCGTCCTGTTAACTGTCAATGTTGTTGCGATATTTATGGCTTTTAGCTGTTCTATCCACAGCACCGAGCCGTTCTGTTGACTTAGTGCCGCAACTGGTGCTAAGCTTGGTGTGTTGGCAGGGTGGGTCGATTTTATTCCCACATGGTGTGTTGGTTGGTACGGGTGGTGTGTTGGCTGGATCGGGGTGGGATGCATCCTCATACTGTTGCACATCTTTTTATGAGATCTGTCACTATACTGGGCTTAGGCCACTTGTTCTGCTATTGGTTTGGGCTAGGCTCAATTGATTCTGTTATGGACTGTGACCCAAGTGATACTGTAGTGGGCTTTGGCCCACGTATGCTTTGAACTGGACTGTACTATTACTGTTAAAGGGCTTTGGCCCAGATTGTTTTAGTTTCTGTTTCTGTATACTGACTGTTACTCTAGTAAGGAGATTGCACACTAAGTTTTTGTAAACTCACCCCGTTTTTAACTGTGCAGGTAATCCTCAGCCTTATACAGATCGGAGCTGCGAGGGACTCGAAGAAGACCACACACTGCCTATGCTTGCTGTTTTGATTATTTACTTTTAAATATTTTGATTTGGGTTGTAATAAGGCCTCTCTATTTTTAACTTATTATTTGTGATATTTATTTATGATGTTTTCTAACTGCTAAAAGTGGAATATGATTTCCAAAACGATAATTGTCTTCAAAACACTACGTTTCCGCAACGTTTTCAAAATGCTTCTACAACTCAATTTTTAAACATCAGATTTTTGTAAATTGTTTTTTAAATATGCTTCCGCAACAGATAAGGTTTTAAAAGTAATTACGTTTTCAAGTGGATGATAATTGCTTAAGTATTTTGAGTTTTAACAAAGAGGCTTAACTCTCAAACAAGTTCTAAACAAGAAATATGGTTTTGAAAAACACTTCCATGTGACACGCCAGATTCGGGCCTAACTTCTAGGCTGGGTTTGGGGTGTTACATGAAGATACCATGAAGATGAGCATATTGCCCTCGATGTCATGAAATAGGACCTGATGTTTCACGACTTCACCTATTTACAAGAAATAATTACGATCCAGGGACGTTTTGGTCTACACAATCAAATGTTAAGCACGAGGACGACAACTGACCTAGGGTTAAGGACAATTGCCACTGCAAAGCCTATAAATAGGCTCATTTAACACATGTTATTTCATAGTGTATAATTTTCTCTTTAGACTTAGTCTTTAGTTTTTCTTTTCTCTTAAGGCTTAGATTTTATTCTAGTTCTTGTTATTTGCCTTTGTGGGGGAAATTAGATTTGTGAAATACCATCATACTTTGTGAGGATGCTATGCCTAAATTCTAATACAAATCAGACTTATTCTAAACTTTATTCTCTGGAATTGTTCTTCATGTTTATTTTTTCTATCAAGTTTATATTGTTTATTAGATCCATGAGAAACTAATCCTCTTGTGGGGGAGTTAGTGAGTGGAGGTATGATTAATTAACTTTTTTGTAGGGGTTTCTTAGTGGATCAGCTATTCGGGAGAAAATAACATAAATCCTATGCCTAGCAACCCTAGGAAGTCATTAAGGTGGGAATTAACCCAAATTTAGTATAACCTATCCGTGAACACCTTAATCCTAAACCAATCTGGACTATGAGGTCGAGAGATAAGTAGTTCTTGTCAACTTGATATTTTAGTTGAAGATCGAAAGGTTTTGCTTGGGTATTGACTAGTTGATTAAATAAGAAAACCTGAAATGATAGTTGATTATGATTACTGAATCACTCATGCCCAAATTTGATATATATTTTATTCTTTTATTTCTAGTGATTTATTTATTTATTTCTTTTCTTTTCTTTTCTTCCTTTCTTTTTATTATTATTAGTATAGATTACATCAACCTTTCTTTTTATTCATCGTAATATAATCCATTTAAAGTACTAATTAGATCTATTTATGTTTAGGTTAGAACTAATTTAGTGCTCTGTAACAGTCCGGTTTAGACCCTAGTCGGAATAGTGGTTTCGGGACCACAAATTCGAGTCCGTAAAGTATTTTAATATTATTTTCTGTGTCATTAATATGTGATTAAGCATGTGTTAAAGTTTCATAAATTAATTTATCTGTCTGTGTGTTTAATTTGATAAAAGGATTATATTGCATTAAAAGAAAGATTTGTATGCTAATTACTAAAGCACTTATGTGTTGTAGCTTTTAAAAGAGGAGGCCTTAAAAGGCAATTAAACCACTATTTAGTTAGTGGATGGATAAAGGACAATTATATCCTTAATGTATGGTTGTTTTAATTATTAATTGGAAGGTTAATATAGTAAATGAAATAATACTAATGCTATAATGAAAATAACATCAAAATAAGCCATATGTTCATCCTAGTTAGCCGAAATTCACAAAAGAAAGAAAAGAGAAAAACAAGCTAGGGTTCGACCTTTGTATTGCAAAATTAAGGTGTTTTGATTTTGAATTGATGATTTTTATGTGTTTGAGATTGTTTCTTAGTCTATTGTCAAGCCCATGTTGTAATTTGAAGAATTGATGATGTTTATGAGATGTGCCATTGATGAAATGGTGAGTTTTGTGATGATTTTAGGTGTTAAATGAAAGATATGTGTTTAATGAACATGTTTTGTTCTTGAATTTTTGATGAATTTAGCTAATTAGGGCTAAATTGAGAAAATATCATTTTGAATGACTAATTTGTGAATTTAATGAAATGTTTGGACTTGTATGAGATATATAGGCATTCGGCTAAGCATAGATGTAAGGTGATCTTGTATATTTGATGTTTTGAGAAAAATGGACTAAATTGATAAAATGTACAAATGAGAGGGATAAGTTGCAAATAGCCCTAAATATGTGCTTTTGGATTGAATTGAATGTGTTGTTAAATAAGAGGGTTAAATTTGAATATGTATAGATCAAGAATCGAAGAAAACGAACTTAGATCGCGAGAAAGCGAAGGTAGTCGAATAACCGAGTCTGAACGAATATCCAAATCCGAGGTAAGTCAATATACAAATAAATGTATTTGTATTGAATTATGTATGTAACAGCCCGATTTTGGGCTTAATCGAAATAGTGGTTTCGGGACCACAAATCCGATGTTGAGAAATTTATTTTATTTATATTTTTATGGTCCACAATTTCACGAAATGATTTCTTGAAAATCTCATTCGAAAATTTTGACGTTTGGGCACTCAATTTAGTCAAAAGGACTAAATTGTAAAAAATGTAAAAGTTGTGTTCTATATGTTAGATGTGTCCAATTGTTATGAAATTTTAAATTGGAGATCCTTAAATGATAATTAGACCATTGGTTAAGTTGGTGGACAAAAATGGACATAGATGGGTATGTTTCAAAAGATTTTTTAAGGGGTATTTTGGTAATTTAGTGAATTAAATGAATTAAAAACAAATTTTAAATGCCAAATTTGTCCATCTTCAAGCTTAGGCCGAATTTAACATGTGGAAAGCCATGGGAAGGGTTTTCAAGCTTTCCAAGCTTCATGGTAAGTCCATTCTAGCCCCGTTTTTCATGTTCTTTACATTTTTGGAGTCGCGGTAACTTGATTTAGCTTATTTTAGTAATAATTTAAACTAGGGTTTGTATTTGGAAAAATACCCATAGGTGAAATGTGTTTACTTTGATGTTTTATGGCAGAATATGAAGCTTAGAATTATGTTAAACAACTTTTACTAAGCGATTTTAAGTGAAAACGAGTAAAACGACATAATCGGCAAAAATACCTAATGTACATAAGTGCATGTTATAGCAAGAATTTGATGTCGCCATAGGGGAAAAATGATCAGCATGTTATAAAACATAAGAATAAGGGATGAAGTTTAATTTTCGAGCCTAGGGGAAAAATCATAATTATGCAAAAGTTTAGGGGCAAAATTATAATTTTTCTAAGTTTGAGTTAGGGATTGTTTTGAGTAGCAAATTAATTAAATAAGTGAAATGTGATGTTTTAGACCTGAAAAAACGAGATTTGGACCTAGAACGAGAGGAAAATTAAAAATCGGGAAAGTTGGTAAATTGCTGTTTCTAGATCCGAGGTAAGTTGGTGTATAAATAATAATGCAATAATATCGTAATGTATGTTTGAAACCTAAATTGTGGTATTAAATTGATTTTGTTGAATTACATGTTTAGTATATTATGTTGGTGAATTGATTTAATAATATGTTTATGGTAAAAGGTGACATAGGTGACATGGAAAATGGGTTGAAATGTTGTGCTTAAAGGTGTTTTCTATGACTATGAAACACCCCAAACCCGACCGATACGTTATGACCGGATCTGACATGTCACATGAGAAAAACATGTTAAATCCTTTTTATTCATACTAAAATCGGTATGATTTTGTTATAGTCAAGAAAACAAGTTTGATTTGAAATATTTGATAAAGTACTACTAACTTCGAAGGTTGATTGATAAATTGTTAATTTGAATTAGAGATCTTATAAACCATGACTTTTGAAAATATTGTTGATAATTCGAGAGAAAATTTCCGAGTTAAAATATTCGTAAAAAGTTTGTTATGAAATCCATTTGTTAATCTATTTTGGAAAATCTTTATTTAATTTTTTAGAAAAATTCCCATTTAAAACAATTTAAGCAAAGTAATAAGTACGTCAAACATAAAGCAAAATAAAATATTCCAGAGGACTTATTACAACACAAAATATACCAAAAATAGTAAAAGTAATAAAGTGAACGGAAATAGAAATCTAAAGTTCAATAAAAACCATTTCTAAAGTATGGCCTCCACCGAGTGAACCATGGCCCAAGTCCACATCACTGAGCATTACCTGCAAGGGTTAAGGAAAAGGGATGAGTTACTAGAACTCAGTGTATAAGCCCCTTACCATTGTCCACTGGGCTTGAACCCATTCAGTAAAACTTGGGCCTGAGCCCATAAAGCATAATCTTGGGCCGAAGCCCATTTACATAGCAGAACATCTATATATAAATGTGCAGTGTATGCAACCCAACCCATCCTAGTAATCCATCCGCTACACACCACCCGTACCATCCATCACACCTGTGGGGATCAAGTCAACCCACCCCGCCAATCACACCAATCCCAGGCAAGTTGCCATTTATAATATAATTACTCTGGCCATGCCACTGATTCACGATGGCACAAAGCCGTATTCACGATGGCACAAACCCATATTCACGATGGCACAAACCCATATTCAGGTTGGCACATAGCCATTATCAGAATTTGTGGCAGAGCCACCGAAATCATAATGAAACATAATAAAAAACATTTTTGTGGCAATGCCACTAGGCTACACTTCTCTTCAACATTTTTCCCAACCCATGCAAATATGTAAATGCAACATACATAATAAAGCATAATATCCATATTTATAAACAACAAACATTAATCTAGTAATTTATTACGGTAAATCGATCAACTAAAGCATTCTAGCAATTCGGCCCATAAGGGCATTTTAGTAAATCGGCCCGTAGGGCATTTTCGTAATTCGGCCCATAAGGGCATTTTTTGTAACACCCCAAACCCGGCCCATACGTTTCGACCGGATCTGGCGTGTCACTAAAGAAATTTTTATAAAACATGTCGTAGCACTTTGGAAAAACATTTATCAGGTTTAAATATTTATACCGAAAGCTTAATAATTTATTAAATCATATAAGATATAAAGTTATAAATTACCTTGGTGAGTTTTTTAAATAAAAACCGAAATTTAATTTAGACATAAAATTTAAATGCCCAGTAATAAAAGCCCAACATAAAACCGAAACATAAATAATAGTCTAGTGGCCCAAGGCCTTATTACAACGATATTGAAAACCCTTAATCAAAAATATTAAAAACAATATTCTAAGTAAAGTCTTCTGCTGGACCAAGTATTCTCTCGCATGGCCACCTTGCGTTCCTCTCCAGCCCGGTCCGATGCACTAGGTGCTACCTGAAATTGTTAAATAATAGGGTGAGTCGCGAGACTCCGTGTGCAACCCTCATGCACCATTAGACTTGGGCCTTAACCCCACAGAACATATAACAAAATTATAATATATCAGAAAAGATGCAAAGCCCAACCCAAATACTAGGTTTCCATCCGCTACACGCCACCCTTACCTGCCAGTCACACCATTTGGGGATTTCTACAATCAACCCACACCGCTACACACCATTAATGGCAGACATGCTGCTCATCGTCAGATCATGGCTGTAGCCACTACAACAGGTCACGGCAAAAACCGCTACAACAGGTCACGGAAAAAGCCGCTACAACAGGTCACGGCAAAAACCGCTACAACAGGTCACGGCAAAAGCCGCTACAACAGGTCACAGCAACAGCCGCTACAACAGAACACTTCCCCTTTCATCAAACCCAACCCCATGCAATCACAGAAAATCAGCATATTCATATCATTTAATCAGAACATTCACTTAGAATGACAGGGATCACTAACCTGGTGATTTACTTTTACCATCTTTGGGTTTCAATCGTTATGCCGGGATTTCGGCATTATCCAGAATATAACAGATTAATAAACATATTTTAATAGGCAATCTATATAGTGTGGAAGTGTTACACACCTGATATCGCGTAGTTTTAATCCTTTAGTTAAATCCTTACTATCTGGATCTACAACCCTTAGTCTAAAACCTTACTCAAAAGCTGGAAGAATACGAAGATTTGGGCTCTCCTATATTTGGCCAAGGGTTAATAAATACCCAAATTTACACGTTAACAATCGATAGATCTCCTTACCTTGAAATCCCGAAAGTAACACGATTCGAGTGTTACTGAACTCTATCTTAGAGATCTAAGCGAGTGACCTCCCTTCAAATCCCAGAATGCCGCAAATAAGAGAAAAACTTAAGATTAGCTCCTTATAGCCATTCGGCTAGAGTCCCTAAAAAGCCGGAAAAGATTGAAATCTTATGAATCAATACTTACCTTTAGTTTCTTTCGAGATTCGGCACAAGCAGATACCACAGAAAGATTTCAGCAATTACAGGAGATGAGATCTAGGGATTTCAGCTTTTAAGAAAATCCCGGAAAAGATGGACAAAAGAAGGCTGATGTGTTTTTCGGCTTTTAGAAGAATTGAATGAGGAGTTTTGGCTTTTAGTGAATGGGAGAAGAAAATCAACGGAGATCAGAAGATTCGGCTAAAAGGAAATTTCAAAGAAAAAGAAAGAAAGGGTGAGGGAGGTGGTGTTTTTCGGCTTTTGTAAGAGAAAGATGAGAAAAGAAAACAATGGTGATTTTCTGCTTTTGGAAGAGAAAAGATGAGAAAAGAAAACAAGTGAGATGACCCTCAAATTTTCGGCACAGGAAGAGAAGAAAGAGTAGGGTTCTAATGCCAGAATTGATTAGCTATCCCCCCTATTTATAGAAATTTCGGCACTTACCTATCCTTGCAGATAAATCCTATCTTTTCTCCTTTATCTTAATCTACTAACTCATCCAAAAGAGATTTAATTAGCTCCAACTCCTCCCTCCTTTATCAGCTTATTATCCACAAATTAAAAACATTAAAATTTTCCTAAATTATAGCCTTGTTGCCATCCACTCCACCTAACCCTAATGCTTAAAATTAGCTAGGTTAAATTAAAAGAATTGGGCCCCATGAAACTTAAATTTGGGCCCCTTACTCCCTTGTGTGGCGTCAGCTCCTAAGATTGGGCCACAAGCCCACTTTGGTATTTTAAACATAGATACTACCTTGTAAACCCTATAATGCCCAAACAGATAATTTTAATCAAGGCCTCTACCTAAGCCTGAGCCCAATTTGGACCCCTAACACATAAATTAACACATTAAACATATCCACCCATTAAACGCATAGGCCTAAAAATTCAGGATGTTACAGTTCTACTCCCTTAAAGTAATTTCGTCCTCGAAATTTCCAACTAGCTATTAATCGTACTACCCAAGTCTCACCACTATGCTTTCGCTGCGCACTCTAATTTAATAATATATAAACATTGCACGCATACAGTTTCCATACCGAAAAATATAGCATCCACACAAAACATACCCGTCTTAATGGTGATTGAACAATCCCGAGCCTTATGCTCCTCAGACCCGCATCTTAAACACGTTCCTGACTTCCTCCAATATTCACCTGGATGACGCCTTCTGCAATATTCGCAAACCCGAAAGTTTGGACGTACCTTAACATACTTCACAGAACGAGATTGCAACCCTAGAAAACTACGATCTCTTTTTTTCTTACAGTCCACGCACCCAATCCGAAGTGTTTCACCGATTTCTTTAACCTCCTTCAGTACCTCCCTAACTAGCTGAGTCAGCACATCAGTCCTAATACTTCCACGGCCTCGGTCGCGGCCTCTTCTTCCTATTTTAGCACTCATCGTTGATTCTCTAAATTAGAAATTTTATGTACTATTAATTTCTTTCACTGATTAACCACGAACAATCTTATGGAAAGAAATTTTAAGAGTGATTCTTTCGAATTCGAACCTATCTACAGTTTCAGTATCAAGTTTACCTCCTAATTCTAGAGGCCACATACATTCAACAATCAACATACAGATCACATCCATGCAATCACATTCACCACATAAGGGTATTTTCATCATTTCACTACCCAGGGATTTTTCGTAATTTTATCCTACAGGGGTATTTTCGTAATTTTCAAAAATAGAGTTCCTTGTTGATTTCATGAAATAAGGGTATTTTGGTAATTTTGAAATCCAGGGGTATTTCGGTAATTTTCCAATCTGGGGTATTTCTGTAATTTTTGAAATCAGGGGTACTTTGGTCATTTTACAAATCAGGTGCAATTTAGTAATTTTAGTTATTTTCACAAATCAAGGGTATTTTCAATTTTTTTCCAAAGAAAACAGGGGTATCTTGAAGGATTTGATTTCAAAAGAAAATAGTAGTGTTGACGTGTTTGGTTGTTGTCGTGTGTTGTGTGATTTTTTTTCAAGAAAAAATTTCGTTGACTTTGTAAATCGGAGTATATTTGCAAATCATGGGCATCTTGGTATTTTTTTCCAAAAATAAGGGTATTTTAGCAATTTTGCAAAAATAAGGTGGCTGGTCCCTTTCGGGTTTTAATTATAGATTTTGGTCCGTCAACAAATCCTCATGGCTAGGGTGAACAGTCACTACGCACCAGGTAGGATTCCAGCGAAGAGGAGGTGAGTCACTAGGACTGCTTAAGTACCAAGCTCTTCCGGATCCAATCCTAGACATGCGCATGCCTGTTGCCACACCCTAGTCTTGTGACTCGTTCACGGGTTTGTTTAGTGAAATTAAGTCTTATGAGATTTAAGGAGTTATTTCAGCTAAGCCTAAAGTCCATCAAGTTCTAATCTAACTAATCTACGTCCCATAAAGCCCATCAAGCCCACATATATATAACACACAGTTAGTTCAGAATACTTACCTGGCGGACTTGGGCCGGAGACGCAGGTGCCATGCCGAGCTAACAGACCTGTATCATTTTTAAATATGCATGTTTCGAAAACCCTACTTTAGAAAATGTTTTGAGCCCAAAAACCCCCAGAGTCGAGTTTTGAACTGGGCTTTGATACCAATTTGTAACACCCCAAACCCGACCCATACGTTTCGACCGGATCTGGCGTGTCACTAAAGAAATTTTTATAAAACATGTCGTAGCACTTTGGAAAAACATTTATCAGGTTTAAATATTTATACCGGACACTTAATAATTTATTAAATCGTATAAGATATAAACTTATAAATTACCTTGGTGAGTTTTTTAAATAAAAACCGAAATTTTATACATGTCTTAACTTAATTTAGACATAAAATTTAAATGCCCAGTAATAAAAGCCCAACATACAACCGAAACATAAATAATAGTCTAGTGGCCCAAGGCCTTATTACAACGATATTGAAAACCCTTAATAAAAAATATTAAAAACAATATTCTAAGTAAAATCTTCTGCTGGACCAAGTATTCTCTCGCATGGCCACCTCGCGCTCCTCTCCAGCCCGGTCCAATGCACTAAGTGCTACCTGAAATTGTTAAATAATAGGGTGAGTCGCGAGACTCCGTGTGCAACCCTCATGCACCAATAGACTTGGGCCTTAACCCCACAGAACATATAACAAAATTATAATATATCAGAAAAGATGCAAAGCCCAACCCAAATCCTAGGTTTCCATCCGCTACACGCCACCCTTACCTGCCAGTCACACCATTTGGGGATTTCTACAATCAACCCACACCGCTACACACCATTGATGGCAGACATGCTGCTCATCGTCAGATCATGGCCGTAGCCACTACAACAGGTCATGGCAAAAGCCACTACAACAGGTCACGGCAAAAACGGCTACAACAGGTCATGGCAAAAGCCGCTACAACAGGTCACGGCAAAAATCGCTACAACAGGTCACGGCAAAAGCCGCTACAACAGGTCACGGCAACAGCCGCTACAATAGAACACTTCCCCTTTCATCAAACCCAACCCCATGCAATCACAGAAAATCAGCATATTCATATCATTTAATCAGAACATTCACTTAGAATGACAGGGATCACTAACCTGGTGATTTGCTTTTACCATCTTTGGGTTTCAATCGTTATGCCGGGATTTCGGCATTATCCAGAATATAACAGATTAATAAACATATTTTAATAGGCAATCTATATAGTGTGGAAGTGTTACACACCTGATATCGCGTAGTTTTAATCCTTTAGTTAAATCCTTACTATCTGGATCTACAACCCTTAGTCTAAAACCTTACTCAAAAGCTGGAAGAATACGAAGATTTGGGCTCCCCTATATTCGGCCAAGGGTTAATAAATACCCAAATTTACACGTTAAAAATCAATAGATCCCCTTACCTTGAAATCCCGAAAGTAACACGATGCGAGTGTTACTGAACTCTATCTTAGAGATCTAAGCGAGTGACCTCCCTTCAAATCCCAGAATGCCGCAAATAAGAGAAAAACTTAAGATTAGCTCCTTATAGCCATTCAGCTAGAGTCCCTAAAAAGCCGGAAAAGATTGAAATCTTACGAATCAATACTTACCTTTAGTTTCTTTTGAGATTCGGCACAAGCAGATACCACAGAAAGATTTTGGCAATCACAGGAGATGAGATCTAGGGATTTCGGCTTTTAAGAAAATCCCAGAAAAGATGAACGAGAGAAGGCTGATGTGTTTTTCGGCTTTTAGAAGAATTGAATGAGGAGTTTCGGCTTTTAGTGAATGGGAGAAGAAAATCAATGGAGATTAGAAGATTCGGCTAAAAGGAAATTTCAAAGAAAAAGAAAGAAAGGGCGAGGGAGGTGGTGTTTTTCGGCTTTTGTAAGAGAAAGATGAGAAAAGAAAACAATGGTGATTTTCGACTTTTGAAAGAGAAAAGATGAGAAAAGAAAACAATGGTGATTTTCGGCTTTTGGAAGAGAAAAGATGAGAAAAGAAAACAAGTGAGATGGCCCTCAAATTTTCAGCACAGGAAGAGAAGAAAGAGTAGGGTTCTAATGCCAGAATTGATTAGCTATCCCCCCATATTTATAGAAATTTCGGCACTTACCTATCCTTGCAGATAAATCCTATTTTTTCTCCTTTATCTTAATCTACTAACTCATCCAAAAGAGACTTAATTAGCTCCAACTCCTCCCTCCTTTATCAGCTTATTATCCACAAATTAAAAACATTAAAATTTTCCTAAATTATAGCCTTGTTGCCATCCACTCCACCTAACCCTAATGCTTAAAATTAGCTAGCTTAAATTAAAAGAATTGGGCTCCATGAAACTTAAATTTGGGCCCCTTACTCCCTTGTGTGATGTCACCTCCTAAGATTGGGCCACAAGCCCACTTTGGTATTTTAAATATAGATACTACCTTTTAAACCCTATAATACCAAAACAAATAATTTTAATCAAGGCCTCTACCTAAGCCTGTGCTCCATTTGGACCCCCTAACACTTAAATTAACACATTAAACATATCCACACATTAAACGCATAGGCCTAAAAATTCAGGATGTTACATTTTTGTAATTCAGAAATTTTACCCACTAAGGGTAATTCGGTAATCTCGTAACCCGGGGGTATTTCAGTAATTTACCCTCCAAGGGTATTTTGGTAATTTCGCAACCCAAACTTAACTACTAATGTGAGGTATAAAATTGAATCTGTCCATCTACGTCATATTGACTAAACTGACTATAACTCGAGTTAGGAAACTCGAAATTTAGATCCGTAAATTTTCCTTGAAATAAGACTCATATATCTTCTTACTAAAAGTTTTCTAGAATTTTTGGCTTAGCCATTTAGTACAGTTTATTCATTAAAATTTCCCTTGTTTCACTGACCAACGGTTCTGACCTCTCTTACCTGAAATTCATATATCTCACTGTACAGTTTTCATATGTTGCTCCCACTTGTTTCTATTGAAAATAGGCTCACCAAAGAATCTATACTTATAAATTATAACTCATAATTTACTTTGTACAATTTTAAATAATTTTTCCAAGACAGAAAAGGGATCCACGAAGTCAATCAGAACCAATCTCACTAAAATTAAAATATCATAGAATATAAAATTCCTCTTCCTACTCTGTTTCTTTCATATAAAAAAAAACACAGTAAGCTTTAATTTTATATCTTATACACTTTCTAATTCCTTTTCTCCTATTTTTCGTGATTTTTCAAAATCACGTCACTGTTGCTAACCAAAACAGTTTCATTGCAAAATATGGTTACTACTACGAATATAGGCACGCCCGAGTGACCACGGATGCCGGTTTTTGGTTTTTCCGGTATTTCGACCGAATCACAGAATATTTCATGCAAACATTCAGAGAGGTGTGAGATTACACACCATTTCAAACATGTATTCGGAAGGGTACGGGATTACACACCTGATTTGGATTTCCTAAAGAACCACTCTTCGTTGACCCCTAGAACAATACCAACCAAAAGTTAGCCTCGGATTTCCAAAAGATTTCATACCCAATGCATTACTTACACTTGAATCACTTACCACTACGTGATCTCCCTCTACGGAGTCTCGATATTCAACCCCGCCCTCTGACTACCACCACACGCTCCTTTACTGCAACTAGTGTTAACGATCCTCACCCTTTGATTATCAAAAGAATCGGCAAAAGAGTGTTTCGACTTGACTTAACTCAGAGATAAGTCAAATGGAAGAAAAGATTTGGCACAACAGCAAAACGTAAGAACCACTATTCGGTTTTTGGGACACACCACAATGGAAACCAAAAGATGAAAAGAATGGAATCAACCACTTGAAGATTAGGAGGGAAATAGAAGTAGGGGTTTCGGCCAAGAAGAGATTTGCAACACACGGCTCAAGTTGTACTAGTTAGAATTGAATGAAAAGAGAGAAAAGATGAGTAGAAGGAACACTATAGAAGAAGAGGGAATTTTGGCAAGGAGGAAATGTAACCAAAAGAAACAGCATATTAGGTAAAGAAGAAGTGACCCAAAAAAGAATGTGAAAATACAAGGGAGAGCTAGAGAAATTCGGCTCCTCCTCCTACCAAAACCATGTATCATCTTTACCAAAAGATGAGTGTTGACCCCAAAATATTCTTTCCAAAACATCCTCCACATAATAGGCCAACATGTTCCCTTCTCTTACCTTTTTCCTTCATTTCTTTCCTTCATTTTTCCTAGTCTTCCTCCTTACCATATTCCTTAGCCATCTTTCCATCAATAAAAAAATGTCTTCCTTTCCATAATACAGTCATGGCCGACACATGGAAGAGAAGCACAAGAATTTACTAAAAAATGCAATAGATAGGAATCGAACCTCAGACCATTAGAACACTCCACACGCTACTTTCCACCTTTACCAATAGACTCATTATGCTAGCAATATGCACACTTATTTCCTTAAGTCTTGATGCCCCTTACCTTCTCCACCTTAAGTGCATAAACACAAAAATTTACCTATAGTCTAACTTGAACACGGAACTTCCTAGAAGCCTCGTAATTTTCCAAAATCACCTTCTTAATAAGTCCAACTCGAAACAATGCCGTTCTTTTGTTCTCAAAAATTTTAAACACTCCTACGCCCAAGGCCCAATGGGCCCAATTCTACCAGGCCCAAATTTGGGTCATTATCTACCCTCCTTAAATAAATTTTGTCCTCGAAGTTTCCAACCAACTACTAAACGCACCGCTCAAATCACACCACTATGCTTTCGCTGTGCACTCTGATCTTAATAGCACTAATGTACTTTTAACATAATATTGAATCCTCTTTCACCCAACCAAACATCTAACCACAGAAGTAAGCAGTTATCTACCACTTATACCTAAAATTTTCTACCTTCAATCATCACGTCCAACCAAAACATACCTGACTTGATGGTGATGAAACAATTCCGAGCCTTATGCTCCTTAGACCCGCATCTCAAGCATGCTCCTGACCTCCTCCAGCATCTCCCGGATGACGCCTTCTGCAATAATCGCAAGCCGGAAAGTTTGGACATGCCTTAACACGTTTTACGGAACGAGACTGCGACCCAAAATAACCGCAATCTCTTTTCTTCTTACAGTCCATAGATCCAACTCGAAGTGCTTCACTGATTCCCTTAACCTCCTTCAATACCTCCTTAACTATCTGAGTCAGCTCATCAACCCCAGCTCGACCATGAGATCCCGTCTCAGCCACTGACGATGCCAGTGCCTCCCTTTCGGGCACATGCCTCGGTGCTGAAGATCTAGCCCTAGCACTTCGGCCTCTACCACGTCCACGTCTCCTAGCACTCATGTTCACTAAGTCTATTAAGAGTCTTATGAATCAGTATATTATTTAATGTTTATTAAACAATGTTTTATGGAGTATAGGAAGTAAAGTTGTTTTCGCAATACGCATCCTAAAGTCTCAATCTCTATAGTTTCAGCTCCTAAATCTAAAAGTTCTAAAGTATTTCTACAGTCAGACCACAATAATCAAAATCATAAAATGATAACATATACTTACTTGACTTGGTGCCGGATACCGTGGTGCCATACTTCCTTTAAAACATGCATGTATAATTTAAAATTTTAAACGGCTCTGAAAACGTTTTTTTGAACCCAAACCACAGCCGAGTTTTGCAACCAGACTCTGATACCATAAAATGAAACATCCCAAACCCGGCCTATGCGTTATGACCGGATCTGACATGTCACATGAGAAAAACATGTTAAATCCTTTTTTATTAATACTAAAATAGGTATTATTTTGTTATAGTCAAGAAAACAAGTTTGATTTGAAATATTTGATAAAGTACTACTAACCTCGAAGGTTGATTGATAAATCGTTAATTTGAATTGGAGATCTTATAAACCATGACTTTTGAAAATATTGTTGATAATTCGAGAGAAAATTTCCGAGTTAAAATATTAGTAAAAAGTTTGTTACGAAATCCATTTGTTAATCATTTTGGAAAATCTTTATTTAAATTTTTAGAAAAATTCCCATTTAAAACAATTTAAGCAAAGTAATAAGTACGTCAAACATAAAGCAAAATAAAATATTCCAGAGGCCTTATTACAACACAAAATACACCCAAAATAGTAAAAGTAATAAAGTGAACGGAAATAGAAATCTAAAGTTCAATAAAAACCATTTCTGAAGTATGGCCTCCATCGAGTCAACCACGGCCCAAGTCCACATCACTGAGCATTACCTGCAAGGGTTAAGGAAAATGGGTGAGTTACTAGAACTCAGTGTATAATCCCCTTACCGTTGCCCACTGGGCTTGAACCCATTCAGCAAAACTTGGGCCTGAGCCCATAAAGCATAATCTTTGGCCGAAGCCCATTTACATAACAGAACATCTATATATAAATGTCCAATGTATGCAACCCAACCCATCCTAGTAATCCATCCGCTACACACCACCCGTACCATCCATCACACCTGTGGGGATCAAGTCAACCCACCCCGCCAATCACACCAATCGCATGCAAGTTGCCATTTATAATATAATTACTGTGGCCATGCCACTGTTTCACGATGACACAAAGCCGTATTCACAATGGCACAAAGCCGTATTCACGATGGCACAAAGCTATATTCACGATGGCACAAACCCATATTCAGGTTGGCACATAGCCATTATTAGAATTTGTGGTAGAGCCACCGAAATCATAATGAAACATAATAATAAACATTTTTGTGGCAATGCCACCAGGCTACACTTCTCTTCAACATTTTTCCCAACCCATGCAAATATGTAAATGCAACATCCATAATAAAGCATAATATCCATATTTATAAACAAAAATCATTAATCAAGTAATTTATTATAGTAAATCGGTCCACTAAAGCATTCTAGCAATTCGGCCCATAGAGGCATTTTAGTAAATCGGCCCGTAGGGGCATTTTCGTAATTCAGCCCATAAGGGCATTTTTGTAATTCGAAAATTGTACCCACTAAGGGTAATTCGGTAATCTCGTAACCTAGGGGTATTTCGATAATTTACCTTCCAAGGGTATTTTGGTAATTTCGCAACCCATACTTACCTACTAATGTAGGGCATAACAATTGAATCTGTCCATCTGCGTCATATTGACTAAACTGACTATAACTCGAGTTAGGAAACTCGAAATTTAGATCTGTAAATTTTCCTTGAAACTAGACTCATATATCTTCTTATTAAAATTTTTCTAGAAATTTTGGCTTAGCCATTTAGTACATTGTATTCATTAAAGTTTCCCTTGTTTCACTGACCAACGGTTCTGACCTCTCTTGCCCGAAATTCATATATCTCACTGTACAGTTTTCAAATGTTACTCCCACTTGTTTCTATTGAAAGTAGGCTCACTAAGGAATCTATACATATAAATTATAACTTATAATTCACTTTTTATAATTTTAAATGATTTTTCCAAGACAGAATAGGGATCCACGAAGTCAATCAGAACCAATCTCACTAAAATTAAAATATCACAGAATATAAAATTCCTCTTCCTACTCTATTTCTTTCATATAAAAATAGACACCGTAAGATTTAATTCTATATCTTATACACTTTCTAATTCACTTTCTCCTATTTTTCGTAAATTTTCAAAATCACGTCACTGTTACTAACCAAAACAGTTTCATTGCAAAATATGGTTACTACTACGAATATAGGCACGCCCGAGTGACCACGGATGCCGGTTTTTGGTTTTTTTGATATTTCAACCGAATCACAGAAAATTTCATGCAAACATTCAGAGAGGTGTGAGATTACACACCATTTCAAACATGTATTCGGAAGGGTACGAGATTACAAACCTGATTTGGATTTCCTAAAGAACCACTCTTTGTTGACCCTAGAACAATACCAACCAAAAGTTATCCTCGGATTTCCAAAAGATTTCATACCCAATGCATTACTTACACTTGAATCACTTACCACTACGTGATCTCCCTCTACGGAGTCCCAATATTGAACCCCGCCTTCTGACTACCACCACACGCTCCTTTACTGCAACTGGTGTTAACGATCCTCACCCTTTGATTATCAAAAGAATCCGCAAAAGAGTATTTCGGCTTAACTTAACTCAGAGAAAAGTCAAATGGAAGAAAAGATTCGGCACAACAGCAAAACGTAAGAACCACTATTCGGTTTTTGGGACACACCATAATGGAAACCAAAAGATGAAAAGAATGGAATCAACCACTTGAAGATTATGAGGGAAAAAGAAGTAGGGGTTTCAGCCAAGAAGAGATTTGCAACACACGACTCAAGTTGTACTGGTTAGAATTGGATGAAAAGAGAGAAAAAATGAGTAGAAGGAACACTATAGAAGAAGAGGGAATTTCAGCAAGGAGGAAATGTAACCAAAAGAAACAGAATATTAGGTAAAGAAAAAGTGACCCAAAAAAGAATGTGAAAATACAAGGGAGAGCTAGAGAAATTCGGCTCCCCCTCCTACCAAAACCATGTATCATCTTTACCAAAAGATGAGTGTTGACCCCAAAATATTCTTTCCAAAACATCCTCCACATAATAGGCCAACATGTTCCCTTCTCTTACCTTTTTCCTTCATTTCTTTCCTTCATTTTCCCTAGTCTTCCTCCTTACCATATTCCTTAGCCATCTTTCCATCAATAAAAAAATGTCTTCCTTACCATAATAAAGTCATGGCCGACACATGGAAAAGAAGCACAAAAATTTACTCAAAAATGCAATAGATGGGGTTCGAACCTCAGACCATTAGTACACTCCACACGCGACTTTCCACCTTTACCAATAGACTCATTGTGCTAGCAATATGCACACTTATTTCATTAAGTCTTGATGCCCCTTACCTTGTAATATCCCGGGTTAGGGGCTATTTTGTTGTTGCATGTATTGCATGTATTTAATGTGCTGTGCTGCTATTTCGGTGTTTTAGGGGTTTAGTGGTAGGCTAGAAGTGTGCCTGAGTAGGTAGGAAAATTTTGATTTTTGGGCTTAGGTGGGAGGAGTTGGAAGAGCTGGGGTTTAAGAATTTTAATTGTGATTTCATTTCACAAATAAGGAGCTAGCTTAGTGGCAAGCATGCGCTACAAGGGGGAGCTTGGTGTGGCGTCATTTACATGTGGGGGAGGTCCAGTGTTCGAGCTGCAGAGTTCTCCTTTTGACTTCTTTTTGGGACGGCATGGAGGAGAGGTAGAAGGCTAGTGAAATTCTAACTTGGACCAAGTCTTCACATTCAAAAGGAGGGTGGAGAGCAATTGTAGGAGGGAGACTTGGTCTTGATGTTTGAATGTGTGGATGTGAGTGAATTGGGGGATGTGGCCGAATTTGTGGGTGTTGAAGGGGGTGTGTGGACGGTTTGGTATGGGGTTTGGGTAGTGCCGAATGTACCTTGGCATTTTGGGTGTTTTTCGGCAATGAAGCAATTGGTAAGCCACATTTTCTCTTTTTGTCAAAACTAACCGAAACTCTAAGGGTCTCTCTCATTTTTCTCTTTGAAGCCAAGAGTGCAAACACCTAGTTACCGAAATTGTTTTGTCCCTCTCAACCTTCTTGGTAGCCGAACACACCTTGTTTCTTTCTTTCTTTCTTCACTTGGGTAAACCGAAACAAGCTCTCTCTTCCTCTCATAATTTCTTTTACTCTCCTTTTGAAACACTAGTGCCGAATTTACATTGGCCTCTTAGCCGAATTTCCATTTTTCATTTCTCTCCTTTCTTGAAACACTTGAGCCGAATAATCCTTCAATCATTGACCGAATTCTTGCTTCTCTTAAACCACATCTATTTTTCTTACTATTTTCTTTTCTAGTTTGTAGCCGAACCCTCCCTTGTGCTGCCAAAATTTCCTCCTATCATTTGTTGCATTTTGGCCGAATATCAATCCCCTATCTAAGAATTTGCTGTAGCCGAATATTGGAGTGGGTGGACCTCTCGTGTGTGGGGTTCAATCGGGTTTGGAGTAAGGTGAGTGCTAGCCGAATATTCTCTTTCTTTTCTCACTCGTACTCTATCAATTTGGGTCTTGTTAAGAGCCGGTTATGGCAACTATGGTTAGGTGTGGTCTCTTATGATTGAACCGATTGTGTGATAGGGCAATCAGGGAATTCCAAGCAATCAGGTGGAGCCTTCTCCCTTTTGGTTAACCAATTCGGTAAGTGATGGTGATATAACGTTCATGGTTTATTCGTGATTTCGATTAAGTCAAGGGTGATTTGTGATTAACTGTTTTGATAGGGTGCCGATTGTTGAAGAAGAAACCACTGTGGGCTCAGATTTGGTAGGAAACCAAATCACCTTCAAGGTAAAGGATTGGAATTAATCCCTTTGAGTGTATATGTCTTTGGCCGAATGGTCTTAGATGCCTAACCCCTAATGTTGGCCGATTGTAGGAGCTAGTCGTTAAGGGGATTTAGATCGTTTTCGTTGGGGTTCTAGACTCGTATTTACCAGGTGTGTAAACTAACACACTTCTGTTTAGTAATATGATTGATAACCTGTGTGATGACTAATGAAACAGTGGTGACTGTTATGATACCCTAATGGGTATGTTTCTGGACTCGGGTAAGTCAGTCTCATTATGGTTATAAATTTACTGATGATTTACATGATACCATGGTTGTGGTTATATGTGACATGGGATATGAGATTAGATATATGGTATGATATGCATGATTGTATGACATGCATGATTGTATGATATGCATGATTACATGAGTATGGTATGTTGATGGGTGATACGAGAGGAGGGAGCAGTGATATATTGTGCTGACGAGCACCAGTGCTTTGGTAGCACAACTTTGTGACTTTGGGTCACCAGAGGTTTGGCACCTCCAGAGGTTTGGTACCTCAGCGTCTCGTCCCAGTGGCTCAGTACCACAGTGGGTTGGCCCCACGGATGATTATACGGGATTGACGCTAGTGATTTGGTATCACACGATGGGTTGGCCCCATCACCAGATTTGTGACTACGGTCACCAGTGCTTTGGTAGCACATTGTGTCTTTGGGACACCAGAGGTTTGGCACCTCATTGCGACTTGTCCCTGTGGTTTGACCACCGTGGGTTGGCCCCACTTGAGATATGGGATCGTCTGCTAGTGATTTGGTATCACACGATGGGTTGGCCCCATCATCATTGGATTTGTGACTTCGGTCACCAGTGCTTTGGTAGCACGTTGTGTCTTTGGGACACCAGTGGTTTGGTACCACAATGACGGATATTATGTCTTTGGGACACCAGTGTTTTGGTAACACATTGTGACTATATGTCACCAGTGGTTTGGCACCACCAGCGGTTTGGTACCACATGGGGTAGAAAAGGCGATATGGATGGTTAGGATGGGGTTGCATTAATTATGTTGCTATGTATGATGTGTGTTAGCATGTTGTTTTATCGGAAGCGGGATTTACACACTGAGTCACTCGACTCACCCTCTCCTTTGACATTTCAGGTGACTCGTAGACGCGGACAGGGAGCCGGGATGGACTCGGGGTGCATATGCCATGCTTAATAAAGTTTTACTCAGACTCTACTATTTGGGTACTTTAGTTTATTTACTTTTAATTGGGTTTTATTTTGGATTTGTAAAAGGCCTTTAAAGTTATGTTTTAGGTTGTTTATGCTTTAAGTTGATTCTAATATGCCTTAACAAAGTAACTTGGTATAAATTTTGCTAAAACTTGGAAAGATAATAATTTCAAAATCAGTACGCAATGTGTTTTTTAAACTATACCATCGGGTATCACACTAAGTCTTTATGCTAAACAAATACAAATGGTTTTCAATTCAACCTTGTATTTCTCCTAAGTCTAAAAATGTTTTAAGTAACATTAAGAAACTGTTGAGGTTTAAATGGCTTAAGCTCATTTTAACCACCCATTCTGGTTAAGATTTCAAAATCTCCGGGTTTCAAATACACCATCTGATTTCAAACAAGTTCACTCAAATTGTCTTCAAAAATGCACTGTGTTTTCTCACGGCTTTTAAACGAAAAATTTAACCTCTCAAAAATCGTTTTTCCCGTAACATACCAGATCCGGACATGGTGTCTTGTCCGGGTTTGGGGTGTTACAATTGTGGTATCAGAGCCAAGTTCAAAGGCTCGGCTGTGGGCCTGAGGCCCAAAATGATTTCAAAAAGATGTCTTAAGTGTTTTGGGTTTAAATATATGGTTTTGAAAGGCATGGCACCCAGTCTCCGGCACCAGTTCGCCCAGGTAAGTACCCCGTACTGCTGTTGTGATTTGATTGGATATGATATGATTTGATGACTAGCAATAGTATGCTACTTTAGAATTGAAACTGATAGGATTCTGTGAACTCGCGAGAACAAATCCTCTTTAATATTCATAAGACTTGCTTTCTAAACAAGTGGAATAAACACTGATGCATAAAATTCTTTAATCAGATACGTAGAAAGATTAGACATGAGCACTCGAGGCGGACGTGGTCGTAATACTCGTGGTAGAGGTAGGGGTAGAATGACAGTGTCTGAGCCCGTAGGATCTGGGTAGGGTTCAGAAAATGAGATACCGGTTCTGCCACCAACTGGAGGTGGTGAGTTCCAAGATCAGACTGGAGACGACGCAGTGTCACAAGCGATGCTGCGAGTGTTGGAAAGGGTAGCTGGGGCAGGTGGTGGTGCAGGAGTTAGGAAATCTGTTCCTGAGCGACTCCGGGCTAATGGGGCCGAATTCTTTCGAGGTGTATCTGGTGTTGCTCCTAGCACTGCTGAATATTGGCTGGAGGCAACTGAGCGGATCATGGATGATCTGGACTTAACGGCTGAAGAGAAGCTGAAGGGTATCGTATCGCTTCTCCGGGATGAGTCATACCAGTGGTGGCTCACGGTTCGGGACAGTGTGGCAGCAGAGTATCTGACATGGGATTATTTCAGAGCTGCATATCAAAAGAAGTACATCGGAGCCAGTTATATCGACTCCCAGAGAAAGGCATTCCTGAGGCTTGTTCAGGGGAGTAAATCTGTTTCTGAGTACGAGGCTGAGTTCCTGAACCTGAGTAGGTATGCCAGGGGCATTGTGGCCACTGAGCATGAGAGGTGTGTTCGTTTCGAGGATGGTCTGCGAGACGAGTTGAGACTGCTGATTGCTCCTCAGCAGGAGCTCGAGTTTGCTGTCTTGGTTGAGAAGGCTAAGGTAGCCGAGGGTGTTAAGGAGTCAGTGAGACAGAGCATGGACAGGAGTAGGCTTAAGAGGAGTTTTGGGTCTTCTGAATCGTCGGGTAATCCGCAGAAGAGGGCTAGATCGAGTGGGCCGAATCAGTCTGCTAGGTTTGTTGCTGCTAGACAGGGACCGCCGCAGTGTAATCAATGTGGGAAATCTCATTGGGGTGGTTGCTGGACTGGTGGGAAAGGTTGCTTTGAGTGTGGTTCTCTGGAGCATCGCATTAGGGACTGTCCGCGTAGGTTGGCTAGGATCCAGTCCGAGAGTCAGGGCCGTAATCAGTTCAGAGGTAATGGACCGCCACAGCAGAGGGGCCGTGGTAATGGCAGAAATGGTAATAGTTCTGGTCGGGGCCGTGGAGCACCGGGCAGAGGTGCGGGTAGTTCTGAGGCTAGGCAGCCTGGATTGGTATATACTGCGAGGCGCCGAGAGGAGGGCGACGCACCGGACGTCATAACCGGTACGTTCTTGATCTTTGGTTCTCCTTATACTGCTTTGATTGATGTGGGTTCAACGCACTCTTATGTTGCCAGTAGTATAGTAGAGACAATGGATTTAGACTCTGAGATATCTTCTAGGCGGATGACTGTGATTAGTCCTTTAGGTCACTCTGTAGTAGTAGATAACTGTTTAGAGAGGTACCCCTAGAACTCCAAGGGGTAGTGTTTGCTGCTGATCTGATGGAACTGCCGTTTGGGGAGTTCGATCTGATTCTTGGGATGGATTGGCTGGTTAAGTACCAAGCGAGGTTGGATTGCGCGGCCAAACGCATGGTTCTTAAGACGGTTGATGGTGATGAGGTGGCTATGATAGGTAATAGGAGGGATTACTTATCAAATGTGGTATCTGCTTTGGAAGCGGAGAAGATGGTCAGGAAGGGCTGCGAAGCGTATGTGGTTCATGTGTATGCCTTGGAGGCTAAAGAGTCTGCTGTTGAGAAGGTTCGTACTGTTAAGGAATTTGCTGATGTGTTTCCTGAGGAACTTCCGGGTTTGCCGCCAGATCGAGAGGTAGAGTTCGGGATAGATCTGTTACCTGGAACTGCGCCAGTGTCTATTGCTCCGTATAGGATGGCGCCAAAGGAATTGGTGGAGCTTAAGGCTCAGATCCAGGAGTTATTGGATCGAGGTTTTATCAGGCCAAGTGTTTCGCCGTGGGGTGCGCCGGTACTCTTTGTTAAGAAGAAAGATGGTACGATGCGGATGTGTATAGACTACCGCCAGTTAAACAAGCTGACGATTAAGAACAAGTATCCGTTGCCACGGATAGATGACTTGTTTGATCAGCTGAAGGGTGCAGCGGTATTCTCTAAGATTGATCTGAGGTCTGGGTACCATCAGTTGAAGGTTAAGGAGGCGGGTATCCATAAAACAGCGTTTCGGACTCGGTATGGGCACTACGAATTCCTGGTAATGCCGTTCGGGTTGACTAACGCACCGGCAGCGTTTATGGATATGATGAATAGGGTGTTTCAGCAGTATCTAGATCGGTTCGTGGTGGTTTTCATAGACGACATCTTGGTGTACTCAAGGACAGAGGAAGAGCATGATGCGCATTTGAGGGTGGTGCTGCAGATTCTGAGGGAAAAGCAACTCTATGCTAAGTTTAGTAAGTGCGAGTTCTGGCTTAGAGAAGTGACGTTTTTGGGTCATGTAGTGTCAGCAGAGGGGATTCGTGTAGATCCTCGTAAGGTTGAGGCAGTTTTGGATTGGAAGCCGCCTAGGTCAGTGGCTGAGATTCGTAGTTTTCTGGGTTTGGCCGGATACTACCGAAGGTTTGTCGAGGGTTTCTCGTTAATAGCAGCGCCGATGACTAAGTTGTTAAGGAAAGAGGTTCCGTTTATTTGGACTGAGAAACAGCAGGAAAGCTTCGATAAGTTAAAGAAGATCTTGACTGAGGCTCTAGTTTTAATTCAACCTGAGGCTGGTAAGGAATACACGGTCTACTGCGATGCATCACATACGGGATTGGGTTGTGTGCTGATGCAAGAAGGTAAGGTTGTGGCTTACGCTTCTCGACAGCTGAGGCCACACGAGGTCAACTATCCGACGCACGATTTGGAGCTAGCGGCTGTAGTTTTTGCCTTAAAGATTTGGAGGCACTACTTGTACGGAGAGAGATCGATAGTCTACACCGACCACAAGAGTCTGAAGTATCTACTGACTCAGAAGGATTTGAATTTGAGGCAGCGTAGATGGGTCGAATTGCTGAAAGATTACGACTGTTCAATCGAGTATCATCCAGGCAAGGCTAACGTGGTGGCAGACGCGTTAAGCCGTAAGGTTGTTTCGGACTTAAGAGCTTTGTTTGCCCATTTAAGCTTGTACGACGACGGAAGTATTTTGGCAGAGCTGCAGGTTAAGCCTACTTGGGTTGAGCAGATCAGAGAGAAACAGTTAGAGGATGAGGTTCTGAGTGCGCGAAGGTTGCAAGTGCAGGATGGTGGTTTGGAGGGTTACAGCTTGTCTAGTGATGAGGTGTTGTGTTTTCAGGGTAAGGCTTGTATGCCTAAGGATGTTGAGCTAAGGCAGAAGATTCTTCAGGACGCACATAGCAGTTCTCATGCTATGCATCCTGGAGGTAGCAAGATGTATAAGGATCTCAGGGAGCAGTTTTGGTGGCCTGGTTTGAAGAAAGAGGTGACGGAGTTTGTTGGGAAGTGTCTGACTTGTCAGCAGGTCAAGGCTGAACATCAGTTGCCGTCGGGTTTGCTTCAGCCTGTGAAGATTCCTCAGTGGAAGTGGGAAAGGATAACCATGGATTTTGTCAGTGGGTTACCGCTTACGCCAAGCAAGAAGGATTCAGTTTGGGTAGTGGTGGATCGTCTGACTAAATCAGCTCACTTTATTCCGGTGAGGGTTGACTACTCACTTCAGAAGCTAGCGAAGCTGTATGTGTCAGAGATAGTGAGGTTGCACGGTGTGCCAGTTTTGATAATCTCGAATAGGGATCCCAGATTTACGTCGAGGTTCTGAAAAGCATTGCATCAGGCTCTGGGTACTCGTTTGGATTTCAGCACGGCTTTTCACCCGCAGTCTGACGGTCAATCAGAAAGGGTTATTCAGATCTTAGAGGATATGCTGAGAGGTTGTGTCCTGGATTTTAGAGGTAGTTGGGAGGAGTTTCTACCATTAGCCGAGTTTGCCTACAACAACAGTTATCAAGCGAGCATCAAGATGGCACCGTATGAGGCGTTGTATGGTAGGAAGTGTCGCTCACCTACGTGTTGGACGGAGTTAGGTGAACGTCAGTTGTTGGGACCCGAGTTGGTTGCTGCGACCGAAGACAAGGTTAAGTTGATCCAAGCTAGATTAAAGGAAGCTTCAGACCGGCAGAAGTCTTATGCCGATCTTAAGCGAAGAGATATAGAGTTTGCTGTTGGGGATCGAGTTTTTCTGAAGGTCTCGCCTTGGAAGAAGGTCCTGAGGTTCGGGAAGAAAGGCAAGCTAAGTCCGAGGTTCATTGGGCCGTATAAGGTATTGAGGCGAGTTGGGCCAGTAGCGTATCAGCTTGAGTTGCCAGCAGAGCTTAGCCAGATTCATGATGTTTTTCATGTTTCGATGCTTCGGCGTTATCGCTCAGATCCGTCACATGTGGTAGCAGTGGAAGAGATCGAGGTGAATCCAGACTTGACTATGGAAGAAGAACCGGTGCAGATTCTTGATCGGGATGTGAAGGTTCTGCGTAGGAAGTCTGTACCTTTGGTTAAGGTACTTTGGCAGAATCATGGCATAGAAGAAGCGACGTGGGAACCCGAGGATACAATGAGACAGCAATACCCGCAACTCTTTTGACCAGGTAATTTCGAGGCCAAAATTATTTTTAAGGGGGGTAGAACTGTAATATCCCGGGTTAGGGGCTATTTTGTTGTTGCATGTATTGCATGTATTTAATGTGCTGTGCTGCTATTTCGGTGTTTTAGGGGTTTAGTGGTAGGCTAGAAGTGTGCCTGAGTAGGTAGGAAAATTTTGATTTTTGGGCATAGGTGGGAGGAGTTGGAAGAGCTGGGGTTTAAGAATTTTAATTGTGATTTCATTTCACAAATAAGGAGCTAGCTTAGTGGCAAGCATGCGCTACAAGGGGGAGCTTGGTGTGGCGTCATTTACATGTGGGGGAGGTCCAGTGTTCGAGCTGCAGAGTTCTCCTTTTGACTTCTTTTTGGGACGGCATGGAGGAGAGGTAGAAGGCTAGTGAAATTCTAACTTGGACCAAGTCTTCACATTCAAAAGGAGGGTGGAGAGCAATTGTAGGAGGGAGACTTGGTCTTGATGTTTCAATGTGTGGATGTGAGTGAATTGGGGGATGTGGTCGAATTTGTGGGTGTTGAAGGGGGTGTGTGGACGGTTTGGTATGGGGTTTGGGTAGTGCCGAATGTACCTTGGCATTTTGGGTGTTTTTCGGCAATGAAGCAATTGGTAAGCCACATTTTCTCTTTTTGTCAAAACTAACCGAAACTCTAAGGGTCTCTCTCATTTTTCTCTTTGAAGCCAAGAGTGCAAACACCTAGTTACCGAAATTGTTTTGTCCCTCTCAACCTTCTTGGTAGCCGAACACACCTTGTTTCTTTCTTTCTTTCTTCACTTGGGTAAACCGAAACAAGCTCTCTCTTCCTCTCATAATTTCTTTTACTCTCCTTTTGAAACACTAGTGCCGAATTTACATTGGCCTCTTAGCCGAATTTCCATTTTTCATTTCTCTCCTTTCTTGAAACACTTGAGCCGAATATTCCTTCAATCATTGACCGAATTCTTGCTTCTCTTAAACCACATCTATTTTTCTTACTATTTTCTTTTCTAGTTTGTAGCCGAACCCTCCCTTGTGCTGCCGAAATTTCCTCATATCATTTGTTGCATTTTGGCCGAATATCAATCCCCTATCTAAGAATTTGCTGTAGCTGAATATTGGAGTGGGTGGACCTCTCGTGTGTGGGGTTCAATCGGGTTTGGAGTAAGGTGAGTGCTAGCCGAATATTCTCTTTCTTTTCTCACTCGTACTCTATCAATTTGGGTCTTGTTAAGAGCCGGTTATGGCAACTATGGTTAGGTGTGGTCTCTTATGATTGAACCGATTGTGTGATAGGGCAATCAGGGAATTCCAAGCAATCAGGTGGAGCCTTCTCCCTTTTGGTTAACCAATTCGGTAAGTGATGGTGATATAACGTTCATGGTTTATTCGTGATTTCGATTAAGTCAAGGGTGATTTGTGATTAACTGTTTTGATAGGGTGCCGATTGTTGAAGAAGAAACCACTGTGGGCTCGGATTTGGTAGGAAACCAAATCACCTTCAAGGTAAAGGATTGGAATTAATCCCTTTGAGTGTATATGTCTTTGGCCGAATGGTCTTAGATGCATAACCCCTAATGTTGGCCGATTGTAGGAGCTAGTCGTTAAGGGGATTTAGATCGTTTTCGTTGGGGTTCTAGACTCGTATTTACCAGGTGTGTAAACTAACACACTTCTGTTTAGTAATATGATTGATAACCTATGTGATGACTAATGAAACAGTGGTGACTGTTATGATACCCTAATGGGTATGTTTCTGGACTCGGGTAAGTCAGTCTCATTATGGTTATAAATTTACTGATGATTTACATGATACCATGGTTGTGGTTATATGTGACATGGGATATGAGATTAGATATATTGGTATGATATGCATGATTGTATGACATGCATGATTGTATGATATGCATGATTACATGAGTATGGTATGTTGATGGGTGATACGAGAGGAGGGAGCAGTGATATATTGTGCTGACGAGCACCAGTGCTTTGGTAGCACAACTTTGTGACTTTGGGTCACCAGAGGTTTGGCACCTCCAGAGGTTTGGTACCTCAGCGTCTCGTCCCAGTGGCTCAGTACCACAGTGGGTTGGCCCCATGGATGATTATACGGGATTGACGCCAGTGATTTGGTATCACAAGATGGGTTGGCCCCATCACCAGATTTGTGACTACGGTCACAGTGCTTTGGTAGCACATTGTGTCTTTGGGACACCAGAGGTTTGGCACCTCATTGCGACTTGTCCCTGTGGTTTGACCACCGTGGGTTGGCCCCACTTGAGATATGGGATCGTCTGCTAGTGATTTGGTATCACACGATGGGTTGGCCCCATCATCATTGGATTTGTGACTTCGGTCACCAGTGCTTTGGTAGCACGTTGTGTCTTTGGGACACCAGTGGTTTGGTACCACAATGACGGATATTGTGTCTTTGGGACACCAGTGTTTTGGTAACACATTGTGACTATATGTCACCAGTGGTTTGGCACCACCAGTGGTTTGGTACCACACGGGGTAGAAAAGGCGATATGGATGGTTAGGATCGGGTTTCATTAATTATGTTGCTATGTATGATGTGTGTTAGCATGTTGTTTTATCGGGAGCGGGATTTACACACTGAGTCACTCGACTCACCCTCTCCTTTAACATTTCAGGTGACTCGTAGACGCGGACAGGGAGCCGGGATGGACTCGGGGTGCATATGCCATGCTTAATAAAGTTTTACTCAGACTCTACTATTTGGGTACTTTAGTTTATTTACTTTTAATTGGGTTTTATTTTGGATTTGTAAAAGGCCTTTAAAGTTATGTTTTAGGTTGTTTATGCTTTAAGTTGATTCTAATATGCCTTAACAAAGTAACTTGGTATAAATTTTGCTAAAACTTGGAAAGATAATAATTTCAAAATCAGTACGCAATGTGTTTTTTAAACTATACCATCGGGTATCACACTAAGTCTTTATGCTAAACAAATACAAATGGTTTTCAATTCAACCTTGTATTTCTCCTAAGTCTAAAAATGTTTTAAGTAACATTAAGAAACTGTTGAGGTTTAAATGGCTTAAGCTCATTTTAACCACCCATTCTGGTTAAGATTTCAAAATCTCCGGGTTTCAAATACACCATCTGATTTCAAACAAGTTCACTCAAATTGTCTTCAAAAATGCACTGTGTTTTCTCACGGCTTTTAAACGAAAAATTTAACCTCTCAAAAACCGTTTTTCCCGTAACATACCAGATCCGGACGTGGTGTCTTGTCCGGGTTTGGGGTGTTACATACCTTCTCCCCCTTAAGTGCATAAACACAAAAATTTACCTATAGCCTAACTTGAACCCGGAACTTCCTAGAAGCCTCGTAATTTTCCAAAATCACCTTCTTAATAAGTCCAACTCGAAATAATGTCGTTCTTTTGTCTTCAAAAATTTTAAACACTCCTATGCCCAAGGCCCAATGGGCCAATTCTACCAGGCCCAAATTTGGGTCGTTACAGACTATGGTTATTATGTGAAATGCAAAGTTGATATGTAAATGATGCATTTATTTTACTTTTTCAATAATTATTTTGCTAGATATTATGGAAATCATTGGGTGATAACCAAAATATGAAAATGTATGGAATGGGAAATTCTCGATTGAACCTTCGAAAACCCGAGAGATACAGACAATATGTAGCTAATCACATGAGTGATAAGGGACCTTCACCGTGTGCACAAGAAAGCTACGAGATGGCAAAATTTGATATGTAGCTAGGCCACATGGATTATAAGTGACTTTCACCATGTGTCCAAGAAAGCTACGGGATAATAATTTCATATGTAACTAGGTCACATGTGTAATACTGTGTGTATACCATATGTACAAGAAAGTTATGGGTTATAAGTAGCTAGGTCACATGAGTGGTTCCTAGTGTTGGACACCATGTAGACAAGAAAGCTACGAGATGGAATGGCTAGGTCACATGGGTGATAAGGGACCTTCACCATGTGTACAAGAAGTCGAATTATGTGTAGGACGAGCTATGTGCTGAGACCACCAAGTATAGGGCGTTTTCCGAAGGGGTTCAACGAGATAACTTACTAATGGTGATTGGTGAGATCATGTTATGAATAAGTGCAGGTGTGAATGTGACCAATGGAGAAATGTGGCAAATGTACATGTGAGCAAGTGTTTGTGTGAGCAAGGGTGCATGTGACCATGGGTGTATGTTCATAACGTGTTTGATATGTGATACGTGATTGAAATTGTGGTAAGGCTGATATGGTGTAAACGCCATTATGAGTACTCGTAAATATTGGTGATGATTATTCATTTGTATGGCTAGTATTGAACATGCTTGGTGTTATGTGTGCATATATGAAAGTAATATAAAGAAAACATGGGCGAGTAAAAGTTTTAGTAAAATAGATTGAAACAGCAGCAGTTATGGGATTTTGAAAAATCATCATAAATAATAGAAATTGAATTATATAATGAATGAGAGATTAAATTAAATCTTATTGAGTCTATTTTCACATAAAAGAAACGGTGTGAGTAAATAAAATTTCTATTATGAGATATTTAAATTTTGGTGAGATAGGGTCTGAATGGTTTCGAAAATCCCCTGTTCCAAATTTGTAAAATCACTAAAAATTGTATAAAAATGGTTATGGTGTGTAATTTATATTTTCAGAATCCTTGGTGAGTCTACTTTCGAGAGAGAAAACGGGAAGGTTATCCAATCTTTGTATAATGAGGAATTTTAATTTTAGTGAAGAGGTGTTAGAGCTATTGAACACCGAAATATGGGAATCTTTAATGAATAAACTGTATTGATTGGATAAACCAAAAATTCTGGAAATTTTATGGTAATAAGATATGTGAGTCTAGTTTCATGAAAAATTAATGGATCTTAATTTGGAGTTACGTAGTTCTAGATATAAATAATTTAACGACTGTGATTCGAGGAAAGAACTTAACTGGAATTTGAATAAATAGAAAGATTATGAAAATAGTTTGTTATCGCATTGCTTATTATTTTCATGCGAGTTTACTAAGCATAAAGCTTACTCCCTCCTTTCCATTTCTTTTAATTTTTTCAGGTCAGCTCAGGGTTGGAGATCGTCGGAGGCAGCATCACACTATCGAGCCATTATCCTTGGAGTATTGACATATGTATGTTAAATGTTTTCAAGTGAGTGGCATGTATAGGGACTTAATTTTTCTATGATGGATGTTGTTGTGATTAGTCAAATGTATTGGCTTATATTGATTTGTTGATTATAGCCATGAGATGTGGCTTATGATGATTTTGGCTTGTAAGCCTATTTGTCCATGGTATGTGTTAATGTCATATTATGTGGTATAAGTGATTAAACAGATGACAAGGTCAAATGTATGTGTGTGCATGTAAAGATGATAAAAAGGCTTGGAAGTTAGCCTAAGTCTTGACCACACGGGTAGAGACACGGTCGTGTGTCTCAGCGGTGTGGAGGACTCAGCCTCTGGCCATGGACGTGTGCCTTGGCCGTGTGCCCTTAAACGGTTGTTGATGTCAAGATCAGAGAGCTACACGAGCGTGTGACTCTCCAAAGCAAGAAAATTGGTTAAGTTGCCCAAAGATTTTCAAAGTTCTTAGTTTAGTCCCGAACCACCTTGATGTATGTTATAGGCTTCGAAGGCCTGTATAAGGGACGATATGCATGTATTTGAAAAGTTTTAATTTTGGGCGAAATTTGGTAACCGGATTTTGTATGATTGTGAATGTTTAAATCCGGTAACGCCTCGTACCCTGTCCCAGAGTTGGACACGGGTGAGGGGTGTTACAATGTAAGTACATATGACTATTGATAATGATGAATGCTTATAAGATGTTGCATACATGAATTTCGAGATAAGATCGACATAGTGTTAACATCCGAAATGTCCCGTACGAACCTAGGACTAGATAGGATTAACTATGTCATGACATAGGTGTCTGTTATGTTATATGATGTAAGACCACGTCTGGGACTTTGGCATTAATTCAAGATTTCGTGTAAGACCACATCTGGGACGTTGGCATCAATATGAGATTTACGTGTAAGACCATGTCCGGGACATTGGCATCGTATTGATTCGTGTAAGACCCTGTCTGGGACAGTGGCATCGATATTTGATTATATGCAAGACTACGTCTGCGACGTTGGCATTATACGACTGTTCCAAGCACTCTGCGTATACTAATAGATTCTGAACGGTTCAACGAGCAAGTCTAAGAAATGAATGAATATGTGAATTGTACATTCGTTTCAGATATGTTTGATAAGTACACATTGTGTGTATAAGAAGGTAAGTATTTTCTTAAACTTACCTAGTTGAATTATGTATATGAATATGAGAATGTAAATGTGTAATATGAATGGAAAAACTATGAGCTAATAAAGTATGTGCTGACATGCAAGATTAAAAGATGAATGGCTAAGTAAATGTGCCAAGAAGAATGATGATTATGAAATTGAACTAATAGTGATCACATATTGATTATATGTCTTGAATGCCTAAATGTTAAGTTTATTTGTATATGGCTTACTAAGCTTTTGAAAGCTTACTCTGTGTGTGTTTGCTCTATTTTATAGATCATCAAAGCTACTGAAGGCTCGACGACCGTCGATGATCGTCATCACACTACTCAAATTCATTTTGGTACTTTTGAAATGTGTATATATCTAAATATGGCATGTATAGGCTAGTTGTTTTGGATTAAGGTTGAAAAGTGTATAATTAGCCATGAGATGTGGCTACATAAGTGTTGATAATATGCATGAGTAAATATAAAATATGGTGTATGAATTGGTATGACTTGGTAACTATGAAGTGGTTATGTTAAAGGTAAGTATATGGATGAAATGTGAGTATGCATGTAACACCCCAAACCCGGACAAGACACCACGTCCGGATCTGGTATGTTACGGGAAAAACGGTTTTTGAGAGGTTAAATTTTTCGTTTAAAAGCCGTGAGGAACCACAGTGCATTTTTGAAGACAATTTGAGTGAACTTGTTTGAAATCAGATGGTGTATTTGAAACCCGGAGATTTTGAAATCTTAACCAGAATGGGTGGTTAAAACGAGCTCAAGCCATTTAAACCTCAACAGTTTCTTAATGTTACTTAAAACATTTTTAGACTTAGGAGAAATACAAGGTTGAATTGAGAACCATTTGTATTTGTTTAACATAAAGACTTAGTGTGATACACGATGGTATAGTTTAAAAACACATTGCGTACTGATTTTGAAATTATTATCTTTCCAAGTTTTAGCAAAATTTATACCAAGTTCCTTTGTTAAGGCATATTAGACTCAACTTAAAGCATAAACAACCTAAAACATAACTTTAAAGGCCTTTTACAAATCCAAAATAAAACCCAATTAAAAGTAAATAAACTAAAGTACCCAAATAGTAGAGTCTGAGTAAAACTTTATTAAGCATGGCATATGCACCCCGAGTCCATCCCGGCTCCCTGTCCGCGTCTACGAGTCACCTGAAATGTCAAAGGAGAGGGTGAGTCAAGTGACTCAGTGTGTAAATCCCGCTCCCGATAAAACAACATGCTAACACACATCATACATAGCAACATAATTAATGCAACCCGATCCTAACCATCCATATCGCCTTTTCTACCCCGTGTGGTACCAAACCACTGGTGGTGCCAAACCACTGGTGACATATAGTCACAATGTGTTACCAAAACACTGGTGTCCCAAAGACACAATATCCGTCATTGTGGTACCAAACCACTGGTGTCCCAAAGACACAACGTGCTACCAAAGCACTGGTGACCGAAGTCACAAATCCAATGATGATGGGGCCAACCCATCGTGTGATACCAAATCACTAGCAGACGATCCCATACCTCAAGTGGGGCCAACCCACGGTGGTCAAACCACAGGGACAAGTCGCAATGAGGTGCCAAACCTCTGGTGTCCCAAAGACACAATGTGCTACCAAAGCACTGGTGACCGTAGTCACAAATCTGGTGATGGGGCCAACCCATCGTGTGATACCAAATCACTGGCGTCAATCCCGTATCTCACAAGTGGGGCCAACCCACGGTGGTGTTAACCACAGGGACGAGACGCTGAGGTACCAAACCTCTGGAGGTGCCAAACCTCTGGTGACCCAAAGTCACAAAGTGTGTTACCAAAACACTGGTGCTCGTCAGCACAAAATATCACTGCTCCCTCCACTCGTATCACCCATCCACATACCATACTCATGTAATCATGCATATCATACAATCATGCATATCATGCCAATATGTCTAATCTCATATCCCATGTCACATATAATCACAGTCATGGTAACATATAGATCATCATTAAACTCATAATAATAATACTGACTTACCCGAGTCCAGAATCATACCCATTAGGGTATCCTATCAATCATCACTGTTTCATTAATTATCACACAGGTTATCAATCATATTACTAAACAGAAGTGTGTTAGTTTACACACCTGGTAAATACGAGTCTAGAACCCCAACGAAAACGATCTAAATCCCCTTAACGACTAGCTCCTACAATCGGCCAACATTAGGGGTTAGGCATCTAAGACCATTCGGCCAAAGACATATACACTCAAAGGGATTAATTCCAATCCTTTACCTTGAAGGTGATTTGGTTTCCTACCAAATCCGAGCCCACAGTGGTTTCTTCTTCAACAATCGGCACCCTATCAAAACAGTTAATCACAAATCACCCTTGACTTAATCGAAATCACGAATAAACCATGAACGTTATATCACCATCACTTACCGAATTGGTTAACCAAAAGGGAGAAGGCTCCACCTGATTGCTTGGAATTCCCTGATTGCCCTATCACACAATCGGTTCAATCATAAGAGACCACACCTAACCATAGTTGCCATAACCGGCTCTTAACAAGACCCAAATTGATAGAGTACGAGTGAGAAAAGAAAGAGAATATTCGGCTAGCACTCACCTTACTCCAAACCCGATTGAACCCCACACACGAGAGGTCCACCCACTCCAATATTCGGCTACAGCAAATTCTTAGATAGGGGATTGATATTCGGCCAAAATGCAAAAAATGATAGGAGGAAATTTCGGCAGCACAAGGGAGGGTTCGGCTACAAACTAGAAAAGAAAATAGTAAGAAAAATAGATGTGGTTTAAGAGAAGCAAGAATTCGGTCAATGATTGAAGGAATATTCTGCTCAAGTGTTTCAAGAAAGGAGAGAAATGAAAAATGGAAATTCGGCTAAGAGGCCAATGTAAATTCGGCACTAGTGTTTCAAAAGGAGAGTAAAAGAAATTATGAGAGGAAGAGAGAGCTTGTTTCGGTTTACCCAAGTGAAGAAGGAAAGAAAGAAACAAGGTGTGTTCGGCTACCAAGAAGGTTGAGAGGGACAAAACAATTTCGGTAACTAGGTGTTTGCACTCTTGGCTTCAAAGAGAAAAATGAGAGAGAGACCCTTAGAGTTTCGGTTAGTTTTGACAAAAAGAGAAAATGTGGCTTACCAATTGCTTCATTGCCGAAAAACACCCAAAATGCCAAGGTACATTCGGCACTACCCAAACCCCATACCAAACCGTCCACACACCCACTTCAACACCCACAAATTCGGCCCCATCCCCCAATTCACTCACATCCACACATTCAAACATCAAGACCAAGTCTCCCTCCTACAATTGCTCTCCACCCTCCTTTTGAATGTGAAGACTTGGTCCAAGTTAGAATTTCACTAGCCTTCTACCTCTCCTCCATGCCGTCCCAAAAAGAAGTCAAAAGGAGAACTCTGCAGCTCGAACACTGGACCTCCCCCACATGTAAATGACGCCACACCAAGCTCCCCCTTGTAGCGCATGCTTGCCACTAAGCTAGCTCCTTATTTGTGCAATGAAATCACAATTAGAATTCTTAAACCCCAGCTCTTCCAACTCCTCCCACCTAAGCCCAAAAATCAAAATTTTCCTACCTACTCAAGCACACTTCTAGCCTACCACTAAACCCCTAAAACACCGAAATAGCAGCACAGCACATTAAATACATGCAATACATGCAACAACAAAATAGCCCCTAACCCGGGATATTACAATGCATGTTGATCAAAGAAGAGGATATATGAAAGGTAAATGTGGATGAATCATGCTTGAATGCATATGTGTTTTAGTTGTACAAATTGGCATGATTAGTATTGTAATTTTTTGTGGAGATTTGATGATTAATTTGGTATGTTTTTGGTTACCAAATGTGCATGAAATGAATTGGTAATTTGCTTATAGGGATTGACCCTTGTGTGGGTGGCACTTTGGCCTTGCAAATGGCCTGTTTTGCCAACACTGCCATGGCACACGGGCGTGCCTAGCTACCGTGTGATTAAGTCAATGTCTAGCCTAATACTACATGGCCATGACACGAGCGTGTCAACTAGTCGTGGGTATAAGTCAGTAGCCAGCCCAAGTGTGCACGGCCATGGCACACGGACGTGCCTAGTAGCCGTGTGTATAAGACAGTAATTATCCTAAGAGTACACAGTCATAGCACACGGCCGTGTCTGGTGACCGTGTGGATAAGTCAGTATTCATGTTTGATTTGGCATGGCCAGGACACATGGGTGTGTCCAGTAGTCGTGGGAGTCACACGGCCTGCCCACACGGGCGTGTTACCTCTGTAACTTAAAAAAGTTTTTAAATTTTCGAAAGTTTCCATATGTGTTTGGTTTAGTCTTGACCCTACTCTAAAGCATGATTAAGGTCTCGATTACCAGTATAAGGGACACTTTGATTGTGATTGATGAATGGTTGTATGAAATATCTGTAAAAGTTTCCGATCTATTGGGTAATGCCTTTAACCGTAATTCAATGACGGATACGGGTTAGGGGTGTTACATGCTCGCCTCCCTTAGGTACGATCCTCAGAGTACTTACCTACTTCGTTGTAACTATATTACAATTTGACCCGTATACTTGCAGATATTGCCTTTCATATCTTTTGTGAATGACTTCTACTCTGGACATTGATACGTCTAGAGGCAGTCAAGAAGGCATTGTCATTGTTATTTCAGTTTCTTTTTCAGTGTGTATAAATAAATTGATTAATAATAAAGTCCTAAGAATAACATGATCATTTTTAAAAAGGTCATTAGTCAAGTATTATTGTGGGCTGGGACAATGACAATGCATTGAGACTAATGTGTAGTTGATTGATGACAAAGTGTTGTCATTAACATAAGGATGTCAAAATCGATACATGAGTATGTGTTGGAGAATAACATATTGGACTGACCCGCTATGAGTATGGTTCTTGAAATTATTATGTAAGAGTCACAACATTACTCATAGTGAAAACTATGTATATGATCTTCAACCTTTGGATCATCATTGTCCCAACATAGTGAGTTGTATATTTTGACAAAATCAAACGTCTACCATAACAGGTTATGTAACGGCCCGAATTTTGGGCCTAGATGAATTGGGCTTTGGGTCTCATAACTTTTTTTAAGCAAGAAAATGACAAATGACATGTTGGCTTTAAGGGTTTAATAAACTTGGAGTGTCTAAGAGTGTTGGAGAAGTTCTGGGTTCGAACTTTGAGGAGAAGGAATTTTTAATTAATTATTAAAGGAACCAGGGAGGTGAGTAGTTGGGCTTTTAAATAAAAATAGGGAAAATGACATCAAAGAGCCTTTTGGTGGAGTGGCTAAGTGACGCCACTTGGGGTATAGGAAGGTGGCGTTATGGGCTAGCAAGGAGATCCTAGGTTCGAATCCTAGCTTAGTATTTTTAGGAGTTTAATTTTGGCCTTCTAGAAGGTTGGAAGTGGTGTGATGATGGACTCTAAGGAGAGTGATCAGAAGAGAAAAGTTAGGAAGGGATTGAGGAGCTTATCGTGGAGAAAAATTAGGAGATGAGATATGTGGAAAAGGTTGAGCCAAATTGGGAATTTGGGGATAGGAAATTCGGCTATAGGCTATAAATAGGTGTCGATTTTGGGGTTCTAGGCTAATGCCAAATTCTTTCTTTTTATTTTGCCGAAAACTACTTTTCTCTCCAAATACCTGAAAGCCGAAATCCCTTATTCTTCTTCTATTTTGCACCGATTTCCTCCCTTCCTTCTCATCAAACTCTTTTCTTTCCTTTGCTTCTAGTCTATTTCTTTTGTGCCGAATATTCTTGGTCCCTAAAGTCTAGTATTCCTTTTTGCCGAATCCTTTATGTACCACCCTTTTTCTTCCACAATTTGATCAAAGCAATCCTTTTTTTTGTTCAGTTACTTAACTGAATATTCATTCTCTCCCTCTTTCAAATCTTTTATTCTCCTCGCGTTGGCTAAATCTTCTGGGACTAGCTATTGCATTCATTTGGCCGATTGATAAGGAATTTACGATGAGCAAAGGGGGATCTAGTAAAGTGTTAGTAAAGATGCCAACTGAGTGTGAGCAAGTGACCACTACTCCCAAGTTTAAGCAACGTAAGGTGTCAGCGGTTCGGGGCTTTCTGCCTGGATGCGGAAGGGGGACTACTGTAACACCCCAAACCCGGACAAGACACCACGTCTGAATCTGGTATGTTACGGGGAAAAACGTTTTTGAGAGATCAGATTTTTCGTTTAAAAGCAGGGTGAAAACATAGTGATCTTGAAGAAAATTGGAGTAGGCTTGTTTGAAAACAAATGGTGTATTTGAGACCCGGAGATTTTGAAAACTTATCCAAAGTACATAGTTAAAAACGAGTTGATTTCATTTAATAATTCCAATAGTTTCTTAGTGCTACTTTAAAACATTTTTGACTTAGTAGAAAATCGAGTTTGAGTTGAAAATCATTTGAGTTTACGTTATAACAAAACATAGTGAGATACCCGATGGTATAGTTTAAAACACATTGCGTTATAGTTTTGAAAACATTATCTTTCCAAATTTTTAGTAAAATTTCATACCAAGTTATTTTGTTAAGCATGTTAAGAATCTAATTAAAACTTAACCATCATAAAACATAAATTAAAGGCCTTTTACAAATCCAAATTAAAACCCAAATAAAAATAAATAAGCTATAGTACCCAAATTGGATAGTCTGAGTAAAACTTTATTTAGCATGGCATGAGCACCCCGAGTCCATCCCGGCTCCATGTCCGCGTCTACGAGTCACCTGAAATGTCAAAGGAGAGGGTGAGTCGAATGACTCAGTGCCTAAATCCCGCTCCCGATAAATCAACATGCTAACACACATCATTCATAGCAACATAATTAATGCAACCCGTTCCTAACCATCCGTATCACCTTTTCTACCCCGTGTGGTACCAAACCACTGGTGGTGCCAAACCACTGGTGACCCAAAGTCATGATATCCATAAGTGTGGTGCCAAACCACTGGTGACGTATAGCCACAATGTGTTACCAAAACACTGGTGACCGAAGTCACAAATCCATTGATGGGGCCAACCCATCGTGTGATACCAAATCACTAGCAGACAATCCCATATCTCAAGTGGGGCCAACCCACGGTGGTGTCAAACCACAGGGACGAGTCGCAATGAGGTGCCAAACCTCTGGTGTCCCAAAGAAACAATGTGGTACCAAACCACTGGTGACCGTAGTCACAATAATCGAGTAATGGGGCCAACCCATCGTGTGATACCAAATCACTGGCGTCAATCCCGTATAATCAACTGTGGGGCCAACCCACCGTGGTACTAAGCCACTGGGACGAGACGCTGAGGTGCCAAACCTCTGGTGACCCAAAGTCACAAAATATCACTGTGGTACCAAACCACTGGAGGTGCCAAACCTCTGGTGTCGCAAAGACACAGTGTCCCAAAGACACGGATATCATCATATCCTCCCTCCACTCATATCACCCATCATCATGCCATACTCATATGGTCATGCATATCATACAGGTCATACATATCATGCTATCATGTTTAACATCATATCCCATATCACGTACATCCATAATCATGGTACCACATAGATCATCAGTAAACTCAAAACAATACTGACTTACCCGAGTCCAAGATCATACCCAAAAAGGGTATCATATCAATCCATCAAACTGCCATGATTCTAATAGGCAAACAGGATTAATAATAATATCACTAAGTATGGGTGTGTTAGTTACACACCTGGTAAATACGAGTCTAAAAAATCCCGACGAAAACGATCTAAGTCCCTTGATTACTTGCTCCTAGAATCGACCAAACATAGGGGTTAGGCATCTACAACATTCGGCCAATGCTAACAAACCAAAGGGGTTAATATCGAACCCTTACCTTACTCTTGTGAATGGTTTGGTTTCCAACCAACCCTCGAACCAACAGTGGTTCTCCTTCCAACAATTGACCAACCCCTAAAAGAAAACAGTTAAACCTTAATAATCTTGACTCAATCGAGATCAAACGATTGAACGATCAATGATAATACCAATCACTTACCACAACCACTGCCTACCAATCGGTTCAAAGGGTTGAAGACTCTTCTTGGCTACTTTACAATATCCAAAGACCCTAACACAAGATGATTAACAACAGGTTAATATCCTTCCAACCACCACCAAACATAAGCTTTTAATCCAACCAAATTCAATATAGAACTAGAGAAGATGGACATGGCCATTCGGCCAAACACTTACCCCAACACCAACAAAGATTCGGCCAACACCACACTAGGAGGGAATGGAGATTTGGCCTTACTCACAAAAGAGAACACAAGAAAACTGGAGAAAAGGAGGGGTTGATATTCGGCCAAGACTTCAAAAGAAGAAAAAGGAAATTCGACTTTAGGTGTTTAACACCCTTGAATTCAGCTACAAACTAGAAAAGAAAATAGTAAAAGAAATAGATGTGGTTTAAGAGGAGAAAGAATTCGGTCAATGGTTGAAGAGATATTCGGCTCAAGTGTTTCAAGAAATGGGAGAAAATAAATGGAAATTCGGCTAAGAGGGCAATGTGAATTCGGCACTAGGTGTTTCTAAAGGAGAGTAAAAGGAATTATGAGAGGAAAAGAGAGCTTGTTTCGGTTTACACAGGTGAAGAGAGAAAGAAAGAAAACAAGGTGTGTTCGGCTACCAAGAAGGTTGAGAGGGACAAAACAATTTCGGCAACTAGGTGTTTGCACTTTTGGCTTCAAAGAGAAAAATGAGAGAAACCCTTAGAGTTTCGGTTTGTTTTGACAAAAAGAGAAAATGTGGCTTACCAATTGCTTCATTGCCGAAAAACACCCAAAATGCCAAGGTACATTCGGCACTACCCAAACCCCATACCAAACCGTCCACACTCCCACTCCAACACCCACAAATTCAGCCACATCCCCCTATTCACTCCCAACCATAATTTCAAATAAGTTTGAACAAGTCATCTTCCACTAATTGCTCTCCACCATCCAAGTCACCACTTGACCAAGTCCATGGTAGAATTCAAGTTGCTCTCAACCTCTTCCTCCATGCCGTCCAAAATGAGTGACAAAAATAGGGGACTCTGCAGCTCGAACACTAGACCTCCACCACATGTAGATGACGCCACACCAAGCTCCCCAAGTAACGCATGCTTTGCCACTAAGCTAACTCCTCTTTTGTGCAATAAAACACCAAAGAAAACCCTTATACCCCAGCTCCAACAGCTCCCCTGACTTAACACCCAAAAACCAAATTTTCCCATTCCCTCAGGCACACTCCTAGCCCACAACCAAGCCCCCAAAACATAAAAATAGCAACATAGCACACTGAACACATGCAATAACATGCAACAACAAAATTGCCCCTAACCCGGGATATTACAGTTCTACCCCCCTTAAAAATAATTTCGACCTCGAAATTACCTGATCAAAAGAGTTGCGGGTATTGCTGTCTCATCATATCCTCGGGTTCCCACGTGGCTTCTTCTACGCCATGATTCCGCCAAAGTACCTTAACCAAAGGCACAGACTTCTTACGCAGAACCTTCACATCCCGATCAAGAATCTGCACAGGTTCTTCCTCCATAGTCAAATCTGGACTCACCTCGATCTCTTCCACTGCTACCACATGTGACGGATCTGAACGATAACGTCGAAGCATCGAAACGTGAAATACGTCGTGAATCTGACTAAGCTCTGTTGGCAACTCAAGCTGATACGCTACTGGTCCCACTCGTCTCAATACCTTATACGGCCCAATGAACCTCGGACTTAGCTTGCCTTTCCTTCCGAATCTCAACACCTTTTTCCAAGGTGAAACCTTCAGAAAAACTTGATCCCCTATAGCAAACTCTATGTCTCTCCACTTAAGATCGGCATAAGACTTTTGCCAGTCCGAAGCTTCCTTTAATCGAGACTGAATCAACTTAACCTTATCTTTAGTCTCAGCAACTAACTCTGGTCCCAACAACTGACGTTCACCTAACTCCGTCCAACATGTAGGTGAGTGACACTTCCTACCATACAACGCCTCATACGGTGCCATCTTGATGCTCGCTTGGTAACTGTTGTTGTAGGCAAACTCAGCTAATGGTAGAAACTCCTCCCAACTACCTCTGAAATCCAGGACACAACCTCTCAGCATATCCTCTAAGATCTGAATAACCCTTTCTGATTGACCGTCAGACTGCGGGTGAAAAGCCGTGCTGAAATCCAAACGAGTACCCAGAGCTTGATGCAATGCTTTCCAGAACCTTGACGTAAACCTGGGATCCCTATCCGAGATTATCGAAACTGGCACACCGTGCAACCTCACTATCTCTGACACATACAGCTTCGCTAGCTTCTGAAGTGAGTAGTCAACCCTCACCGTAATAAAGTGAGCTGATTTAGTCAGACAATCCACCACTACCCAAACTGAATCCTTCTTGCTTGGCGTAAGCGGTAATCCACTGACGAAATCCATGGTTATCCTTTCCCACTTCCACTGAGGAATCTTCACAGGCTGAAGCAAACCTGACGGCAACTGATGTTCAGCCTTGACCTGCTGACAAGTCAGACACTTCCCAACAAACTCTGTCACCTCTTTCTTCAAACCCGGCCACCAAAACTGCTCTCTAAGATCCCTATACATCTTGCTACCTCCAGGATGCATAGCATAAGGACTGATATGTGCGTCTTGAAGAATCTTCTGCCTTAGCTCCACATCTTTAGGCATACAAGCCTTACCTTGGAAACACAGAACCTCATCACTAGACAAGCTGTAACCCTCCAAACCACCATCCTGCACTTGTAACCTTCGCGCACTCAGAACCTCATCATCTAACTGTTTCTCTCTGATCTGCTCAACCCAAGTAGGCTTAACCTGCAGCTCTGCCAGAATACTCCCGTCGTCATACAAGCTCAAATGGGCAAACAATGCTCTTAAGTCCGAAACAACCTTACGGCTCAACGCGTCTGCCACCACGTTAGCCTTGCCCGGATGATACTCAATCGAACAGTCGTAATCTTTCAGCAACTCAACCCATCTGCGCTGCCTCAAATTCAAATCCTTCTGAGTCAGAAGATACTTTAGACTCTTATGATCTGTGTAGACTATCGATCTCTCTCCGTACAAGTAATGCCTCCAAACCTTTAAGGCGAAGACCACAGCCGCTAGCTCCAAATCATGCATCGGATAGTTGACCTCATGTGGCCTTAGCTGCCGAGAAGCGTAAGCCACAACCTTACCTTCTTGCATCAGCACACAACCCAATAGACTGTGTATTCCTTACCAGCCTCAGGTTGAATCAAAACCGGAGCCTCAGTCAAAATCTTCTTTAACTTATCGAAGCTTTCCTGCGGTTTCTCAGTCCATAAAAACGGAACTTCTTTCCTTAATAACTTGGTCATCGGCGCTGCTATCAACGAGAAACCCTCAACAAACCTTCGGTAGTATCCGGTCAAACCCAGAAAACTCTGAATCTCAGCCACTGACTTAGGCGGCTTCCAATCCAAAACTGCCTCAATCTTACGAGGATCTACCCGAATCCCCTCAGCCGACACTACATGACCCAAGAAAGTCACTTCTCTAAGCCAGAACTCGCACTTACTGAACTTAGCATAGAGCTGCTTTTCCCTCAAAATCTGCAACACCACTCGCAAATGCGCATCATGCTCTTCCTCTGTCCTTGAGTACACTAAGATGTCGTCTATGAAAACCACAACGAACTGATCCAGATACTGCTGAAACACTCTATTCATCATATCCATAAACGCTGCCGGTGCGTTAGTCAACCCGAACGGCATTACCAGGAATTCGTAGTGCCTATACCGAGTCCGAAACGCTGTTTTATGGATATCAGCCTCCTTAACCTTCAACTGGTGATACCCAGACCTCAAGTCAATCTTTGAAAATACCGCAGCACCCTTTAGCTGATCAAACAAATCATCTATCCGTGGCAACAGATACTTGTTCTTAATCGTCAGCTTATTCAACTGGCGGTAATCTATGCACATCCGCATTGTACCATCTTTCTTCTTAACAAAAAGTACCGGCGCACCCCACGGCGAAACACTTGGCCTGATAAAACCTCGATCCAATAACTCCTGGATCTGAGCCTTAAGCTCCACCAATTCCTTTGGCGCCATCCTATACGGAGCAATAGACACTGGCGCAGTCCCGGGTAATAGATCTATCCCGAACTCTACCTCGCGATCTGGCGGCAAACCCGGAAGCTCCTCAGGAAACACATCAGCAAATTCCTTAACAGTACGAACCTTCTCTACAGCAGACTCTTTAGCCTCCAAGGCATACACATGAACTACATACGCTTCACAGCCCTTCCTGACCATCTTCTCCGCCTTCGGAGCAGATACCACATTAGACAGGTAATCTCTCCTATTACCTATCATGGCCACTTCATCACCCTCAATCGTCTTAAGAACCATGCGCTTAGCCGCGCAATCCAACCTCGCCTGGTACTTGACCAACCAATCCATCCCAAGAATCAGATCGAACTCCCCAAACGGCAGTTCCATCAGATCAGCAGCAAACACTACCCCTTGGAGTTCTAGGGGTACCTCTCTAAACAGTTTATCTACTACTACAGAGTGACCTAGAGGTCTAATTATAGTCATCTGCCTAGAAGATATCTCAGAGTCTAAATCCATGGTCTCTACTATACTACTGGCAACATAAGAGTGCGTCGAACCCACATCAATCAAAGCAGTATAAGGAGAACCAAAAATCAAAAACGTACCGATTATGATGTCCGGTGCGTCGCCCTCCTCTCGGTGCCACGCAGCATACACCAAACCAGGCTGTCGGGCCTCAGAACTACCCGCACCTCTGCCCGGTGCTCCACGGCCCCGACCAGAACTATTACCACCTCTGCCATTACCACGACTCCTCTGCGGTGGCGGTCCATTACCTCTGAACTGATTACGGCCCTGACTCTCAGACTGAATCCTGGTCAACTTACGCGGACAGTCCCTCACACGGTGCTCCAGAGAACCACACTCAAAGCAACCCTTTCCTCCAGTCCAGCAACCACCCCAATGATATTTTCCACACTGATTGCACTGCGGCGGTCCCTGCCTAGCAGCAACAAACCTAGCAGGTTGATTCGGCCCACTCGGTCTAGCCCTCTTCTGCGGATTACCCGACGACCCAGAAGACCCAAAGCTCCTCTTATACCTATTTCTGTCCATGCCCTGCCTCACTGACTCCTTAACACCCTCGGCTACCTTAGCCTTCTCAACTAAGACAGCAAACTCGCGCTCCTGCTGAGGAGCAATCAGCAGTCTCAACTCGTCTCGCAGACCATCCTCGAAACGAACACACCTCTCATGCTCGGTGGCCACAATGCCCCTGGCATACCTACTCAGCTTCAAGAACTCAGCCTCGTACTCAAAAACAGATTTACTCCCCTGAACAAGCCTCAGAAATGCCTTTCGCTGGGAGTTAATATAACTAGCTCCAATGTACTTCTTTTGATATGCAGCCCTGAAATAATCCCATGTCAGATCCTCTGCTGCCACACTGTCCCGAACCGTGAGCCACCATTGGTATGACTCATCCCGAAGCAGCGATACAATGCCCTTCAGCTTCTCTTCAGTAGTCAAGTCCAGATCATCCATGATCCACTCAGTTGCCTCCAGCCAATACTCAGCAGTGCTGGGAGCAACACCAGATACGCCTCGAAAGAATTCAGCCCCGTTAGCCCGGAGTCGCTCAGGCACGGATTTCCTAACTCCTGCACCACCGCCTACTCCAGCTACCCTTTCCAACACTCGCAGCATCGCATGTGACACTGCGTCATCCCCGGTCTGATCTTGAAACTCACCACCTCCAGCTGGTGACGAAACCGGTATCTCATTTTCTGACCCCTGACCAGATCCTACGGGCTCAGAAACTGTCATCCTACCCCTACCTCTACCACGAGTATTACGACCACGTCCGCCTCGAGTGCTCATGTCTAATATCTCTACGTATCTGATTTAAGAGTTTTATGCATCAGTATTTATTCCACTGTTTTAAAGCAAGTCTTATGAATATTTAGGGAGATTTGTTCTCGCAAGTTCACAGAATCCTATCAGTTTCAATCTCTAAAGTACTATACTATTGCTAATCATCAAATCACATTACATCCCACAAATCACAAGCATCAGTAAGGAGTACTTACCTGGGCGAACTGGTGCCAGAGACTCGGTGCCATGCCTTTCAAACCATATATTTAAACCCAAAACACTTAAGACAACTTTTTGAAAACATTTTGGGCCTCCGGCCCACAGCCGAGCCTTTGAACCTGGCTTTGATACCACAATTGTAACACCCCAAACCCGGACAAGACACCACGTCCGAATCTGGTATGTTACAGGGAAAAACGTTTTTGAGAGATCAGATTTTTCATTTAAAAGCGGGGTGAAAACATAGTGATCTTGAAGAAAATTGGAGTAGGCTTGTTTGAAAACAAATGGTGTATTTGAGACCCGGAGATTTTGAAAACTTATCCAAAGTACATAGTTAAAAACGAGTTGATTTCATTTAATAATTCCAATAGTTTCTTAGTGCTACTTTAAAACATTTTTGACTTAGTAGAAAATCGAGTTTGAGTTGAAAATCATTTGAGTTTACGTTATAACAAAACATAGTGAGATACCCGATGGTATAGTTTAAAACACATTGCGTTATAGTTTTGAAAACATTATCTTTCCAAATTTTTAGTAAAATTTCATACCAAGTTATTTTGTTAAGCATGTTAAGAATCTAATTAAAACTTAACCATCATAAAACATAAATTAAAGGCCTTTTACAAATCCAAATTAAAACCCAAATAAAAATAAATAAGCTATAGTACCCAAATTGGATAGTCTGAGGAAAACTTTATTTAGCATGGCATGAGCACCCCGAGTCTATCCCGGCTCCATGTCCGCGTCTACGAGTCACCTGAAATGTCAAAGGAGAGGGTGAGTCGAATGACTCAGTGCATAAATCCCGCTCCCGATAAATCAACATGCTAACACACATCATTCATAGCAACATAATTAATGCAACCCGTTCCTAACCATCCGTATCACCTTTTCTACCCCGTGTGGTACCAAACCACTGGTGGTGCCAAACCACTGGTGACCCAAAGTCACGATATCCATAAGTGTGGTGCCAAACCACTGGTGACGTATAGCCACAATGTGTTACCAAAACACTGGTGACCGAAGTCACAAATCCATTGATGGGGCCAACCCATCGTGTGATACCAAATCACTAGCAGACAATCCCATATCTCAAGTGGGGCCAACCCACGGTGGTGTCAAACCACAGGGACGAGTCGCAATGAGGTGCCAAACCTCTGGTGTCCCAAAGACACAATGTGGTACCAAACCACTGGTGACCATAGTCACAATAATCGAGTGATGGGGCCAACCCATCGTGTGATACCAAATCACTGGCGTCAATCCCGTATAATCAACTGTGGGGCCAACCCACCGTGGTACTAAGCCACTGGGACGAGACGCTGAGGTGCCAAACCTCTGGTGACCCAAAGTCACAAAATATCACTGTGGCACCAAACCACTGGAGGTGCCAAACCTCTGGTGTCCCAAAGACACAGTGTCCCAAAGACACGGATATCATCATATCCTCCGTCCACTCATATCACCCATCATCATGCCATACTCATGTGGTCATGCATATCATACAGGTCATACATATCATGCTATCATGTTTAACATCATATCCCATATCACGTACATCCATAATCATGGTACCACATAGATCATCAGTAAACTCAAAACAATACTGACTTACCCGAGTCCAAGATCATACCCAAAAAGGGTATCATATCAATCCATCAAACTGCCATGATTCTAATAGGCAAACAGGATTAATAATAATATCACTAAGTATGGGTGTGTTAGTTACACACCTGGTAAATACGAGTCTAAAAAATCCCGACGAAAACGATCTAAGTCCCTTGATTACTTGCTCCTAGAATCGACCAAACATAGAGGTTAGGCATCTACAACATTCGGCCAATGCTAACAAACCAAAGGGGTTAATATCGAACCCTTACCTTACTCTTATGAATGGTTTGGTTTCCAACCAACCCTCGAACCAACAGTGGTTCTCCTTCCAACAATTGACCAACCCCTAAAAGAAAACAGTTAAACCTTAATAATCTTGACTCAATTGAGATCAAACGATTGAACGATCAATGATAATACCAATCACTTACCACAACCACTGCCTACCAATCGGTTCAAAGGGTTGAAGACTCTTCTTGGCTACTTTACAATATCCAAAGACCCTAACACAAGATGATTAACAACAGGTTAATATCCTTCCAACCACCACCAAACATAAGCTTTTAATCCAACCAAATTCAATATAGAACTAGAGAAGATGGACATGGCCATTCGGCCAAACACTTACCCCAACACCAACAAAGATTCGGCCAACACCACACTAGGAGGGAATGGAGATTCGGCCTTACTCACAAAAGAGAACACAAGAAAAGTGGAGAAAAGGAGGGGTTGATATTCGGCCAAGACTTCAAAAGAAGAAAAAGGAAATTCGACTTTAGGTGTTTAACACCCTTGAATTCGGCTACAAACTAGAAAAGAAAATAGTAAAAGAAATAGATGTGGTTTAAGAGGAGAAAGAATTCAGTCAATGGTTGAAGAGATATTCGGCTCAAGTGTTTCAAGAAATGGGAGAAAATAAATGGAAATTCGGCTAAGAGGGCAATGTGAATTCGGCACTAGGTGTTTCTAAAGGAGAGTAAAAGGAATTATGAGAGGAAAAGAGAGCTTGTTTCGGTTTACACAGGTGAAGAGAGAAAGAAAGAAAACAAGGTGTGTTCGGCTACCAAGAAGGTTGAGAGGGACAAAACAATTTCGGCAACTAGGTGTTTGCACTTTTGGCTTCAAAGAGAAAAATGAGAGAAACCCTTAGAGTTTCGGTTTGTTTTGACAAAAAGAGAAAATGTGGCTTACCAATTGCTTCATTGCCGAAAAACACCCAAAATGCCAAGGTACATTCGGCACTACCCAAACCCCATACCAAACCGTCCACACTCCCACTCCAACACCCACAAATTCGGCCACATCCCCCTATTCACTCCCAACCACAATTTCAAATAAGTTTAAACAAGTCATCTTCCACTAATTGCTCTCCACCATCCAAGTCACCACTTGACCAAGTCCATGGTAGAATTCAAGTTGCTCTCAACCTCTTCCTCCATGCCGTCCAAAATAAGTGACAAAAATAGGGGACTCTGCAGCTCGAACACTAGACCTCCACCACATGTAGATGACGCCACACCAAGCTCCCCATGTAACGCATGCTTTGCCACTAAGCTAACTCCTCTTTTGTGCAATAAAACACCAAAGAAAACCCTTATACCCCAGCTCCAACAGCTCCTCTGACTTAACACCCAAAAACCAAATTTTCCCATTCCCTCAGGCACACTCCTAGCCCACAACCAAGCCCCCAAAACATAAAAATAGCAATATAGCACACTGAACACATGCAATAACATGCAACAACAAAATAGCCCCTAACCCGGGATATTACAACTACAATGGACCTCGAATTAATTAGGCAAATTGCAGTCGATCAAGGCAAGTATAGGTTATCTTTCGGTGAGTGGTTGTAGTGGATTTATTTTAATTTATTAAGGAAGTGACTAATGGAGTGTAATGTTTGAATATAGGTTTTGACGATTATGAGTACTTAGTACTCCAGGTGGTAAGGTGTGTACTTCTACCATATGATTCGACAGTTTAATATAAAGCCGAAGGTGTGTACATACACTACACACACAATAGATCGGTAAATCCCGAAATGCTGGAAAGCTGAAATGCTGAAAAGCCGAAAGTTTGGCTATGGTAGTCTTGTGAGTGTGCAAACACTCATAAGAGGGTATTCAATATGATACCAGAGACCCCATGAGCGATCTCATGGACTTGGGTCACTTTTGGCCAACTGGCCAGAATGGGCCAAATGGGCCCGACGGGCCCATGAGCCTAAATAAGCTAATGTTGATAACATGGTAATATGTGATAAGCTAATTAAGTTTATTGAATGATTTGGAATAGATTCGGGCCTAATGGGACATATGAGTGTGATTGAGCCTAATGGGCCGTAAAAATGTGATTGGGTCTGATGGGCTATATGAGTGTGTGAAAGCCCGCAGACTTGCTAGGGTTTTATAATGGACTTTTAGGCCTAGTTCTAATAAATCCTTAAACAGCATAAAACTTATTAATTTATCAAATTCGTCTGTGGACAAGTCATAAGGTTAGGGTGTGGCAATGGGCATATGCATGTCTAGGATTGGATCTAGGGAGAGCTTGGTATTTAAGCGGTCTTAATGACCCACCTCCTCTTCTCCGGAATCCTACCTGGTGCATAGTGCCTGTTCACTTCAGCCAACGAGGACATGTTGATGGGCCAAAAGTTCGTAATTTAAAACCCATGCTATTAAGAAATTACCAAAAAACCTTATAGGTTAAATGTAGGATTTATGTTACATGTATGACATGCTGCATTCATGTGATATTCTGTTTAGGTTGCATATGGGTGGGAAGTATGGTACGGAGGAAGAATTTGAGGATCGCACGGTTCCTTGATGACTGTGGATCCACCGTTGGCTTTTTAAGCCCAATATATGATTATTAGCTTTGCTGCAACGTTAGGTAGTACTGCACCAGGCTACCATTGCTGTGTAGCGAATGGGTGGGTTGATTTAGAAATCCCCATAGGTGTATATGGTTGAAAGGGAAATGTTGTGTAGCGGATGGACTATTGGGGAGGGTTTGCACAGCGTTGCATGTACAATATTATTGTGATATTAATGTGATATGGGCTTCGGCCCAAAGGCCACCGCTACTAAGTTGGGCTTAGGGCCAACATGACTGATGATTGCTTTATACTCGTTGAGGGTTGTACAAACTGAGTTTTTCAAAACTCACCCCCTCCTTTTTAAACTTTTCAGGTGACCCTCAGTAGGCAGTTCGACGGATGGTGGGACTTAGAGGTGGCCAGCTAGCAAGATATTATTATTTGGATTTTCTTTAAAATTCCTAGTATTTTGAAATTATTTTGGTTTGGATTGTAATAAGGCCTTTTCTCTTGCTATTATTATTTTGTGGGATTATTATATTATTATGTTTTATATTTTTTAGGCAGAACACTATTTATTGTCCTAAGCTATGACTGTTTTCAATTATTACGTTTTCGCAACTCCATTTTAAAATACCAAGTTTTATAGATTGTTTGCTTTTAAATAAAACTTCTGCAACTAAAAAGGGGTTTGTACTCAACATTTTACTTTATGAAGGGTTTTCAATGAAAACAAGGTTTTCGCTAAAACACTTCAATGAAGGGCCTAACTTCTATGCTAGGTTTGGGTTGTTACAGGTTATACTATAAAGACTAATGTGGGGTATGTCATAATCTATATAGTGGTATATGATTGATCAAGATAGGATTTGTCCCTCCTACATAATGAGAGAAATTTCTTGGGCCTCTTGATGGAATGAGACTAGAAATGCATGGTCATGCTCAAATAAGTTGATATGAGATATCACACTTATTTTTTTATTGTAGTCTACTCAAAATATCAAGAAATATGAGGTTGGACTATACAAGTGTGACTATTCTTTCAAAAGAAACTAAATGGTTTAGCATTTGCTTTCAACAAACTCTCTGAAAAGTTTAAATGAATTTTTGATATTCGTTCTTTGATTGAGTGGATTACGTAGAGGCTGAGACATTATTGTTGCGACTTGCAATCGACATCTTTGAAAGGCATCCCATCAACAATGTTATTTGTTTCTTTTCAATTTGAAAGGTATATATTTCAACCCTCGTTTCAACCCGATTTGTTCCTCATACATGGATCCATGGTTGATGGTTACCAGAATAATTTTGTCGCTGAGCCACAGGGCGTAATGGAATGACGGAAATGTGCAAGTGTACACAATCGCACCAAGTAATAAAGTGACAAGTAAATGTCAAGTTATCGTACCCACAGGGACTGTGAAAAGAATTATTTATGAATGCTATTTAAAACACTTTAGTGAAGAAAAATATTTTGTTTGAAGAGGGTGATTAAAAACTAAGATTTTAAACTAAGTAAACTAAATAAATAAATCTTAAATGCACGATTTCAGAATACGATTTTAATCAAGATGACATAATTGTGTTAGATGAATTACATTTCTTAACTTAGAATTGTTAAACTCGTGTTTATATTGTTACGAATAAATTCACGGCAACTCAGTAATTTGCTAACTTATGAACATACTCACCTACCAAAATCCATTCATTTCTTGACCATATCCCTATGTCAATTCAACCGATTAAACAAATCTTAATAGGCAAATATGTTATTGCACATACATACTTGTTAAATCAAAATAATCTCTTAAACATATCCCTATGCCAATTCAAACAATTAACTCGATTTAATAAGCACAAAAAAGAATATGTGAGGTAACAAAGTATCCTTACCTTGAAACAGTTTAATCACAATAATCTTGCAAGTCATGCAAGGCAAATGTATCGTCACATACCGTTGGTAATTTAACCCTCAACTACCTTAGAGATTAAACAAGCACTGATTAAGTACTGTGTCTATTAATTACAATTTCAATCCTTTTAAATAATTAATTCATTAGCTACCTCACAATTGAAATGCAAGAATAACTTAGTCATGATTTTACTTAATCAAGCATCTTACCGAGGCCTATAACAACATAAACACAATTTTAACAATTTTAGCAAACGAAATGCAATCAACCTAACACGAATTAAGTTCAAGATAAATTTATTAAATTAACCATTCCAACAACATAAATATTCATAGATATGTTTGTAACGCCCCGGATTTGGGCCTAGTAGTATTGGGCCTATTGGGCCTTGGGCATAGGAGCATTTAAAATTTTTGAGAACAATAGAGCGACACTAACCAAGTTGTAACGCCCCAAAAATCCTAAAACTTTAAATTTCTATGCATTGAGGTTGGTATGTATGAGTAGCACTTAGAATATTAATTTTAAGGTATTATCGGGATTATTTGAAGCCTTAGAGATAGGGAAGACCATAGGGAAAAATTTATTTTTCTTGCTTTAGTGGACCCTAGTCTCAAGCATTAGGCCTCTTATGTAGATTAAGGGGAAAATAGGACACAAATGGGCTTGTGGTCCAGTCACAAGTGGCGTCACTTGGGGAGCTATAAGGTGGCGTGTTGTCAGCTGAGGAGGTCCAAGGTTCGAGCATTAGGAGTGGTATTTTTTGAGTGTTTTGTTTTGCATAGGTGGACGGCCAGAGCTATGTTGAATATGAACTCTTGCGTTGGAGTGTTTGAGAGGTAAGGGGAACTGATAATGGAGGAAAATTCAGATAAGGCTAAGGTGTTATCAGAAGAAAAGTTAGGAGATGAGGAAAGGGAGGAATTGGTGCCGAATGAGACTGTGGGGAAAGGGGTATTCGGCTGGTAGCTATAAAAGGAGAGCCCGAATGCTTTGAAGGGTTTTTGAGGTTTCATTAGTCTTTCTTTTCTTCCCTTAATTGGTTTTTCTGTAGCCAAATTCTCTCAATTGCCAAAATCTCTTATAGCCGAATCATTTTTGCCGAATTCTCTCACAGCCAAACTTTTCTATTGCCGAATTTTCACCATCTTCTTCCTTGCCAAAATTCCTATTTGTGCCAAACCCTTGTTGTTTTCCTCCATCATAGATCGATTATTATCTACTATCAGTCAAGTGTTGAAAGCAGGATCTAGTTAATAGTGTTCTAGGCCGCAGGATCGAAAGGGGATTTGGTAAGTATTTGGTTAACCTCTTTTGTACGTTTTGATAAAAGCCGAAAGGTTATCTAATTGTCCTGTCGTTAACTCTGTGATAACAAGGATAAGGTTCAAAGATCACAAGCGTGGTAGGATTGTTAGCAAGGGTAAGTGTACTCAACTCGATTGTGGCTTAAGTGAATGGCCGAATGTATGTATGACCTATAGAGGTGACTTGTGTGGATTATGAGTCACTCAGATTTTGATGGTGTATGTGTGAGTGCAGATCTAGGGGATACTCCTGATTAGTAGCTAAGGAAGGGCTATTAGAACCTGGTGGCACACGGTAAGGTTACGGTAAGGCTTCGACTTTTGGTAAATGTTTTGATTTAGTGATTGATTGAAGGTTGGTTGGTTGTAGGTTCGAGGCTAAGGATAGTATAGCACGCCGCAGTAACCAGGTGTGTACAAACACTACACATACATGATATCAGCAATGCCGGAAAGCCAAAAAGCCAAAAATGGCTAAATGGGCCCATCGGGCCCTGAGGCTGAGTTTGATGAAATTGATTGATTTTGTTATATCAATTGAGTTAGTTATGCATGTTACATGATCTGGAATTGTTTTGGGCCTAATAGGCCATATGAATGATATTTGGGCCTAATGGGCCATAAAGATGTGATTTGGGCTTAATGGGCTATATGAACATGAAATGGGCTTGATGGGCTTTATGGGGATGTAGATAAGTATGCTAGGGTTTAATGGACTTTAGGCCTAGTTCTGAACAACTCTTAAACTGCATAAGACTTAATTTAATAATCAACATGTCCGGGGACAAGTCGCTGGGTTAGAGTGTGGCAATGGAAATATGCATGTCTAGGATTGGATCTAGGGAGAGCTTGGTACTTAAGCGGTCCTAGCGACCCACCTCCTCTTCTCTGGAATCCTACCTGGTGCGTAGTGTCTGTTCACTTTAGCCGCAAGGACTTGTTAATGGGCCAAAGTTCATAACTAAAACCCGAGAGGGACCAAAATACCCCTGATTTGAAAAATTACCAAATACCTTTAGTTTGGAAAATTACCAAAAATATCCGTAGATTAGAACAATTACTAAAATACCCCCAAATTGTAAAATTACCAGAATACCCTTGATTTATAGAATTACCAAAATATCCCTGATTTACAAAATTTTTGAAATACCCCTATTTTGCAAAATTACCTAAATTCCCCTATAGGGTAGAATCACGAAAATACCTCTAGGTAGTGAAATGACTAAAATACCCCTAAATGCTTAATGTGTGTAATTGTTTATGTTGCATTCATGAAATGTATGTTGCATTTGGGTGGATTTGATGATACGAAGGAAAATTTGAGGATCGCATAGTCGCTTGATGACCGTGGATCCACCGGTGGCTTTAAGCCCATAATAGCAGCTTTGCTACAACGTTTGAGTACTGCCGCTGTTGGTGCTACCTTTGGTGTGTAGGGATGGGTGGGTTGATATTTATATCCCCACAAGCGTGTAGGGTTGGAAGGGAAATGGTGTGCAGGGTTGGATTCGGGATGGGTGCATTGCATTCATGTGACTCCGATGTGGTATGAGGTCATTGTGGGCTAAGCTCCAAGACCATCGTTTTTGATTGCCAAGGGTCGTACACACTGAGTTTCGAAACTCACACCCTTTTTATTAAATGTTTCAGGTGATCCTCAGTAAGCGGCTCGACGTGAGAGAGGACTCGGAGATGGCCACACTACAAGATATTTAGAAGTTTTAATTATTTGTTTCAAAAGACATTATTTTAATTGCTTTATTTTCATTGGATGTAATAAGGCCTGGTACTCCGTTTTGACTTTGGATTTTGAGTTTCGTTGCTGTTTACTTAATTATTAAACCTGAGTAATTTTTTATGTTTAAACATGGTTTCCGGAATACTTAAAATAATTAAATGGGCTTTTATCATTACTTAACAAGATTCAAGGATTTTGGGCTTTTAGGCCTTAAACTTCAACTTAGCAAAATTGTTTTGAATTGTGCCTGTGATGTGACATTCCTGGGTTCGGCCATAACGTCTGGGCCGGGTCTGGGGGTGTTACAATGTTCATCATAACATCAACACAAATTAAAGAGATAGGGAACAAGAATCAAATCTGGTGTTTTTTCGTGTCTTGACTAGTTTGCTCCGTCCTTCCTTCTCTGTTGTCCTCGTCAACCAAGGATGCTATGAACACTTAATTACTACTCCAAGTGGCTTTTGAATGCCCCTTTTTCAAGAGGAGAAATTGGCAAGAGAGCAAGGGAATTTGGAATGGAAAAGAAGAGAGAAAGTGGAGAGAAGAGAGAAAAGATGTGAATGCTTGAGATGTGCTTGAAATGAGCAGCCAAATGGGGTTTTTATAGGTTGGGAGGGCTGCTAAAAATAGCCAAAATCAGCAGCCAAAGAGCCCTCCCATGGCGGGCCACACATGTGGCAAGTTTGAAGTTTTCAAACTTGCTATATTAAGGTATGGGCAAATCTAGAAAGGCACAAATAGTGGAGGGGTTTGTTTGTAATTTGAAAAAGTCTTCAAGAGCCATTTTGCAGGCTAATTAATCATCCAAGCAAGCTGATTGGGTCAGCATGTGAGATGGTTTTGGCCTGCCCAGTCCTTGGTGGGCTCGATTTTCTCGGTTCAGCTCAACTGGGCCACTTTTCACAATTAATTAATAATAATTTATTTAACCCAAATTAAATTTGATATAAATTAAAATTAATTATATTATGAATTAATACACATAATTTGGACCATCTTAGGCTGAAAAATTAATTTGCCTTGATGCTTCAAAATTGCTTCTCGGTTTTGTGCTTCTAGTAGTGTCTGCCGAGCCGTTTTTTGCCCTTTGTGCAATTCTGTCAAAAATGATCAAAATTAATTATAAAATTAATTAAAATTCAACATGTTAATAATTTAAGTACAATTTAATTATTTTATAATTATTATATATTTTTCGATAAGAATTTTATCGAAATTGCCTAAATTTGAGTTAAAAAAGGCATGAAAAAGTGTGTATATTTTCGTATTTCCATGTACCGGCTATCAAATAGAAAGAAGCTCACCAAAGACCCTTTTTAATTCACCTAGGAAGTGTAAATATGTATCTAAATTTGGTTAGCTTATTTTGGTGGCTAGGTATGAAAAAGGAGATATAAATATTTGTAATAAAGTGTTTAACCTGTCAGAGGGTCAAGGTTGAACATCATGTTCCCTTGGGTAAATAGTGTTCAATTGAGATCCTAGAATGGAAGTGGGGTAGGATCATAATGGATTTTGTTTCAGGATTTCCCCTCAATGCCTCAAATAAGAATTTAGTATGGGTAATTGTGGACAAGTTAACAAAGTCAGCTCACTTTGTGGCATTGCGTACGAATTACTTATTGGAAAAGCTAGTGGAGCAATACATTGCAAAGAAAGTTTGTATGCATAGTATTCCTTATTCAGTTGTATCTGACCATGATTCTAGATTCACATCAAGATTTTGGAAGCAGTTGCAAACATCTATTGAAACCAAGTTTCGATTCAACATTACCTTTCACCCTGAAACTCATAGATAATAAGAACAGGTAATCCAAGTATTGGAAGATATGCTCAAAAGTTGCGTGATTGACTTCAGGATGAATTGGAAAAAGTACCTATATTTGGCGACACAACAATTATCATGCTAGTTTGGGCATGTCACATTTTGAAGCGCTGTGTAGGAGGAAGTGTCGATCACCAGTTTGTTGGTTGTAGCTTAGTGAGAAGAAGTTGGTTGGCCTAGACAGAGTCCACGAAACAAAATAAAAAGTAATAGTCATCACGAGCCACTTAAAGATTGCTCAAGATCACCAGAAAGCATACGCGGATAGGAAAAGGAAAGATGTATCCTATGAAGTTGGCAACAAGGTTTTTCTTAAGGTTTCACCCTGAAAGAAGATTATTCGCTTTGGTTTAAAGGGGAAACTTAGCCCAAGATTCATCGAACCTTATAAAATTTTGGAGCGCATAAAGCAAGTAGCATATCGCTCAGCTCTTTCACCAGAACTTTCGAGATCCATGATGTATTCCATTTTTCAATACTGCAAAGATATCGCTCTGGTCTAGACCATGTGGTACAATTAAAGGTGATGGAAGCAGAGCCAGATTTGTCTTACAAAGAAGAGTGTGTCTGTATCCTAGATAGAGAAATCAAGACGCTTAGAGATAAAGAAATTCATTTGGTCAAAGTGTTGTAGTGGAACCATAAAGTTGAAGAGGCTACGTGGGAGAGGGAAAACTCAAAGAGAGAAGAGTATCCTCATCTCTTCGTAGGTACAATATTTTGAGGATGAAATTTTTAGAAGGGTGAGGGGAGTTGTCACGCCCTCATTTGGCGAGCTGGTTTTGTTTTGGAGACTATGCTTTCAAAAACCGCCTAAGTCGCAAGACTTAGATAAGATAATAATGGTAACTTTGTGGTGAAGTACTTCCTAGAATTTCATCGATACTGCAGACTTCCATGTCGTAGATTGGCAAGTTTTTTGTTGTATTGAGAACCTTATTCGGCAGACTTTCCTGCCAATAAGTTTATCACTCTTGTTTTTGTATCGCTGCTAATATAATGGTGGTAGTTAGTGTGACACATTTAAGTCATCTAGCATCCTAGTGGAGGTAACGTGTCAATAATTAGGACACCTAGGGAGCCTCGTAGGATGTGATTAATTAGTGGAAGCTTCTGAGAATGATAGATGATTAGAGTTAATCCTAATTATGTTTTGAATGTGCGTTATTTATAAATAGGATAGTTTGGTACTGTAGATAAGACTTTTGTTTCATCTTTTCTGTTCAACCTTGTTATCATCGAAGAAAATAAAAAGAGTTATACATCATTCACGAAGGTGTTGTATGTTATGCTTAAAAGAGTTTCCGTCTTAGGCTGTTAGCTGGTAAACTCTTAAAACTTTCTTTATGTTTTACCAGGATGAAAGAAGTTATTGTAAGAGCGATTGAGTAGGATTTTCATTTAGATACTGGATAAGAAGGAAAATTCTATCCAAAAAACTATTTGCATGTCTTCAGATTCATGTTATGTCTATAAAGTTTTGGTTGTTTTTTTTTATGTTTAAAGAAGTCATTTTAATGTTTTAGCCAAAGAAATGGGAGAAGGTCCTAGTGCCAAAGGGAAGGAAGTCATAGAGTAGATAAAGCTCTGAATAAAGATTTCTGGTGAGTTCCTTCATACCTTAAGTCTGTTATCTATGTTATTTCATTCAACTTTTATCTCTATATAGCCAGGTAAGTAGCTTGACCTTTGGTCTTGATACTTGTGTCTAAGGAGATGGTTTAAGGAGTCAGTTCATGTATGGGTACAAATGGTTAAACAGACCCAAAGATCTAGCATATACATGGTATAAAGACTCCTTCCTTGGTACACAAGCTTTGTATCTAGATTGATGTAAGGAGGCAACTGAAGGATGTTGTGTATGATGATGAAAAGAAGACTCAAGATAATATGTTTTGCCTCTAGTATAACACTCTGGTACAAATTGTGACTAGTGAAAACCTAGCCTTGTGGGGGAACACGCGTGTGTTCTGATACAAGGAGGAATGTTAGAGGGTATGGAGGTTACAACTCGTAAATAGCTCTGATGAGCGGTATGAAGATATAGGAAAATGGTTCTTCGGAACTAGGATATGAAGTTAGCACAAGGAAGGGAGTATGTGGGAAAAAAGGTGCATGTGTGTAATTAAGGACTACACATTACATGGAATGTAAATAGTATGTTTGAGAGTTATAAAAAGAGGATTCCACAAAAGTGGCGTACACACAGGACAGTGTGCCTTGTGTCTATCATATGCGAGTTTTCAATATAGATAGTTCCCACTAGTAGGCTGGGTCTAATCGTGGGAGTATTTGCCTGCAAATACTTCAGATCAATGAAGGTTGTATCAACCAGATGTGGTGTATTAATTGTCAGTTTAAGTCTAATCTTTCAAAGTATGATATTTTTTATTGTGAGAGTTTATTTCCTGGGAACTCTCTAAATTCTTACAAACTTAGGTAGTTTCTTCTTATTACTTTCAGGTCGTAGGTTGAACGTGGTAGTAGTAGGGAAACAACAAGATTAGCGGCCCATTTGTGAGCCTTCTTTGTGTTTCTTGATGTGACATGTATTTGCTGGGGGTATTAGGACGGTTTTTAGATGCCACCAGTTGAAACTCATCAAAATGTATTCTTGAAACGATATTTTGTAATTATGAATGTCAAATTGTGGCCTGGCTACCTTATCGTTAAACGTGGTTTATGGTGATACTATTTTTAAAATAATTTTTTGAATTATTGCCTGAGTGATAACTTAATAGGGAAGTTTTATTCGAGCTTGCGAATATCTTTTAAGCTTCTGCCGAAATCTATTTACTTGTGTTTTAATCTCTTATAGTAGCGCAGAACTATTTTTAGTCCACTTTCAATCTTATAAGTTTTCAAAATATCAAGACACCACTTTGTTAAGCAGGTACCTCAAAACTAGAAAGTTGATTTTTAAAAGGTATTATTACTTTAATAAAATTTACTTGTGACGCCCAATACCTGGACGGGCACGGGGTGTTACAGGAACTCATTTAGAGCTTCAAAATGCAGTAAATTGTTTAAAGAAAGAATTTGAGATGAATGATCTTGAAAAAAAAAACTAATTTTTGTCTTGATCTACAGATATATCATTTAAAAGGTTGGATTCATATCTATTAATCATCTTATGCATGAAAATCTTGAAGAAGTTCTACACAAATAAAACACATCAATTAAGTACCCCAATGGTTATGAGAGCACTAGATGTAAATAAAGACTCCTTTATTGTAAAAATGATAAATGTAACACCCCAAACCCGGCCCATACGTTTCGACCGGATCTGGTATGCTACGGGTTGTACATTGAAACTTTTGCTTTGTTAGTTTTGGAAATCGTAAGTTAATTAGACAATATTTGAATAAATAAATGACATTTTAAAAAAAAACCTTATATTATTATTTCGTGTAATTAAACCTTTGACATAATTTCATAAGTTGCAAATATTAAAAACTACTTAGGTGAGTATAAACTATGGGGCCTTATTACATAAATATTCCAAAAATTAAAACTTAAACTTAAAGAAAACCGAAAATAATCTATAGAAATAAAAACTTGATGGCCCCTCGAGTTCGCCTCGGCTCCCATGTCCATGATCTACTGCTCATCTGAAAAGTTATGGAAAATAAAGGGTGAGTCACCAAGACTTAGTGTGCAAATCCCGAAAACACATCAAAGGCTTGGCCCACAAACACATTATGGCCTTGGCTCGTATACAAGGGTAACTATATATGCATCATGGCCCATCCCAGCCTAGAAATCCATCCTCTACAGACCAACCCGTACCAACCATCACACCTTGGGGATTTCTACAATCAACCCGCCAACCGCTACACACCATATCGACAACTATGCCGCCTGTCTTAAAGACCGATCACTGTGTGACCTATGTGGCAAAGCCACCGATCGCCATGCGACCTTAATAATACCTCGTAGCATCTCGACAGCTGAGCTGTAACATCCTGAAAATGGGCTTATGCATTTATGCTTAACTATATGAAATAGCATGCTTGAGTATGTTGTGAATGTGTATAATGGAAATTTGTGAACTTTAGAAATAGGTGAAAGCCTTAGAAAATATTAAGTTTTAAGTCTAAAATAGGAAGCTAAGCAAGGTGGCCTTAAGAGAAATTGTAGGGAAAAATATGACACCAAGATCAGCTTGCTTAAGTGGCATGGAGGCACCACTTAAAGCTGTTTTAGGTGACGCCACAAGCTTGGGTACAAGGCCAAGGTTCGAGCAGCAAGAGGAGCACTCTTGAGAGTGTTTTTGCGTTAAATAGCAAGGGAGTTGGGCTTGCAGTCCAAATTTTATTAATGTTAAAATGGGAAGGAGAATGGCGTCACTTAGGGGGAGGAATTAGGCCTTGTTTGGCCGCAAGGGGCCCAAGTTAAGGAGTTAAAATTCGGCACTCCTAGGGTAAGGGGGATGGACTGCAAGTAAGCTACAATTTAGGAGCTAAAATCTTTTATTTTTAAGAGATAAATGGAGATAATTATGGGAGAAGGATAAAGGATATGAAAAAGATGAGATAAAGTTATCAAATTATGGAGAATTGGCCGATTGAGGGACTCCTTAGGTAGTATTTTCGGCCAAGGAAGAAAAGCAAGGCCATTCTTCGTATTTTCTTCTCTTTTCTTTAAAGTCTCTGCCGAATTTTCTAAGTAAAGCTCCCTTCTCTTCTATTTTTGTCAAAACCGAACAGTTCCTTCTCAAAACTCATCTTAGCTGATTCTCCCAAAGCTCACATCCCTCCCTTTTCAATCTTGTTGAAGACGAATATCCAAGTGACTATAGTCGACTATTCCCCAAGTCTCCAAAATCGAATTCTTGTGGTGTCTGGCATAGGTGCTGTCGATTTCTTCAAGTAAGGGTAAGGTTCAAATTCGGTTTCCATTCTTTTATATTCTTAGACTTATCGAAATTTAGGGACTAATCCCTATTATTGATTTTGGCTGAATTATGGAAGGGAGGTCTCGGGATTTAGGTGTTGTCGACTTCAAGAAAGGATCTTTCGGGATATTTAAGATTCAAGGTAAGATGATATTCGGCCATAGGCCATTTTTCATGTGTTTAAATGTTAGAAATTGATCTAACATGTATCCATGGGGATTTCGACAGACACCTAAGGCAAGGGATACTTTTCGGGATTTGAGAATTTCAAGGTAAGTGCACATACACATTCGGCCAAGGGCCTATTTTAGTATTTAGACTTGTTTCTTATTATCTTAAAAGCCAAAAACTAACCTATGATGAGATTTAGTGCTTGGCCGAATACAAGAAGGAACATAGCAAAGTTTTCGGGATTTGATTAGTAGTGAAATCGGCACCAAGGTAAGTTTTGGGTTACATAATCCTATTGGGATCTGGTTTTATGGCCGAATGGCCTTTAGTTAAAATATTATGTGTGGGCCGAATGTAGGGACCAGGATCTAAGGCTTTAGATCGGGCTCTTCGGGACTTGGAGTGAAAGCATTAAGCGAATCAGGTGTGTACCCCACACTATTTCTTAATATGATTTATGGAAATGTTAATATAAATGTGTTATTAAGAATGTGAAAAGTAAGGCTAAGGTACCATACAGTGGTACAAAGTACTCAGGTACGTTTTCCTATTCCTACTAGGATTATGATATGATTTGATAAGTCACTTATGTGAAACTATAAGAATATGAATGAGCAATATGACACAATATTGTATAATGTGTATGACATGGGGGATTTGGGTGATTATGAAAGGGGAAGTGAACGTGGTGACTTATGTCACGATATACGAATGTGGTGACTTCGGTCACATTATCTGAATGTGGTGTCACATGACACAAAATATTATCTGGTGGCTATGCCACGAAATTATAAGGGCGATGAGCACGTCAACTGCAGCGACTGCCTTCGATGATGTGTAGCGGATGGATGGTTGACTTAGTAGTCCCCACGGTGTGCAGGTTGGTACGGGTGATGTGTAGCGGTTGGTAATTAGGCTTGGGCTTGGGAATGCATCATTAACTGTATATTTTGATATGAATGTGTATGACTTGATATGCCTGAATCTATTTGGACTTAGTGTTTGTGTACACATTGAGTCTATTGACTCACCCCGTTGTGGGAACATTTTTTAGGTGACGGTCAGTAATGGATCGGGTTGGCAGGAGCTTAGTGGTGGCCATGCTCAGCAAGGAAATTATTTATTTAGACATTTTATTTCTATTTAAGCACTTTAATTTATTTTGGGTTTGTTTTGATGTAATAAGGCCTTAGTATGAACTTTATTTTATGCATGCACGTTAAATTACTTTATTATGTTACGAAATTTTATCAAATTAAAGTTTAAGTATATTATTTAAAAATAAACCCTAAACGTTTTGACACTTAAAAAAAATTAAATGATTTTTAATGAAACTTAAGACAAATTCGGCATGTCTTTTAACTTGAAGTTTTGAAACTAAGAATGAAATTTTATAAAACTTATATTCCAAAAATCAACTGGTTTTCAACTTGAGCCCAACCCAAAACGTTTTCCAAAATCACTTAAAGATTTTCAAAGAACCAACGAATTTGAACCGTTTTTCTTCTAGGAACATACCAGATCTGGTCGAGGCTCGTGGGCCGAGTTTAGGGTGTTTCATGAGCTGCCTGTCATAAAGACCGATCACTATGTGACCTATGTGGCAAAGCCACCGATCGCTATGCGACCTTCTTCCCCTTCATCATATCAATCCCATCCCATGCATAGATACATGCAAAATCAAGCAATGTATTACCTAAGAGATTTCAATTTATCGCATACATCGATACACATTGAGAGATTTCTATGATTACGTACCTGACATCCTTTTGTCTACCCTTTCTGGGTAATACGACTGTTCACACAGCCTATTTTCCGGCTCTTAGCCCACAACACATATATAAACATACAGATTTAATAGTGTGTTAGAGATCTACACACCTGTTTACCGTTAGAACGAGACTTTCTAAGCCAACGCTATCCGTAGCCAACACCACCGCTATCTGCCTAAGGTGTTGTTTAGAAGCCGATAACGAAACATTAGGTTAAGGCACAACTAACGAAAAGAAAAAAGTTGATCATCTTAAGGAGAATTGAAATCCTTACCTTGAAATCCCAAAAAGTGATATGAGATTCAGGGACTAGTGTTTACAGCTTTTAGATCTAAGAGATCTACTTCAATTCCCAAATGTTGCCCAACAAGAAAATACATAGAACCATTAAACCATTAGCTTTTCGGTTTTGTCTTCCAAAATCCGAAAGAGATAGTGAAGAGATAGGGAAATCGCCACTCACCTTAACAAAAAGAATTCGACTACCCCTTAGAGATACTGGCTTTTTGAGAAGATTAGAAGAAAAGATGATAGGAAGGAGTCTATGTAGATTCAGCTTTTAATAAAGAAATCGGCAGGAAGAAGAAAAGAGAATTTCGGCAGATTACAGGTAGGTTCGGCTTTAGCAAAGATCAAAAGAAAAGAATGTAGAAAAAGGATTATGAGGTTTCGGCTTTTAGAAGAAAGAAGAGAAAAGAACAATGGAGTTTCGGCTTTTGAATCAAAGTGAAGATGAGGGAATAGGGTTAGGAATTTCGGCTTTTACTCAGAGAAGAAGAGAAAGAAAAGATAGAAACCCTAAATGCCGAAAAAATAAAGAAGAGAACCCTCACCTGACTATTTAAAGTTTCGGTACTCCTTAGCCATGAAGAACCCGATTTCTTCCCTCCTCTAAGAGATGGAAATTCGGCCATCACTTAGCCTTGCAGATAATTCCTATCTTTTCTCCTTTATCTTCCATATTATCAACTATAATATCTACATTATCTCATTCACATAAATCCTCCTATTTTTGAGCCTTGTTGCCGTCCACTCCACCTAACACTAATGCCGAAAATTAGCTAACTTAAATTAAGAGAATTGGGCTCCATGAAACTTGAATTTGGGCCTCCTTAGTTGACGCCACCTCCTTTCTCTTTAAGTGGCGCCACTGACCACTGGGCCACAAGCCCATTTGCATCTTTATTTACAAATAATATCTTTTAAACCTCCTTCTAACAGGCTCTCCACTAAAGTGCCCAAACAGAAAAATTTAACTAAGGCTTCAGCCCAAACTTGAACCAATTTGGACCCCTAACACCCAAATTAACTCATTACACATGTTCACCCATTAAACGCATAGGCCCAAAAATTCAGGATGTTACAATAAAGAACTCATTTGTCCTAAAATGCACATTTTACCGTCATAAGGACATTACTGTATCTTATAATCAACATGCAACATGATATAATTTTTTTATAAGTTTGTTGCAAGATTTAAATCTTCTCCAACACATAAACATGGAGATAGAATTATGCATATATTTAGATATCTTAGAGGAATAATTGGTATAGGCTTTTTTACTCAAATAATATACAAACTCAATTAGTTGGCTATTTGGACGCTGGATTTTTAAAGCAAATATTAATTGTTTCCTTTTTAAAGCATGCAAAAAAAAATTGCAAAGCATAAGGCTAACTGAGAGTGTGTTTGGCTAAGACTAGTGACCCAACATGTCTAGAAGATATGAAATTTACATGTACAAGAAAATGCATCAACTATCTTATACAAAGATAATGCAATGTGTATATTTTAAATAAAAGGAGGATACATCAAAGGAGATAGAAGTCAACATATTTTACTAAAATTATTATTTACTAATGATCTTGAGAAGAAATGTGATATTGAAGTTCAAAAAAATTTTTATAGCGATAATTTAGCTTAAAGATAAAAAATTGAAATGTGCGAACTCAAAAATGTTAAATGACATTTTTATTAGTTGGAGCCCACAACATGTTGTGCTCTTTTTTCCTGATCAAAATTTTGTCCCGTTAAAATTTTTTGACAACTTGAATTTGTATATTTTTTCTCCCATCATTATATTTTATCCTACAAGTACTGTCCAAATAAAAATTTTAATGAGACAATTTTTTTCTTTAATGGACTAATGGGAAATGATATGAATCTATTAAATGTGAATGCCTATAACTTCCTACCCGACAAAACCCCTCATCAATCTATGAGAATAAATAATATAAGCCTAAAGTTTTTTAATGTATCTTTCAATGAAGCAATTATGTAAGTTTAATTTATTTGTACTTAATTTAATGCAGTAAAGCTTACCCTTTATAAAGGAAAAGAAATACACAAGAAATTCCCCTATTCCTTTCGTTTAATAGTTACTTGTCACTGGTTATTCTATAACAACTATATTATTTTTATTGTCATGGGTGAATATAACTAATTGTTAATTTTATTTAACTATTAATACTATTTTATGATATTCAATATATATATTTTTGAGAGAATGATGTTTAAAATATTTAAATATATATGTAATAATATATTGTTAATAAAATAAAGCTATGGATTCTACTATTTTGAATAAATTCAAAATTTTCATAATATTGGCACAATTAAAGTTAGTTTGCTATGATCAATTTTATGTTATGGGTGGCATATATCCATTTACTTTTTAATTTTAAATTAAAGATTGCTTTCAGCCCTTTTTGTGTGTTCAAAATGTCTAATAGTTTCACTTGTCAGTAGGGCAAGCTAGGAGATAAACTAAGAGTTCTCTATTCCAAGAAAAAATGTTTGCTTATCATCTTTCAAGTGAAGAAAATCTGACGTTCACTTTGTGACTTGATTTTGAGTGGAGTGGAGATAAGCTGATTAGTTGAGAACCTATATTTTTGAATAGGCATTCACGTAAAAAATTGGCCAAAGGAGGACAAGGTCCGAGGAGTTATGGTTCCAGCTACAAAAGCTATAGCAATTTGAGTTGTAGTTGCTTTTAAAAACCTTAACCTATCATACTTGTGTTCGCAATCTCTTGAACCTAATTTTTTTGGGTTTTGGAGTTGTGATGACTGAAAAGTGTTTTTGGACCATTCTTTGATGATGCTCTTTTGCATAAACAAATCACAAAAGATTGATACAAGCAAATCAAACAATTTGAGTTCTCTATTTTATGGAGATTAGATCGGGCTAATTAGAGTGTATCTTGAAGATTTATGTATCTATCTATTGTGTGTAAATAACTAATGCAATTGTGCAAGTCTACACGTCATTCAAGTAATAAAGTGATAATTAAGAATCATCTCCACAGGAATCGAAGATTGGTAAGAAATTGATTAAGTTATTATAGTCCTATTACCTATAGTAAATAGCAGGAAATACTCTTAATTTGAATAGGATGTTGGTATAAATTAATGTAATTCAATGCTAAAAATAGAGAATTTATATGGCAAATAAAATGTAGTGGCAAACTACAGAGAAAAATAAGAGTAATTCTGTTGTTGAATGAACAGGGCTGGAATTATTTAGGTGAAATGCTCATATCAAAGTAACGTCATGGCAAAATATTGTCTAATCAACTACTCAGAGAGTCACTAATGTAACCTGCCTCTTTCGATAGCTAGATCTTATGCTAAAAATCAAAGTTATTGTATGCCTACAGAACTCTAGATTAATAATTACAATGAACATTCTTCTCTGCACAACTCGCAACATCTATGTCTAGAGTGCTACGAATATTCTGTCAAATATTCGCTTGCTTTAAATGATTCAAGATCCAGTATATTTAACCTTTTTAGAATTAAAAATACATCTATGAACACAACACACAATCAGCTATGTCTAGAGATTCCATGCATGCATTTAAAATAGGCATAAATCAAATGAAATAGTGATATAGGCAATCTTAAATCATGAGCATTAAAAATGACAAATATTCATCCAAATAACTCCAACCTAGAAAAGATTTAGTTCATGGGTGGAAAAGTAAACACCAAATATAAATCATTCATCAACATTTAAAGAAGTTTGAATCACAGAAATTAGGAAAATTAAAGGTAAAACTATACGATTTCTCGCCACACTCCAGCTTCTCTTTTCTCTTTCGATCGTACGTGAATCTAGGATAGATGTCCTTTTCCCTTTTTCACGTCTGTATTCTGCTCTCTTTAGTTGCTACCCTTTTTTTCTCTAAAATTCTTCGATGGAGTTCTTCTCTGTGCAAAGAGAGGATTGTTGTCACCAATCTCTTTCTCACACAAATTCTCCTCCTTCTTTTTTCTTCTTCTCTCTCCTTCTTTTATTGGGTAGATCCATCCCCCCTCAGCACACTTTTTTCATTCCTTTTTTCAAGTTAGATTTTCTGCTACATGCACAACTGGCTGAGAATGAAGTGGATAAAGTGTTGAGTCATCTTGCCGGAATTACCATAGCAAATCTGTTGCTAATTAATTTCACAATTGGTCATGGCAATATTTCACTTCCCTTATTTTCCCTATTCATCTTCTTCCTCTTTCTACACATGTGTTCACACAAAACTACACATTTCCTCCCCAAGTGATAAAAGTAACAAATAATAACCATAATATTGCAATCCAAGCTTTGTTATGCAATGTTCTAGAAATATGCTAACAATGCAATGGTTTCACTTAATTACTACCAATTAATTCCATTTACAGGCCTGAAATATAACACTTTTCAAGAGTTATCACACCCTCAAACCTGAATAATTGCTTGTCCTTAGGTAAATGATGGTTGCATATGCATGAATGCATGGAATTGCAAAAACAATCAGTCACCATATGTACTGCTAAATCGTAATAAGCATACTGTGTACCTCTATTCTCAACAATCTTCTACTAAAAGAAAGAAAAATTGCTTACAGTTGTTGTAAACATGTTTAGCAAATTTAGTGTAGAAAATGGTTTCTAAAGGTAAAATTTTCTAAATATTTCAACAATTAAAACTATAGTAGATTTCTCTAAATATATTTAGGTCATCTCTCTCCTAAACTCAGTTTTTTTAGGCACATATTTAATTTACAACACAAAATTTTCCTAGGGAATTCATATTGTCATATGATTATATACTTGACAACCTCAATGGAGCATACACTAGACTGCCACGTATTATATCATGTCACAATTTGAATATAAATCACTCATGAAATAAAAGCTTTTAACTCACATTCATAGCAATTTAGCCTCAAGATTCAGTGGAGTGTCCCTAAAATATGTACATATATATATTTTTTAGACAAACACTCATATTTGTATTCAATTTTTTTGTTAACAATATAATGGAGAAAACAAAATATTACTGACCTTTTCAATAGTTTCAAACATTGGAGTATTCATATTATTTTACCATTACAAAATTATACCATATTACTAGATTGAAATTAAGTCAAGAAGTCCTAAATTTATTCAAAGAATGCTACTATAACCTAATTGCAATTATATTTCAATTATTCTACTTTTAGAAAGTTATTTTCAACAACTGTCCTATGCTAAATATGCCTAAATAATTTAACCCTATTTTCTAAGTTTACAAATAAGAGTTATTATCCTCATTGAAAATCATTAATAACTATATACTTACATAATTCAGAAGTTGAATGGAAATTGAACTTTATGGCAAAAAAACTATATGAACAATTATCAATGCAGTATATATGCAGAACACAACACACCCCCAAACCTAAGAGATGCATTGACCTAAATGCATGAACATGACAAAGTAAAATTAATAAAAATTACATGAATGCATGAAACAGATAAAAACTAAAATAAAAAATCATGAAAATATAAAAATCAAAGCGTGAAGGGAAAAGCAATTACTTCAATTGGGTTGGATGGATTTCATTGCAACTCTCTTGTAACGTTGCGACCTTGTTGTGAAACCAACACCTTCTTGGACTATTTTTCCGACAGCCTTTTTTGAATCTTTTTCGCTAAAGCTGATTAATGGGCTCCTCATCTGCATCATCAGCATCTGACATTGTGAGTTCACGTTCTTGTTTAGTCATTGGTGCCTTGGATTGTGGTACTTTGGAAGTAATGGTTGGTGTAAAAGTGTATTGCCGGTCATCATTCTTCTTGTCAGAGTGAAGGTGTGTAAATTTTGTTTGTTATTCATCTCTCGCGGGCTCTTTCGTATGCTGTTTGTAGTGGCAGGTTCTTTATCTCTTCTTCATCATCAGATAAAAGTTCTTCAGGAAACATAGGAGGCATTGCCTTGGTGAAGTTGTTCTGAAGAGCTTTCTTGAGAGCAGTATCGCGTTTCTTCACATATTTCCAATATCAAGTCGTGTTTGTTTTCGTTGTGGCAAAATCAGTGGCTATTCGGTTTTGCTACTTTGCCACCATACCTGAAACACCCCACACCCGGCCCACGAGCCTAGACCGGATCTGGTATGTTCCTTAAGTAAACCGGTTTTCAAATTCTTTGTTACTTAGAGAAACTTTGTAAAACTTTTAGGAAATATTGTTTTGAATTGGGCTTAGATTGGGAAACCCATTTAATTAATTTGAAGATCCAATTTTATTAAGGTGACAAAATAATTTTTAGGGTTTATTTTTAAAGAAATCATTTTTACTTAACTTTAATCAACATAGTTCGTAACATAATAATTAAAAGTAAAGCCAAAAATAAATAAAATCCATCTGGGCCTTATGGCCTTATTACATCAAATAAAACCCAATAATAAAATTAAAGATACTAAAAAGTAATAAAGTCCAAATTAAATAAATTCTTCAAATGGATGCATGGCCACCTCAAGGTCTACCGTCCCGGTCCGTTACTGTTCATCATCTGAAAATAGTTCCCACAACGGGGTGAGTCAACAAACTCAATGTGTACACAACATTAACATTCAACAAATCAGGCATACATGTTCATATCAAATTCATGTTCATATAAAATAAATGATGCAACCCAAACCCAAACCTAAAGGTCCATCCGCTACACACCACCCGTACCTGCCAATCACACCGTGGGGACTACTAAATCAACCCTCCATCCGCTACACACCATCGAAGGCAGTCGCTGCAGTCGACGTGCTCATCGCCCATATAATTTGTGTCATTAGACACCATATTCAAATAATGTAACCGAAGTTACCATATTCAGATAATGTAACCGGAGTTACCATATTCAAATTTTGTGACCGTAGTCACCATATTCCGTTGGTGAGACCGAAGTCAACACCTTCTTCCCCTTTCACATATATCCCGAATGCCCCATATATCATGCATAACATACTTAATTTCTCATTATTCACATGTTAACAATATAACATATTCGTAATCCTATCGAAAGTAGGAAACATACCTGGGTACTCTTACTACATTTGTGGTACTTAGTCACATTCACATTCTTATGCATATTCATATATAAAAATAATTGCCATATGATATATCGAAAATTAATGCGAGTACACACCTGATTCGCTTATTAGATTCCTTGAAATCCCGAAGAATGATCTACCGATCTAGATCTTTGACTCTTATATTCGGCCATTCAATAAAACATATTAACAAACCTATTTGGCTTAAAAACCAAATCCTAGTAGGATTTGTATTACTTACCTTGTTGCCGATTTGGATGATCAAGTCCCAAAAATTTGCTAGTATCCCTTTTTCCTTGAAATCGGCTAACACTAATTCATGTAACCATGTGGGTTTCCGGCTTTTGAATAAATGAAAAATAATTCCAAATACCAAAATTAAACCTTGGCCGAATATCACTTACCATACAAATTTCAAATCTGAAGAGGATTCCTTGCCCTATATGTCTGTTGAAATCTTCATGTTAGATCTAATCTAACATATACATCATAACCTTTAATCAAATAAATTATCTTACCTTAGATCCTTAGATTTCCCGAAAGACCCTTCAAGTTAGCAGCCAAATTTGCTAATAGGGTTAGTACCTTGATTTCGATAGAAAGAAAAGGAATAAAAAATTGATTGACCACAGATCTTACCCTTTTGATGTTGTAGTTGGTTGCTCCTTTACTTAGAATCAACAAAGATTCGGCTTTGACAGTAGAAACAGAGAAGAAAATAGAAGAAGAAAAGATGGATTTTTCTTAAAGAAAAATTCGGCAGAGAGGGGGAGAGAGCTAGGAAAATTTCGGCAAAGAGGAAGCAAAAGTGAATGAGTAGCCCTCCTGTCCTCCTTTTATAGCCAAAGTTATCAGCCTAGGAGTCCCTTACTTGGCCACCACTCCTCTTTTTGATAATATTATCTCTTTTATTTAAAAGATAAAAGCCTTTAATCCATCAATTATCTCCTCAAATATCTTAAAAGAAAATCCTTTATTTATCACTTATTATTCACATATTTATGCAAATAAAACTCTTCCTTTTCTAGAAACCCATGCCGTCCACCTCAGCCTTCTGGAAGCAAAAACAAAACTTAGTTATTTGCTTCTCAAGTGACTCGAACTCAGGCCCATTTCCCTTGCATGTGACGCCATTTCCTTAGGCCCTAAGTGGCATCTTCAGGCCACTTTTCCAAGCCTGTTTGTGTGTCAAACTTCTCCAACTTTTTCTTTTAAGGCCCTCTAGCCCTTATTTCCTATTTTGAACTTTAAAATTTGACATTTCGGCATCATTTCTAAGTTTCCTAAAATTTTTGATCGGCTCTGTAACTTGCCATTTTTCTTACATTTCCAAGTTTCCAGAAATGTTTACTTTCCATTTTTGAATCATTTCCAAAAATGTTCAGGTTTCCAAAAATGTTCATTTCCATTTTCATTTCTATTTCCATTTCCATTTCCATTTCTAGGTTTCCAAAAGTATCAAAAATTTATTCTTAGTACTTGAGACTTGACATTTCGTACAATTAAACTGAAAATGCATAGGCCCTATTCAGGATGTTACAGTTCTACCCCCTTAAAATAATTTCGTCCTCGAAATTACTTACTAACGAATAATCGTACGGTCTAACTCACCCCACTACGCTATTGCTGCGCACTCTGATCCTAAAGAACTATCATACTTTCTAGGCACATTCTCTAGGTTCACATCCAAAGTTTCAGTCACTTCACCAGCAATACAAGAATAAGCTAACCCTATAACAAGCAAAGCAATTAAGGGTATTCCAGAAATGAGGAACGTACCCGTAGTCATATCTGGCACATATTCCTCCTCACGATGGCCAACTGCATAAACCAACCTTGGTTGCCTCGCGTCTGCACCTTCAGCACCTCCTCTTGGTGCTTCACGTCCACGGCCCGAACCATTTCCTCCATGGTTCGGTCCACGACCTTGCTGAGGCTGCTGTCCTCCTCTACCCGTCTGGCTAGCATTCTGAACTACCGGTCGGCTCTCATCTGTTTGCTTAGGACAATCCTTAAGCATATGGTCCTTGGACCCACACTTGAAATATCCTCCCGTCTTTCTCCAGCACTCTCCCAAGTGCCTCTTTCCACAATGTTCACAAGGTCAATACCGCCCTTCTGAACCAACTTGCTGACCTCGCGGCCCATCAACTCTAGGCCTCTTATTCCCAGATGAGCCAGACGATCCAAAACCTCTTTCTGGCCTATTCCGATCAGTGTTCTGCCTTGCAGAATCCTTAATTCCTTCAGCCACTTTAGCCTTTTCCACTAACGCAGAAAATTCCCGCTCCTGATGCGGTGCTATCAACAGTCTCAGATCGTCCCTCAGTCCATCCTCAAAACGGACACAGCGTTCATGCTCAGTTGCCACTACACCTCGAGCATAACGACTCAACCTCAGAAATTCTGCCTCATATTCTGCTACGGACTTGTTCCCTTGAACCAGCCCCAGAAAAGCTTTCCTTTGCTCGTCTGTATACCTGGTTCCCACATATTTCTTCTGGAATGCCTCCTTAACAAATTTCCAGGTCAGATCCTCCGCCGTGGCACCATCTCAAACAGTTAGCCACCATTGATACGCTTCATCACGTAACAATGCCACTATCCCTTTCAACATTTCCTCAGGAGTCAGATCGAGCTCATCCATGATACGCTCCGTTGCTTCCAACCAGTACTCAGCTGTACTGGGTGCCACTCCAGACACTCCTCGAAACATTTCAGCTCCATTAGCTCGGAGCCGTTCAGGCACAGACTTACGATTTCCTGAATTTCCTCCCGCACCAGCCACTAATTCCAAAACTCGCAGCACAGCCTGCGACACAGCATCTTCCCCCGTCTGAGCTTGCTGCTCAACGTTAACAGCTGGGGGTGGTGGTGGCGGTATTTCATTATCAAACCCTTGACCCGATCTAACAGGTTCCGACACGGTCATCCTTCCTCTACCTCGTCCACGACGACCACGTCCTCTAGAGCTCATTTTCTAGCGTCGGGATCTGATTAAAGAATTTTATGGATTAGTCATTGTTCCCCTTATTTACCGCGAAGGAGTTTTATGAAAAGAAATTTAAGAGTGGTTCTTTCGTATTCATACAAACACACAGTCTTTTCCATTCATTCATTCATCCATCAAACAAGTATGAACTTTCGTTCATTCAGAGAAACGTTGTAGTTTTTGTTGTTGTTGTTTTCCACTACCCAGGGGTATTTTCGTAATTTTGTCCTACAGGGCATTTTCGTAATTTTTGAGAAGAAAACGTTCCTTGGTGTTTTCGTCAAAAAGTATTTTGGAAATTTCAAAGTCTCAGGGTAATTTGGAAAAATTTCAAAATCCGGGGGTATTTCGGTAATTTTTGACCTTAGGGGTATTTTAGTATTTTTTCACAAATCAGGGTAAATTTGTAAAATTTAATAAATTAAGGATATTTCAAAAGTTGTAAAACTTTGAGGGTTCTTTTTGAAAATTGTTCCTTCAAAAATGGGGATGTTGCAAAAATTTTGGAAATCAGGGTCATTTTGGTGATTTTATAAGTTAGGGGCAATTTTGTAATTTTCCAAAATCAATGTATTTTGATATTTTACAAATTAGGATTTTTGAATGTTTATAAAATAATGAAATTTTGGTAAAGCTGTTGAGTAATTGAACATTTTATAAACCAAGGGCATTTTGGTAATTTACCACTAAGGGCATTTTTGTAATTTTCGCAAATCAGGAGTTTTTCAGAAAATATTGTGAAATAATTTTTCTCAGATTTAAAAGAAAATTTTAAAAGTTTGAAAAACTAGGGTTTGTTGTTTTGTTCTCTCTTTTTTTTTTTTATCAAAACGGCTAGTTCCCTTTTTGGGTTTTAGTTATTATGTTTAGCCTATGACCGAGTCCTCTTGGTCAGGGTGAACCAAAGCTACGCACCAGGCAGGATTCGAATGGAGAGGAGGTGAGTCACGCGGACTGCTTAAATACCAAGCTCCCACCGAAACCATTCCTAGACATGCGCACAGAGGTTGCCACACCACTGAGCCCTCTGAGTTAGGGTGAACCGAAGCTACGCACCAGGTAGGATTCCTGCGAAGAGGAGGTGAGTCACTAGGACTGCTTAAATACCAGGCTCTTCCGGATCCAATCCTAGACATGCGTACAGGGGTTACCACACCCTTAGCTCAGTGACTTAGCCATAGGGTTGTTTAGTGCATTAAGTCTTATGTTTTTGTGTTTGAGTAGACTAGTCCTAGAGTCCAAAGTTCCTATCATTCTATTCTACGTTCCATGCCTTTTCTACCCTTATACAGTTCATAAATCATAGAATCACACATAAAGTTAGGGGTACTTACCTGGTGGACTGCGGGTCGGAGACTTAGGTGCCATGCCATAAAACCTGCTTATGTTCAAAGAAAATCGTTTGGGCTCGAATTCAAAACGTTTTGGGCCTTAGCCCACAGGCCGAGAGTTTTAAAACTGGGCTCTGATACCAAACTGAAACACCCCACACCCGGCCCACGAGCCTGGACCGGATCTGGTATGTTCCTTAAGTAAACCGGTTTTCAAATTCTTTGTTACTTAGAGAAACTTTGTAAAACTTTTAGGAAATATTGTTTTGGATTGGGCTTAGATTGGGAAACCCATTTAATTAATTTGAAGATCCAATTTTATTAAGGTGACAAAATAATTTTTAGGGTTTATTTTTAAAGAAATCATTTTTACTTAACTTTAATCAACATAGTTCGTAACATAATAATTAAAACTAAAGCCAAAAATAAATAAAATCCATCTGGGCCTTATGGCCTTATTACATCAAATAAAACCCAAAAATAAAATTAAAGATACTAAAAAGTAATAAAGTCCAAATTAAATAAATTCTTCAAATGGATGCATGGCCACCTCAAGGTCTACCGTCCCGGTCCGTTACTGTTCATCATCTGAAAATAGTTCCCACAACGGGGTGAGTCAACAGACTCAATGTGTACACAACATTAACATTCAACAAATCAGGCATACATGTTCATATCAAATTCATGTTCATATAAAATAAATGATGCAACCCAAACCCAAACCTAAAGGTCCATCCGCTACACACCACCCGTACCTGCCAATCACACCGTGGGGACTACTAAGTCAACCCTCCATCCGCTACACACCATCGAAGGCAGTCGCTGCAGTCGACGTGCTCATCGCCCATATAATTTGTGTCATTAGACACCATATTCAAATAATGTAACCGAAGTTACCATATTCAGATAATGTAACCGGAGTTACCATATTCAAATTTTGTGACCGTAGTCACCATATTCCGTTGGTGAGACCGAAGTCAACACCTTCTTCCCCTTTCACATATATCCCGAATGCCCCATATATCATGCATAACATACTTAATTTCTCATTATTCACATGTTAACAATATAACATATTCGTAATCCTATCGAAAGTAGGAAACATACCTGGGTACTCTTACCACATTTGTGGTACTTAGTCACATTCACATTCTTATGCATATTCATATATAAAAATAATTGCCATATGATATATCGAAAATTAATGCGAGTACACACCTGATTCGCTTATTAGATTCCTTGAAATCCCGAAGAACGATCTACCGATCTAGATCTTTGACTCTTATATTCGGCCATTCAATAAAACATATTAACAAAACTATTTGGCTTAAAAACCAAATCCTAGTAGGATTTGTATTACTTACCTTGTTGCCGATTTGGATGATCAAGTCCCAAAAATTTGCTAGTATCCCTTTTTCCTTGAAATCGGCTAACACTAATTCATGTAACCATGTGGGTTTCCGGCTTTTGAATAAATGAAAAATAATTCCAAATACCAAAATTAAACCTTGGCCGAATATCACTTACCATACAAATTCCAAATCTGAAGAGGATTCCTTGCCCTATATGTCTGTCGAAATCTTCATGTTAGATCTAATCTAACATATACATCATAACCTTTAATCAAATAAATTATCTTACCTTAGATCCTTAGATTTCCCGAAAGACCCTTCAAGTTTCGGCCAAATTTGCTAATAGGGTTAGTACCTTGATTTCGATAGAAAGAAAAGGAATAAAAAATTGATTGACCACAGATCTTACCCTTTTGATGTTGTAGTTGGTTGCTCCTTTACTTAGAATCAACAAAGATTCGGCTTTGACAATAGAAACAGAGAAGAAAATAGAAGAAGAAAAGATGGATTTTTCTTAAAGAAAAATTCGACAGAGAGGGGGAGAGAGCTAGGAAAATTTCAGCAAAGAGGAAGCAAAAGTGAATGAGTAGCCCTCCTGTCCTCCTTTTATAGCCAAAGTTATCAGCCTAGGAGTCCCGTACTTGGCCACCACTCCTCTTTTTGATAATATTATCTCTTTTATTTAAAAGATAAAAGCCTTTAATCCATCAATTATCTCCTCAAATATCTTAAAAGAAAATCCTTTATTTATCACTTATTATTCACATATTTATGCAAATAAAACTCTTCCTTTTCTAGAAACCCATGCCGTCCACCTCAGCCTTCTGGAAGCAAAAACAAAACTTATTTATTTGCTTCTCAAGTGACTCGAACTCAGGCCCATTTCCCTTGCATGTGACGCCATTTCCTTAGGCCCTAAGTGGCATCTTCAGGCCACTTTTCCAAGCCTGTTTGTGTGTCAAACTTCTCCAACTTTTTCTTTTAAGGCCCTCTAGCCCTTATTTCCTATTTTGAAATTTAAAATTTGACATTTCGGCATCATTTCTAAGTTTCCTAAAATTTTCGATCGGCTCTGTAACTTGCCATTTTTCTTACATTTCCAAGTTTCCAGAAATGTTTACTTTCCTTTTTTGAATCATTTCCAAAAATGTTCAGGTTTCCAAAAATGTTCATTTCCATTTTCATTTCCATTTTCATTTCTATTTCCATTTCCATTTCCATTTCTAGGTTTCCAAAAGTATCAAAAATTTATTCTTAGTACTTGAGACTTGACATTTCGTACAATTAAACTGAAAATGCATAGGCCCTATTCAGGATGTTACAATACCTTACTGATGTTGGAATTGCTTGAGAGAATTTATTACTTATTGTTCCAACATATCAGGGAAAGTGTGTAGGGCTTCAAATGGGGTTTATGATGTAGATGCATGACCAAATGGCTGTGGCATATCATCGCCCAAGAAACATAGGACAATTGATATCGTTATGACACTTTTGTTGCTTATGGTCTCCTAACTATTGTAGACAGGGATGTTTGTGTGCTAAAAAAGGGTCTAAAAAGAGACAAGAAATTTAAATTGCTGACATTCTTTTGCGTGCAGCAATGAACTTCTTGGAAAATGATTCTTCCAACATTAATTCTTCTACCAAGCATAATTAAATGTAGTAATAATATCATTTCTTTAGAAATAGTAGAATTGTGAGTGGAAGGACTCAGTCTGGATTTCAGAAAATGGTACTATACTTTGCAATGAGGCTTCTGGGCAACTCTATCAATAATGCAACAATAATTCGAGATACAGTCCTTTTAGTTCCCTCAATACAAAGATCTTAAAGAACATATTGTAATCTTTCTACTATAATCTTTGCCATAAACTCAGAATGTTAACCAAAACCCTCAGGAAAATTGTAATGGGCATTAATAGAATCCTTATCAAACCGAATAGAAATACCTCTGACATAGATGAAGGTATTGTTAGGAGATGTTAGATGTGCAAAAGATTCTCTTACCATTTTTGGAAGAACACCAGCTGGGTGTTAGCAAAACAGTTTCCAGCCATGATTTTCCACTATTGAAGAAATAGAGGTATCATAACCAAGGAAGGTTGAATCTTGAAAAAGGAAGCCTTTTCCAAAACAAAATGGTCTTTTGACTTTGTTTTTCAATTATTTTTCTTCAATTGTTTTGTTGAAAAAAGTCTTTGTAGGTAAGGAAGATGGTGTATTACAAGCCATTATGACAAAAAGATGTGAACTATGAGAAAATTATTGAGAGGTTTATAGTGATGAAGGTGAAAAACTAATAGACGAAAATGATAAAGAAAAAACTAAAGATAACTTTAAAGGAAAAATTAATTATCTAAGTTCAGATAGTGAGAGAAAAGATCACAGTGATGTGGTTGAAAGATTTACTTGACATAGCACAGGAGTAAATTGACCAGGAACCAGAAATGAAATAACAAAATTATCAGACAAAATTGTATAAAAGAAGTAGGCACTACTTTTAAAGTATTGTTCTTCTGGAAAAAAGAACCTGTAACAAAAAGGAAAAATTAAATGAGTTTAGTGAATAAAAAATAAAAAAATTTTAAATGAAGAAAAATTTGAATGCAGGAGAGAAATTTTAATTATTCAGAAGAGAAATGAAATTTTTGTCAAGCATTGTAAGTGCTTCAAAATAGTGTTTCAAGCGTTGGCCATTAACTTTGAAAGTTGATCATGTTTTTCCCATTTTTAATGTCGACAGCTCCATGATGATATATGCGCTTGACTTTGAATGGTCCAGACCATCTCGACTTTAATTTGCCAGGAAATAGTTTAAGTCTGGAATTGAAAAGCAAGACTTATTGTCCAGGTACAAATTGTCATGGCAAAATTTTCTTGTCATGGCAACGCTTTGTCTTTTCTTTGTACAATCTCGCATTCTCATAAGGTTTAGCTTGAAATTCATCCATCTCATTAAGCTCTAGTAGGTAATGAGTAGCAGTAGCACCCCAGTCCATGTTTAGTTTTTTGATTGCCCAAAATGCTTTGTGTTCTAGCTCAACTAGCAAATGACATGGTTTACCATAAACAAGTTTGAAAGGTGACATTCCTAATGGTGTCTTGAAAGCTGTGCGATAAGCCGACAATACTTCACTTAACCTTACTGACCAATCCTTACAGTTGGGGTTGACAAATTTCTCCAAAATTTGCTTCATTTGTCTTTTGGAAATTTCAGCTTGTCCATTTGTTTGGGGGTGATAAGTCATGGTAATTTTATGTTTAAACCCATATTTGTTTAGAGCGTTAGCAACTAATCTGCAATCAAAATTTGAGCCTTCATCATTACTTAAAGCACGAGGGGTACCAAACCTGGTAAAAATATAACATCCCAAAAATTAGGGGTTTATGATTTTTTGCATAATTGCATGTGTTGGGCTTGCTTAGCTAGTTAATTGAGGGTGTTTGGGGGTTCTAGGGAGGCCTGGGTTCGAGTCCAAGCATTGGAAAAATTTTGGTTTTTGGCCTCTTAGTGGAGAGGGCTGTTGGAAGCAGGACTTATGTAAATTAGAGTGTGTTTTACTAACACAAGTGGAGCACATGGTGGAGTGGTGTGGCGTCAAGTGGAGAGCATGGAGGAAAGGGGTTCGAATCCCACAGTTGGCAATTGGATGCTTTTATTTTGTGACTTGAGAGAGCAAGAGGTAGAGTTGGGATCAAACTCTACAAGATTGATGGAAGACTTGGTGAATCAATTTGAATGGAAGGCCAGGAGTGATTCAAGGAGGGGATGGTGGAGGAAATCAGGGAGTTGAAGAGTGAGGGGTAGTGGCTGAAATTGGGAGTGTGCCTTGAGAGGTGATTTGGGCTAGGGAGTGGATTAGGAAGCATTTTTTGGCAGCTTGAGTGTGAGTGCAAACCGAAACCTCTTGTTGTGATTTGTGATTTCTCCTTTAGTCCTTTTGGGATTTTCTTTGGGAAGCATTTTCGCGCACTTATCCTCTTTTTGTTTTACCTCACGTGCTTTCTTCCATTTCTTTTGTTATTGCCTACACTTGTTGTGGCCGAATCTCCTTCTGCTCATCTATCTTTACATTGCGTCCTTTCTTCCTCTTTTCTTAAAGTCGAATAGCCACCCCTACTCCTATTTTAATTTCCCTTTAGCCGGACATCTAGTAGCCTGAAGTTTGGTTGTCTTCTGTGGACCGAACTTGGTAAGCCTAACCTCCTTAATCTCTTGACCCAAATCTTTTATCCCTTCGTGGTTGGGGGCCGAATTCTTTAAGCAAACAATTGTCGTTGGTCATCGGCTTTGGTTTTGGTAAGGGTGAAGTAGCTCATGTATCTTCTTAATTCGATGCTAGTGATGTTCTTATGGCCCTTTTGTTGAGTTAGCATCGATTCCCTTCTTTCTTGTGGGATGGCCGAATGTTGGTTAGATGCTAACCTCTTTGGTGCATCAATTATTTTTCTTTTTAGGAACTCGTTGCGGTAGCCAAGGAGCAAGGCCGAATATTGATGCTCTGTGGGGGGATCACGTCTTGTGGTAAGTGAATCTAGTTGAGTAGTAAAGTTCGATGTTATGAATTTTTGAGAACGTTGGGATTAACTCTTGATCATTGTTATCTTAGGGGCAACGAGGAGTAGTACTTTCGGCAATCTATTAGGTGTGTAATCTCACACTACCGCTTATTCTGGGAATGTTGTTCTGTGAATCGGCTAAACCCCGGAATACTGAAAAGTCGAAATACGGGTAACCTTGATCACTCGAGCGTACGAGCGCTCGTAGTGATAAATCGAGCCACTAGTGATGGCGGTAGACCGTTGAGAGTGTCACGAATACTCTTGTTAATCTGAGGCTGTAATGGGCCTTATTGAGCCGAAACAGGCTAAGTGGGCCCAATGGGCTAACGAGCCCACATGGGCAAAACCGATAGAAAATTGACCGAATGACTGATGCGACTGCGAAGTCCGCAGATTCGACACCAGAAACGAGCTAGATGGACCACACGAGCGTGTGGGCCCATTTGGGTCGGGATGGGATTTTAGGCCCAATTATACCGTAGAGACCCAAAAGGGGTCCTGTGTCACTCGAGGCGACAGTGGGCCTTCAGAAAGGCCGTTAGATGACTGAAATTACCGAATTGCCCTTAGTGGGTAAATTACCGAAATACCCTTATGGGTAAATTACTAAAATATCCTCGATGGGTAAATTACCGCGATACCCCCAAAGGGGTGAAAATTATCGTTATACCCTTAAGTGACAAAATGACCGTTATGTTCTTGATGGTAGTTAAATATCATGTATGTGATTTTATTTATATTGTTTATACTTGTACTACACTGCATTCATATCATGTTGCATGGGTTGGGCTTGATGATTGGTGGAAGTACCGTTTTAGTGGCTCTGCCACAAACCGTTCGAGTGGCATCACCATCTACCGTTTAGTGGCTCAACCACATATACCGTGATTAGCAGCTTGACTGCAATATTGGTGAGGCCTGGTTGGGTGGGTTGACATGGTCCCCACATGGTGCGATTGGTTGGTACGGGTAGAGAGTTAGTCGGCTGGTAAGATTGGGGTGGGCTCATATCCACATACATTGAGATGATTTTGGGGCTTAGGTCTAGCTTGTTACCAAATAGGGCTTAGGCCCAGACAGATACCGTATGGGCTCAGGCCCAGATAGTGACCGTTATAGGGGATTACACACTGAGTTCTCGTAACTCACCCCTTTCTTTTAACCGTGTAGGTAATCCCCAGCGTTAGAGCATTTGGAGCTGTGGAGGACTCGGAGGTGGCCATAAGTCAGTTTTGCTTTTTAACGATACTTAGTAAATTTGGATTTAACTTATTTTATATTATTTTTGGGTTTATATTTTGTGTAATAAGGCCATTGGATTTTTCTTTTTAAACTTTCATTTGGTAATACTTCTAGTTATGAACTGTTAAACGAGTAAACACTGGTTTTTAAAACAATAATAACCGTTTTCAAAACAACACATTTCTGCAATTCTTTAAGTCAAACTTCGGCAACAAACAAAGTTTTCAAAAATAATAACATCTTTACAAGAATACACTTTAGGCAAATCTTGTTTTCTACAAACAACGAAATTCAGAGTTTCAAAAAGAATACAAAGTTTTTAACAAACGCGTAGCTTTTCAACAACCCTTTGATGTAACATGCTAGATCCGGCCATAACGTCTAGGCTGGGTTTGGGGTGTTACATTTTATGGTATCAAAGCCCGGTTGCAAAACTCGGCTGTGGAATGGGTTTGAAAATTTTTTCAAATCTGTTTAAACTGTGGTTTAGAAAAAAAATGATAGTGTTATTGGAAGTATGACACATCGAGTCTCCGGGACCAAATCCTTAAGTTTCTTGATCTTATACTTTGTTATATGCTATAGCGACTGTATGGAAAAACTACTAAGGATAGTAGTAGTATATTGACCTCTTATTTAGGGAAACTTAGACTATAGATATTGGAACTTTAGTAAAACCAGTCTGCGAAAACTACTCTTATTACTGTTTTCTTTTCATAAAACATTTGTTAATAATTACATGAACGATAAGCTGATGTATAAAACTATTAAATAGATGAATACGTTATACCAATATGAGCGCGAGAGGTCGCGGAAGGGATACACGTGGCCGTGGTAGGGGCAGAGGTGCTAGGGCTGGGTCCTCAGCATCAGGACATATGCCTGAAAGGGAGGCGCCGGCATCACCGGTGGCTGAAATGGGGTCTCATGACCGAGCCAGAGGGGATGATGCTTTGTCTCAAGCAATGCTACGGGTTCTGGAAAGGGTTGCTGGAGTGAGTACTGGGTCGGTGGCCCGAGGGTCAATTTCTGAGCGACTTTGATCAAACGGGGCGGAAGTCTTTAGGGGCATCTCTGATATAGCCCCGAATGTAGCAAAGTATTATTTAGAGGCAGTAGAGCGAATCATGGATGATCTAGATTGTACGGTGGAGCAAAAGCTGAAAGGAGCAGTGTCCTTACTGCAAGATGAGGCATACCATTGGTGGCTTACAGTAAGGGAAGGTACGCAAGCTGACCGTGTGACTTGGGATTTCTTCAAAGTGGCCTTCCAAGGAAAGTATGTCGGGGCAAGTTACGTAGACGCCCGGAGAAAGGAATTTTTGAATCTGGTTTAGTGGAATAATTTTGTTGCGGAATATGAGGCAAAGTTCCTGCATTTGAGACGGTACGCTCGGGGCATAGTTGCAACTGAATACGAGCGCTGTGTGCGGTTTGAGGATGGTCTTCGAGATGAGTTGCGGGTACTGGTAGCCCCGCAGAGAGAAAGAGACTTCACTGCTCTGGTAGAGAAGGCTAAGATTGCTGAAGAGGTGAAACGCTCTGAGCGTCAAAATCGTGAGAAGGAAAGGGGCAGGAATAAGAGAGATTTTGGGTCTTTAGTTTCTTCTGGGGGATTTCATAAGAGGCCTAGGTTTGATGGGCCAACCCGAGTTGGGATTCCAGTTGCTGTTGGTGGACCGCAACCATGCGTTGAGTGCGGGAGACCACATTCGGGAGAGTGTTGGAGAAGAATTGGTGGGTGTTTCAGATGTGGGTCCAAGGATCATCAGTACAGAAACTATCCTCGGGAGCTTGTTCGAACGCAAGTAGTGGGTCAGGGCTATGTGCAGTTAGTGAGAGGTGGTCAATAGCCACCGAGAGGTCGTGGTCTACCCAGAGGGGGAAATGGGTTAGGACGTGGTCGTGGAGCACCAGGCAGAGGTGCTGGTAATATAGATACGAGACAGCCAGGGTTGGTTTATGCTGCTCGGCGTCGAGAGGATGGCGATGCACCTGACGTCATAACTGGTACGTTTTTCATTTATGATGTACCATGTATTGCTTTAATTGATATTGGGTCGACACACTCGTATGTTGCATGTACTGTGTCTGGAACTTTGGGCATACAATTCGAACTTGCTGATAAAGAAACGTTAGTGATTAGTCCTTTAGGACAGTCTGTTGTAGTGAATAAGCTATTCAGAGATATGCCTCTCGAGGTTTAAGGGGTTATTTTTCTGGCGGATTTGATGGAACTGTCGTTTGGTGAGTTTGATCTCATTCTCGGCATGGATTGGTTAGTGAAATACTGTGCAAATTTGGATTGCACTACTAAGCGTATGATATTAAAGACTTCAGAGGATGTGGAGGTGATCGTGATAAGGGAGCGGAGGAACTATTTGTCCAATGTAATCTCAGCGTTAAGGGCCGAGAAGCTGGTTCGCAAAGGGTGCGAGGCGTTCCTTGCTTATGTCAGCACATCTGTTGTTAAGGAACTGTCTGTTGAGAATGTCAGGACTGTAAAGGAGTTTTCAGATGTATTTCCTAAAGAGCTTCCGAGGTTGCCTCCAAACCACGAGGTTGAATTCAGCATTGAGCTTTTACCGGGTACAACTCCGGTGTCTATCGCCCTTTATAGGATGGCACTGAAAGAGCTGGTGGAATTAAAGGCTTAGATCCAAGAGCTTTTGGATCGAAGATTTATCAGATCGAATGTGTCTCCTTGGGGAGCACCGGTATTGTTCATGAAAAAGAAGGATGGGTCAATGCGCATGTGTATTGACTACCGTCAGTTAAACAAGCTAACGATGAAACACCCCAAACACAGCCCACGAGCTTTGACCGGATTTGGTATGTTCCTCAAGTAAACCGATTCAAAGTTCCTTTGTTCCTTAGGAAAAACTCGTGCAATTTTAAAGAAAATAATGTTTTGGGTTGGGCTTGTGTTGAAAACTAATTTATCTTATATTGAAATCCATTTATTTCAGGTGACAAAATACTTAGAGTTTATTTTAAAATAAATTTGTTGATCCATAAATAATAATTTGTAAACATAATAAATAAAAGTAAAAAGAAATAAAGAAATTCAACTATGGCCTTATGGCCTTATTACATCAAATAATCCCAAAATAAAATTCTTAACTACTTAAATAAAATAAAATGTCCATATTGAATAAAACTTCAAGCTGAGCATGGCCACCACAAGTTCTGCCGTCCCGGTCCATCACTGTTCATCACCTGAAAAATGTTCCCACAACGGGGTGAGTCAACAGACTCAATGTGTACATAACACTAAAATTTAATAGATTAGGCATACCATAACGTATCACATGCACATTCATATACAGATAAAATAATGATGCAACCCATACCTAAACCTAGATGCCATCCGCTACACATCCCTGTACCAACCTACACACCGTGGGGACTACTAAGTCAACCCTCCTTCCGCTACACACCATCGAAGGCAGTCGCTGCAGTCGACGTGCTCATCGCCCATATAAAATTCGTGGCATAGCCACCAGATAATTGTGTCATGGGACACCACATTCAGATAATGTAATCGAAGTTACCACATTCAGATAATGTAACCGAAGTTACCACATTCAGATAATGTGACCGAAGCCACCACATTCAGATAGTGAGACCGAAGTCGTCACATTCACTTCCCCTTTCTCATATAACCCGAATGCCCCATATTATTCATATCATGCATATCATACTTAAATTCACATTCATGTCACTTTTCACATGTTAAATATAACATATTTCGTAATCCTAATAGGAGTAGGAAACGTGCCTGAGTACTTTGTACCATATTAGGGTACCTTAGCCATATTCACATTCTTATACATACTTATATTAAATATTGCCATAAAACGTATTAAAGATAATGTGGGGTACACACCTGATTTGCTTAACGAATTCCTTGAAATCCCGAAAAAAATCGATCTATTGCTTTAGATCTCAATTCCTACAATTGGTAACATTAATATGTTAGCATAAAGCCTATAAAACCAAATCCTAGTAGGATTTGTATTCTTAAAACCTACCTTGTTGTCGAATTGACTATAGTCAAATCCCAAAAACTTGTATTATTCTCCTTTGAAATTGGCTACTCACTAGATCCCTCGAATCTGTTAGTTTTCGGCTTAAAACACATAATAATAGATCTAACTACTAAAATAGGCCTTGGCCGAATGCTATAGACACTTACCTTGTGGATTTTAAATCCCGAAACTCACCGAATAACTAGGGAACACGCGGCTTATGGTGTACCTTCGGGAAAAGAACTTCTCCTTCCTTGTAGTCGACACTTAGTAAATCCCGAAAGATCTCTTCAAAGTTTCCGCAACAAGATATTAATGGGGTTAGTCCTAGGTTTCGGCAAATCTTAAAAGAAAAAGGATGAAACCGAATGAGATCTTACCCTTACTTGAAGAAGTCGACACACCCTCCTGACACCTCTTCAGAGATTCGGCTCAGAGACTTGATGAACAATCGGCTACGAGCCCCCTATGCATTCGGTTTCAAAGATGAAAGAAGAGAGGAATACTAGGCTTAGAAGGAAATCGGCTAGGGTTAAGAGAACTTGCTTTCGGCTTTTGGAAAAATAGTAGAGAGGAGAGGAGAGCACTAAGAAATTCGGCAGAGAGAAGAGGATAAACTTTAGAGAATTTCGGCAGAGGTTTACTTGAAGAGAAAAGAATGAATGAAGAATAGCCTTACTCTTCCTTTTATAGCCAAAATTACTGGGCTAGAGTCCCTTACTTGGCCACCACTCTTCTATTTGATAGCTTTATCCTTTTAATTATCACTTTATTAAAAGAATAATCCCTTATTATCTCCTTGAAAATAATTTAAGATAAATCATCATTTATCCTTCTATTTAGCCGAAATTTAAAGAGAATAAAACTCCTCTTTTAAGAGCCTTAATGCCGTCCACCTCTCTATTTCTGGAAGCAAAAATAAAACTTCTTTTTATTTGCTCCCCAAGTGACTCGAACTCAGGCCCACTTGCATAGCTGGTGGCGTCACCTACCTGGGCCTTAAGTGATATCTTCAGGCCACTTTTCCAAAGCCTGTTTGTGTGTCAAATTCCTCCTATTAATTTTCTTAACGCCACCTTGCCTTAATTTCCTCTTCTTTAACCTTAAAACTTGACATTTCTTTACATTTCCAGGTTTCCAAAAATTTTCGTTTGCCTCCTTTAAACTTAACATTTTCTTACATTTCCAAGTTTCCAGAAATGTTCACTTTCCTCTTTTGAATCATTTCCAAGTCATTTCCTTACCTTTCTTAGTTTCCAAAAATGTTCACTTCCCTCTTTTAAACTTAACATTTCCATACATTTCCAGGTTTCCAAAAATGTTCAAAATATATTCATAACACATAAGACATGCCATTTCGTACAATTAAACCGAAAATGCATAGGCCCTTTTCAGGATGTTACAGTTCTACCCTCCTTAAAATAATTTCGTCCTCGAAATTACTTACTAACGAACAGTCATTCTTCGTAGCTCACCACACTACGCTACTGCTGCGCACTCTGATCTTAAGAAACTATCATACTTTCTAGGCACATTCTCTTAGTTTACAATCAAGGTTCCATACACCTTACTAGCCACATAAGAACAAACGGACTTTACAACGAACAAGGCAATTAAGGTATTCCAGAACCACGTCCCCTAGAGCTCATTTCTACGATCGTGCTTTAATCTAATTAAGAAATTTTATGAATTAGCCTTTATTCTACTGATTACCCGCGAAGAAGTTTTATGAAAAGAATTTTAGAAGTGGTTCTTTCGTATTCATACATGCATACAGTCTTTACATTCATACATTCATCAATCAATTATGAACTTTCGTTCATTCAGAGAAATGTTGTAGTTTTCATTGTTGTTGTTTTTCCACTACCCATGGCCATTTTCGTAATTTGCCCTACAGGGGTATTTTCGTAAATTTTTTTTTAAAAAATAGGGTTCCTTGTGGATTTTGTCAATAAGGGTATTTTGGTAATTTTGTTTTCCCGGGGTATTTTTGGAAATTTTGAAATTCTAGGGGTATTTCAGTAAATTTTTACAAATCAGGGTAAATTTGTAAAGTTTAATAATTCAGGGGTATTTCAAAATTTATAAAACTTGAGGGTTATTTTTGAGAATTTTGTTTTCCAAATCAGTGATGTTGCAAAAATTTTGGAAATCAGGGTCATTTTGGTAATTTTGTAAGTTAGGGGTAATTTCGTAAATTTTCCAAGTTGGAGTATTTTAATATTTCGCAGAAGTAGAGTTTTTGGACTTGTTATAAAGTAATGATTTTTTTTAATAAGAACTGTGGGTATTTTGGAAATTTCATAAACCAAGGGCATTTTTGTAATTTTACCACCAGGGGTATTTTAGTAATTTTGTAAATCAAGAAATATTTCAGAAAAATTTTATGGGATAGCTTGTATAAATCAAAAGGGTAATTTAGTCATTTTAAAACTAGGGTTTCCATAAAAATGTGGCTAATCCCTTTCGGGTTTTAGTTAGGGGTTTAGCCTATGAATAAGTCCTCTTGGTTAGGGTGAACCGAAGCTACGCACCAGGTAGGATTCCTGCGAAGAGGAGATGAGTCACTAGGACTGCTTAAATACCAGGCTCTTCCGGATCCAATCCTAGACATGCGCACAATGGTTACCACACCCTAACTCGGCGACTTAGACACAGGTTTATTTTATTAAGCATTTAAGTCTTATGTAACTGTTGGAGTAAGCTAGCCTTATAGTTCAAGTACCTATCATACTAATCGACGTGCCATTCTAGTTCTACCCTTCTACAATTCATAGTATAATTCACACAATGGTTAGGGTTACTTACCTGGTGGACTTCGGGTCGGAGACTTAGGTGCCATGCCAGAAAATCTGCCTATTTCCAAAAATATTTTCATAAAAACTCATTTGGGCTCGACTTGAAAACATTTTGGGCCTTAAACCACAGGCCGAGAGTTTAAAACTGGGCTCTGATACCAAATTGAAACACCCCAAACCCGGCCCACGAGCTTTGACCGGATTTGGTATGTTCCTCAAGTAAACCGATTCAAAGTTCCTTTGTTCCTTAGGAAAAACTCGTGCAATTTTAAAGAAAATAATGTTTTGGGTTGGGCTTGTGTTGAAAACCAATTTATCTTATATTGAAATCCATTTATTTCAGGTGACAAAATACTTAGAGTTTATTTTAAAATAAATTTGTTGATCCATAAATAATAATTTGTAAACATAATAAATAAAAGTAAAAAGAAATAAAGAAATTCAACTATGGCCTTATGGCCTTAATACATCAAATAATCCCAAAATAAAATTCTTAAGTACATAAATAAAATAAAATGTCCATATTGAATAAAACTTCAAGCTGAGCATGGCCACCACAAGTTCTGCCGTCCCGGTCCATCACTGCTCATCACCTGAAAAATGTTCCCACAACGGGGTGAGTCAACAGACTCAATGTGTTCACAACACTAAAATTTAATAGATCAGGCATACCATAATGTATCACATGCACATTCATATACAGATAAAATAATGACGCAACCCATACCCAAACCTAGATGCCATCCGCTACACATCCCCGTACCAACCTGCACACCGTGGGGACTACTAAGTCAACCCTCCTTCCGCTACACACCATCGAAGGCAGTCGCTGCAGTCGACGTGCTCATCGCCCATATAAAATTCATGGAATAGCCACCAGATAATTGTGTCATGAGACACCACATTCAGATAATATAACCGAAGTTACCACATTCAGATAATGTAACCGAAGTTACCACATTCAGATAATGTGACCGAAGCCACCACATTCAGATAGTGAGACTGAAGTCGTCACATTCACTTCCCCTTTCTCATATAACCCGAATGCCCCATATTATTCATATCATGCATATCATACTTAAGTTCACATTCATGTCACTTTTCACATGTTAAATATAACATATTTCGTAATCCTAATAGGAGTAGGAAATGTACCTGAGTAATTTGTACCATATTAGGGTACCTTAGCCATATTCACATTCTTATACATACTTATATTAAATATTGCCATAAAACGTATTAAAGATAGTGTGGGGTACACACCTGATTTGCTTAACGAATTCCTTGAAATCCTGAAAAAAATCGATCTATTGCTTTAGATCTCAATTCCTACATTTGGTAACCTTAATATGTTAGCATAAAGCCTATAAAACCAAATCCTAGTAGGATTTGTATTCTTAAAACCTACCTTGTTGTCGAATTGACTATAGTCAAATCCCGAAAACTTGTATTCTTCTCCTTTGAAATCGGCTACTCACTAGATCCCTTGAATCTGTTAGTTTTCGGCTTAAAACACATAATAATAGATCTATCTACTAAAATAGGCCTTGGCCGAATGCTATAGACACTTACCTTGTGGATTTTAAATCCCGAAACTCACCGAATAACTAGGGAACACACAGCTTATGGTGTACCTTCGGGAAAAGAACTTCTCCTTCCTTGTAGTCGACACTTAGTAAATCCCAAAAGATCTCTTCAAGGTTTCGGCAACAAGATATTAATGGGGTTAGTCCTAGGTTTCGGCAAATCTTAAATGAAAAAGGATGAAACCGAATGAGATCTTACCCTTACTTGAAGAAGTCGACACACCCTCCTGACACCTCTTCAGAGATTCGGCTTAGAGACTTGATGAACAATCGGCTACGAGCCCCCTATGCATTCGGTTTCAAAGATGAAAGAAGAGAGGAATACCAGGCTTAGAAGGAAATCGGCTAGGGTTAAGAGAACCTGCTTTCGGCTTTTGGAAAAATAGTAGAGAGGAGAGGAGAGCACTAAGAAATTCGGCAGAGAGAAGAGGAGAAACTTTAGAGAATTTCGGCAGAGGTTTACTTGAAGAGAAAAGAATGAATGAAGAATAGCCTTACTCTTCCTTTTATAGCCAAAATTACTAGGCTAGAGTCCCTTACTTGGCCACCACTCTTCTATTTGATAGCTTTATCCTTTTAATTATCACTTTATTAAAAGAATAATCCCTTATTATCTCCTTGAAAATAATTTAAGATAAATCATCATTTATCCTTCTATTTAGCCGAAATTTAAAGAGAATAAAACTCCTCTTTTAAGAGCTTTAATGCCGTCCACCTCTCTGTTTCTGGAAGCAAAAATAAAACTTCTTTTTATTTGCTCCCCAAGTGACTCGAACTCAGGCCCACTTGCATAGCTGGTGGCGTCACCTACCTGGGCCTTAAGTGATATCTTCAGGCCACTTTTCCAAGCCTGTTTGTGTGTCAAATTCCTCCTATTAATTTTCTTAACGCCACCTTGCCTTAATTTCCTCTTCTTAAACCTTAAAACTTGACATTTCTTTACATTTCCAGGTTTCCAAAAATTTTCGTTTGCCTCCTTTAAACTTAACATTTTCTTACATTTCCAAGTTTCCAGAAATGTTCACTTTCCTCTTTTGAATCATTTCCAAGTCATTTCCTTACCTTTCTTAGTTTCCAAAAATGTTCACTTCCCTCTTTTAAACTTAACATTTCCATACATTTCCAGGTTTCCAAAAATGTTCAAAATATATTCATAACACATAAGACATGTCATTTCGTACAATTAAACCGAAAATACATAGGCCCTTTTCAGGATGTTGCAAACGATTAAGAACAAGAATCTGTTTGACCAGCTGCGAGGAGCTTCGGTTTTCTCCAAGATAGATCTAAGGTCGGGGTACCATTAGTTAAGAGTTAAAGAGGCATATGTGTTCAAGACAGCATTCAGGACTCGTTATGGACACTACGAGTTTCAAGACAGCCGTTTGGGTTAACAAATGCACCAGCTGCTTTCATGGATATGATGAACTGGGTCTTCCAACCCTACCTAGACCAGTTTGTGGTGGTGTTCATAAATGATATTCTCCGGGTTGTTCTGCAGATATTAATGGAAAAACAACTCTATGCCAAATTCAGCAAGTGCGAGTTTTGCCTGCGAGAGGTGACATTTTTGGGACATGTCGTGTCTGCCGAGGGGATTAGGGTTGATCCTCGGAAAGTTGAGGCTGTATTGGATTGGAAGCCACCAAAGTCAGTATCTGAAATTTGAAGTTTTCTGGGTTTGGCCGGGTACTACAGGCGGTTCGTTGAGGGGTTTTCACTAATTTCTGCACCTCTAACTAAGTTACTGCGTAAGGGGGTACCGTTTGTTTGGACTGATAAGCAGTAGGAGAGTTTTGAGAAACTGAAGAAGATTTTGACTGAAGTACCGGTATTAATTCAGCCAGAGGCTAGAAAAGAATTTGTTGTCTATTGTGATGCGTCGCACACGAGTTTGGGTTGTGTGCTGATGCAGGAGGGGAAGGTGGTGGCGTATGCATCTCGCCAGCTTAGACCGTATGAGGTGAACTACCCCACTCATGACTTGGAATTAGCTGCGGTAGTGTTCGCACTAAAGATATGGAGACATTACCTGTACAGGGAAAATTTGATCATCTACACCGACCATAAGGGTCTTAAGTATCTCCTTACCCAAAAGGAGTTGAATCTTAGGCAACGAAGATGGATAGAGTTGCTTCAGGATTATGACTGCTCGATGGAGTACCACCCGAGAAAAGCTAACATGGTGGCAGATGCACTGAGTCATAAGGTGGTATCTGATCTAAAAGCAATGTTTGCTCGTCTCAGCCTATTTGAGGATGGTAGTTTGTTGGCAGAACTTCAGGTGAAACCGATTTGGGTTGATCAGATTAAAGAGAAGCAGTTATTGGATGAGTCGTTGGGTTCTCATTTTCAGCAGGTGAAAAAGGGAGAGACTGTAGATTTTGGGCTAAATAGTGAAGGGGTATTATGTTTCCATGGAAGAGTTCGTGTACCGAGGGACTCTAAGTTAAGACAGACGATTCTACAGGAGGCGCATAATATCCCATATGCTATGCATCCCGGTGGAAACAAGTTATACCGAGATCTACGCGAACTGTATTGGTGGCTAGGACTTAAGCGTGAGGTGACTGATTTTGTAAGTAAGTGTTTGACATGCCAGCAAGTGAAGTCTCAGCATCAACTGCCTTCAGGGTCGTTGCAACCCGTTAAGATTCCACTCTGGAAGTGGGAGAGGGTAACCATGGACTTTGTAGCACCCCAAACCCAGTCAAAACGCTACGACCGAATCTGGCATGTTACAGAGAAGGAAAATTTTAGAAACTGAGTTAAAAATCATGAGTTGAGAAAGATTTTGCATATCATTATGCCTTTGGTGAAGATTTAAAAGCAATTGTTTAACTTAAGCCATAGTACAGTTCAGGTTTCATAAACCAAAGTCGAATTTTAAAGAAACTATATTGAGCGATCAATTGAAAACTATCTTGAGTCTTAGCTTGAAATTTTGAGTTAATTTGTTACTAAAACCTGATCTTAACTAACCAATTACAAAGTCTTACAATTTAAAGTCTTTAAGTTTTTTTTTTTTTAAAAAAAACTCCCACTTAGATAACCTATTAGGCATGCCTTAACAATCAGAATATTGTAAAATAAAATAAATAAAGGAAAATCAAATTATCGTTTAATGGCCTTATTACAATACCAAAATCCAAATTAAAGCAATAATGATCCAAAATAAATATTAAAGATAAAACCACTTAAAACGTTATGCATGGCCACCTCGAGTCCACCTCGGGTCCATATCCGCGGTCTAAGGATTACCTGAAAAATTTACAGAAGGGGTGAGTCACCGAGACTCAGTGTGTAAATCCCCGTCCCAATGAGCCTTGGGCTCTCACACAAATTCATAAATCATGTGAGTATGAATGCATCCCAACCAACCTATTATGCCGAACCTCCAAATCTCCTGAGTCTACCCAAAAGTTATGGCACCTAGCCACTGGTGGTACCTAACCACTGGTGGTTCCAAACCACTGGTGACAAATGTCACAGAAGAGAATACGTGGGGCGAACCCACTTGTGGCACCAAACCACTAGTGACAATCCCATAATGAATATATATGGGGTCAACCCACTGTGGTACCGAACCACTGGGACGAGTCACAAAATAATATATGTGGTACCAAACCACTGGTGGTTCCAAACCACTGAGACTTAGTCACAAAAGGTAATATGTGGGGCCAACCCACTTGTGGTACCAAACCACTGGTGACAGTCTAAAAGCGATCATGTTTCCTCCCTCTTCACCTCATATCCCAATTTCATGTTCATGTTTAACAATTATTTAACATGGTATGCTCAAGCTTTCAATACATGCATTCATTGATAACAAAACACAGTAGAACTTTCCTGGAGTCCTTGCACTTACCCACAAGGGTATTTTAGTGACCAATAACGTCACTTCGGCTTTCAGACATAGTAGTTACTAACAAAATAACATACGAAGTGTGTGAGAGTTACACACCTGATAACACGTAATACCACGCTCTCTATGTCGATACTATTGCTAATTAGAACTACTGCTATCTGTCTACGACTCTGCTCATAAGCCAGCCCACAACCCGGTGCCCAATCTCGAACTACTGACACTGCTCGCTTCTTAAACTTAGGAGCTGGGTTTACGGGTCCAGCCCCCTCCTCAAAATTGCTGGCATTCGAGTCCATGGAATAGATCTTGGTCAGAAGACCGAGTTAAAACATAGAGTAAAATATGAGTAGAACTATGCGTTTGGCAGAATAGATCTCCTTACCTAGATTGACAAAAGCCGAAAGCTTTAGGCTTGGTTCACAAGTCGAGTGAATCTCGAAAATCTCTAAAAAGAATGTGACACCACCCTCACCTATATTCGGCCAAAGCATCCAAAACATTAAGCCAATTAGCCATTCGGCTTTGGCTACCAAAACTCGAAAGGGAGACAACGAAATAGGAGAAATCACCTCTTACCGTAACTTCTAACGAATAACACCAGAGGATCCGGCTTGCGCTCCCAGCAAGAGGGTGATTCGATTTGGCCCAAATCGACAGTTGTCCCAACAATGAACCGGCAAAACAAGGAGTATTCGACACTTGATAAAAATAGGAGAGGTAAGAGTTCGAAGAAAAAGAAGAAAGGTAATGGTAGTTTCGGCTAAAGAAGGAAATGGATATCTAATGGCCTTGATAGATTCGGCTAACCCAAGGTATGGATAAAGAAGAGAAAAGAGGGAGAAAAGAAGAGGGGTTCAGTTGTGAGGTTTAAGAGATTGAGTAAGGTAGAAGAAGAGATTCAGCAAGGGGGTGGTTTCAAAGAGTTTAAGCTAAACAAGGAGGAATAGAGAAGAGAATAAAACGAGGAGAAACAAAAATGAGACGAAAACAAAGAGTGAATGAAGGTTCGGCTATGGCTTGACGAAATGGGTAAGGATATGTAACAAAGAAACAAAAAGGGAATTAAGAGAATGGGGGTTTCGGCACAGATATAGGGAAGAAGAGGGAACTATTTTGCTTAAACTCAAGGTGATTGCTGAAATGAAAAGAAAGACCAAGATGCACCTCCAACATTCAGTTTTCTACTCACTCCCAAAGATGAAATAGCATAAACGGCACTATGCTAACCCCATGTGACCGAATATCCAAAACAAAGAGAAGAACAATGCTTCAAACCTCAAGGATTTCGACACACCCCTAAGCTAACACCCAATCAAATTCTTTCCCCCTCCCTACAAGTTACCCACATTCGACCATCACTCCCACCAACCTCAAATCCCATGTTTCTCTACTATTTTCACTCTTCCACACCCATTCAAACTTGTTGACCCATTCAAATTCCACCAACACCTCCTCACCACTCAGTCAAAAACATTTGACTCATTCAACACTCATCCACCAGAGTCCAAGCTGAATGCAACTCTCCCCCACCTTGGCATCAAAAAGAAATCCCCACAAGGGAATTCACGCAGCTCAAATCTACTCCCTGCCCGCTTCCCTGAGGCGTCACATTCTTGAGCCTTAAGTGGCGCCTCCTTGCCACCTTACCAAGGCACTTCTTGTGTCAAAACATACAACCAACCACCCTTAAATCCTATCCCATTTCGCTCTCCTTTAAAGTGCCCAAAAAGTAATTTTTTACCGAGGCTCCGGCTTACCCCTAAGTCATTCCTAGACCCTAAAGTACCCTAAACTAACATGACAACATAGCATTAACACACAAACACATGCAAAGCCTCCAATTCAGGATGTTACAGTTCTACCCCCTTAAAGAAATTTCGGCCTCGAAATTACCTGGTCAAAATAGATGGGGGTATTGTTGCCGCATAACATCCTCCGGCTCCCACGTAGCTTCCTCCGATCCATGGTTCTGCCACAACACTTTCACTAAAGGAACTGATTTCTTACGCAAGACTTTGACATCACGATCCAAGATCTGCACTGGTTCTTCTTCAAAAGATAAGTCTGGGCTTACTTCAATTTCTTCTACTGGTACAACATGAGACGTATCCGAACGGTAACGTCTTAACATCGAAACGTAAATCACATCATGGATCTAACTTAACTCTGAAGGTAGTTCGAGCTGATAGGCTACTGGTCCCACACGCTTCAACACGCGATATGGCCCGATAAATCTGGGGCTTAACTTGCCCTTCCGCCCAAACCTAAGCACTTTATTCCACGGTGACACCTTTAAGAACACCTGATCACCCACCTCAAACTCTATGTCCTTACGCTTTAGATCGGCATAAGACTTCTGTCTGTCCGAGGCTTCCTTCAACCGCGTCCGAATTAACTTAAACTTGTCTTCCGTTTCAGCAACCAATTCTGGACCCAACAACTGACGCTCACTCAACTCTGTCCAACATGTAGGAGTACGACACTTTCGACCATACAACGCTTCATATGGTGCCATCTGAATACTAGATTGGTAGCTGTTGTTATACGAGAATTCCGCCAACGGTAGAAATTCTTCCCAACTACCTCTGAAGTCTAAAACACAGCCCCTCAACATATCCTCCAAGATCTGAATTACCCTCTCCGACTGTCCATCAGACTGTGGATAAAACGCTGTACTGAAATCCAACTTTGTACCCAACGCTTGATGCAACACCTTCCAAAATCTTGACGTAAACCTGGGGTCCCTGTCTGAGATGATAGACACTGGTACCCCGTGCAACCTTACGATCTCTGCTATATACAACTTAGCCAACTTTTGTAGAGAGTAGTCGACCCGTACCGGTATGAAATGAGCAGACTTCGTCAAGCGATCAACTATTACCCAAACTGAATCCTTCTTAGTAGGCGTAAGGGGTAGCCCACTAACAAAATCCATTGTGACCCTTTCCCACTTCCACTGCTAAATCTTGACCGGTTGCAACAATCCCGAAGGCAACTGATGTTCTACCTTTACCTGCTGACATGTCAAACACTTACCCACGTATTCAGTTACTTCTCGCTTTAGACCTGGCCACCAAAACTGTTCCCACAAATCCCGGTACATCTTACTACCTCCAGGATGCATAGCGTATGAACTACTATGTGCTTCCTGAAGAATCTTCTGCCTCAAATCCACATCTTTTGGCATACAAACCTTCCCACAGAAACATAAAACTCCATTGCTGTTCAAACTGTACTCCTCTAATCCACCATTCTGCACTTGCAGAAGTCGAGCGCTCCAGACATCATCTGATAACTGTTTCTCTTTAACCTAGTTCACCCATGTTGGCTTCACTTGTAGTTCCGCTATTAAACTTCCGTCGTCGTACAAACTAAGGTGGGCAAACATTGCTCTCAAGTCTAATATTACCTTACGGCTCAACGCGTCTGCCACCAAGTTATCCTTACCCGGATGGTACTCAATCGAGCAGTCATAATCCTTCAACAACTCGATCCACCTCCGCTGTCTTACATTCAACTCCTTCTGGGTAATGAGGTATTTTAAGCTCTTGTAATCTGTATAGATGATGGACTTCTCCTTATACAAGTAATGTCTCCAGATCTTTAGGGCGAAAACCATTGCAGCCAACTCCAGGTCATGCGTCGGATAGTTTCCCTCGTGAGGTCTTAATTGCTGAGAAGCATACGCTGCCACCTTCCCCTCTTGCATTAGCACACATCCTAACCCCGTATGCGACACATCACAGTAGACGGTAAACTCCTTCCCTGCCTCAAGCTAAATTAACACCGGAGCTTTCGTCAGAATCCTCTTTAGCTTCTCAAAACTTTCCTGTTGCTTGTCAGACCACACAAACGGAACCCCTTTCCTTAACAACTTGGTTAACGGTGCTGCAATCAAAGAGAACCCTTCCACGAACCTTCTGTAATACCCAGCCAGACCAAGAAAACTCTGAATCTCCGCCACAAACTTAGGCGGTTTCCAATCCAACACCGCTTCTATCTTTCGGGGGTCAACCCTAATCCCCTCAGCAGACACCACATGACCTAAAAAGGTAACTTCTCTTAGACAGAACCCACACTTACTGAACTTAGCGAATAATTACTTCTCCCTCAGAATTTGCAAAACCACTCAGAGATGCGAATCATGCTCCTCCTCAGACTTCGAGTACACCAGGATATCGTCTATAAAAACTACAACGAATCGATCCAGATATGGTTGAAAAACCCGGTTCATCAAGTCCATAAACACTGCTAGTGCATTGGTCAACCCAAACAACATCACCAAGAATTTGTAGTGACCATAGCGAGTACGAAACGCCTTCTTATGGATATCCGCCTCTTTGACCTTAAGCTGGTGATAGCCCGACCTCGAATCTATCTTGGAGAAGACTGATGCTCCCTTAAGTTGGTCGAACAGGTCATCTATTCTCAGCAATGGATACTTATTTTTGATCGTTAACTTATTCAACTGACAATAATCAATACACATTCGCATTTATCCATCCTTCTTCTTAACGAATAGCATCAGTGCTCCCTAAGGTGATACACTCGATCGGATAAAACCCCGATCTAACAATTCTTGAATCTGCGCTTTCAGCTCCACTAACTCCTTCTGCGCCATTCTATATGGAGCAATAGACACTGGCGTTGTTCCCGGTAGGAGATCAATACCAAACTCCACCTCGCGATCCGTAGGCAATCCCGGAAGCTCTTCTGGGAACACATCAGAAAATTTCTTCACCGTTCGAACATCCCCCACCGCTGATTCCTTGACCTCCAAAGCATAAACATAAGCTATAAATGCCTTACATCCTTTTCTCACCATTCTCTCGGCCTTCAAAACGGATACCACATTAGATAGGTAATTCCTTCTCTCGCCTATCACCACCACCTCTATACCGTCAACAGTTCTTAACACCATACGCTTGGTGTAACATCCTAAAATAGGGGTTATTTGTGATTGAATTATTTTTTTTCTTGTGTTTGAATTGCTGTGATATTATTCGTGGTGTTATAAGACTTAATTAGGGGTCTTGAGTAGGCTCAGTTTAGTAGAATAATTTTTAGTATGGTTTATTTAATGAAGTGGATTAAGTGAGCTTAGCACTTAAGTTAATTTAAGTGTTAATTAAAGCATAGGAGGAGTAAGTGGCAAGTTGGTTAAGGAGCTTGAAAGGTGGCTTGAGGTTAGAGGTTCGAGTAGCATGTTTAGCATTTTGAAGGTTTATTTTTGTGATCTAGCATTGATGGACGGTCAAACTTATTTATGATAGGTTGGACTATTTATTTTGGTAAGTTGAATATATGTTTAAGGAAAGCTTGATATTGGGGATAAGAATCTTGAGTTTATGGTATGATGAGGGGACAAAGGCATGAAGGGTGGTGGATGTTTTGGAAAGTTTTCCTAGGCCTTTAGTGGTTGAATGTGGACGGCATGTGTGGGAAAAGGGGATGGCCGATTGTTGTTAGGTGGTTTCGGGGGTAAATAGTTGGCCAAGTCCTTCTTTTGAACATCTTTTTACATTTTGTTTTCCCTCTCCAAAAACTCTCACCTTTGGCCGAATGTCTAGGGTACTTTTGGTGCAAAATTTCTTTTGATGTTAGCTTCATTTTGTTTGAAATAAATACCACTTTCTTTCTTTCATTTGTCCTTTTGAACCAAACTACATTTTTGTATTTTGTGCATTTTCTTCTTTGGTAAAAATTAGTGTTGACCGAATCTCATTTCTCCCATTCCTCTTTTTCTTCTTTTGATCAATTCTTCTTCACTCTCTTTTCAACCTTTATCAAAACCAAAAACCATTCTTTCTTTTTCTAGACTTTGGCTGAATCTCCTACACCATCATCTTCCATCTATTTCTTTTCTTTTCTTCTCAAAATCGAAGCCCCTATTTCCCTTTCCTCTCAATATTTTCTTTATTAGCCGAATATACTCCTTTGGGTGTGCCGAAACTCTCTTCTCCTATTTTGTGTAGCCTTGGCCGAATATTTTAGCAAGGGTGCCTCTTCTACTTTTTCCTCCAATCGACTCTAAGGTGAGTGTCCAAGGCCGAATGCCTTTTCTTTGGTTCTCTTGTTCTTGTCGACTTCTAAAGGGGTAAGAGCCGATTTCGGTATTGGATTGCAAGTGTGAATCAACTGATTTGGAATCGGTTTTGTTGTAGGGCCTTCGAAGTGTTGGAAGCAATCTAGTGAAGCCGTCACCTTTGATTGATTGGTTGGTAAGTGGTGGTAAGAATGTGTTAGTAGTTTAATCTCTTTAGTATTTGTTTAAGCCGAAGGCTATTAACATGTGATTGTCGATTTAGGGAAGCGAAAGCGCTTGGAGTGTGGTGGCTAGTATTCAAAGGCATTTGGGTAAGGTTTCGGGTTCACAAGGAACCCTTTGCAATTAATTTTTGGTTTGGCCGAATAGGCCATGGCACTAATCTTGTGTTTGGCCGAATATAGGGTAAGGATATTGTGGGTAGCCGATTTGGTTCTTCGGGATTTAAGGCTTTCGTTAATTTCAGGTGTGTATGTATACACACTTTATGATTAATAAACTGTGCTAAATATTTGTGTATGCTAAATCTGGTTCATGTAGCTTTGGATTTAAAACCATAACGGTATAAGTGATGATTCAGGTAAGTTCCTGACAGTATGAGTTTTCTATTGATGCTTTTGGGAAGCATGGCATATTTGATATATGTGATTTAAATATATATGTGTTGGCATAAACTCTGTTATATAATTGATTGATGTGGGTTGATGAGAGGAGGGGGCAGTGATATTCGTGTCGACGAACACCAGTGGTTTGGTACCACATTGAGACTACGGTCACCAGAGGTTTGGCACCTCATAGCGTCTCGTCCCTGTGGCTTAGCACCACCGTGGGTTGGCCCCACTTTGAGATACGGGATTGACGCCAGTGATTTGGTATCACACGATGGGTTGGCCCCATCATTTGATTTGTGACTTCGGGTCACCAGTGGTTTGGCACCACAATATGACGGATTTCGTGACTATATGTCACCAGTGGTTTGGCACCACCAGTGGTTTGGTACCACACGGGGTAGAGAAAGGTGTTCGGATGGCTAGGTTGGGTGCATTTTACATTTGTGCATATTAAATTAATTATGATTGTGTATGATGTTACATTAAACCGGGAAAAAGGGTTACACATTGGGTCTTGATGACTCACCTTTTTCCTTTAACATTTTCAGGTGATTCGTAGCTGCGGATAAGGAGCCGGATGGGCTCGAGGTGGCCATGAAATGAAAATATGGACTAGGTGGATTTTGAACTAGTTTATTTTATTATGGGTTTATTTTATTTAAGTTGTAATAAGGCCTCCTAATATTGCACTTGGAATATTTTACATGTTTTGATAATTTGCTTAAACTACTTCATGATATTAAAATGGGTACACATGTTTTCTAAAAATTAATATGTAAAATGTTTTATTGTGCCATCGGGTACACTTGAATCTGTAACAACCTGATTTAATATATTTTTTTAAAACAACACTAAGTGATGATTTCTTCATACACCTTAACCGTTTTAAAAACAAGGCAATATCTTTTATCAAAAATTTTAATCGGCTTAAAGGGATTTTCAAAAAGTTTTTCTCTGTGGCATACCAAATCCGGTCGTAATGTTTGGACAGGTTTGGGGTGTTACAAATTGGTATCAGAGCCCAGTTCAAAGCTCGGCTGTGGGGGCCCAAGGCCCAAAAAAAATGTTTTTGGTAGGCCTATCTGAAATATTTTGGTTTTGAATAAGCATGGCACCGAGTCTCCGGCACCAATCCGCCAGGTAAGTACCTCTAACTTTTTTTGTATGGATTATTAATGTAGAAGGGTAGGTAGGGAACGTAGTTAGTGTGATAGGTGTTGAACTTTAGGACTAGTTCACCCCAACAAAACTCATAAGATTTTAATGGCCTAATTAAAACCAATCTGTGACCAAGTCGCCGAGTTAGGGTGTGGTAATTTTGGTGCGCATGTCTAGGATTGGATCCGGAAGAGCTTGGTATTTAAGCAGTCCTCGTGACTCACCTCCTCTTCGCGGGATTCCTACCTGGTGTGTAGCTTCGGTTCACCCTAACCAAGAGGACTCGGTCATAGGCTAAACACGTTAAATAAAACCGGCAAGGGATTAACCCTCTTTTACGAAAGCTCTAAGTTTTAAGAATCATTACGACACTCCTTTAAGTAGTAGTAAAAATTTATTTCTGGAAAAGTTTCAAAATATTTTCAGCTTATCAAAATTTCCAAAATGCCCTAGTGGCAAAATTTCGAAAATGCCCTTGGTTTCTAAAATTACCGTATTACCTCGATTTTGATTAAAACTTTTATTTTGCATAAGTATGCGAAAATTTTGTATTTCAAAATAACACCCTGACTTTGGAAATTTACAAAATTACCCCGATTGATAAAATTACCAAAATACCCCTGGTTTTCAAAATTTCGCTATACCTTTAAATTTAGAATTTCTCGAAAATACTCCTTAGTTTTAGAAATTAAAAAATGTTTTGATTTATTAAAGTTTTCAAAATTTCTTCGGTTTATTATGAAAATACCCTGTAGGAAAATGACGAAAATACCCCTGGGATAGAAACGGACAGAAATGCCCGAAGAGTGCATATGTATGAAAGGTATAGGGAATGGATGTACTTTTCTGTGTAAACTAGGATAGAAGACTTAAAACTTTGATTGATCGAAAGAATCTCTATTAAATTCTTTTCATAAAATTTCTTCGCGGATAACCAAGTGAAACATGTAGTAATTCATAAAATTTCCTAATCAGATTAAAGCGCGATAGTTAGAATGAGCTTTAGAGGACGTGGCCATCGTGGACGCGGAAGGGGTAGGATGACCGTGTCAGAACCTGTCAGGTCGGGTCAGGGATCTGAGAATGAGGTACCACCGCCACCACCACCCCCAACCTTTGGAGTTGAGGAGCAGGATCAGACGGGTGATGACGCAGTGTCACAAGCGATGCTGCGGGTGCTGGAAAGGGTAGCTGGAATGGGTGGAGGTGGAGGAGCTCGGAAGTCGGTACCTGAGAGACTTCAAGCTAACGGAGCTGAATTTTTCTGAGGTGTGTCCGGTGTAGCGCCCAATACGGCTGAGTATTGGCTAGAATCAACCGAAAGAATCATGGATGAAATAGATCTGATGAATGAGGAGAAACTGAAAGGAGCGGTGTCGCTTCTCAAGGATGAGTCATATCGATGGTGGCTCACGGTTCGAGATGGTGCTACGGCAGACGATCTTACTTGGGAGTATTTCAAAACTGCTTATCAGAAGAAATATGTGGGCACTAGCTACATTGATGCACAGAGGAAAGCTTTTCTGGGGTTGGTACAAGGAAATAAGTCTGTGTCGGAGTATGAAGTGGAATTCTTGACGCTGAGCCGCTATGCTCAGGGTATTGTGTCAACGGAGCATGATCGTTGTGTCCGCTTTGAAGACGGACTTAGGGATGAGTTAAGGTTGCTGATTGCTCCGCAGTAGGAGCGTGAGTTTGCTGTCTTGGTGGAAAAGGCTAAGGTAGCCGAAGGGGTCAAGGAGTTCGTGAGACAGAGCTATGATAGGAACAAGCAGAAAAGAGGCTTTGGGTCGTCTGGGTCAGGTGGTAATGTTCAGAAAAGGGTTAGGCAGAGTGGGCCGAATCAGGCAGGAAGGCCCATGGCTGCTAATCAGAGACCGACTCAGTGTAATCGCTGTGGAAAATCACATTGGGGAGGTTGTTGGACCGGTGAGAAGGGTTGCTTTGAATGTGGGTCTTTGGATCACCGTGTAAGGGATTGTCCTCGGAAGTCAACCAAGAATCAATCAGAGGGTCAGAACTGTGCTCAGGCTAGGAATGTAGGACCACCACAGAGGGGTCGTGGTAATGGTAGAGGAGGAAATGGATCTAATCGAGGTCGCAGAATTTCGGGCAGAGGTATAGGCAGCACAGAAGCAAGGCAGCCTGGTTTAGTCTATGCGGCAAGGCGTCGAGAGGAAGGTGACGCACCGGACGTCTTTACCGGTATGTTCCTAATTTTTGGTTTTCCATATGTTGCATTAATTGATGTGGGTTCGACGCATTCATACGTTGCTAGTAGTGTGGTAGAGACTATGAACTTAGACTTCGAGACTGCTTCTAGGGAGATGACTGTAATTAGCCCTCTAGGACACTCTGTAGTTGTTAACAAGCTATATAGAGATGTACCCCTAGAACTCCAAGGGGTCGTGTTTGTGGCTGATCTGATGGAACTGCCGTTTGGGGAGTTCGATTTGATCCTTGGAATGGACTGGTTGGTTAAGTATCAGGCAAGGTTGGACTGTGCTGCTAAGCGCATGGTTCTTAAGATGGCTGAAGGTGATGAAGTGGTCATGATAGGTAATAGAAGAGATTACCTATCCAATGTAGTGTCTGCTTTGAAGGCTGAGAAGATGGTCAAGAAAGGTTGCGAAGCGTTTTTAGTTCGAATTTGTGCCTTGGAGGCTAAGGAGTCAGCAATTGAGAAGGTTCGAACTGTGGGGGAGTTCGCTGATGTGTTTCCAGAAGAACTTCCGGGTCTGCCTCCAGATCGGGAAGTTGAATTCGGTATAGACTTGTTACCCGGGACGGCACCTGTGTCTATAGCACCTTACCGAATGGCACCAAAGGAATTGGTGGAGCTGAAGGCTCAAATTCAGGAGCTGTTGGATCGAGGGTTTATTCGACCAAGTATATCTCTGTGGGGAGCACCTATGTTGTTTGTCAAGAAGAAGGACGGTTCAATGCGGATGTGTATCGACTACCGCCAATTGAACAAGTTAACGATCAAGAACCGGTATCCGTTGCCTCAGATTGATGACTTGTTTGACCAACTGAAGGGTGCATCGGTATTCTCGAAGATAGATCTTAGGTCGGGATATCATCAACTCAAGGTGAAGGAGGTGGATGTGCACAAGACGGTATTCCGAACAAGGTATGGGCATTACGAGTTTTTGGTGATGCCTTTTGGGTTGACTAATGCACCGGCAGCATTCATGGACTTAATGAATAGAGTGTTTCAGTAGTACCTGGATCAGTTTGTCGTGGTGTTTATAGACGACATATTGGTTTACTCAAAGACGGAGAAGGAGCATGACATACATTTGCGTATAGTTCTACAAGTATTAAGAGAGAAGTAGTTATATGCCAAATCCAGTAAGTGCGAATTTTGGCTTAGAGAGGTGGCTTTCTTAGGTCACGTAGTGTCAGCGGAAGGGATTAGAGTAGATCCTCACAAGGTGGAAGCGGTGTTGGACTGGAAACCGCCTAGGTCAGTGGCAGAAATTCAAAGTTTTCTGGGGCTGGCAGGTTACTATCGAAGATTTGTGGAAGGATTCTCTTTAATTGCAGCATCGTTGACTAAGTTTTTAAGGAAGGGAGTTCCGTTTGTATGGTCAGAGAAGCAACAAGAAAGTTTTGACAACCTAAGGAAGATTCTGACGGAAGCTCCGGTTCTGGTACAGCCTGAGGCAGGAAAGTTGTTTACGGTTTATTGTGATGCGTCCCATACTGGTTTGGGATGTGTATTGATGCAGGAAGGGAAGGTAGTGGCCTATGCGTCCCGTCAGCTAAGACCGCATGAGGTTAACTATCCAACTCACGACTTGGAGTTAGCGGTAGTAGTCTTCGCTTTGAAAATATGGCGGCATTACCTGTACGGGGAGAAGTCGATAGTCTATACGGATCATAAAAGTCTGAGGTATCTCTTGACTCAGAATGATTTGAATTTGAGGCAGCGTCGATGGATTGAATTGTTAAAGGACTACGATTGTTCGATTAAGTACCATCCGGGTAAGGCTAACGTAGTGGCTGACGCCTTGAGCCGAAAAGTCGTGACAGACTTAAGAGCGATGTTTGCTCACCTCAGTCTATACGACGATGGAAGTCTTTTGGAAGAACTGCAAGCTAAGCCAACTTGGATTGAGGAGATTAAGGAAAAGCAAATTGTGGATGACAGTTTGAATGTGAGGAGGTTGCAAGTTCAAGACGGTGGTTTGGAAGGGTACAGTTTGTCTGGTGAGGGAGTGCTATGTTTTCAAGGGCGAGCTTGTATGCTGAAAGATGTGGAATTGAGGCGGAAGATTCTCCAAGATGCACATAGCAGCCCATACGCTATGCATCCGGGAGGTAGCAAGATGTATGGAGATTTGCGGAAACAGTTCTGGTGGCCTGGGTTGAAGCGTGAGGTAACTGAATTCGTAGGTAAGTGTCTGACGTGTCAGCAAGTGAAAGCTGAACATCAATTGCCATCAGGGTTACTCCAACCGGTGAAGATTCCTCAGTGGAAATGGGAGAGGATCACGATGGATTTTCTCAGTGGATTACCCCTCACGCCTAGTAAGAAGAACTCGGTTTGGGTAATTGTGGATCGACTAACTAAGACAGCGCATTTCATACCTATAAGGGTGGATTATTCGCTTCAGAAGCTAGCAAAGTTATATGTAGCCGAGATAGTAAGATTGCATGGTGTGCCAGTATCGATTATATCGGATAGGGATCCGAGGTTTACATCAAGGTTTTGGAGAGCCTTGCATCAAGCCTTGGGAACGAGATTGGACTTCAGCACAGCTTTTCACCCGCAAACTGACGGACAATCGGAAAGAGTGATACAGATTTTAGAGGATATGCTCAGAGGATGCGTTCTGGATTTCAGTGGTAGTTGGGAAGAGTATCTACCGTTGGCAGAGTTCGCTTATAACAATAGTTATCAAGCGAGTATTCAGATGGCACCATTCGAGGCACAGTATGGACGGAAGTGCCGTACTCCTACGTGTTGGACGGAACTAAAGGAGCGACATGTCTTGGGTCCAGAATTGGTAGTGGCAACTGAAGATAAAGTTAAGTTAATCCGGACTCGTCTCAAGGAGGCATCAGATAGGCAAAAGTCTCATGCCGATCTCAAGCGCAAGGAAATGGAATACGAGGTAGGAGATAAAGTCTTTCTGAAGGTGTCGCCTTGGAAGAAGGTGTTGCGATTTGGAAGAAAAGGGAAGCTAACCCAAGGTTCATCGGGCCATATACAGTGTTAAAGCGAGTGGGACCGGTAGCTTATCAGCTCGAGCTGCCGGCAGAGTTGAGTCAGATTCATGATGTCTTCCATGTGTCGATGCTTAGATGGTATCGGTCCGATCCATCACACGTCTTGCCAGTGGCAGAGATTCAGGTTAACTCAGACCTATCTTTCGAGGAGGAGCCAGTTCAGATCTTAGATCGTGATGTCAAGGTCTTACGTAGGAAGTCAGTACCCTTGGTGAAAGTGCTATGGCGAAACCATGGTACGGAGGAAGCGACGTGGGAACCGAGGATGTGATGCGTCAGCAATACCCCCATCTCTTTTGATCAGGTAATTTCGAGGTCGAAATTATTTTTAAGGGGGTAAAACTGTAACATCCTAAAATAGGGGTTATTTGTGATTGAATTATTTTTTTTCTTGTGTTTGAATTGCTGTGATATTATTCGTGGTGTTATAAGACTTAATTAGGGGTCTTGACTAGGCTCGGTTTAGTAGAATAATTTTTAGTATGGTTTATTTAATGAAGTGGATTAAGTGAGCTTAGCACTTAAGTTAATTTAAGTGTTAATTAAAGCATATGAGGAGCAAGTGGCAAGTTGGTTAAGGAGCTTGAAAGGTGGCTTGAGGTTAGAGGTTCGAGTAGCATGTTTAGCATTTTGAAGGTTTATTTTTGTGATCTAGCATTGATGGACGGTCAAACTTATTTATGATAGGTTGGACTATTTATTTTGGTAAGTTGAATATATGTTTAAGGAAAGCTTGATATTGGGGATAAGAATCTTGAGTTTATGGTATGATGAGGGGACAAAGGCATGAAGGGTGGTGGATGTTTTGGAAAGTTTTCCTAGGCCTTTAGTGGTTGAATGTCGACGGCATGTGTGGGAAAGGGGGATGGCCGATTGTTGTTAGGTGGTTTGGGGGGTAAATAGTTGGCCAATTCCTTCTTTTGAACATCTTTTTACATTTTGTTTTCCCTCTCCAAAAACTCTCACCTTTGGCCGAATGTCTAGGGTACTTTTGGTGCAAAATTTCTTTTGATGTTAGCTTCATTTTGTTTGAAATAAATACCACTTTCTTTCTTTCATTTGTCCTTTTGAACCAAACTACATTTTTGTATTTTGTGCATTTTCTTCTTTGGTAAAAATTAGTGTTGACCGAATCTCATTTCTCCCATTCCTCTTTTTCTTCTTTTGATCAATTCTTTTTCACTCTCTTTTCAACCTTTATCAAAACCAAAAACCATTCTTTCTTTTTCTAGACTTTGGCCGAATCTCCTACGCCATCATCTTCCATCTATTTCTTTTCTTTTCTTCTCAAAACCGAAGCCCCTATTTCCCTTTCTTCTCAATATTTTCTTTATTAGCCGAATATACTCCTTTGGGTGTGCCGAAACTCTCTTCTCCTATTTTGTGTAGCCTTGGCCGAATATTTTAGCAAGGGTGCCTCTTCTACTTTTTCCTCCAATCGACTCTAAGGTGAGTGTCCAAGGCCGAATGCCTTTTCTTTGGTTCTCTTGTTCTTGTCGACTTCTAAAGGGGTAAGAGCCGATTTCGGTATTGGATTGCAAGTGTGAATCAACTGATTTGGAATCGGTTTTGTTGTAGGGCCTTCGAAGTGTTGGAAGCAATCTAGTGAAGCCGTCACCTTTGATTGATTGGTTGGTAAGTGGTGGTAAGAATGTGTTAGAAGTTTAATCTCTTTAGTATTTGTTTAAGCCGAAGGCTATTAACATGTTACTGTCGATTTAGGGAAGCAAAAGCGCTTGGAGTGTGGTGGCTAGTATTCAAAGGGATTTGGGTAAGGTTTCGGGTTCACAAGGAACCCTTTGCAATTAATTTTCGGTTTGGCCGAATAGGCCATGGCACTAATCTTGTGTTTGGCGGAATATAGGGCAAGGATATTGTGGGTAGCCGATTTGGTTCTTCGGGATTTAAGGCTTTCGTTAATTTCAGGTGTGTATGTATACACACTTTATGATTAATAAACTGTGCTAAATATTTGTGTATGCTAAATTTGGTTCATGTAGCTTTGGATTTAATACCATAACGGTATAAGCGATGATTCAGGTAAGTTCCTGACAGTATGAGTTTTCTATTGATGCTTTTGGGAAGCACGGCATATTTGATATATGTGATTTAAATATATATATATGTTGGCATAAACTCTGTTATATAATTGATTGATGTGGGTTGATGAGAGGAGGGGGCAGTGATATTCGTGTCGACGGGCACCAGTGGTTTGGTACCACATTGTGACCACGGTCACCAGAGGTTTGGCACCTCCAGAGGTTTGGCACCTCATAGCGTCTCGTCCCTGTGGCTTAACACCACCGTGGGTTGGCCCCACTTTGAGATGCGAGATTGACGCCAGTGATTTGGTATCACACTATGGGTTGGCCCCATCATTTGATTTGTGACTTCGGGTCACCAGTGGTTTGGCACCACAATATGACGGATTTCGTGACTATATGTCACCAGTGGTTTGGCACCACCAGTGGTTTAGTACCACATGGGGTAGAGAAAGGTGTTCGGATGGCTAGGTTGGGTGCATTTTACATTTGTGCATATTAAATTAATTATGATTGTGTATGATGTTACATTAAACCGGGAAAAAGGGTTACACATTGGGTCTTAATGACTCACCTTTTTCCTTTAACATTTTCAGGTGATTCGTAGCTGCGGATAAGGAGCCGGATGGACTCGTGGTGGCCATGAAATGAAAATATGGACTAGGTGGATTTTGAAATAGTTTATTTTATTATGGGTTTATTTTATTTAAGTTGTAATAAGGCCTCCTAATATTGCACTTGGAATATTTTACATGTTTTGATAATTTGCTTAAACTACTTCATGATATTAAAATGGGTACGCATGTTTTCTAAAAATTAATACGTAAAATGTTTTATTGTGCCATCGGGTACACTTGAATCTGTAACAACCTGATTTAATATATTTTTTTAAAACAACACTAAGTGATGATTTCTTCATACACCTCAACCGTTTTGAAAACAAGGCAATATCTTTTATCAAAAATTTTAATCGGCTTAAAGGGATTTTCAAAAAGTTTTTCTCTGTGGCATACCAAATTCGGTCGTAATGTTTGGACCGGGTTTGGGGTGTTACACTTGGCTACACAGTCTAGATTTTCTTGATACTTCACTAGCCAATCCATACCTAAGACCAAATCGAACTCCCCAAACGGCAATTCCATCAGATCGGTCGGAAAAACTACCCCTTGAACTTCCACAGGTACATCCTTAAATAGCTTATTCACCACTACAGTTTGTCCTAGATGGCTAACTACAGTCATATCCCTAGAAGAAGTCTCAAAGTCTAAGTTCAGAGTTCCCGATATCGTACTAGCAGCATAAGAGTGTGTTGAACCAATATCAATCAAGGCAGTATAAGGAAATCCATAAATTAGGAACGTACAGGTTATGACGTCCGGTGCGTCACCCTCCTCTTGACGCCTGGCTGCATAGACCAACCCAGGCTGTCTCGTATCTGTATTCCCAGCACTTCTGCCCGGTACTCTACAGCCCTGGTCAAAACCATTACCTCCTCTGGCTGGACTACGACCCCTCTGCGATTGCTGACCATCTCTTCTGAATTGTGCACGTCCTTGACCCTCAGACTGTGTCCTAACTGGCCTCCGTGGGCAATCCTTTACCCGATGATCCATCGACCCACATCCGAAGCATCCTCTATTACCTGCCCAGCACTCTTCCGAATGGAATCTTCCGCATCAAGCACACTGCGGTGGCCACTGAGCAGCAACAGGCTTCGCAACTTGACTCAGCCCGCCTAATTTAGACCTCTTCTGAAAACCCTTTGTAGACCCTGATGGCCCGAAACTCCTTTTATTTCTATTTCTCTCCTGATTCTGCTTTTCGGACTGCTTCACCTCCTCAGCTATCTTAGCCTTTTCCACAAGAACGGCAAATTCCCTCTCTCGCTGTGGAGCAATCAACACTCGTAGCTCATCTCTCAGCCCATCCTCAAACCGAACACAACGCTCATGGTCCGTGGCCACAATACCCCGGGCATAAAGGCTTAGCCGTAAGCATTCCGCCTCATATTTGGACACCGACTTACTCCCCTGAACCAGATTCAGAAATGCCTTACACTGTGCACCCACATAACTTGACCCGACGTACTTCCTCTGAAATGCTATTTTAAAGAGATCCCAGGTGATATCATCAACCATCGTACCATCCCTGACTGTGAGCTACCACTGATAGGCCTCGTCTCGAAGAAGAGACACAACTCCTTTCAACTTCTCCTCCACCGTGAAATCGAGATCATCCATTATACGCTCAGTTGCTTCTAACCAGTATTCAGCTACGTTGGGAGCTACACCAGAAACGCCCCTAAATATTTCCGCTCCATTGGCTCAGAGTCGTTCAGACATAGATTTTCGAGCCCCCATACCTATGCCTGCTCCAGCAACTCTCTCCAAGACCCGTAGCATCGCCTGAGACACCGCATTGTCTCCACCCGTTTGGTCCTAAAACTTTACTTTTGCAGTTGGCGGTAGCGGCACCTCATTTCCTGACCCATGACCAGACCCCACTGGTTTCGACACAGTAATCCTACCCCTACCACGACCACGTACATTACGCCCACGTCCTCGAGTGCTCATGACTAACGTTCGCGATCTAATCTGATTAAGAGTTTTATGAGTTAGCTTTTCTTCCACTGTTTATTACCGAACAGTTTTATGAGTATGCATACATTCCTACAGGCTTCAGTCTCTAAGGTAAATTTCCTAAGACTAGCAATCATATCACCGAACAGTTAATCCATACAACCAATGATTAGAAAACTTACCGTCGCGGATCGGTGCCGGAGACTCAGGTGCCATGCTCTCCGAAAACATGTATTTTATCAAAAACATTTTTCAAACCATCTACTGAAAATAAGTTGGGCCTTATACTCACAGCCGAGCTTTTGAACTTGGCTCTGATACCACAATTGTAACACCCCAAACCCGGTCAAAATGCTACGACCGAATCTGGCATGTTACAGAAAAGGAAAATTTTAGAAACTGAGTTAAAAATCATGAGTTGAGAAAGATTTTGCATATCATTATGCCTTTGGTGAAGATTTAAAAGCAATTGTTTAACTTAAGCCATAGTACAGTTCAGGTTTCGTAAACCAAAGTCGAATTTTAAAGAAACTATATTGAGCGATCAGTTGAAAACTATCTTGAGTCTTAACTTGAAAATTTGAGTTAATTTGTTACTAAAACCAGATCTTAACTAACCAATTACAAAGTCTTAGATTTTAAAGCCTTTAAGTTTTTTTTTTAAAAGAAAACTCCCACTTAGATAACCTATTAGGCATGCCTTAACAATCCGAATAATGTAAAATAAAATAAAAAAAGGAAAACCAAATTATCGTTTAATGGCCTTATTACAATACCAAAATCCAAATTAAAGCAGTAATGATCCAAAATAAATATTAAAGATAAAATCACTTAAAACGTTATGCATGGCCACCTCGAGTCCACCTCGGCTCCATATCCGCGGTCTAAGGATTACCTGAAAAATTTAACAGAAGGGGTGAGTCACCAAGACTCAGTGTGTAAATCCCCGTCCCAACGAGCCTTGGGCTCTCACACAAATTCATAAATCATGTGCGTATGAATGCAGCCCAACCAACCTATTATGTCCAACCTCCAAATCTCCTGAGTCTACCCAAAAGCTGTGGCACCTAGCCACTGGTGGTACCTAACCACCGATGGTTCCAAACCACTGGTTACAAATGTCACAGAAGAGAATACGTGGGGCCAACCCACTTGTGGTACCAAACCACTGGCGACAATCCCATAATGAATATATGTAGGGCCAACACACTGTGGTACCGATCCATTGGGACGAGTCACACAATAATATATGTGGTACCAAACCACTGGTGGTTCCAAACCATTGAGACTTAGTCACAAAAGGTAATATGTGGTGCCAACCCACTTGTGGTACCATACCACTGGTGACAGTCTAAAAACGATCATGTTTCCTCCCTCTTCACCTCATATCACAATTTCATGTTCATGTTTAACAATTAATTAACATGGTATGCTCAAGCTTTCAATACATGCATTCATTGATAACAAAACACAGTAGAACTTACCCGGAGTCCTTGCTCTTACCCACAAGGGTATTTTAGTGATCAATAACGTCACTTCGGCTTTCAAACATAGTAGTTACTAATAAAATAACATACGAAGTGTGTGAGAGTTACACACCTAATAACACGTAATACCATGCTTTCTATATCGATACTATCGCTAATCAGAACTATTGCCATCTGTCTACAACTCTGCTCAGAAGCCGGCCCACAACCCGGTGGCCAATCTCGAACTGCTGACACTGCTCGCTTCTTAAACTTAAGGGCTGGGTTTACGGGTCCAACCCCCACCTTAGAATTACTGGCATTCGAGTCCATGGAACAGATCTTGGTGAGAAGACCGAGTTAAAACATAGAGTAAAATATGAGTAGAACTATGCATTTGGCAGAAAAGATCTCCTTACCTAGATTGACAAAAGTCGAAAGCTTTAGGCTTGGTTCACAAGCCGAGTGAATCCCGAAAATCTCCAAAAAGAATGTGACACCACCCCCACCTATATTCGGCCAAAGCATCCAAAACATTAAGCCAATTAGCCATTCGGCTTTTGCTACCAAAACTCGAAAGGGAGATAACGAAATAGGAGAAATCGCCTCCTACCTTAACCTCTAACGAATAACACCAGGGGATTCGGCTTGCGCTCCCGACAAGAGGGTGATTCGATTTGGCCGAAGTCGACAGTTGTCCCAACAATGAACCGGCAAAACAAGGAGTATTCCGCACTTGATAAAAATAGGAGAGGTAAGAGTTCGAAGAAAAAGAAGAAAGGTAATGGTAGTTTCGGCTAAAGAAGGAAATGGATATCTATTGGCCTTGATAGATCCGGCTAACCCAAGGTATGGTTAAAGAAGAGAAAAGAGGGAGAAAAGAAGAGGGTTCGCTTTTGAGGTTTAAGAGATTGAGTAAAGTAGAAGAAAAGATTCGGCAAGGGGGTGGTTTCAAAGAGATTCGGCTAAAGAAGGAGGAATAGAGAAGAGAATAAAATGAGGAGAAACAAAAATGAGACGGAAACAAAGAGTGAATGAAGGTTCGGCTATGGCTTGACGAAATGGGTAAGGATATGTAACAGAGAAACAAAAAGGGAATTAAGAGAATGGGGGTTTCAGCACAGATATAGGGAAGAAGAGAGAACTATTTTACTTAAACTCAAGGTGATTGCCAAAATGAAAAGAAAGACCAAGATGCACCTCCAACATTCGGTTTTCTACTCACTCCCAAAGAGAAGAACAATGCTTCAAACCTCAAGGATTTTCGTACACCCCTAAGCTAACACCCAACCGAATTCTTTCCCCCTATCTACAAGTTACCCACATTCGGCCATCACTCTCACCAACCTCTAATCCCATGTTTCTCTCCTATTTTCACTCTCCCACACCCATTCAAACTTGTTGACCCATTCAAACTCCACCAACACCTCCTCACCACTCATTCAAAAACATTTGACTCATTCAACACTCATCCACCAGAGTCCAAGCTGAATGCAACTCTCCCCCACCTTGGCGACAAAAAGAAATCCCCACAAGGGAATTCACGCAGCTCGAACCTACTCCCTACCAGCTTCCCTGGGGTGTCACCTTCCTGAGCCTTAAGTGGTGCCTCCTTGCCACCTTACCAAGGCACTTCTTGTGTCAAAACATACAAGCAACCACCCTTAAATCCTATCCCATTCCGCTCTCCTTTAAAGTGCCTAAAAAGCAAATTTTTACCGAGGCTCTGGCTTGCCCCTAAGTCATTTCTGGACCCTAAAGTACCCTAAACTAACATGACAACATAGCATTAACACACAAACACATAAAATGCAAAGCCCCCAATTCAGGATGTTACAGACTTTGTTAGTGGGCTACCCTTGACGCCTACTAAGAAAGATCTAGTATGGGTAATTGTTGATCGGTTGACTAAACCTGCTCACTTCATTCCGGTTTGCACTGATTACTCGTTGCAGAAATTGGCAAAGTTGTATGTGGCAGAAATTGTAAGGTTACATGGGGTACCAGTGTCTATCATCACGAACAGAGACCCTAGATTTACATCTCAATTTTGGAGAGTGTTGCATGAGGCTCTAGGTACAAGGTTGGATTTCAGCATAGCTTTTAATCCGCAGACTGATGGTCAGTCAAAGAGGCTGTTTGATTGATTTTATAGGCAGTTGGGAAGACTATCTACCCTTAGCGGAATTTTCTTACAACAACAACTACCAATCCAGCATTCAGATGGCACCATACGAGGCATTATATGGTAGTAGGTATCCTACCCCTACGTGTTGGATAGAATTGGGTGAGAAACGATTGTTGGGTCCAGAGCTAATTTCAGAAACTAAGGAGAAGGTGAAGTTGATATAGGGTCGGTTAAAAGAAGCTTTTGATAGGCAGAAGTCATATGTAGATCTAAAGCGTAAAGAGCTCGAGTACTCGATGGGAGATTTTGTCTTCTTGAAAGTTTCACCCTAGAAGAAGATTCTGAGATTTGGACGGAAGGGTAAGTTGAGCCCTAGATTCATCAGACCTTACCGGGTATTAAAATGTGTTGGACCGGTCTCCTATCAGCTTGAGTTGCCTCCTAAGTTAAACTGGATACATGATGTATTCCATGTCTCTATGCTAAGGCGATACCGTTCTGATCCTTCTTATGTAGTACCGGTGGAGGAGATGGAGGTAAGACCTGATTTGACATTTGAAAAAGAACTGGTGCAGATTTTGGATCATGATGCTAAGGTGCTGAGAAGGAAATCTATTTCGTTAGTCAAGGTACTGTGGCGTAATCACAGTTCAGAGGAAGCCACATGGGAGCCTGAAGAGGCAATGCAATATCAATACCCTCATATCATTTGATCAGGTAAATTTTGAGGCCGAAATTTCTGTAAGGGGTAGAGTTGTAACATCCCAAAAATTAGGTTTGTGTTTTTTTGCATAATTGCATGTGTTGGGCTTGCTTAGCTAGTTATTTGAGGGTGTTTGGGGGTTCTAGGGAAGCCTGGGTTCGAGTCCAAGCCCTGGAAAATTTTTGGTTTTTGGCCCATTAGTGGAGAGGGTTGTTGGAAGCAGGACTTATGTAAATTAGAGTGTGTTTTACTAACACAAGTGGAGCACATGGTGGAGTGATGTGACGTCAAGTGGAGAGCATGGAGGGAAGGGGTTCAAATCCCACAGTTGGCAATTGGATGCTTTTATTTTGTGACCTGAGAGTGCAATAGGTAGAGTTGGGATCAAACTCTACAAGGTTGATGGAAGACTTGGTCAATCAATTTGAATGGGAGGCCAAGAGTGATTCAAGGAGGGGATGGTGGAGGAAATCAGGGAGTTGAGGAGTGAGGGAGTAGTGGCCGAAATTGGGAGTGTGCCTTGAGGGGTGATTTCGGCTAGGGGGTGGATTAGGAAGCATTTTTCAGCAGTTTGAGTGTGAGTGCAAACTGAAACCTCTTCTAGTGTTTTGTGATTTCTCCTTTAGTCCTTTCGGGATTTTCTTTGGGAAGCATTTTCGTGCACTTATCCCCTTTTTGTTTTACTCTTTTTGTTTTACCTCTCGTGCTTTCTTCCATTTCTTTTGTTATTGCCTAAACTTGTTGTGGCCGAATCTCCTTCCGCTAATCTATCTTTACATTGCATCCATTCCTCCTCTTTTCTTAAAGCCGAATAGCCACCCCTACTTCTATTTTGACTTCCCTTTAGCTGAACATCTAGTGGCCTGAAGTTTGGTTGTCTTCTGTGGGCCGAACTTGGTAAGCCTAACCTCCTTAATCTCTTGACCCGAATCTTTTATCCCTTGGTGGTTGGGGGCTGAATTCTTTAAGCAAACTATTGTCGTTGATCATCGGCTTTGGTTTTGGTAAGGGTGAAGTAGCTCATGTATCTTCTTAATTCGATGTTAGTGATGTTCTTGTGGCCCTTTTGTTGACTTAGCATCGATTCCCTTCTTTCTTGTGGGAGGGCCGAATGTTGGTTGGATGCTAACCCCTTTCGTGCATCAATTATTTTTCTTTTTAGGAACTCGTTGCGGTAGCCAAGGAGCAAGGCCGAATATTGATACTCTGTAGGGGGATCACATCTTGTGGTAAGTGAACCTAGTTGAGTAGTAAACTTCGATATTATGAATTTTTGAGAACGTTGGGATTAACTCTTGATCATTTTTATCTTAGGGGCAACGAGGAGTAGTACTTTTGGCAATCTATTAGGTGTGTAATCTCACACTACCGCTTATTCTGGGAATGTTGTTCTGTGAATCGGCTAAAACCCGGAATACCGAAAAGCCAAAATACTGGCAACCGTGATCACTCGAGCGTGTAAGCGCTCGTAGTGATAAATCGAGCCACTAGTGATGGCGGTAGACCGTTGACAGTGTCACGAATACTCTCGTGAATTTGAGGCTGTTATGGGCCTTATTGAGCCGAAACGGGCTAAGTGGGCCCAATGGACGAACGAGCCCACATGGGCAAAACCGATAGAAAATTGACCGAATGATTGACGCGACTGTGAAGTCCGCATATCCAAAACCAGAAACGAGCTGATGGGCCACACGAACGTGTGGGCCAATTTGGGTCGGAATGGGATTTTAGGCCCAATTATACTATAGAGACCCAAAAGGGGTCCCGTGTCGCTCGAGGCGACAGTGGGCCCCCGGAAAGGCCGTTAGATGACTGAAATTATCGAAATACCCTCAGTGGGTAAATTACCAAAATACCCTCAGTGGGTAAATTACCGAAATACCCTTAGTGGGTAAATTACTGAAATACCCTCGATGGGTAAATTACCGAGATACTCCTAAAGGGGTGAAAATTACCGTTATACCCTTAGGGGAAAAAATGACCGTTATGTTCTTGATGGTAGTTAAATATCGTGTATGTGATTTTATTTATACTGTTTATACTTGTACTACACTGCATTCATATCATGTTGCATAGGTTGGGCTTGATGATTGGAGAAAGTACCATTTTAGTGGCTCAGCCACATATACCGTGATTAGCAGCTTGACTGCAACATTGGTGAGGTCTGGTTGGGTGGGTTGACATGGTCCCCACATGGTGCGATTGGTTGGTACGGGTGGAGAGTTAGTCGGTCGGTAGGATTGGGGTGGGCTCATATCCATATACATTAAGATGATTTTGGGGCTTAGGCCCAGCTTGTTACCGAATAGAGCTTAGGCCCAGACCGATACCGTATGAGCTCAGGCCCAGATAGTGACCGTTATAGGGAATTGCACACTGAGTTCTCGTAACTCACCCCTTTCTATTAACCGTGTAGGTAATCCTCAGCGTTAGAGGATTTGGAGCTGTAGAGGACTCGGAGGTGGCCATACATCAGTTTTACTTTTTAACGATACTTAGTAAATTTGGATTTAACTTATTTTATATTATTTTTGGGTTAATATTTTGTGTAATAAGGCCATTGTATTTTTCTTTTTAAACTTTCATTTGGTAATTCTGCTAGTTATGAACTGTTAAACGAGTAAACACTGGTTTTTAAAACAATAACAATCGTTTTCAAAATAACATGTTTCCACAATTCTTTAAGTTAGAATTCAGCAACAAACAAAGTTTTCAAAAATAATAACTTCTTTACAAGAATACACTTTAGGCAAATCTTGTTTTCTACAAACAACGAAATTCGGAGTTTCAAAAAGGATACAAAGTTTTTAACGAACGCGTAGCTTTTCAACAAACCTTTGATGTAACATGCTAGATCTGGCCATAACGTCTAGGACGGGTTTCAGGTGTTACAAAAAATATTGTATGCAGGAATCTCAGAACTGATTTATCATCATTTGTAGCTAAAGCCACAGCTTCAACCCATTTGGAGACATAATCCACAGCGAAAAGAATATATATTCTTCCCCAGGATGGTGGAAATGGACCCATGAAATCAATTCCCCAAGCATCAAATAATTCCACCTCTAAAATATTTTGCAACAGCATCTCGTGTCTTCTTAATAAGTTACCAGTTCTTTGACAGTGATCACATTTTTTACAGAACTCATTAGCATCTTTAAACATGGTGGGCCAATAAAAACCATATTGGAGAACCTTTGTACTAGTTCTTATACTTCCAAAATGTCCACCATAAGGTGCAGATGACAGTGATGCATGATACTTTGAAATTCATCATCTGGAATACATCTTTGAATTACTTGATCTACACACTACTTGAATAGAAATGGCTCGTCCCAGTAATATTGCTTGACATCATTAAGGAATTTTCTTTGTCCTTGATGATTAAGTGTAGGTGGCAGTAACCCACTGACTAGAAAGTTAACAATATCAGCATACTATGGCAATGCCATAGCCAATAATATCTACTCATCATGAAATTCGTCTTTAATTATTTGACCCTCACCATACTCATCCCCTGCTTCCAATCATGACAAGTGATCAGCCACTTGACTTCCAGTGCCTTTCCTATCTTTGATTTCCAAATCAAATTCCTGCAGTAGCAATATCCATCTAATGAGTCTAGGTTTGGCCTCTTTTTTTTGACACCAAGTATTTGATGGCAGAATGGTCTATAGAAACTGTGACGTTGGTGCCCACTAAATAAGCTCTGAATTTTTCAAAGGAAAACACCACTGCTAACAGTTCTTTCTCTATAGTGGTGTAATTGAGCTGTGAATCTATTAGTCTGTGACTGGCATAATATATAGCATGAAACATATTGGCTTTTCTTTTCCCTAGTACTGCTCCGACAGCAAAGTCACTTGCATCATACATTATTTCAAATGGTAGAGTCTAGTCCGGTGCAGTGACTATAGGTGTTGTAATTAATCGTTCCTTTAACTCTTCGAATGCCTTTGAGCATAACTCATCAAAATGAAATGGTCTGTTTTGCTCCAACAATTGACATAGAGGCTTTGATATCTTAGAAAAATCCTTGATGAAGCGATGATAAAATCCAGCATACCCGAGGAAGCTTCTAATTCCTTTCACTGAAGTGGGTGGTGACAACTTTTCAATGACTTCTATTTTTGCTTTGTCGACAGCAATTCCTGTAACACCCCAAACCCGGACAAGACACCACGTCCGAATCTGGTATGTTACGGGGAAAAACATTTCTGAAAAGTTTGATTTTTCGTTTAAAAACTGGGTGAAAACATAGTGTATTTGAAGAAAATTTTGAGTAGGCTTGTTTGAAATCAATTGGTGTATTAGTGTTACTTAAAACCTTTTTAGACTTAGGAGTAATACAAGTTTGAATTGAAAACCATTTGTATTTGTTTATCATAAAGACTTAGTGTGATACCCGGTGGTATAGTTTAAAAACACATTGCGTTAAGATTTTGAAATTATTATCTTTCCAAGTTTTAGTAAAATTTATACCAACTTATTTTTGTTAAGGCATATTAAAATCTAATTAAAACATAAACATCACAAACATCAATTAAAGGCCTTTTACAAGTCCAAATTAAAACCCAAATAAAAGTAAATAAGCTAAAGTACCCAAATTCAATAGTCTGAGCAAAACTTTTATTAAAGCATGGCATGTGCACCCCGAGTCCATCCCGGCTCCATGTCCGCGTCTACGAGTCACCTGAAATGTCAAAGGAGAGGGTGAGTCGAGTGACTCAGTGTATAAATCCCGCTCCCGAAGAAACAACATGCTAACACACATCATACATAGCAACATAATTAATGCAACCCGTTCCTAACCATCCATATCGCCTTTTCTACCCCGTGTGGTACCAAACCACTGGTGGTGCCAAACCACTGGTGACATATAGTCACAATGTGTTACCAAAACACTGGTGTCCCAAAGACACAATATCCGTCAATGTGGTACCAAACCACTGGTGTCCCAAAGACACAATTGTGCTACCAAAGCACTGGTGACCGAAGTCACAAATCCAATGATGATGGGGCCAACCCATCGTGTGATACCAAATCACTAGCAGACGATCCCATATCTCAAGTGGGGCCAACCCACGGTGGTCAAACCACAGGGACAAGTCGCAATGAGGTGCCAAACCTCTGGTGTCCCAAAGACACAATGTGCTACCAAAGCACTGGTGACCGAAGTCACAAATCTGGTGATGGGGCCAACCCATCGTGTGATACCAAATCACTGGCGTCAATCCCGTATCTTACAAGTGGGGCCAACCCACGGTGGTCAAACCACAGGGACGAGACGCTGAGGTACCAAACCTCTGGAGGTGCCAAACCTCTGGTGACCCAAAGTCACAAAGTGTGTTACCAAAACACTGGTGCTCGTCAGCACAAAATATCACTGCTCCCTCCTCTCACATTACCCATACATGTCATACTGACTCATGTACAATATGCAAATCATGTAACTCATGCAACCATGTCCAACATAGCATCTCTTAGCATATATATATAGTATGGATCATCATGTCCAAAGTATCCATGATAGGACTTGTAATAAAGTAGACTTACCCGGATCCGTACACATACCCCATTTGGGTATCCAACTATCCATCATACTGTTATAGTTTTTAACAGGCAACCAGATTTATTAACAACATTACTAAGTATTAGTGTGTTAGTTACACACCTGGTAAAAACGAGTCTAGAATCCCAACGAAAACGATCTAAGTCCCTCGATTCCTAGATCCTACAATCGGCCAAACATTAGGGGTTAGGCATCTATGACATTCGGCCATCAACAATTAACCAAAGGGGTTAATATCGAACCCTTACCTTGCTATTGGTTTGCTTTCTAACCAATACCCGAACCAACTAATGGTCCCTTTCCACAATCAGCACAACCTTGAAAAGAAAACGGTTAAACCTTAATAACTTGACCAAATCGAAACCAAAAGATTGAATGACCAAAGCCAATATCAATCACTTACCACAACCACTGCCTACCAATCGGTTCAAAGGGTTGAAGACTCTTCTTGGCTACTTTTCAATATCCGAAGACCCTAAGACAGGATGATTAACAACAGGTTAATTCCCTTCCAACCACAACCAATAATAAGCTTTTATTCCAACCGAAATCAGCATAGAACTATAAAAGATGAACATGGCCATTCGGCCAAACACTTACCAACACCCAAAATTTGGCCAACAGGAGACTTCTAGGAGAGAGAATGGATTCGGCTAACACCTTTAACAGGGAGAAGGATTCGGCCACAGTGTTTTAACACACACCCCAAATTCGGTTTCAAGAGAAGGATGTAAAGAAAAATGTTGATGAAAGACTAAGTTCGGCACAAAAGAAATAAGAAAACAATTGGAGAAATCGGGTAGAAACTTTCGGTTTTGAACAAGAGAAGAAAAAGATGAAGGTGTTTGAGAAGGTGAGTGTTTCGGCTACAAGAGGTTAAGAGAAGAAAAGAGAGGAAGGTGGGATGCTAGATTCGGCTTAGCTCAAATGAAGAAGAAAAAGAATGTAGGGGAAATGGTTCGGCTAATAAAAATAAAAGAAGAGATGCAACCCGAAAATGTGCCTTCAAAAAGACATTTGGCCACTCAATTCAAAAGGCAAAATAATTTCAGCAAGATGAGAGCTTGACTTTCGGTTTCAAAAGGAAGAAAAACAAAAGAGACACTCTTGAAAATTCGGCTATAACTGACAAAATGAGAGCTTTCTTTGCTTACCAAAGCTTGACCGAAATGTACCCGAAATGCAAGAGTACATTCGGCATCCCCCCAAACCCACACTATGCCGTCACTTCCCCCCTCCAACTCCCCCAAATTTCGGCCAAATCCCCCCATGCTCTCACATCCCCACGTTCAAACAATTTGAACAAGTCAATCTCCCCTTTTTCCTCTCTTCCCACCACCTCATCACTTGACCAAGTCTTAAGCAGAGTTTGAACTGCCACAAACTCCCCCCTCCATGCCGTCCAAAATAAGTGACCAAAAAGGGAACTCTGCAGCTCGAACACCAGACCTCTGCTCCTTGAAGTTGACGCCACACCAAGCTCCTCCCTTGCCACTCTGCCAGCTCTTCACTTGTGCAATAAAATACCAAAGAAAACCCTTATACCCTAGCTCCAACAGCTCCCCTGACTTAACACCCAAAAACCAAAATTTTCCCATTCCCTCAGGCATACACCTAGGCTACAATTAAGCCCCTAAAACACCAAAATAGCAACACAGCACACTAAATACATGCAATATCGTGCAACAACAAAATAGCCCCTAACTCGGGATATTACAGTTCTACCCCCCTTAAAAATAATTTTGGCCTCGAAATTACCTGATCAAAAGAGTTGCGGGTATTGCTATCTCATCGTATCCTCGGGTTCCCACGTGGCTTCTTCTATGCCATGATTCTGTCAGAGTACCTTAACCAAAGGCACAGACTTCCTACGCAGAACCTTCACATCCCGATCAAGAATCTGCACAGGTTCCTCTTCCATAGTCAAGTCTGGATTTACCTCGATCTCTTCCACCGCTACCACATGCGACGGATCCGAACGATACCTCCGAAGCATCGAAACGTGAAAGACGTCATGAATCTGATTAAGCTCTGCTGGCAACTCAAGCTGATACGCTACTGGTCCGACTCGTCTCAAAACCTTATACGGCCCAATAAACCTCGGACTTAGCTTGCCTTTCTTCCCGAACCTCAGCACCTTCTTCCAAGGCGAGACCTTCAGAAAAACTCGATCCCCTACAGCAAACTCTATATCTCTTCGCTTAAGATCGGCATAAGACTTTTGCCGGTCCGAAGCTTCCTTCAAACGAGACTGAATCAACTTAACCTTGTCTTCGGTCTCAGCCACCAACTCGGGTCCCAACAACTGACGTTCACCTAACTCCGTCCAACACGTAGGTGAGCGACACTTCCTACCATACAACGCCTCATATGGTGCCATCTTGATGCTCGCTTGGTAACTGTTGTTGTAGGCAAACTCAGCTAATGGCAGAAACTCCTCCCAACTACCTCTGAAATCCAAAACACACCCTCTCAGCATATCCTCCAAAATCTGAATAACCCTTTCCGATTGACCATCAGACTGCGGGTGAAAAGCTGTGCTGAAATCCAAACGAGTACCCAATGCTTGATGCAATGCTTTCCAGAACCTTGACGTAAACCTGGGATCCCTATCCGAGATTATCGAAACTGGCACACCGTGCAACCTCACTACCTCTGACACATACAGCTTCGCTAGCTTCTGAAGTGAGTAGTCAACCCTCACCGGAATAAAGTGAGCTGATTTAGTCAGACGATCCACCACTACCCAAACTGAATCCTTCTTGCTTGGCGTAAGCGGTAACCCACTGACAAAATCCATGGTTATCCTTTCCCACTTCCACTGAGGAATCTTCACAGGCTGAAGCAAACCCGACGGCAACTGATGTTCAGCCTTGACCTGCTGACAAGTCAGACACTTCCCAACAAACTCTGTCACCTCTTTCTTCAGACCAGGCCACCAAAACTGCTCTCTAAGATCTCTATACATTTTGCTACCTCCAGGATGCATAGCATAAGGACTGCTATGTGCGTCCTGAAGAATCTTCTGCCTCAGCTCAACATCCTTAGGCTTACAAGCCTTACCCTGAAAACACAGAACCTCGTCACTAGACAGACTGTAACCCTCCAAACCACCATTCTGTACTTGCAACCTTCGCGCACTCAGACCCTCATCCTCTAACTGTTTCTCTCTGATCTGCTCAACCCAAGTAGGCTTAACCTGCAGTTCTGCCAGAATACTCCCGTCGTCATACAAACTCAAATGGGCAACCAAAGCTCTTAAGTCCGAAACAACCTTACGGCTCAACGCGTCTGCCACCATGTTAGCCTTGCCCGGATGATACTCAATAGAACAGTCGTAATCCTTTAGCAATTCGACCCATCTACGCTGCCTTAAATTCAAATCCTTCTGAGTCAGTAGATACTTCAGACTCTTATGATCTGTGTAGACTATCGATCTCTCTCCATACAAGTAGTGCCTCCAAATCTTTAGGGCGAAAACTACAGCCGCTAGCTCCAAATCGTGCGTCGGATAGTTGACCTCATGTGGCCTCAGCTGTCGAGAAGCGTAAGCCACAACCTTCCCTTCCTGCATCAACACACAACCCAAACCCGTATGTGATGCATCGCAATAGACTGTGTATTCCTTACCAGCCTCAGGTTGAATCAGAACCGGAGCTTCCGTCAAAATCTTCTTCAACTTATCGAAACTTTCCTGCTGTTTCTCAGTCCATACGAACGGAACTTCTTTCCTCAATAACTTAGTCATCGGCGCTGCTATTAACGAGAAACCCTCAACAAACCTTCGGTAGTATCCGGCCAAACCCAGAAAACTCCGAATCTCAGCCACTGACCTAGGCGGCTTCCAATCCAAAACTGCCTCAATCTTACGAGGATCTACACGAATCCCCTCAGCCGACACTACATGACCCAAGAACGTCACTTCTCTAAGCCAGAACTCGCACTTACTGAACTTAGCATAGAGTTGCTTTTCCCTCAGAATCTGCAGCACCACCCTCAAATGCTCATCATGCTCTTCCTCTGTCCTTGAGTACACTAAGATGTCGTCTATGAAAACCACGACGAACTGATCCAGATACTGCTGAAACACCCTATTCATCATATCCATAAACGCTGCCGGTGCGTTAGTCAACCCGAATGGCATTACCAGGAATTCGTAGTGCCCATACCGAGTCCGAAACGCTGTTTTATGGATATCCGCCTCCTTAACCTTCAACTGATGGTACCCAGACCTCAGATCAATCTTAGAGAATACCGCTGCACCCCTCAGCTGATCAAACAAGTCATCTATCCGTGGCAACGGATACTTGTTTTTAATCGTCAGCTTGTTCAACTGGCGGTAGTCTATACACATCCGCATTGTGCCATCTTTCTTCTTAACGAATAGTACCGGCGCACCCCACGGCGAAACACTTGGCCTGATAAAACCTCAATCCAATAACTCCTGGATCTGAGCCTTAAGCTCCACCAATTCCTTTGGTGCCATCCTATACGGAGCAATAGACACTGGCGCGGTCCCGGGTAACAGATCAATCCCAAACTCCACCTCTCGATCTGGCAGCAAGCCTGGAAGCTCCTCAGGAAACACATCAGCAAATTCCTTAACAGTACAAACCTTCTCAACAGCAGACTCTATAGCCTCCAAGGCATACACATGAACCACATACGCTTCACAGCCCTTCCTGACCATCTTCTCCGCTTTCAACGCAGATACCACATTTGATAAGTAATCTCTCCTATTACCTATCATAGCCACCTCATCACCCTCAACCGTCTTAAGAACCATGCGCTTAGCCGCGCAATCCAACCTCGCCTGGTACTTGACCAACCAATCCATCCCAAGAATCAGATCGAACTCCCCAAACGGCAGTTCCATCAGATCAGCAGCAAACACTACCCCTTGGAGTTCTAGGGGTACCTCTCTAAACAGTTTATCTGCTACTACAGAGTGACCTAAAGGACTAATCACAGTCATCTGCCTAGAAGATATCTCAGAGTCTAAGTCCATTGTCTCTACTATACTACTGGCAACATAAGAGTGCGTAGAACCCACATCAATTAAAGCAGTATAAGGAGAACCAAAAATCAAAAACGTACCGGTTATGACGTCCGGTGCGTCGCCCTCCTCTCGGCGCCTCGCAGCATACACCAACCCAGGCTGCCTAGCCTCAGAACTACCTGCACCTCTGCCCGGTGCTCCACGGCCCCGACCAGAACCATTACCACCTCTGCCATTACCACGGCCCCTCTACGGTGGCGGTCCATTACCTCTGAACTGATTACGACCCTGACTCTCCGACTGAATCCTGGCCATCCTAGACGGACAGTCCCTAATGCGATGCTCCAGAGAACCACACTCAAAGCACCCTTTACCTCCAGTCCAGCAGCCACCCCAATGAGATTTCCCACACTGATTACACTGCGGCGGTCCCTGTCTAGCAGCAACAAACCTAGCAGACTGATTCGACCCACTCGGTCTAACCCTCTTCTGCGGATTACCAGACGATCCAGAAAACCCAAAGCTCCTCTTAAGCCTACTCCTGTCCATACTCTGCCTCACTGACTCCTTAACACCCTCGGCTACCTTAGCCTTCTCAACTAAGACAGCAAACTCGCGCTCCTGCTGTGGAGCAATCAGCAGCCTCAACTCGTCTCGCAGACCATCCTCGAAACGAACACACCTTTCATGCTCAGTGGCCACAATGCCCCTGGCATACCTACTCAGCTTCAGGAACTCAGCCTCGTACTCAGAAACAGATTTGCTCCCCTGAACAAGTCTCAGGAATGCCTTTCACTGGGAGTCAATATAACTAGCCCCGATGTACTTCTTTTGATATGCAGCCCTAAAATAATCCCATGTCAAATCCTCTGCGGCTACACTATCCCGAACCGTGAGCCACCACTGATATGACTCATCCCGTAGAAGCGATACGATACCCTTCAGCTTCTCTTCAGCCGTCAAGTCCAGATCATCCATGATCCGCTCAGTTGCCTCCAGCCAATATTCAGCAGTGCTAGGAGCAACACCCGATACACCTCGGAAGAATTCGGCCCCATTAGCCCGGAGTCGCTCAGGAACAGATTTCCTAACTCCTGCACCACCACCTACACCAGCTACTCTTTCCAACACTCGCAGCATCGCCTGTGACACTGCGTCGTCCCCGGTCTGATCTTGGAACTCACCACCTCCAGCTGGTGGCGGAACCGGTATCTCATTTTCTGAACCCTGCCCAGATCCTACGGGCTCAGAAACCGTCATTCTACCCCTACCTCTACCACGAGTATTACGACCACGTCCGCCTCGAGTGCTCATGTCTAATCTTTCTACGTATCTGATTAAAGAATTTTATGAATCAGTATTTATTCCACTTGTTTAAAAGCAAGTCTTATGAATATTTAAGGAGATTTGTTCTCGCAAGTTCACAGAATCCTATCAGTTTCAATCTCTAAAGTAGTATACTATTGCTATTTATCAAATCATATCACATCCTTTCAAACCATACTTTCAAAACACTTAAATAGACTTTTGAAAACATTTTGGGCCTCAGGCCCACAGCCGAGCCTTTGAACTTGGCTCTGATACCACAATTGTAACACCCCAAACCCGGACAAGACACCACGTCCGAATCTGGTATGTTACGGGGAAAAACGTTTCTGAAAAGTTTGATTTTTCGCTTAAAAACTGGGTGAAAACATAGTGTATTTGAAGAAAATTTTGAGTAGGCTTGTTTGAAATCAAATGGTGTATTAGTGTTACTTAAAACCTTTTTAGACTTAGGAGTAATACAAGTTTGAATTGAAAACCATTTGTATTTGTTTATCATAAAGACTTAGTGTGATACCCGGTGGTATAGTTTAAAAACACATTGCGTTAAGATTTTGAAATTATTATCTTTCCAAGTTTTAGTAAAATTTATACCAACTTATTTTTGTTAAGGCATATTAAAATCTAATTAAAACATAAACATCACAAACATCAATTAAAGGCCTTTTACAAGTCCAAATTAAAACCCAAATAAAAGTAAATAAGCTAAAGCACCCAAATTCAATAGTCTGAGCAAAACTTTTATTAAAGCATGGCATGTGCACCCCGAGTCCATCCCGGCTCCATGTCCGCGTCTACGAGTCACCTGAAATGTCAAAGGAGAGGGTGAGTCGAGTGACTCAGTGTGTAAATCCCGCTCCCAAAGAAACAACATGCTAACACACATCATACATAGCAACATAATTAATGCAACCCGTTCCTAACCATCCATATCGCCTTTTCTACCCCGTGTGGTACCAAACCACTGGTGGTGCCAAACCACTGGTGACATATAGTCACAATGTGTTACCAAAACACTGGTGTCCCAAAGACACAATATCCGTCAATGTGGTACCAAACCACTGGTGTCCCAAAGACACAATTGTGCTACCAAAGCACTGGTGACCGAAGTCACAAATCCAATGATGATGGGGCCAACCCATCGTGTGATACCAAATCACTAGCAGACGATCCCATATCTCAAGTGGGGCCAACCCACGGTGGTCAAACCACAGGGACAAGTCGCAATGAGGTGCCAAACCTCTGGTGTGCCAAAGACACAATGTGCTACCAAAGCACTGGTGACCGAAGTCACAAATCTGGTGATGGGGCCAACCCATCGTGTGATACCAAATCACTGGCGTCAATCCCGTATCTCACAAGTGGGGCCAACCCACGGTGGTCAAACCACAGGGACGAGACGCTGAGGTACCAAACCTCTGGAGGTGCCAAACCTCTGGTGACCCAAAGTCACAAAGTGTGTTACCAAAACACTGGTGCTCGTCAGCACAAAATATCACTGGTCCCTCCTCTCACATTACCCATACATGTCATACTGACTCATGTACAATATGCAAATCATGTAACTCATGCAACCATGTCCAACATAGCATCTCTTAGCATATATATATAGTATGGATCATCATGTCCAAAGTATCCATGATAGGACTTGTAATAAAGTAGACTTACCCGGATCCGTACACATACCCCATTTGGGTATCCAACTATCCATCATACTGTTATAGTTTTTAACAGGCAACCAGATTTATTAACAACATTACTAAGTATTAGTGTGTTAGTTACACACCTGGTAAAAACGAGTCTAGAATCCCAACGAAAATGATCTAAGTCCCTCGATTCCTAGATCCTACAATCGGCCAAACATTAGGAGTTAGGCATCTATGACATTCGGCCATCAACAATTAACCAAAGGGGTTAATATCGAACCCTTACCTTGCTATTGGTTTGCTTTCTAGCCAATACCCGAACCAACTAATGGTCCCTTTCCACAATCAGCAGAACCTTGAAAAGAAAACGGTTAAACCTTAATAACTTGACCAAATCGAAACCAAAAGATTGAATGACCAAAGCCAATACCAATCACTTACCACAACCACTGCCTACCAATCGGTTCAAAGGGTTGAAGACTCTTCTTGGCTACTTTTCAATATCCGAAGACCCTAACACAGGATGATTAACAACAGGTTAATTCCCTTCCAACCACAACCAATAATAAGCTTTTATTCCAACCGAAATCAGCATAGAACTATAAAAGATGAACATGGCCATTCAGCCAAACACTTACCAACACCCAAAATTCGGCCAACAGGAGACTTCTAGGAGAGAGAATGGATTCGGCTAACACCTTTAACAGGGAGAAGGATTCGGCCACAGTGTTTTAACACACACCCCAAATTCGGTTTCAAGAGAAGGATGTAAAGAAAAATGTTGATGAAAGACTAAGTTCGGCACAAAAGAAATAAGAAAACAATTGGAGAAATCGGGTAGAAACTTTCGGTTTTGAACAAGAGAAGAAAAAGATGAAGGTGTTTGAGAAGGTGAGTGTTTCGGCTACAAGAGGTTAAGAGAAGAAAAGAGAGGAAGGTGGGATGCTAGATTCGGCTTAGCTCAAATGAAGAAGAAAAAGAATGTAGGGGAAATGGTTCGGCTAATAAAAATAAAAGAAGAGATGCAACCCGAAAATGTGCCTTCAAAAAGACATTCAGCCACTCAATTCAAAAGGCAAAATAATTTCAGCAAGATGAGAGCTTGACTTTCGATTTCAAAAGGAAGAAAAAACAAAAGAGACACTCTTGAAAATTCGGCTATAACTGACAAAATGAGAGCTTTCTTTGCTTACCAAAGCTTGACCGAAATGTACCCAAAATGCAAGAGTACATTCGGCATCCCCCCAAACCCACACTATGCCGTCACTTCCCCCCTCCAACTCCCCCAAATTTCGGCCAAATCCCCCCATGCTCTCACATCCCCACGTTCAAACAATTTGAACAAGTCAACCTCCCCTTTTTCCTCTCTTCCCACCACCTCATCACTTGACCAAGTCTTAAGCAGAGTTTGAACTGCCACAAACTCCTCCCTCCATGCCGTCCAAAATAAGTGACCAAAAAGGGAACTCTGCAGCTCGAACACCAGACCTCTGCTCCTTGAAGTTGACGCCACACCAAGCTCCTCCCTTGCCACTCTGCCAGCTCTTCACTTGTGCAATAAAATACCAAAGAAAACCCTTATACCCTAGCTCCAACAGCTCCCCTGACTTAACACCCAAAAACCAAAATTTTCCCATTCCCTCAGGCATACACCTAGTCTACAATTAAGCCCCTAAAACACCGAAATAGCAACACAGCACACTAAATACATGCAATATCGTGCAACAACAAAATAGCCCCTAACCCGGGATATTACAATTCCTCTCTGTGAAATTTTATGGCCCAAAACAATGCCTTCACAAACCATGAAGTGACATTTTTCCTAATTCAACACCAGATTTGTTTCTTGACATCTACAAAGTACTGACTCCAAATCGTATAATTCTTTGCCTACATAATGGTTTCCAATCAAACAGGGTATAATGAAACTCCCTGGATTTTTTAATTTTGGTAGCAGCTTGTTCTTTAGCATTGTTGTGCACCCTTCTATAAGTGCAATAGTTTTGTACTCCCCTAACATTCTCTTCTTTAATAAGATATATTTCATGAATTTCACATAGTTAGGTGTTTGTTCTAATGCTTCCACCAAAGGTATGTTGATGTATAATTGCTTCAAGACCTCCAAAAATTTCTTTAATTGAGCATCTTGTTTTGACTTTTGGAAATGTTAGGGAAAAGGTAGCGGTGGCCTTCCTTCCATTTGTTGAGGTTGTCGTGCCATGGCATTTGTATTGGCTCAGCAAGATGAATTTGCTTCTGTATGCTTAGTTTGTTCCACTTCTGGTTCAAAAGTTGTGCTTCTAAGAACTTCGAAACTTTCCTCCTCAGACAAGGCATCATTCACAACTCCTGGTAGTTGAGTGCCACTCTAGAGTGTTATGGTTTTGTAACAGCCCGATTTTGACCCTAATCGGAATAGTGGTTTCGGAACCACAAATCCGAGTCTGAAAAATAATTTAAAATTATTTTCAGTGTTTATTATGTGTGAATTTGCTTGTGTTAAATTTTTGTGTTTTAATTTCATCGTTTAAGTGTCCGATTGAATAAAAGGACTTAATTGCGTAAAATGTGAGATTTGCTAATTAATGTGTAAGTGCTAATTTGCTAATGGCTTTTTAATATTAGGCCCTTAAAGGGCAAATAGCCCATTCTAGCTATAGTGGACGGCATATGGTCTAAAATGACCTTAATTTATATGTTATAATTATTAAATATAAAAGGTAAAATAAGTAAATTAATAATAAACTAATATATCTTAAAATAAAACAAAAACAAGTCAAGTTATCATCTTTTACTTAGCCGAATTTAAGCAAAAAAAAAAAGAAACAAAACCTAGCAACATTTGGCCATTAATTGAGCTTGATTCAAGGTAAGTTTTAGCTCGGTTTTTGATAATTTTTATGTTTTTGAGACCGCTGCTTTGAGTACTATCCGACCCATGCTAGAATTTTTTATTTTGATGATGATTTTGTGTTTGGCCATTGATGATAGCTTGTGATTTTTGTTGTTTGATGATGAAATATGAAATATATGTATTAGATTAACATGTTTTGTCTTTGAATTTTTGATGAATTTGAGTAATTTGGACTAAATTGCAAAAATAAATTTTTGAGGGACTAAAATGTGAAATAAATGAAATGTGTGGACTTGTATGAAGACTATGAATATTAGGCCCTAGCATAGTGTGTTCAAATTTTGTGTATTTTGTGTTTTGTGCAAAAAGGACTAAATTGTAAAATGTGTGAAATGTTAGGGGCAAAATTGTAATTTGCCCATTTTGTGTTTTAGATTAAATTGAATAGAATGGTGTTTAAATAAGCTTAATTTGAATATGTTTAGATCAAGCACCAAAGAAATCAGATTTGGATCGGGGAAAAACAAAAGTAGTTGATTAGTCAATTTCACAGTCCGTCGACGTCTGAGGTAAGTCAAAAATTTTTTAAATGTTGTTATATTTATGAATATATGTTTGTTATATGATAACTTGAATTATTTGCATTATACTTTGATATGGTCGAATGTGTATATCGAGATTTGGCTATCTTTCGAGTTTGATTCGATCGAGATTCGATGTCCGAAAGCCCCGTACGAACCTTAAGAATAGATAGGATACATATGTCATGACATAGGATATCCGATATGTGTTACCGTGTAAGACCACTTCTGGGACGTTGGAGTCGACTTGTGTTTATGTGTAAGACCCTGTTTGGGACAGTGGCATCGATATATGATTACATGTAAGACCACGTCTGGGACATTGGCATTGTACGAGCTTTCGACTATCCACGTATCCTTTTTAATTCCGAACAGTTCAACGAGCATGGTTAAGTGAAGGCCAATGTGGAAATCGAAATAAAGGATTCAGGTATGTATATAAATTATGTTATGAAAGGTAAGGTAAGCTAATTATATAATTCATTTTATAAAAACTAAAGTATGTGCATGTGATCTATGTGTAAATCTTCTAACTTAGTGTATTCGGCCAAAATGAATTATGTATGATTTTGATATTGAGATTTGTATAAGTTCTTGTGAATGTGTATAATTTAACTATTGGATTTGTATATGAAAGGATTTAATGTTAAGATTGTACTCATAATTTTGTATTTTGTTTTGTTAATTTAGTTAATATTAGCTTGCTTATGACTTTCTAAGCTTAATAACTTACTTTGTGTTTTTCTAAGCTTAAATATTTGTTCTTTATGAGATAGTTATGAGATTATAGAAATAATGTTTAAACAAAACCATGGCAAGTGAATTAGGTATGTATGGATTAATAAAGTTTATGAGTAGAGACTTGGGATGAATTAAAATGATTAAGCATTTGGTGAGTTTGGTATTTGTTTAGTAAATGAAATTGAATTATTGGATGTCTTATTGCATGATAGGTATAAGATGATTATATGTTCGAACATATATAGATTATTATGATTCGGTTGTAACAGAAAAATATACAACTATATTTTATTTGGATGATTCAAGATACATATACGAATTTTGATTGGAATACTAAGTATGTGAATTTGGTATGTTATGTATTGATCACTTTCATTCATAGATGTAAAATGTGGTTACAGAAACATGTGACATGTGTGAGATATATTAATATCATTGTTATACTTATTTTAGATGTAATGTGATATGTTTTAGAAAAATATGCCTGTTCTGAGTTGTGTCTTTTTCGGTAATGCCTCGTAACCCTAGTCCGGCGACGGATACGGGTTAGGGGTGTTACAGGTTTTATTTACATTGTTCTTTTCCTTGAGATCTAGATCTTTATGTGTCATTAGTCAATGCTCCATGTTGTCTGGAACTTAATGCAGTGACAATTTGTCCCACTTGATTCCCCAGAGCTCTTAAGAAAGTTACATGGCTCTGAATAATTGCATCATTCTTAGCCATATACTCTTTTAATAAAGATTCCATAGCTGGTGTTGATGATGATGAACTTTGTTATACATTTTTCCGTGACATTGGTTGACTGTGTCTAGGTGGTACACTAGCCACATCCTGTCTATTAACAGTGCTGGCAGTTCCCATTCCCTGATTACTCTAGTTGAAAGTTGGATGTTGTTTCCACCCTAGATTGTAGGTGTTGGCGTAGGGATTGTTGTTGCTACAATTAAAATTTCCATTGTAATACGTAAAGTCTGGATTGGATGGGCTTTCATGAAAAACATGATCTTATCCATAGTGTACACATGCTAGTTCTGCAACCTTCATCTCCTGCACTGTAGAGGGTCCTTTCATAGTTTTAATCATATTTGTTAAAGATGATACCTGAGTTTTTAATAATGTAATCTCATCAAGTTCCATTACTCCAGCAACTCTTGTACCAGTACCAACTCTAGTAGTGGGGTACTGATAATAATTATTTGATATTCTTTCCAAAATTTCGTACACTTCATTGTAGGATATGTCAAGCAACATCCCATTAGAAGATGCATCTACCACCATTCATGCATTTGCATTCAATTCATTGTAGAACATTTCCATTTGTGTCTAATGTTGAAAACCATGCATCAGACATTTTCTAAATAATTCATTGAAACGCTCCCATGCTTCGTATAATGTCGCATCTTCAGATTGTCTAAATGATGGCATCCATGTTGGGAGGATTGTACCTAAGCAGAAATATCTGACACAAATCATTCCAAGATGCCACCTGTAACACCCCAAACCCGGCCTAGACGTTATGGTCGGATCTAGCATTTCACATCAAAAGGTTGTTTAAAAGCTACGCGTTCATTAAAAACTTTGTATACTTTTCGAAACTCCGAATTTCATTGCTTACAAAAACAAGATTTGCTCAAAGTATATTCTTGCTAAGATGTTACTATTTTCGAAAACTTTGTTTGTTGTAGAGGTTTGACTTAAATAATTGCGGAAATGTGATGTTTTGAAAAATAGTAGTTATTATTTTAAAAACCAGTGTTTAATCGTTTAACAATTCATAATTAGCAAAATTACCAAATGAATGTTTAAAAAGAAAAATCCAATGGCCTTATTACACAAAATATTAACCCAAAGATAATATAAAATAAGTTAAATCCAAATTTACTAAGTATCATTAAGAAGCAAATCCAACGTATGGCCACCTCTTAGTCCTCCACAACTCCAAGTCCTCTAACGCTGGGGATTTCCTGCACTGTTAAAAGAAAGGGGTGAGTTACAAGAACTCAGTGTGTAATCCCCAATAACGGTCACTATCTAAGCCTGGGCCCATACGATATCGGTCTGGGCCTAAGCCCTATTCGGTAACAAGCTGGGCCTGAGCCCCAAGATCATCTCAATGCGTTTGGATATGTGCCCACCCCAATCCTACCAGCCGACTAAGTCTCCACCCGTACCAACCAATCGCACCATGTGGGGACCATGTCAACCCACCCAGCCAGACCTCACCAATATTGCAGTCAAGCTGCTAATCACGATATATGTGGCTAATCCACTAAACGGTAGGTGGCGAAGCCACTCGAACGATATGTGGCAGAGCCACTAAAACGGTATGTGGCAGAGCTATTAAAACAATACTTCCTCCAATCATCAAACCCAACCCATGCAACATGATATGAATGCAGTGAATTACAACTATAGACAGTTATATATATAAAATCACATACACGATAATTAACTACCATCAAGGGTATAACGGTAATTTCACCCCTTGGGGGTATTTCGGTAATTTACCCATCGAGGGTATTTCGGTAATTTACCCACTAAGGGTATTCCGGTAATTTATCCACTAAGGGTATTTTGGTAATCTCAGTCATCTAACGACCTTTCGGAGGCCTATTGTCGCCTCGGGCAACACGGGTTCCCTTTTGGTCTCTACAGTGTAATTGGGCCTAAAATCCCAATCCAGCCCAAACGGGCCCACACGCTTGTGTAGCCCATTTAGCTCGCTTTCGATCTCGGTTCTATGGACTTCATAGTCGCATCAGTCATTCAGCAGTTTTCCATCGGTTTAGTTCATGTGGGCTCGTTAGCCCATTGGGCCCACTTGGCCCATTTTGACTCAATAAGACCCATTATAGCCTCAAATTCACGAGAGTGTTTGTGACACTCTCAACGGTCTACCGCCATCATTAGTGGCTTGGTTTATCACTACGAGCGCTTGCACACTCGACTAATCTCGATTACCGATTTTCTAGCTTTTCGATAACTCGACTTTTGGCCAAATCTCAGAACAGCACATACTATCACAAACAATGGTTTGAGATTACACACCTGATTACGAGTTGTGTTTTCCAACACTTCCAAAACACCTATAGTGATAGTTGACAAAAAGTTAGTCTCTACCTTGATAATCTTAACTTGAAACACTAACTAGGCTAACCTCACTTACCAATAATGCGGTTTCCTTCCGTGCACCAAGTCCTCGTCTCTATCCTTTGGCTATGGAAATCAAGACCCTAACATACATTGATGAGCAAAAGAGCGTTAGTACCCATCCAACATTCGACCCCCCATAGAGAAAAAGAGAGAGCGAAATCCTACTCAAACAATCACAAAGAACATCTTCATAAGAACGTAGTCAGAAAGCGTTTGAGTTTCTTTACCCTTACCAAAGTACCACAAAATTGGAAGTTGTCCAACAAGGGATTTTGGCCCTCACAAAAGAGAACAAACATCATTCGAGATGGAGAAGAGTAAATAGATTCGGCTTAGACAATAAAGAGTTAAGACTGAGTGTTTCGGCTTTAGTAGAGAAAAGAGAGAAAAGAAAAGAAAATAAAGGGAAAAGAAAACATTACCTTGCAACCAGAGAAGAACTGAATAGGAAAAGAAGATTCGGCAGCAAAGGATAGCAAATAATGATGGAATGAAGAGAAGAAGATGGAAGAAAGAGGCTTAACGGTTCACTGAATGACCACAACAAAAGGATGTAGAAAAGTAGAGGGAATAAGGTTGAATTCGGCAGAGGTCCAAAGAGGAAAGAATCAAACGTACAATTCCGAATGGTAGAAAAAGAATACCTAAAACGTCACTTCAGAAAAAAAAAAAAAACCCGAAAGGAACACTCAAAACAAAGAAAAGTTTAGCCTCACACCTACACAAAACGACCGAAAATGCTATCCCAGACTCCCCTTCAGCCAAAATTCCCCTTAGCTAGATCCCCACTTTCGACCAACACCTCCCACACCCATCACTTCCATGATTTTCTCCCCTTTTTCCTCCTACAAGTCCTCCCCTTCACCCGTTTGAAAAGTTTGACCAATTCTCCAACCCCCATAGGAGAGTTTGATCGCAACTCTGCTTCCTCCTCTCCCAAAGCATAAAATAAATGCCTGAATTTGCTTGCCAAGGGAATCGAACTCCACTCCCCCATGTCCCCTAGTGACGCCACCACCAACTTGCCACTAGCTCAATTGTGTCAATAAAACACACGCAAATTCCCTTAAGTCTTGCTTCCGATAGCCCTCTCCACTAAAGGGCCAAAAACCAAAAATTTCCAAGGCTTAGACACGAACTCGTGCCTCCCTAGAACCCCCAAACCCCCTCAAATAACTAACTAAGCAAGCCTAACACATGCAATATGCAAAAATCACAAACCCCTAATTTTTGGGATGTTACACCACCGTACATGTTGGTAATGCATTCAACAATGATCTAGCACGATCTCGCAACGAATAAGGGAATACTTTTAATCTAAGGGCATCTTGAGGAAGACCCTGCTGCTTGAATGAGTCACAGACTTCAAGAAAATGTCTCAAGTGCAATTTGGGATCTTCAGCCGATAAACCACTAAACTACCCTACCATCTGCAGCATCTAAAACATTATTGGATTTAATTCAAAGTGTTAAGCTTGAAGATGTGGCTTAACAATTCCTCGACTTAGATCACCTAAAGTAGGCACTACATGTTCTCTGATGGGTCTATCTCTATCATCTAAGATTCAAGGAATATCATAATTCCTTTCATTTTGGAGTACCTGGTCTTTTCTGATTGGATCATTTGTAATCCTCTCAATTTCTTTTAATGCTTTCCTTATTTGCCTTAATGTCCTTTGAATCTCAGGATCAAAATAGTATTATATATCCTTTTAAATACTTCTTCTCGTGCACTAATACGAACTAGAAAAATCAAATAAAATACCAATTAAATGTTCTAACAAAAATAACAAGAATCAAAATGATTAACTTTTCACTAATGTTGCCAATCCCTGGCAATAGCGTCAAAAACTTGTTGCATGTCAATAACTAATGCAATTGTGCAAGTGTACAAGTCATTTAAGTAATAAAGTGATAAGTAGGTATCGTCTTCACAGTGATCAGAAATTGGTAAGAAATTGATTAAGTTATTATAATCCTATTTACTATACTAAATAGCAGGAAATACTCTTAAATTGAATAAGATGTCGGCATAATGAATTAATGTAATTAAATGCTAAAAACAGAGAATTTATATGGAAAATAAAATGTAGTGGCAAATTACAGAGAAAAGTAAGAGTAATTCTGTTGTTGAATGAATAGGGCTGGAATTATTCAGGTGAAATACTCATATCAAAATAATATCATGGCAAAATATTATCTAATCAATTGCTTAGAGTGTCACTATTGTAACTTGCCTCTTTCGATAGCTAGATCTTAAGCTAAAAATCTAAGTTATTGTATGTCTACAGAACTCCGGATTAATAACTGGAATGAACATTTTTCCCTGCACAACTCGTAACATCTATATCTAGAGTGCTACGAATATTCTATCAAATATTCGCTTGCATCAAATAATTCAAGATCTAGTATATTTAACCTTTTTAGAATTAAAAATACATCTATGAGCACAACACACAATCAGCTATATCTAGAGCTTGCATGCATGTATTTCATATAGACATAAATCGAATGAAACAGTGATATAGGCAATCTCAAATCATGAGCATTAAAAATGACAAAAATTCATCCAAATAACTCCAACCCAGAAAAGATTAAGTTCATGGGTGGAAAAGTAAACACCAACTTTAAATCATTCATCAACATTTAAAGAAGTTTGAATAATAGAAATCAGGAATACCAGAGGCAGAATTGCAAGATTTCTCGCCACACTCCAGCTTCTCTTTTACCTTTCGATCGTACGTGAATCCAGGATAGATGTCTCTTCCCTTTCTTCACATCTGTATTCTGCTTTTTGTAGCTGCTACCCTTTCTTTCTCTGATATTCTCCAATAGAGTTCTTCTCTGTGCAGAGAGAGTAGGGGCGAAGCCAAAACAACTTTTTAGGGGGCTGAATAAAATTTTAATTTTTTATAGTATATATCTTTATAATTTTAAAAAATTAAATCGAATTTTTATAATTTTAGGGGGCCAAAATCCAATTTTACCGTTACTAATTTGAAATTTTTAAAAAAATTAGAGAGCCTAAATGAAAATTTTTATTTTAGGGGGGTCGGGGCCCATGCCAGCCCCTTAGAATCGCCTCTGAGAGAGAGGATTGTTGTCACCAGTCTCTTTCTCACACAAATTTCCCTCCCTCTTTTTTCTTCTTCTCTCTCTTTCTTTTATTGGGTAGATCCATCCCCCTTCAGCACACTATTTTCATTCCTCTTTTTAGGTTGGATTTTCTGGTACACGCACAGCTAGCTGAGAATGACGTGGATAAAGTGCTGAGTCATCTTCCAGGAATTACCATGGAAAATATGTTGGCAATCAATTTCACCATTTGTCATTGCAATATTTCACTTCCCTTATTTTCCCTCTTCATCTTATTGCTCAACCTATACCTGTGTTCACACAAAATCACACCTTTCCTCCCCAAGTGATAAAAGTAACAAATAATGACCATTATATCGCAATCCAAGCTTTGTTATGCAATGTTATAAAAATATCCTAAAAATGCAAATGAATTCACTTAATTACAACCAATTACTTCCATTTAGAGGCCTTAAATTTAACTTTTTTCAAGAGTTATCACTATCCTATGTTTTATTAGGATATTTGTAATCATTGTGAATAGGCTGTTTTGGTGGGAATGTAATTGATTTGTATATCAGCAAACCTTAAAAACACTTATATCATATACGCATGTTTAGTTAGTGGTATGGGAATTACCACTTGTTTGCTGTTTAGTTAGGTAATTGGTTTAGAGTGCAATTTTTGTAAGTAAACTTCAGGTGAGTCATTTTGAGCGTAAGTGTGAAGTTGCTACATAGTGAATTCTAGAACTTAAATTGTCACTTGCACATGTTTGAAGACAGTGGATTAACTCTTTAAATAATACCCCATAAACATAAATGAAAATCAAATTGTATAAATAATTTTCTTTGTTTTTTTTTTTTTTGTTTACTATTCTTTAATGGTCACTTGACTAAGTTGCAACTTGTCCAACATCTGCTCACGTATCAACTTTTGAACTCAACTATTTCAACATATATTATTAGTAAAATAATAATATGGGTAATAGTATTTATTTAGGATTTCTTTAATATGTATGCATGTTAGAATAAATTCAAAACTTTCATGATTTTGGTGCAATTAGGTTATTTTTCTATGATCAATTTTATGTTGTAGGTGGCATATATTCACACAATCTTGTTCATATGCAACACGTATATTCATGATTGTCAATAAATTAATTTCACTAATAAGATAATATTCTTGTTTAAAAAATAATAATAACTTGATATTAAAGAAAAAGAAGATATTTGATACATTGTTAATGAAATTTTTTAACTCTACAGGTGGGGTTTGAGTGATGATAAGTGTTTAATAGGTATAGTAAAATATTTTAAAAAATAAGTGTATAAAAATATGAAATACAAAATAATTTTTTAACCCTACTTGTGAAGTTAAAAAAAGTACACTACAAGTATACCAAATATTATCCATTAAAGAAATTGACTAAATAATTATTAAAATTATTGGAATATGATCTTTAATAAATTCTTAACTAGTATAATTCCTGCAACTTCGCCTCGGGAAATATCTTTATAAATTCTTTTAAAAAAATTAAGTTGAAATATGTTATAAGTCTTTGTGTTTTTTGTAGATTTAAAATTTAGTCCCTATACTTTTATCACTAGGAATTTAGTCCCTCCACTTTTTAGATTTCAAATTTTAGGTCAAACTCTTAAAAGTATTAAAATTATTTTGTTAAATTCAAATTGGTTACAGTGCCATTTTTTTGTTACATTACTACTGAGTTTTTTTATTTCAAAATGTCACATTAATAAATTTAACAAAAAAATTAACAATGTTAATGACCACCACCGTACATTCTGACGTCCTGAGTGTGAATACTTCAACTAAATATATATATTTGAGGCGATGTCTACAAGTATATGGGTAAGTACTTTGAGGATTGTACCCAAGCGAGGCGTGTACTAAATTAAAATTAACCAAAACACAAATAGAATTAATTAGTAGTTTGAATAAATTATATTACGATAAAACATAAAGGAAAGATTTTTGGGGTTTTTATAAATAAAAAAATTAAAAACTGCAAGAATAAAAGGGACTTCGGAAAACTAATTTCCAAACTCAATCAAACAAAGACATGAGTGATTAGCTTGCTTTAGTGATCATAACTAATTCCTATTTTGAGTTTCTATTCAATCAACTAGTTGCTACCCTAGCAAGATCTTTGGGTCTTCCACTAAAGTATTGAGTCGGCAAGAACTACTTATATAACATCCTAAAATTGGGCCTAGTACGATTGGGCCCAATGGGCCTTGAGCGTAGTAGCGTTTAAATTTTCGGAGAACAAGAGATTGGCTTAAATGCAAGTTAGACCTTTTAGATAAGTGATTTTGGAAGGTTAGAGGGCTTCTATGGAGTCCCGGGATCAAACTTTGAACTTAGGGAAATTTTGGTTTTAGGTGGAAAAAACCCTGGAATTTGGCAGGTAGGCCTTAAGAATAAAATGTGGAGGAAAATGACACAAGTGGATGTGTGGTGTAGTGGCAAAGTGACACCACATAAGAGACAATAGCGGGTGACGCCACAGGGAAGGAAGGAGGTCCAAGGTTTAAGTCTTGGCTTTTGCATTTTGGTTTCTTTTTACTTGGATCTTAGAATTTGGGCCATAGTTTATATTTAGTTGCGCATGGTTTAAGACATAAGAGGAGCTTGTGGCCAAGTGGTTAGCAGCGTGGATTATGTTGCAAGGGAGCCTGGGTTCGAATCTCATGAGAAGCAAGGGAGTATTTATTTTGCGGATTGGACGGCAAGAGTTTCAGTTGAATTTAAACTCTACTGACGAAGGGATCCCACATCGGAAAGATACAAAGAATGAAGGTGAAGAGCTGCCTATATAAAGAGTGTAACATCCTAGATTTAGGGGTTATGCATTTAGTGCATAATTCAAGTGTTGGTAGGCTTAGTGTATGATTGGATGTGTTTTAGGGGTTTTTAGAACCTTAGGATATAGAGGAATGCCTTAAGAAATTATGATATTTTATGTTTAAAAGGGGGGAGCTTGGCTAAGGAGGCCTTAAGAAAATTTGTGTGGGAGTTTATGACACAAAGATAGCATTGGAAAAGTGGCTTGGGACGCTACCTTAGGGGCTTGGAAGGTTGCGTCAAAGGGAGCTTCAAGGGGATGAGGTTCGAATCACGTGGGTAACAAGGAGTGTGGTTTTATTTTTGGTTTTTGCGTCAAGAGGAGGGGGAAGTGTTGGACGGCTTTGGGGCTTTGGGAAGATGAGGATAAGCTTGGTTTTTATTTTAAATTTCGGCTAGGAAGGGGAGATAATTATGGATTTATTTTATTTATTTTGAATGGGTGTTAAAGAGTTAAAATAGGAGAAGAAAATGGGATTTGAGAGGGGGATGAGCAATGGCCGAGTATAGGACTCTTTGGGGTGGCATTTTCGGTTTTGAAGTGTATAGGAGGTGTATGTGCCAAAATTGGGTAGTATAAATAGGGGTGACCAGCTCTTGGCAATTCTTTTCTTCATTTTATTTTCTTTGTGCTGAAAATTGTTCCTCTCATTCTCTCATTGTACCATTTTCTTTTTGAGAAAGCCATTTAGTTTCGGCTTGCCTATTCTTTTATTGTTGACCGAAACTTCAAAGAGCATCAAGGCCATTGTGTTTCATTCTTCTTTTCTCTATTTGTTTCCTGGCCGAACCATTATAAGCATTCACCTCTTCTTTTCATAGTTTTTTTTTTCAAAAGCTGAAATACCCTTGAGATAGCCGAATATCCCATCTTCTTTTGAGAGCCATAGCCGAATATCTAAGGTGCCTATTCTCTCTTCTTCTGTCGCAAGTCTTAAAAGCCGAAATCTTTTCTTTTTGAGTCTCTTCAAGTAAACGATAGTGGTAAGTATTCTTCTTCTTTAAGCAATCGGTCTGCTTCTTTTCATTTGGGATGTCGAAATCTGTGGTTGGCCTTGGTATTTGGGTTGGCCGAATGTTCATAGTGCCTTAATCTCATGTTTTTGGATGTAGCCGATGTTAAGGAGCACTAAAGGAGATCTCTCAGGTTTTTGATCATCAAGGTAAGTAACTATAATATTCGGCCAAAGGCCATCTTCATAGATTTATTGTGTATAGCAGATTCTAACAATGGCATATAGGATTTCGACAGTCTCAAGGAGCAAGCAAGTATTTCGGGATTTAGTTAAGCAAGGTAGGTGATTTGTAGTATTCGGCCATAGGCCATTTTATGAGTTTAAGTGATGACCGATTTCTGACTTTGATTCTTAGGAGCAAATCGACAGGAATAGGGGAGTTTCGGGATTGAGTAGACTGTACCAAAAAGGTGTGTAGTTATTGCACTGTTCTCTTGATTGTTTATATGTGTATGTTGTTATATATGTGTGATATGATGTGAATGGTAGCCGAAATAAGGGCTAAGATGGTGGATACCCATGGTGGGTGATCGAATAATCAGGTCAGTACTTTATGATATTAAATGATCTTTGATGAATATGTGAAACAGTGATGAGCGTGTGTTATATACTCTATTAAATGATATTTTTGTCATGTTATATATATGCATGGGAATTTGGGACATGAATATTGAAGGACAGGGTGTACATTATGTACGTGGTCTGATGTTAGCCTTGTGCTACATTGGCACTTGATGTTAGCTATGTGCTTCATCAAGGTGGGGTGTTGGCTATGTGCCACCTCCTGGCGGATGATAGCTGTGTGCATCACCGTGGATTGAGGATGACCTCGAGTCACCTCGTGGATATTGACATGTGGGGTCACTTAGGTGATCGGTGGCTTAGCCACGGCCTTGGGCGGCAGGTCTGCCAAGGTAGGTGTAATGGATGGACACTAGGTTGGGTTGGGCTTCATGTTGCATATTTATGTATGTGGACTGTGTGGATATGGGCCAAGCCCATATGTGGAGACATGTGAAATAACTATACACTGAGTCTGTTGACTCACCCAATTTTTACCAACATTACAAGTGACGCATAAAGCTTGGACCGGGTTGGAGTGGATACGAGGTGGCCCATACAGAAGAAGTTGTTTTCCTTATTTAATAAAATTTACAATTTTAGTATTTTAAATATCCATTTATTGTAATAAGGGCCTTATGGTATTTGTTATTATTTTTATTATGGATTGATGATTAAATTACTACCTGGAAATGTTTATCTTTAGCAACTTACATTTTAAAATATATATGCCAAAGTTTTTAATCTGGGAATTTGTAACAACTCAATTTATTTCGGAATTTTAAATACACAATGTTTTTCTAAAGACAATAAATTTATATGTTTTTACTTTAAGTCGTAAGCTTTTCAAACATTTTTCGCAGTGACATTCTGAATTCGGCCGTGACTCGTGGGCCGGGTTTGGGGCGTTACAAAGAGCATTCCAGAAGGAGGGTTAACACACCTTGGAGAGCGTTTGGGCAAAGGAGTGGTCGGAGCGCAGATTAACACCAGAGTCCTATCAGGTGTGTAACTCTCTCTACTCTAGTTGTAGAGCGGCAAATGCCGAAGTGCCGGTCACGGCAATAGTAGCCACACGAGCGTGCGAGCGCACGTGTGGGGCTTCGACGCGATAGTTGAGGCCATCAGTAGTATTCTTGTGTGTTGGGGCTGCTTGGGCCTCGATGGGCCGAAGTGGGCCCAATGGGCTCGTGGGCCCATATGAGTAAATTGTATGATTGGTTAGTATATGTTGAACTAGACTAGGTGGAACTTATATACGTGGCTAGATTTGTGCTAGGTGGGCCACACGAGCGTGTGGGCCCGGATGGGCCGAAATTGGGTTTTAGGCCCAATCGTCCGGTACAACCAGAAATGGTAGCTGAGTCGCTAGTGGCGACATTAGGCCTTTGGAAAGGCCATTGCAGGTGCGAATTTATGAAAATACCCTTGGTGGGTAAATTACGAAAATACCCTTGGTAGGTAAAATTACGATTATACCCTTAGAGGTCGATTAGCTTGATTTTGTTGTTTTATGTCTATCTGATTATGATGGTAATTCATGTTATTCTTATATTTGATATATGTTTTACACACATGACATACTGCATACACGAATTATTATGCTTGCATGGGGTTGGGGATATGATAATGGAAAGGGGAAGTGTTCTAGTGGTTTTACCACATTAATCTGGTGACTCATGTCACAATATTATGTTTCCGGTGACGTTATCACATTATCCGGTGGCTATGCCACGTATTAAGGGCGATGAGCAGTTGACTGCAGCGACTGCCTTCGAGGGTGTGTAGCGGATGGAGGGTCGATTTAGTAATCCCCACTGGTGTGATTGGCAGGTACGAGTGGTGTGTAGCGGATGGATATTTAGGCTGGGACTGGGTTTTGCATCATTTGGCATGTGTTATCTGCTATACTGTGATGTTAGGGCTACGGCCTGATTTGATTTATGTGTGCTTCGGCCAAGTATGTTATTGTGAGGGCTAAGGCCCAATCTGCTTTTGTGGGCTTAGGCCCAGTTATCACTCGTAAGGGGAATTACACACTGAGTTTTCGTAAACTCACCCCCTCTTTTTAAATGTTTTAGGTAATCCCTAGTGTGAGGACTTGGAGCCTAGGCAGACTCGAGGTGGCCATGCGTTACTATTTCTTCTGTAAACTACATTACCTTATTTTGAACTTATTATATTGGGATTCTGTTATGTAATTTGGCCTATGGTATTTTAATTGATTTTAGCTTTTAATTTGGTTACTGCTTATTATTTTAAATGTTTAATTCAAGATTTTCATAAAATGTTCATAAACCGTTTTTTTATTCAAAATTACTTAAACTCGAATTTTCACAACAAATATAAAGAATATGAACTTTTTAACGTACGCACAGTTTTTTAGACATTCCTTTCATGTGACATGCCAGATCCGATCGTAACGTCTAGGCCGGGGTTGGGGTGTTACAACTTATCTCTCGACCTCACAGTCCAGACCGGTTCGGGGCTAAGTTTTTCACGGATATGCCATACCAATTTTAGGTTAATTCCTACCTTAATGACTTCCTAGGGTCGTCAAGCCTAAGGTTTAAGTTATTCCTCTCCTGAACAACTGTTCCACTAAGAAAACCCTACATAGCAATTAATCAATCACACCTCAACCCACTAGTCCCCCAAAAAAGGATTAGTTCCTCATAGAATCCATAAACATAATAAACTTGAGAATAAATGCATGCATGAAAAATAAATCAAGAATAAAGTTTAGAATCTTGATTGTATTCGATTGATGAAGCGTAGAAATCCTCAAGCGTTTGATTGTGTCTACAAATCAAGTTCTCCACGAATGAAAAGAACTGAAAAGAAATCTAAACCTAAGAGAAAGAAAAAAAATGGAAAACTAAATTACAAAAAAAAAAGCTTAGAATATAAAAAGTTGTCCTTTAACTATTGGTTGCCATCAACCTCAACCCTAGATTTGCTGATGCTCTCGTGTTTAACTATTGGTTGTATAGGCTAAAACACCACTGGCTCATAATTATCTCCCATACAAGGTCGATGTCGTGACATCTAGGGCAGTATGTGTAGTTCACGGATAGGTTTAGGGGTGTGTCGTGACACCAAAGACAGTATGGCAATTCTTGCATTCTGCTCCCTATGTTGCAACCTCGAACACCCCATGATCCAACACAAGTATTGAGTTCCTATGCCCTTGCATGATCTCCTGTACACTAACTAAGTACATTAGCTTGCCTTTAGGCCTCATTCGGCCCCTAAAGTCAATAAAAGACTTAAAATAGACTTTTTTATTGATTGTAAACTAAACTATAAAAACTCAACTAAAACATAATAAAAGTGCTTGTATTCAAGCTCCTCAAGTGCAAAAACTAGTTTAATCTGCTACACCGTATTACGACATATTAGTTAACAATTTAACTTGAATTTTAAAATATGAAAAATAGAGACTAAATTCCTAAAAGTAGTAGTACAAGCACTAAATTTCATTCAAAATCTTATAAATAATAAATTATGTGAACAAAAGTAATTAATATCCTTATTAAAATATGAATAATTTTCATTCAAACTTTTTTTCTTACTTTTGGGGCATATATATTTTTATTAGTTTTAGTAAATATTAGTTTGCTATCTCCAATTCATTTTCGATAAATATATAATCACTTATACCAATTAAATTAAAATTTAAATATATATATTAAAAAATATCAATAGGATATGTGGAAAAATCTCAATCTCGCTTTTAGAGTTAAAATTTTTCACTACCTGTGTACCAAATAATTATTTTTTACTAAATGGAAAGACGAATGATTATGTTTGAAATAGACTATTTTAGATCAATTTGCGGTTACAATCTCTCTACTATATTTAAATTTAGAACTTAGTATCTATTCTTTAATTTTATATTATAACAACTTGTTTTCAGTGGTGTCGAAAACAGTGGTTTCGAGACCACAAATCTGACGAGTGAATTCATAAATATTATTATTTAATATTTACGAGTCAAATATAGTATTATATAGAATTTTTATTTGATAATTTTGCTAATTGAATGAATAGTTAAGTACAAGTGGTTTGCCCTAAAGTCAAGTGGTTTTAGAAAATGAGGTTTCGACATCTCATATTTGTAAACTGAACCCGTAAATATTTTTATTAAATATTTACGGAGTTACCATATATATATATGAAGTTTGATTCATAAATTTTAACGTTTGAATAGTTAATTAAAGAAAAAAATTAAATTGTAAAAATTATTTACTATTAATTTATTAATGCTTAGTGGCTATAAAATCATGGTTGGAATGATTTATGTTTTAGACCATACTAAGGTAGCTTGGAAGTTTATAGGATTGTTTTTAAGTATTTTATATGTTATATTGTAATATATGTTAAAATAATAAAAGTAAAACAAGTAATAAAACAAAACGGAACCATTTTATTTTCACTTTCTTCTGCATTCATTTACGAAATACCATTGTTAGAGAATACAGGTTCGGTCAAGCTTATTTTGTTTGCATGTAAATATATTTCAATCCGTTTTTATTATTTTTATATTTTTTTAGATTGTTGTAATTTAATCTAACTAATTTAGAGATTAATTCGTAAAACTGTAAAATATTTTGATTTATATTATTGATGAACTTTTTATGTTCTTGAAATTTAATGATAGATTTATAAGTTTAGCAGTAAAATAGGACTATTTTATAAAGTGATTTTAGTTAATTTTAAATTTAAAGAGTAATTTGATAAAATAAAAAACTTAACATGAAATTATTATAAAATTTGAAAATTATGGGCTGTATAAAGGCCATAGAGTATTCGGCTAGCACTAATTGGATTTAATTGTGAAAAATGTGAAAGTTTCGGATTTAGGGACTAAATTGAATAAAAGGTAAAAGTTCAAGGTAAAAGAGTAAAATGTTGATAAAGGGTCAAATATATGAATTTAAGTTTTTTACGGTATTTGAATTGGTTAATTGAATTAAATTATTATATTTTGACCAAGTAACGGATAAATTGGTTGATAATCGCGGGAAAGGAAAAGTCGTCGAGTAGTTATTGTCGAAGTGTTGGTAGCTACTGTGTTTTGGTAAGTTCGTACTATGTTTATTATGTTTGATGATATTTCACTTTAATTATGTCTGTGATCATATATATATGTATAATTTATGTGATCAATTGAAGTAGTTTTGAAAGTGGAAAGGATTGAAATGTAAAGTATAACATTGTTCATGGTCGTATTGATATATATATTATTCTAAGGAATGTATGTAATCAAGTTTATCATGGTTTAAATTTATGAACATGTAATGGCTACAGAATACAAGTTGAAGCTCGTCTAAACTTTTTTAATAGCTAGGATACAAATGACATGTCATTAGGGTGTTCTAGGAACTAGGTGCCAATGATTACAGATTCTAGGTACTGCGTACTGATTTTTCAATTCCAGGCACTCTGTGGCAGTGATTACAGTTCCATGTCCTATGTACTGGTGGTGGATGCCACACTAATGGTTGGAATCTAGCATTTGTTGTGGATTCTTGTCAACTTGTGTGAGCAGCATTGTGTATTGCTTAATGTCTCGGTTATCAGCTTGTGTGAGCCTTATTTCCCCGTGTATCCAAAGCTAATTTGCCATAGTTCTCCAGGCAAAAAATTTGGAAAATGAAATGGAAATGAAGCCATATGGCATGATAAGCTAAGGTTATGTTAGTTATACTTTAGTATGTGAATTTTGGCATATTATGATTTTAATGATATGATACGTTATGGGCGTCGAAACCATCGAATATAATTTCCTACGCTCTAATTGAATTAAATAGTAGGGTTGCTCTCACAGGTACTCGGACTTTTAATTTTCCTATTTATGCTTAGCAACTGTCATGTCGACGACCTGTGCTTGAAAAGCTGAAAAAAATAAAAAGGGGTATTTTTGTTGATAAAGGAAGTAAAAAAAAACACATATAAAGTAAAATAAAATAGAAACAGGATAATGATTCCGAAATGAAATCAAGTGAATTAAATTAAATAAGTGAATCAAGTATGTTAATGCTTAGCCTCGGCCTAGGTACACTCCAAAATCGAATCAATCCTTGAAAGTAGATTTTCCTTTCCAAACGATAAGTTAGTTATAGCGATCAAGGACGCCCCAACTGCCAACTTTTCCTTGTGTAGTTAGTTCCAGTACGACCTACAAACCAACCCTTACCAATTATCTAACCACGTAACACGCGTCCGCAATTTAAGATCTCGACAGCCTTGCGATCTAGAAATGTCCAACTGGAATTAATAGCCTCAACCGTGTGGGTCATTTAAATCCAATCACTATGTTCCTTGATAGAGGTCCAACTAACCCTTACCCACTCTTTGTTTGTGGGAACTCGAACTTGGAAGACGACCGACTCTTTTTTCCCAACTGTACACCAAACAACTCGAAGCCAACGCGCGCTTTTTGAATTGAAATTGAAATAACTTAAAGTGATGATTGTGGCTATCCCATATTTTGGAGAGATAATGAATACCATGTTTGAAAGCTTTTAGTGCACGTTCATATCTCATGATTCTCGATAGGAATGATAACCGAACTAAGCCTAAATGAGGTTTTTAGTTGAGCATGAAATTAATTATGCTCAATTGGGGTTTAAAAGTGGATTTGCATGTAGTAGTGATGGGTGAAAGGAAGAAAGGGCTTGCAAAAGCAATTATACCAAAAGAAAGAAAAATAAAGAAATTGGCAATAAGCTCTGCTAAGCTACAGACGGGTGGAAATGAAAAAGGAAAAAGGAAAAAGGAAAAAAATATATTTAATTTAACTTCAAGTGTAAATTCTAGTGTGTCTTTCCAAGCCATTAATATAAGTATTTATACAATTTTCAAGTGTTATATTTAGCATGAATAAACAAACTAAAATCACCATGATTCCCCTAAGATTATGCCAACTAAAATTAGATGTAACACCCCAAACCCGGCCTAGATGTTATGGCCGAATCTGGCGGTGTCACATTGGAGTGCTTTTTGTGATAAAACCCGTAAGAAAGTTAAAGCCTCTTTGTTAAAACTCAACTCATTCTAGCCAATTCTTATCCATTTTAAAAGGTCAATACTTTTAAAACAAGGTTTGTTGCAGAAGCACTTCAACAGTATTGGGGAACGTGATGTTTTGAAAATAGTTATCATTATGGAAAACCGCGTTCTACTTCTATCAGATGTAAATCACAATGAATCAAATCCCAAATTAAAAGCTAGAAAATTATAGAGAGGCCTTATCACATAATTCAAAAGCACAGAATGAAACTTAATAGTAAATTTAAGCCAAATAAAAGAAAACATGAACAGTAGTGTGGCTATCTCCGAGTCCCTCGTAGCACCGGTTCGCCTAACGCTGGGGATTGCCTGTACAATTAAAAACGGGGTGAGTTTACGAAAACTCAGTGTGTAATCCCTTATTATGCAGTCAGTCAGGTATGCAGAATGCAGCAACAGTCAGGGCCTAAGCCCATTATGGAAATAATTGGGCCTAGCCCATAACAATACCAAATCTCATATGAATAATGCATGTTATCCCATCCAACCCTACACTTGCCTCCGTCCAACCCTGTACTTACTGTGGGGAATAAATCACCCACCTAACCTTACACTTACAATGTTATCACCGGTTGCAGCACTAATCAAAATTCGTAGCAAAACTGCCATTATCAGTATATGTGGCACAGCCACCAATACGATATTCTTCCTCCATAACATTGTCCCAACCCCATGCAATATGTCGTGTATGTAGAATGTCATGCACAAAATCAGTCATACAAATCACAGAGAAATCAGTCATTTACCCTCAAGGGAAAAATAGTCATTTTACCCTTTAAAGGTATATCAGTCAATTCACCTAACAGAGGTATTACAGTCATTTTATCAATTTGGGCCTAAGTAAACTTAGGCCAATCAGTAAGCCCACAGTCATCTTGAGCGACTCGAGCGACCATAACAGTACAGACAGTGTAAATGGGCCCAAAGCCCATTATGGCCTAAGCCAATGAAATCGCTCATGGAGGCCTTTTCTGTCGTACGCCCGCGTTTCGTGGGCTCGGTTTACCATACGAGCATTCGCACGCTCAACGCCCAACCTTTCAACTTTTTGGCTTTTTCCGTTCTACAATCTAATCAGTGTGTGTGTACACACTTTACCGGCTTTTACGCCTATTACAGTTTGCAGGGTACTGTTACACACCTATTTACGAATGCGTGATTAACCCACTCGTATCGAACCTATAGTCCATCAGAATATTTTGTTAGCTAGTTGTCCACTAGGGGTAATCACTGTTAATATTTAACCCAAAAATACGCCTTCCTTACCCTACCTGAACGAACGTCCTTAAACCTCCCAAGATCGCTGATCACAATCGAGTACACGCCTTTATAAAAAATCTATAGTATAACATATCTCATTAGACAAAAATAGTCATAAGTTTGGCTTAAATCCACATATATCGTGCTTACAGGCACAAAATCCCGCTCGGCCAAAACCCAATATTATGATAATCGTTCTTACCTTGATAGAGTGATGAACAGAAAATAAAAGTTTGATTGCTTCAAGCCACTTGCACCCTTTCACACTACCGAAATCCCTAAGCCCAGCGATGGCCATATCACAGAGAAGAAATGTATTTTGTAGTCAGAAGGCGTAAGGAGAAAACATTCAATTATTAGGGAAGAAGTCAAACGAAAGCAGAGTTATTGTCAAAAGAAAGAATAAAGAACACATAAGTACCTACCGATTGTCAGAATCTTTGCAGAACCGAAATAGAGGGGGAACAGTACTGTGTTTTGGCCAAGGACCAAATTTCAAGGTACGGTGAAAATGACCAACAAAAAGGGTAGGGAGTATTCGACCAAATAAGAATAGGAGAATCGAGAGAGAATAAACAAAAAATAAATAAGCAGAATGAGAAGGTTCGACTACGAGAGAAGCCGATTGAAGAAGAAATGGTAAGGGAGAGTAGGTGCTAGATTCAGCCAAGGAGAAAAAGAAAACAGTAAAGATGGAGAGAAAGAAGCAGTCGACAGCAATAGAGAATTCAGGCATCAACAAAAGAAATGACACGAATGTTCAGAAGAAAATGACACGAATGGTCAGCCTCCCACAATGAATTTACAGCACAGAGAAAAATAAAGAGAAACCAAAAATGCAAAAAGGGAAAAAAACCCCCAAAATGGCAGCAAGAGAATTGGACAGCCCCTCACTACTAGCTAAACCGAATTTCTGAGTAGCTAGCTTACCAATTCGGCTACAACATTGAAACTTTCAAATTCCATGATTTCCTCTACATAATTCTCTCCATATCCATACCAACCTTTATCCACATCCCCTGATTCTTTCCCATGACCAATTCAACTCTCTCTCCTAGAGTTTCAGTTAAATTCCACCTCTCACACAGCAAGGAGATAAAATAAATTCTCCTAGAGCAAGGAGTGACTTGAACTCAGGTTCCCCAGCAGAAGCAACACGCCACCTACCATTGAACTACAAGCTCCTTTTGTGTCATCTTTCCGCCACAATTATATTTAAAGCTTATGTACCAACATCAAGGTTCATTTAAAAGGAAAACATGGATTTTTACCAAAGCCCAGGTTTGAACCCAAGACTTCTCCAACACTTCTCATGACACAAAACCACTCATGCAATTATTTATTTGTATCCTTCCCTTGCACATCCAAATACTTATGTGCAGCCTTCACTGTTCCCCTACTCAAAGCCCATTCCTTCTAGGCCCAAATTTGGGGCATTACATTAGATTTTTCCTATTTATAGAATTTGACAATTTCAAAAATCTGATCTAATCAGCCACTAATTTTGTAATTTTTTGAATTTGGCCCCTTTTCTTGCTTCTTGTTTCAATTTAGTCCATTTTGCTTGATTTTGAATTTTGGAACTCCAGTTTCATCCCTGTTAAGATTTAAGTACGAAATCATAAATTCAATAGTATTTTGTTAAAAAATTAGCCAATATAGATACATTAAAAGCATAAAATTAACTTGCTATCAAATTCCTCCTACTTAGTCGATGCTTGTCCTCAAGCATGATGTGTATTCCTATACTAGAAATCATTCGATAAATTTTTTTTCCAAATCAAATATCCTTCCTCAACCAAGCGTAATGTAAACAAATAGGTGAATAAAAAATAAGTAATTGCTAGGTTCAACTAATAAGCATTTTATAAAAGCTCTAACATTATGCAAAATTCAACCACTTCACTAAATTTAGGCTGAATCAAACTTGAAAGACAATTGTACTCAATAAAGTTTTCCAAAAGTTCGAGACGTAGTCGAATCTTTTTACGTGAAATGATAAGACAACCCAAGCACCTCAACCCAGTTACTCAATTTGACATGTCCCCAATCAATTTATTTCTCCTTACTCAAGGCAGCTCGTTTAGCGAAGTGTTATAAGTTTCGATTCATCACTCAAATTTTTTATGCAAAACGAGATGATAACCCAAGCACCTCAACCCGGTTACTCAATTTGGTCACATTTCCAAAATCTTCGCTCATAACTAAGCCATTAGCGGAGTATGTGTATATTCTATTTTTTAATTTGTTTTTTTTCTTATTTATTTATTTATAGAGAAATTTAAATGAGACTCGAGTACTTTTATTACGCATGTTTAAAGAGATAACAATTTCATGAAATGTTTGATTTAGCCATAATATTTTCAATTCTACAAAACACATGTCGATGAAATTTAAGCAATAACTAGTTATTCATGAATTACCCAATTATTTGAATAAACTAAGCATAGGAATTGAAGGTTCAATTTTGAAACAAATTAGGAATAATTTTAGTATAACATGTGCAAAGAAGAATAAGTAATAGCATGAAATTTCATATGAATCTCCCTACTTAGCCCACATTGCTCTCAATGTGCAATTTTAAGAGAAAAATAATAAGAAAGGTCAAGTATACTTCCCCGTGTATGTTCAACAACCATGAGGACAGGGCGGGTTGGGTTAGTTCTGGTTTGGTTGGGTGTTTGTTTCAGCAAATAGTAGCAATGGATTTTGACAAGGTGTGCCCACGCCACAATAGGAATCCGATTCTGATTTATTTTTGGATGAAAAAGGACAGCCTCCACCATCGTTCTTGGAAACCAACACGTTAAAATAGACTAAATAATAATATATTTTTTATTTTCAACCTAAATTAAACTGAATACAAAATTAAATAAATTAAAATAAATATGAGTTGCCTTTCAAGAACCGCTTTTGTTTATTGTCGTTACCTCGAAAACCTGAAATGTTATCCGTTTGGCTCCTTGAGAATTAATTATTCCATCATGTTCACTTGGAAGTTCTCATAACCTTTGCCCATTGACCTTGAAATACTTCTCGAATTCCTCCCTCATCAGTGGATTGAGGCGTCTTTAAGCTTCTCCATTCGGGTTTGCCTTTTCCACTATTGGAATCCTTAAATGTTCTGGTAATGATTTGAGCTCTAATTTTGGGGCATCTAAGCGAATGACAGCTTCATGTATTGGTTCTTTGATCTACTTTCAGGGCCTCTATGCGATAATTCTTCTTTTATTTTCCATAACATCGAGATCTACACTCCATAACATCAATGGTTCAATTTCATCGATACTGGAGACATTTTTATTTCACAGGGATGACCAATATCTTCATAAACATTAAACCTGACCACTTCACTGTCAAATTCCATGGTGAGTGTTCTACTCTGAACATCAATTTTCATTTGTGCACTGCTTAAAAATGGTCTCCCAAGTAGAATATCAAAAGAATTTATCGAGTTGTCATCCTTCATGTCAATGATGTAAAAATTTGTAGGAAAGATTTGTTCATTTACATGACGAGGATGTTTTCCAACACTCCTTCCAGATACACAGCTGACCTATATGCTCACTAAATTATCAATACACAGCTGACCTATATGCTAACTAAATTATCACCCCTGTTTCTTTTAAAGGGCCCGAGTTTAGTAATTTATAAATAGATAATGGCATTACGTTGATGAATGCACCTAAATCACACATGGCTTTATTAATGCCAACATTATATTTTTTGCAGGATATAGAAAATATACCTTGGTCCTTACACTTAGGCAAGATTTTCTTTTGTAAAACTGCAGAAACATTGTCTCCTACATTTACCCTTTCGTTGCCTAAGAGCTTCATTTTGCAAGTGCACAATTCTTTTAAGAATTTCGCATAGCGTGCAACTTGTTTGATCGCATTGAGTCAAGGTATATTAATTTCTACCTTTCGAAACGTCTCTAGAATCCCTTTATCTTCTCACTCCCTTTTACACTAGGCAAGCCTTCTAAGGAATGGGGGTGGTACCATGAACGGTTTCAGTGGTGCCAACTCTATAAGAGTTGTTGGTTTAAGTCTCTGTTATTCCCGTTTAGTGTCATGATCACGACTCGTGCTAGGTACTGTCTCCAAAACCATTCCATCTTTTATAGTCATAGCACTCACATTTTGTTGAGGGTTCAGCTCAATTTGAGATGACAATTTCCCTTGGGTTTCCAAATGACTAACCGCAAGTGCAAACTTACTTATTTGCTAATCTATTTTTTGGAAGTGTGCTTCAGCCTTTTATTGGAACTTTCTGGTGCTAACGGCTAACCTCTCCATGATGGTTTCAAGAGATGACTTTGAGTGTTGATATTGTTAAGGCGGAGATGGCCTTGGCTAATACGATTGATTGTATCGAGGGATTGATCCATAGTTCAAATTTGAGTGATCTCTTAACCCTCAATTGTAAGTATTTGAATATGGATCATATCGCCTTTGGGGTGGCCCTGGGAAGTTCCCAATGGCATCTACTCGTGCTATTGTGTCATCATGTAAAATTGGACATGAGTCTGGTGGATGATCAGGCATAGCACAAATCCCGCATAACTAAGCTTGGTTTGTTTTTCATGTAAGAAAAATTTGAACTACATTAGTGAGCTTATCAATTTTATCTTCTAAGGATGAAGTACATAGCTCATGACCCCTTCTTGTGGGTTTTGTAGTTGGTTGAAATAGTTGGAAATTCGTAGCCGTGGCCGAAATTAATTCCCTTACTCTTTGAGGAGTCATGTTAACAAGTGTCATTCCACTAGGCACATTAATCATATTTATTTCCATAGGTGTAACCCTTCATAGAAATATTGAATGAGTGATTGTTAAGTTATGTTGTGGGCGACTTGCACACAATTTCTTGTATCGCTTCCAATAGTCATAGAGCGATTCAGCCTCCTTCTGTCGTATTCCATTAATATTTCTCCTTAATTTGGTTGCCCAAGCTACTGGAAAGAACCTATCAAGAACGAGACATATGAGACCATATATTAAAAGATCTTATAGGTAAATAAAATAGTCGTTCTCTAGCAGAGTCGACTAACAAAAATAGAAATGCTCAAAGTTTAATTTGATCCTCAGTTACTCCCTGTGGTTTCATGGTCAAGGAAACCATGTGGAACTCCGTAAGATAAGTGTGAGGGTTCTCATTTTGCATACCACTAAAAGTGGGCAATAAATGAATTAAGCCCGACTTTAATTCAAAGGGTGTTCCTCCCGTTGGATAAGTTATGCATAGCGGTTGTTGCTCATTTGGTGCTGCAGCGAGCTGAAAAGTGGTTTGATTCTCCATTTCTTCTAGTTCACTGAGTGTATCGTCTATTGCTTCTATGTAAGATAATGTTTCGTATTGGACGTCTCTCATTTACAGTTGTTTTTCACGTCGAATAGTTTCTCTTTGTAGTGTTCGAGCTAATTTCTTGATTTTTGGTTCAAACTCTAAGTTCCATGGTTCTGACCTACTCATAAGTAAATTAAGTGAAAATTAGAATTATTTCCAGTCCTCAGCAACATCACCAAAATTTGATGGGTGTCGAAACCACCAAATATAATTTTCTACGCTCTAATTGAATTAAGTTTAAAAGACGATTGTGCCTATCTCATATATCAGAGAGATAACAAATATCGTGTTTGAAAGGTTTTAGTGCGGGCTCATATCTCACGGTTCTCAATAGGAATGATAACCGGACTAAGGCTAAATGAGGGTTTTAGTTGAACATGAAATTAATCATACTCAATTGGGGTTTAAAAGTAGATTTGCATGTAATGGTGATGGGTGAAATAGATAAAAGGTTTGTAAAGCAATTATACCAAAAGAAAGAAAAAGAAAGTAATTTGCAGTAAGCTTTGCCAAGCTATAGACGAGTGGAAAGGAAACAGGAAAAAAATATATTCAATTTAACTTCAAGTGTACATTCCAGTGTGTCTTCCCAAGCCACTAATACAAGTATTTATACACTTTTCAAGTGCTAAATTTAGCATGAATCAACCAACTAAAATCAACATGATTCCTCTAAGAGTATGCCAACTAAAATCAGATTTTTCATATTTATATAATTTGACAATTTCAAAAATCTGATCTAATCAGCCATTAATTTTGTAATTTTCTAATTCCGTCCCTTTTCTTGCTTCTTGTTTTGATTTAGTCCATTTTGCTTGATTTTGAACTTTGGCACTCCAATTTCATCCCTAATAAGATTTAAGCAAGAAATCATAAGTTCAATAGTATTCTATTAAAAAAATTAGTCAAAAATAGATACATTAAAAGTACAAAATTAACTTGCTATCAATGCCTAACCATTTGATTTGGTAGGAATTATGAATCAAGGCAAGGAACTGCTACTTCTATGGTATGTTTGAATTGTAAACTTAAATAATAGGTATGTAATGGATGTTAAATAAGCTTACTAAGCTTTACATAAGCTTGTTCGATTTGGTTTTCTTTCCTGTAGATTGTCAGACTCTTACTGTCGATTGGAACATTGTCGGAGATCACACTATCCGCCAACTCATGCGATAGTTATTTTTTTATTTTGGCCCAATTATAAGAGGCATGTAAATACTGTTTTGGTATATATATGTTAATGAGTATCTTGGTAATGTTTTGTGCTATTTGAGGTGTAAACCTTGTATTTGGTTGTTTTGGTGACTTGAATTGGTAGCATTCTACTTGATGCCTATTTTGATATCTTATCATAGAATGATCCTTGTCGAAACCATTTTTAAAGTTTTAAAAAAACGGGGGATCGACTTTAAAAACGAAAATCGAGTCGCTACCAACCCCTTTTTACTTAGGTGTGATTGAATCACATTGCAAAACATTTTATTTCAAAACATTTGATTTTGGTCCATGAAGAACAAGAAAACGGGTTCGGGAATCCATTACGTTTGAGGAAGGGTTAGCACCCTTATAACGCCCAAAAATTTGTACCTAATCGATAAAATTATGTCCAAATGTTGAAAATTTAAAATATGATTTCTAAAAAAAAAGCCTGAACAATTTGATTTAAAATTTGAGATTTTTTTTTTATTCCGAAAGAATACAAATATCACATCCAGCACGTTAGGACACGATATTTTTAAACTCTCGTAACTAGAATCATCTCATGATTTACAAAATTTTATTAAAAGGATATTTAGTTATTTAGTCAAACGGAAAATTGAAACCCAGCACGTTAGGGCACTATTTCCCGAATTTCTAAATACAAAACATTGTCTTATTTTAAAACCTTTAGGTAAAATATAGTAATTTTGCAAAATGCATTTTATTTTAAAACGATGATCTATGAAAATATTAGATTGTTATAAATATGTTTTTATTTAAAGTCATAAATTATTTATTTATTTTATTCATTTTCTTAATTTATATATATTTTTTATTTTTTAGCATTTATTTATTATAGGTATATGTCATTGTATGAAAACTTTCAACTTGCATGAAAAGTGTTCATATTTATTTTGTAGTTTTTTTTATTTTATTATTTGTTATATTTGTTTATACTTCTTCATTTATTTACAATTGCTTTAGTGTAGATATTATTAGTCGTATTTTATATTAATATGAAATGTTATTATTTCACGATTGTTTTTGATATTTATGTTTGATAATGTATTAATCTAATATTTTTAATTATGTATTAGATAAATAAAATTTAAAAAAAATATAGGATATAATTACTATATAATATACAAAAATTTAAAAATGTATAATATATAACTAATATATAAGTCTAAAAAAATAATATGTAATAAAATAATTAAATCAAATAAATAATAAATAATAATAGTTTAAAATACATAAGGATAATATATATAAAAACATATACAAGTTTAATAAATTAATATATGAATAATAAGAGTAATATAATATTTTAACATGATAAAATAATTAAAAATAGTATTAGAATAAAATAAAATAAAAATAAAAAATAAAGAAAGAAAGAAGGGTTAAATAGCAAATAAAATAAGTATAAATGGATTAAATTAAAACGCGCGTCGCACTGCAGGGACTCATTAGGCAATTATGCCTTCTTCCCAAAACGACGTTGCCCTTAAAGCAGTCCGAGGGACTAAATTGAAGCAAAGTATAAGTTTATGGGTTAATTTAAAATAAATAAAATATTGAATTGAACGAAATTAAACTTAATGAGATAGTAGAGGGACTAAAAGGGTTATTTTCCCTTTTTTATAAAACGCGCGGATCCTCACCGAGTTTTTGGGTCAACACGCGGATCCTGGCCCTTTAAACGACGTCATTTTAACGCTTATTGGCTTAAGCAAAAACGGCGTCGTGTTATAATGTTATATAAGTTAATATTTAGGCAAAAACTCATTTAGCAACCTGTTTATAAAAAAAAAAAAAATTTAGAAACGCTCTCAAAGGCCCTCCTCTCCTCTAACGGAGTCTGGTCATCGGGCTTAGGGGCTTCCCCCCACGCGCCATACGCGCCTACGTGCCGTCGCCCATGGCTGCTCTGAGGTATGAAATTTCATCCTTTTTTTATTTCAATATTGTTTTATAAATAAAACATGCACGAAACAAAAAATAAAAATAAAAATAATAAGAAAACAGAATGTGAATCACCTTCGCAAACGAAAATTTTTATTTCTCTGTATATTTTGTAACTGTTTGCGTATCACTGTTTGTGTATATTGTATGTCTTTTGCCTATTCTCTCTGGGTATCTTTTTGTGTATATTTTTTTTCTGTTTACAGATTTGATGGGTTTTTATAACCCTCGAAAATAAAAAACCGGGTAGTTGGGTTAGTGGGTTAAATCTGTAAATGGACAGTGCTGGACATTTTAATATTTTTTTGTTCTGGTTTATTTCAGCCCGGGCAAAATGGCCTTATTACAGTTGCCCCTCTTTGCTCATTGTCGTGTAACGAAAATAGAACAAAGACTATAAAAGGACCAATTTTGACCGGTCTTTTCCAAGCCTTGACTTCTTGGTCCTCGTCTTCTCCAAATGGCTTCCAACTCTACTGCAACTTCAACAGTATTGGAACTTCACCTTGATTTCAATAAGTCTGATGTCTTCAATCTGCTTCCTGCAACTTCAAGAATGTCAGATCTACTATTTTTCGATCTGCTCCACTGCAAACTCAGGGAGATAAGATCTGATGTTTTTGATTTGCTTCCTGCAACTGCAGGAATTCCAAATCTGCTATCTTCAGTCTACTCCACTGCAACTTCAAGGAGATAAGGCTGAGTGTGCCTTTGACCTGCTTTCTGCACCTTCAGGAAGATGAGATCTTCTGTCTTTAGTCTACTCCGCTGCAACTTCAGGGAGATAAGACTGAAAATGTCTTCAATCTACTTCCTGCAACTTCAGGAAGATAAGATCTTCTTTCTTTAGTCTACTTCGCTGCAACTTCAGGGAGATAAGACTGAAAGTGTCTTCGATCTGCTTCCTGCAACTTCAGGAAGATAAGATCTTCTATCTTCAGTCTACTCCACTGCAAATTCAGGGAGATAAGGGTGAAAGTTCTTTTGATCTGCTTTCTGAAACTTAGGAAAATAACATTTTCTATCTTCAGTCTACTCCACTGCAACTTTAGGGAGATAAGGCTGAAAGTACTCTTGATCTGCTTCCTGCAACTTCAGGAAGATAAGATCTCCTATCTTCAGTCTACTCCACCGCAACTTCAGGGAGATAAGGCTAAAAGTACTTTTGATTTGCTTCCTGCAATTTTAAGAAGATAAGATCTTCTGTCTTCAGTCTACTCCACTGCAACTTCAGGGAGATAAGGCTGAAAGTGTCTTTGATCTGCTTCCTGCAACTTTAGGAAGAAAAGATATTCTATTTTTAGTCTACTCTGCTGCAACTTCAGGGAGATAAGACTGAAAGTGTCTTCGATCTGCTTCCTGCAACTTCAGGAAGATAAGATCTTCTGTCTTCAGTCTACTCCACTGCAACTTCAGGGAGATAAGGCTGGAAGTTCTTTTGATCTACTTCCTGCAACTTAGGAAGATAAGATCTTCTATCTTAAGTCTACTCCACTGCAACTTCAGGGAGATGAGACTGAAAGTACTTTTGATCTGCTTCCTGCAACTTCAAGAAGATAAGATCTTCTGTCTTCAATCTACTCCACTGCAACTTCAAGGAGATAAGGCTGAAAGTACTTTTGATCTGCTTCCTGCAATTTTAAGAAGATAAGATCTTTTTTCTTCAGTCTACTCCACTGCAACTTTAGGGAGATAAGGCTAAAAGTGTCTTTGATCTACTTCCTGCAACTTCAGGAAGATATGATCTTCTGTCTTCAGTCTACTCCACTACAACTCCAGGGAGATAAGGCTAAAAGTACTTTTGATCTACTTCCTGCAACTTCAGGAAGATAAGATCTTCTGTCTTCAGTCTACTCTACTGTAACTTTAGGGAGATAATGCTGAAAGTACTTTTGATCTGCTTCCTGCAATTTCAGGAAGATAAGATCTTCTGTCTTCAGTCTTCAGTCTACTTCACTGCAACTTCAGGGGGATAAGGTTGAAAGTGTCTTTGATCTGCTTCCTGCAACTTCAGGAAGATAAGATCTTCTGTCTTTAGTCTACTCCACTGCAACTTCAGGGAGATAAGACTGAAAGTGTCTTTGATCTGCTTCCTGCAACTTTAGAAAGATGAGATCTTCTGTCTTCAGTCTACCCTACTGCAACTTCAGGGAGACAAGGCTGAAAGTGTTTTTGATCTGCTTCCTGCAACTTCAGGAAGATGAGATCTGCACATTCACCGATATTGCTACACCGTCCACTGAAAGACATGTCCTGTAGACTCGGTTCCATATGTTTATGTCACATGACTAAGATGTTATGATCAGAATGAATCAAATGCTTCTAGCTCCATGTGTTATGAATGACTTGAATGTAACATGTCATGAAAATGATTCCTTTTAAAGGACTAGGATTAGGATGCAATGATCGGAATGAATCAGATGCTCCTAATGAAATTAGCTATGATACAAAAATGTTATGAGTATGATTCCTACTCTAAATGTTATCACTCATTTGTTATTCATTCTTGTTCATCAATCACGTTCTACTCAACAAGCTTGCCCCAATATAATTTCTGAGTCAACTCCGCTTGAATTTTGAGAACACAAGGCTTGTGCCATCCTACCATAATTGAAACTTTTTCAATCTGACCCATCTGCAATTTTCAGGGTATAGGGTTTATTTCGAGTTCAACATATTCCACCACAATTCAGGGTTTCTTAGTACGTCACACCATTCCTCAAATGTTATGACCTGATCACATCAACTCATTATTTTGTCCAATTATCAATTTAACCAAGAATTCAGAGAAATAGTCTCTATCCAGACTCTTCTTTTTCAAATATTTCTATGCACAGGGAAATTCTAAACAATTGTCATGTTTTGGTTCCTTGTCTTATCTAGAAATTTCCAAAGTAATATGTAGAACTTCTTTTTGTGAAATTATTAGTTCGTCAATCATTATTTCCATGCAACACATTTATGAATAATGGGTAACAAATAAGTTGATCTCAAAAAGAGCTAAAATTGAATAAATTATCAAAAAATACAAAGAAAATTAACTGAGAACATATCTTTAAGAAGAAAAAGAATCCCAAGGTTGTAGGACAAAAATCAGATGCCCTAGATATCGCCGATTAAGTTTCTATATACAAACTTTATGAAGACTGCCTGGAGCTCAACATGTGTTTAGAAGACCCAAAGTACATTGTTGATGCCCCGATATGCGACATTTTTCATTTCATTGTTGATTCAAGTGTAGTAAGATGACTGCTTGTCTATTCAGAATTTGAGCCGCCCTTTTCGGGTTTTCAACTCAAAACCCCTTTAGTCTCAAGGCGCCCTTTGCGGGTTTTCACTTTGGCCTCTTCTCTTTTTCAAGCAAAATACTTTTTAACTGAGTCAGAGTTCACAGGGTTGGGTAAACTTTTCCCATCCATTTCGGTCAAGATCAGTGCTCCTCCAGAGAAAGCCTTCTTCAGCACATATGGTCCTTCCCAATTCGACATCTATTTTCCTCTGAAATCCTTTTGTATGGGAAGAATCTTTTTTAGTACAAGGTCCCCCTCATGGAACTCTCTTAGGAGAACTTTTTTATCGTAAGCTCGCATCATTCGTTTTTGGTACATATGACCGTGACGAATAGCCCTTAGCCTATTTTCTTCAATTAAGTTCAACTGATCATACTGAGCCTGAATCCATTCAGCTTCATCTAGCTTTATTTTTGACAAAACCCGAAGAGAAGGTATTTCCACTTCAATCGGTAGAACTGCCTCCATTCCATAGACCAACGAGAAAGGCGTTGCCCCAGTAGAGGTTTTGACGGACGTCCGATAAGCATAGAGTGCAAAAGGTAGTTTCTCATGCCAATCCCTATAGGTCTCAGTCATCTTCCCTACTATCTTCTTGATGTTTTTGTTAGCCGCTTCTACTGCCCCATTCATTTTTGGACGATATGGAGATGAGTTGTTGTGTTTGATCCCAAATTGACTACAAATTTCTGCTATTGTGCTGTTGTTCAAATTCAGTGCATTGTCTGATATGATCCTCTCGGGAATTCCATATCGACAAATGATCTCCTTCTTCAAGAATCGACTAACTGCTGATTTAGTGACGCTAGCATATGAAGCAGCCTCTACCCATTTCGTGAAGTAGTCAATTACCACGGAGATGAATCGATGCCCATTCGAAGTTTTTGGTGAGATTGGTCCAATAACATCCATGCCCCACATGGAAAAAGGCCATGGGGAAGTCAGAACGTGCAAATGTGATGGAGGAACATGAATTTTATCTTCATAGATCTGGCATTTATGACATCTCTTAGCATATTTGATGCAATCACCTTCCATGGTGGACCAATAATATCCAAATCTCATTATCTGTCTGGCCATTGTGAATCCATTAGCCAGTGTTCCACAAACGCCCTTATGAACCTCTTCCAGGATTTTCCTAGCTTCAACTGCATCAACGCACCTCAATAGTACTTAATCTTTTCTCTTTTTGTACAAGATATCCCCGTCTAAAACATAGTCAGAGGTCAATCTTCTTAAAGTCCTTTTCTCATTCTCAATGGCGTGCTCCGAGTATTCACGATTTTTTATGTATCGTAATACATCCTGATACCAAGGTTGATCATCTTTTTCCTCCTCTTCTACATTATAACAATGAGCTGGAACTTCAGAGATACTTATCTGAATAGGTCTCATATCCTCTGGTCTGTTTATTTTGATCATAGAAGCCAGGGTCGCTAAAGCATCTGCCATCTGGTTTTTATCGCGTGGGAGATAATTGAAAGTAATGTCATCAAACTCCTCAATCAATCCCAGAACTATCTTTCGGTAATCAATTAGTTTGGGATCTCCTGTCTCCCACTCTCCTTTACGCTGGTAGATTACTAAGGTAGAATATCCATATACTTCTAACACTTTGATATTACGCTCTAAGGCTGCTCGAATTCCCATGATGCAGGCTTTATATTCCGCCATGTTATTTGTGCAATCAAAATCCAGTTTGCATGTGAATGGATAATAATCACCACTAGGGGATACCATGATTGCCCCAATTCCATTTCCCACAGCATTAGACGCTCTATCAAAGTTTAGCTTCCACGGACAATCTTCAGTATTTGCCACATACATCAGCTCTTCATTTGGGAAATCAAAGCTCAAAGGTTCATAATCCTCCAAAGCTCTGCCAGCCAAAAATTATGCTACTGCGCTCCCTTTTATAGCCTTTTGGTTCACATAGACTATATCGAATTCAGACAGCAAAATCTACCACCTAGCCATCCTTCCATTCAAAGCAGTGGACTCCATCATATACTTTAACGGGTCAAGCTTTAAAATTAACCAGGTAGTATGATATAGCATGTACTGCCTCAATTTTTGAGTTGTTTAAATTAGGGCGCAACATAATTTCTCGATTGATGAATATCTCATTTCACAATCAGTGAACTTTTTACTGAGATAGTATATCGCCCTTTCTTTTCTTTCTAAATCATCGTGTTGACCAAGCACACACCCCATGGAGTTATTGAATACTGACAAATACAGTATCAACGGTCTATCTGGATTAGGCAGAGATAGTACTGGTGCATTTGACAGATATTGTTTGACTTTGTCAAAAGCTTTCTGGCATTCATCGTCCCATACGCCTTGGTTGTGTTTCTTGAGAAAAAGAAATATGGGATCACATTTCTCAGTTAATTGTGAAATAAACTGAGCAATGTAATTTAATCTTCTAAGAAAACCTTGAACTTCCTTTTGAGTGCGCAGTGGAGGCAACTCTTGTATTGCTTTGACTTTGTTTGAGTCAACTTCGATTCCTTTCTCGCTAACCACAAAACCCAGAATTTTCCCTGACCGAGCTCCAAAAGTACACTTTGTCGGGTTGAGCTTCAATTGAAATTTTCTCAACCTCAGAAACAACTTCTTCAAAACTTCAATGTGTTCATTTTCTGTTCGCGATTTGGCAATCATATCATCAACATATACTTCAATCTCTTTGTGCATCATGTCGTGGAACAATGTTACCATGGCTCTTTGATATGTTGCCCCAGCATTCTTTAGTCCGAATGGCATTACTTTATAACATAAGGTAGCTCACAGTGTTATGAAGGTAGTTTTCCCCATATCTTCAGGGTGCATCTTGATCTGGTTGTATCCTGAAAAGCCATCCGTGAAGGAAAACAATGAAAATCCTGCCGTGTTATGCACCAACGTGTCAATATGTGGCAAAGGGAAATTGTCTTTTGGGCTAGCTTTATTTAAATCCCTATAATCTACACATATCCGGACCTTTCTGTCCTTCTTAGGGACAGGAACAATGTTGGCAACCCACTCTGAGTACTTGACCACTTGTAGAAAACCAACATCAAACTGTTTCTAGACCTCTTCTTTTATTTTCAACACTACATCAGGCCTCATCCTTCGTAGCTTTTGCTGAACTGGCATGCACTCTTCTCTTATGGGAAGACGATGTACTACAATATCATGCTTAGTCCAGGCATATCTTGGTACGACCATGCAAAGACATCCTTGAATTCCCGTAGTAACTCAACAAGGTCTTGTTTTGTCTCCTCAGCTATGCGCGTCCCAATTTTCACAAACCTCCAAGGCTATGTTCTCTACCTCCTCCTCATGAGGAAAAATTTGTTTCTCCTATTGCTTTACCATTCTTAACAGATTTGGAGATAAATCACAATCTCGGTCACCTTCAAAATCTTGAGTTTCCTCTAAACACATGTCCTGCTCAAAGTGGACCACTGGATCTGTATTATCGTTGCTCACATCATTGATATCTAGGGACCTGTGATGGGTATCAAAGAATGTACAAAGAACAAATGAATTCGAGGAAAATATTCACATGATATGAATGAAAAATATAAAATTTGGAATGAAATTAAAAAGTCAAAAAATGAAATGAAAGAATATTTGCTCAAGTTAATTATCACAAATGTATTTTATTGAAACAACAATTTCTGAACATGAGCCTATTTCACAAAAGAAATCTTATTGTTCCTAGGCTAAAAAACAACAAGAGCATTCTGAATATTACTCTGTATAATCTCTAAAAACTACAGGAAATTCCTCTGCAGTCCAATTGTTCAAAATGCTTCCAGGCTCATAAGGGCGAATGCCCAACAGGTTTCTTTGTTCAACCTCTTCCCCGTGTATGGCATTGATGTGAGGACTTTCCAATAACCCTCTCTCAGGGTGAATTATCCCTCCAGATACAAAGGTCTAAGATATGTGGGGGAATGTCATTGATTCCCACTGGACTTCTTCCCCATTCAACTGTGCCCTCATTCTTTCTTGTTTTTTCTCAATTTCCTTCTTCCTTTGTTTGGCATCTGGCCTGAAACCCAAGCCAAAACAGTTTCTCTTTTCTTTCAGCATCGGCACTTGAACTTCCCCTTGGAGATGTCTACCCAGTCCTTTTCCTGGTAAGTCTCCTTTCCCCACTGTCATTTGTAAGCCCATCCTTGTGGTCTTAGATATCTTAGGCACCGAAACTTCATTTCCTTCCAAAATGAATGTTGCGTTGACGGACTCTAAAGAACAGAAAGAACACTCAATGGCCTCCTCATTTGTCTCTACATATGGTGCATCATTGGTAACAGTTGCTATGATGTCTTCCTCCGCATTTATAGTGACCAGTCGACCATCCGTCACCAGTTTCAGTTTTTGATGCAAAGATGAAGGCACTGCCCTTACTAAATGAATCCAGGGTCTTCCTAGCAAGCAATTGTATGAGGGCTTGATATCTATCACCAGAAAATCCACTTCATACGTGTTTGGCCCAGTCTGCAATGGTATATCAATTCTTCCTATCACTCTTCTTTCGGTGCCATCAAATGCTCTCACTATGTTCTGGTATGTCTTCGTGTGAGAACTGTCTATCGGCAACCTCTTCAGTGTCGAAAACGGTAAGACATTCAAGGCTGATCCATTATCGATTAACACACTTGGTAGAGTGTATCTCTTGCAATGAGTGGTGATGTGCAGAGCTTTAATTGATCCCATACCCTTAGGTGGAATTTCATCGTCACTGAAAGAAACAAAGTTATTCGTGCTTATGTTACTAACTAATTGGTCAAGTTTATTGACAGATATATCTTTAGTAACGTAAGTCTCGTTCAACACTTTCATCAAAGCCTCACGATGTGCTTCCGAACTTAAAAGTAAGGGTAGCACCGATATGCGAGCCGGTTGCTTGCGCAGCTGCTCTACCATGCTGTATTCACTGTGCTTCAAGAATTTTAAAGTTCTTTAGCATCTTTCTCCTTCATAGGTTCAATGATAAGGGTGCCAAGTTTTTTCTCTGGTTCAACTGCCACAGTCTTTGATCTTGCTAGTTCTGTTCTGACGTTTACCAAGTCATAACGTCTCCCACTTCCTGTGAAGAATCCCTCACTTTGGACCTCCTTAGAAGTGCTACCTGAGTTTTCTACTCCCAGCGTCGTCACGTTACAATTTTAATTCCATGGTACCATCTTGTTATCCTTGTAAGGAAAGGACGCGATTCGTGCTCCGCCTTCTGTGTTTCTCAGTTGGGAAATAATGATCCTCGGATAATTGACTTTTTGATTTGTCAACTCTCTTTCGGTTGCATGTATGTTTCCTCCCTCTGAGCCTTCTTCGTAAAACTCCAGTTCCTTATTGTCCATAAGGCTCTATACCAATACCATAAACTCAGCACATTCCTGGATCTCATGTGCCTCTACTTCGTGGAACTCACAATAGTTTCTTGGTTTTTCACCTCCTTCCTTAGAACTTGATCCTATTAGTCCCCTTCTTACCATTTCTCTCCACACCATTCTCAATGGTGTTTTTACCTCCGAGATATCCTCTTTAATCTTTCTCACGACATTTTCCCCAATCGCATTTATCCCCTTGTCTCCATGATTGGGTAATGGATTCTCCACACTAGGTGTATCATCAAACTTGACAATCCCAATCTTGATGAGCCTCTCAACTACCTTTTTGAAGGCAGTGCAGTTTTCTATTGAATGCCCCGATATTCTTGCATGGTAATCACAATGAGCACTGGAGTCATACCATTTAGGATCTGGGGGTTGTAACGGCTGTAGATAATATGGGGACACTACGCGTGCATCAAATAAACTTTGATATAGCTCCTTATAAGTCATTGGGATTGGCATAAATTGGAGCTTTTCAGAATTTTATTTGGAGCCTGATTCTTGTCTTGTCGACCCTTGTTGCCCGGTAGTAACTACTTTCGGCTGGCTGACAGTAACTGCCTTTGAGTACCATTTGTTGTATGTACTCGTATTGTTCACCTCGTTGTCCTTTTTCCTAGGAGCAGATCTTTTAGTACTTTCTCCTGCTTTAATCTTACCACCCCTTATGGCGTTTTCTATCATTTCACCTGTCATCACTATATCTGTGAAGCTTTTGGTGGTGCTTCCTATCATATGGGTGATAAAAGGTTCCTTTAAAGTATTGATAAACAGCATGGTGACTTCCTTCTCTAGGAGAGGTGGTTGAACTTGCATGACAACTTCCCTCCATCTTTGCGCGTACTGCCTGAAACTTTCATTTGATTTCTTTTCCATGTTTTGCAACATGATTCTATCAGGCGTCATGTCTGTGACATGATTGTACTGTTTCATGAAGGCTTGGGCTAAGTCTCTCCATGAGCTAATATTAGAACGGCTAAGTTGATTGTACCACCTGGACGCTGCCCCCATTAAACTTTCTTGGAAACAATGAATCAAGAGTTGATCATTGTTAACATAGCCAGTCATTCGTCTACAGAACATAGTGATGTGGGCTTCAGGGCAACTAATCCCATTGTACTTCTCAAATTTCGGCATCTTAAATTTATGAGGAAGCACCAGATCTGGAACCAAGCTCAAGTCTTTTGCATCAATTCCATGGTGATGATCGACGTTTTCCAAAGCCTTGAACTTTTCCTCCAACCATCTACAGCGATCTTCCAACTGTCTTAAAGATTCAGTTCTTACCCTCTCTCTCTCTGCTATATCCAAATCAGGGATAACGGGATTAGTCGAGTTATCTCCTGGGTTAGATCCTGTGCCAACTTGGAAGTTCATGGGCGGTCTATTATCAACTTGCTCCTATTGAGGCCTAATCGTGACAGGTGGCCTTTGGGCATACTCCTCAGGTTGTACATGTGGTGGGGTAAAACCCCGAGGAAAGTCCTCATTGTCTTCAGCGTTGACTATCGGACTTTTCCTTTTGTCCATTGCCCCACTTAGCGTCTGGGCCATCTGAGCCATCATGCTCCTTTGAGCTTCCAACATTTGGTCCCTCATTTCTTGTTGGAGCTTTGCCATTTGCTCTTGCATCTGGTCTTGCATATCTCTTTGGAATTGTTCCAATCTTTGATCCATTTTCCTTGATTTGGCGTGTGTACCGCAAGAATGTTCAGCTTCCAGATTTTCCTTCCCTTTCTCTCTCTCTCTCTGTTATAATTTCAACTTATTAGACTCTCTCTATGGACTTAAATGCATATGATATTATGTAATGCAAATGCTTGAATATAAAGAGGCATCGGTTCTGATTCAACTTCATTTTAGAAAACTTTATTAGAAAACAAAATCCTTTACATAAAATATATTACAAATATGTTTTCGCCCTAAGGCCCAAAGTTCTGATTTTCCTAAATAACAAAGCTAATTCTTGACCACGATCTGACTATAGCTCATACTTCGTGCTCAATGTATCAGCCCATACTACCAAAGTCTGTAGGTGATCAGCTACTTCTCGAATCTGGACTATTGCTTCACCCATGAGATAATATCGACTTCTAACTTGATCATGAGAGTGGTGAAGTTCTTCCTTCCAACGCCCTTCTCTTGTTTCAAGAAGCTCGATCCGCAGTTCACAACTGTGCAATGCTGATTCTAACTCTTCAATCTTACCCTTCATTTCCTCGATCTTGGTCAGGCTTGACTTTAATTCGATCACGGAATTTCAGCTTCGATGGTGATGAAGAGACCGTCCAAGCTCAGCCACTCTAGCTTTTAATTCTCCCTTTTCATTTAAACTTTTTACCAAGTTTTTCTCTAAGGCCTCGTTTCGCACTTGCATTTCTCAAAACTTTCTCTCCCAATAGTCAGCTTTGGCTTTTTCCTCTTGGACCTCTCGTTGCCACTGTTCCGAAGTCTTCCCCAATCCGGCATTCTTCATCGATAGACGCATCTTCTTATATTCAATCTTCAAGCTATCTCGATCCTCTTCAATCTTCCTTTTCTCCTTCCTTACTTTCTCGGCTTCTGATTTCTAAACATCCACATCTAGCCTCAAGTACATCTTTTCTTCTTATAGCTTCTCAATCTTCTTTCCAAGCTCTAAACTTTGCCTTTGGAAGTCTTGCTTTATAATTTCTAACTCCTATGCGAACACTTATAAATACTCCTTCATCGATCGAACACCCTCCAAACTTGGCCAAGGGATGTTATCATTGATCCTTTTGTTCGACCACTCCTTATATTTCAGGGTTGTCATCGGCCCTCCAGTTAATATCTTCATACGGTGAGCCTGCTTTCAAGCCTCAGAAATCTCTCGAATCTTCTTCTTATAATTATCCCATTTATATGAGAATTCACTTTGAGCTAACCCATATGTCACTGGTATGAACTGTCTTGCTTTGTATTGCCTCAGCACGAGCAACGGTGCATATCCAACAGCTCCCCATATTCTAGGCAAAGGTATCCAATCAAAATTTTTGCACCGATAAAGGGCTTCATCGGGAATCATCCAAGGGGCTTTCCACTCAACATCTTCCTCTTGGAGGTTTTGAAGAATTTTCATCCATCTTTCCTTTGATATATCATCTCTCATTGTCGTAACTGTAGCCTCCTTTAAGGGAGAATAACCTTTAGAAAACACTCAGTAAGGAACCCCGTCAACCTTCCAAAAAATGACTGTGAAACCAAACCAATAATAATTGTGTGCGTCTGATGAATCTACCTTCACCAGCTCTCCGACATGCATTCAAAGATCTATACGTCTCGGCTAATATCGCAGGTACAGGTGTGACCCCTTTGTTAAGTCGGTCGAATAAATCGGTAATTGCTTCATCTATATATCTTAAAACTCTGGGGAAGATCACCAAACCATAAATACATAAGGAAAAGACGTCGATCTTCTTTTTTCCATCTGGATGTGCTAGGATCAGGTCTCTCAAACTCACCCAAGGTATGCATTTACCTTCACCTTTCTCTTGGATTCTAGCTGTAACCCACTGTTCACTCATCCCTGTGATGCTCATTAATTTCTTCACAAAATTTGGGACATTGGCAGCTTTAAAATAAGCTTTATCGACTTGGACCCTCGAACAGTGAAGCAAGGTTGTATATTCCTCCAGTGTGGGCATTAAATCTACCTCCCCGAAAGTAAAACAGCTATAGGTAGAGTTCCAAAATTGAGTCATAGCCCGGAATAGATGCTTATCTACCTTGATGTTGAGCAAGTAAGGTAGATCACCATAATTACGATAGAACATCTGCTTTGACTCATCGTCCCACTAGGTCCATATTTCTTTCAACTCTTGGAATCATTCTGTGTAATACTAATACGAGTAAAATCCCATAGTTCAGATACATACTCGTCAACTAAGCTATTCCCTTTCTCCAGTTGCATTTGCTCTGACCATATGCCAACAACTGCATTGTCTCCCACTTTATCAAGGAACTCGTTCTCCATAACCAGCATTCTAACTTAGAAACTGACCGTGATTCTATACCTCTAAAAATATGGAATGACATGCACAAAAATGAAACACAACAAGTTAGTGCCACATAATAAAATATAAAGCAAGTAAAATAGCAAACACCTATTTGGGTAACTACTAAAGTTTGGCATAGCTCTAGCTAAGGTGGGTTCTTAAGGTTTACTATATGCGGTTTAGATCTAAAGTTGAGGTACCTGAACCAACACATTCCTCGATCTTCACCTATTATAGGCTCATACGGACCGAGTTCGGTTCAGGGGAATACATTTCCCTATGGCCATTCGGAAGTGAAAACTTCACGAAGACATAGGTATAGATGTATCCCGAAAGCAATGCACTAGCCAATGAGGAGGTGAAAACCTCACGAAGGCATAGCTTCTCGCTCCCACTTAAAGGTGCGACCACATCGGTCATGTAGTGCAATGCAGAGATATATATTAAAACCACATGCAATAAAAAATCATTTTTTTAAAAAAAAAATTAGAATTTCAAATTCGAACAAAAGGACATGAGATTATCGATTTTACAGCTTGACTCTCTTATTGTCCCCAGTGGAGTCGCCAAGCTGTTGAAACCATTTTTAAAGTTTTAAAAAAAATGGGGGATCGACTTCAAAAAACGAAAATGGAGTCGCCACCAATCCCTTTTTACTTAGGTTTGATTGGATCATCTTGCAAAACGTTTTATTTCAAAACACTTGATTTTGGTCCATGAAAAACAAGAAAACGGGTTCGGGAATCGGCTACGTATGAGAAAGGGTTAGCACCCTCATAACGCCCAAAAATTGTTACCTAATTGATAAAATTATGTCCAAATGTTGAAAATTTAAAATATGATTTCTAAAAAAAGGCCTGAACAACTTGATTTAAAATTTGAGATTTCTTTATTCTGAAAGAATACAAATATCACATCCAGCACGTTAGGACACGATATTTTTAAACTCTCGTAACTAAAATCATCTCATGATTTATAAAATTTTATTAAAAGGATATTTAGTTATTTAGTCAAACGGAAAATCGAAACCCAGCACGTTAGGGCACTATTTCCCGAATTTCTAAATACAAAACATTGTCTTATTTTAAAACCTTTAGGTAAAATATAGTAATTTTGCAAAATGCATTTTATTTTAAAACAATGATCTATGAAAATATTATATGAATACATTATCAAACATAAATATCAAAAGCAATCGTGAAATAATAACATTTCATATTAATATAAAATAAGACTAATAATATCTACACTAAAGCAATTGTAAATAAATGAAGAAGTATAAACAAATATAATAAATAAAAAATAATAAAATAAAATAAAACTACAAAATAAATATGAACACTTTTCATGCAAGTTGAAAATTTTCATACAATGACATATACCTAGTAATAAATAAATGCTAAAAATATATATTAAGAAAATAAATAAAATAAATAAATAATTTATGACTTTAAATAAAAACACATTTATAATAATCTAATACATATAAAACTACATTTTAAAAATAAATAATATATTATGCAATATAAATAATTTTAGATAAAATAAAATTTTAAAAAAATAATATAGGATATAATTACTATATAATATACAAAATTTTAAAAATGCATAATATAATAATATATAAGTCTAAAAAAATAATATGTAATAAAATAATTAAATCAAATAAAATAATAAATAATAATAGTTTAAAATACATAAGGATAATATATAATAAAAAAATATACAAGTTTAACAAATTAATATATGAATAATAAGAGTAATATAATATTTTATCATGATAAAATAATTAAAAATAGTATTAGAATAAAATAAAATAAAAATAAAAAATAAAGAAAGAAAGAAGGGTTAAATAGCAAATAAAATAAGTATAAATGGATTAAATTAAAACGCGCGTCGCACAGCAGGGACTCATTCGGCAATTATGCCTTCTTCCCAAAACGACGTCGTTTCGACTTTTAGCCCTTAAAGCAGTCCGAGGGACTAAATTGAAGCAAATTATAAGTTTATGGGTTAATTTAAAATAAATAAAAAATTGAATTGAACGAAATTAAACTTAATGAGATAGCAGAGGGACTAAAAGGGTTCTTTTCCCTTTTTTGTAAAACGCGCGGATCCTCCCCAGGTTTCCGGGTCAACGCGCGGATCTTGGCCCTTTAAACGACATCGCTTTAACGCTTATTGGCTTAAGCGAAAATGGCGTCATTCTATAATGTTATATAAGTTAATATTTAGGAAAATAATCATTTAGCAACCTGTTTATAAAAAAAAATTTAGAAACGCTCTCAAAGGCCCTCCTCTCCTCTGTCGGAGTCTGGTCATCGAGCTTAGGGGCTTTCGTCCCCACGCGCCATACGCGTCGTCGCCCACGGCGGCTCTCAGGTATGAAATTTCGTCCTTTTTTATTTCAATATTGTTTTATAAATAAAACATGCACGAAACAAAATAAAAAATAAAAATAAAAATAATAAGAAAACAGAATGTGAATCACCTTCGTAAATGAAAATTTTTATTTCTCTGTATATTTTGTAACTGTTTGCGTATCACTGTTTGTGTATATTGTATGTCTTTTGCCTATTCTCTCTGGGTATCTTTTTGTGTATATTTTTTTTGTGTTTACAGATTTGATGGGTTTTTATAACCCTCGAAAATAAAAATAAAAAAGGAATAAAAGATTTTGTCCAGTTTTCTGTCATATTCTTCTATTGTTACTTCCTTTTTTGTGCAGGAGAGGCGAGGATCTTGCGACGATGATAGGGAAGTTCGCGCGAATTGCGGCGTGATCGAGGCTGGTGATGTTGCGGCTACGGTGCAAGGGAGCAGATCACTGGGGTGCTTGCGGCGCAATGGAAACCTAGGGTTTGTTGCGCCCGCAAGCTTCTTGGGCTACTTGGGCTTGGGTTAGCTGGTGTCTGTTCGTAATTGGGTCTCGGTCATAGTTTTGGGGTCTATTTAGGCAGTTTGGGTTTAGTTTTTCTAGTATTTGGGCCAAGGGTGTAACTGGGTAGTTGGGTTAGTGGGTTAAATCTGTAAATGGGCTGTAAATGGACTGTGCTGGACATTTTAATATTTTTTATTTTATTTTTTATTCTGGTTTATTTCAGCCCGGACAAAATGGCCTTATTACAATCCTTTTGTATTCGTAACCTATTGAATGTTGGTTGGGTTATGCTAGCATTTGAAATTTAGTAATAATTGATGATTTTGGCACTTGGTATTTGTGGTTAAGTTGATAATGTATAAGCATGAAAATCTAGTTATGTTTTGGTTTGGATGGTTAATGTTTATGTTTGAATTGTGGTGCCAATAAGGGAAAATTGGTTAGGCACTTAGGTTGAATGTTATTCGGTATATTTTGTTATGTTCTGGTGCATTTTGGATAGGTTTAAGGGATGGTAATTACATGATTTTGTACCTAAGATATTATAGGTGAAATGGCTTAGTTATGAAGGCACATTTAAGTTCACATGACCTATGACAAGTTCTGACACACGGCTGTGTACCTCACACTGTTGCATGACACAACCATGTGGCCTATTTGATTTTGGTGCAGGTTTGTCCACACGGCCACAGTGAGTTACACGACTTGGCGACACAGCCTTGTGATCCAATCTTACATGACAATAGTTTGTTACATAGTTTATCACATGACCATGTCTTTGAGCCACATAGTCTGAGCTCTATCACACGGCCGTGTCACCCCTATTTTCACTTTTTACTTGAATTTTTGTAAAAGTTTTAATTTAGTCTAGATTTGTTCCTGGGTCATTTTCAATGCCTCATATGCTCAATTTAAGCTCAAATATGATCAAATATCATGGAAATGCTTGTAATTTTATTATGAAATGAATCATTTGGTTATTTATGACAAAATAGTGCAAAATGTTAATGTTTTACAGTTGCAATACCTTATAGCTCGGATCGAGTGATCGGACTGGGTATGGGGTGTTACATATATAATTTGGTTCCTCTACATAATATCATTATTTGGTTTAAATAGTTCATACCCTTAATTATTTTGGTCAAAATGCTGAGGTCAGTTTTTTTCTTAAACATACCCATTCCAACTTCATGTGTATATGGTTTTAATCAATATAGCTAAGGATGTTAATTATTTGGGCTAACTAATGTTATTATAAAAGTAGAGGATCAAATTACGTCAAATTAAAATATCAAGACTAAATCTTAAATGTGAGCATAATAAAGAGTTCAAAACTACAAATTTACTAGTATCTTATAATGATTAAAATTTTTTTAAGTTAGCCCAAATAATTAGCACCCTTAATATTTTTAGTAGATTATGTGAATTTTTTTTATTAACACTTATTCCAATTCAATCTGCCAAAATAATTTTTTGATTGAATAGTATTTTTTTAAAGACTACAAAAATTTAATCAAAATAGCTAAATATGTTAATTATTTGGACTACGTAGTATCATTGTAAAAGTAGGGAACCAAATTATGTCAAATATAAGTATGAAGATTAAATCTTAAATTTGAATTTAACACAAAGACCATGTTAGAATTGAGTGACCCGAATCTTTGTTAAAATAAAACATAGTGGTAAAATAAAATAAAAGTAAAATTCAAATAGGACTGCACTTCTTTCATTTTATTTTATTTTAGAATAAGGTTTCCAATCTTATTACACTTCATCTATTTGATATTGATTAGAATAAGTTGTTTCAACCTTACTACACTTATTCCATTAGAATATGGTTTTTCAAGGCTATAAATAGACATAGCCTACTCTTCTTGTATTAATTCGAATTGGACATAGTGAATTATCTTCTCCTCTGCCCATGGTGTTTTTCCCGAAAGTGTTTCCACGTAAAATTTTGCGTCTTCTTTATTTTTATTTCTCTTTTCTTTGTGATGCATTTTCATTATCGGCGTTCTATTTTTTAACAAATTAGTCTTCGAGCTTCTCGGTTGTTCATCTCAAGCACGGTAATGGTGTCTTTGAAGTATGAAATAATGCTATTGGATTGCAACACCAGATTCGCGTTGTGGTAGATAAAGATGCAGGTAGTTCTTGCGCAGATGGACTTAGAGAATGACCTTTTATGGATAGATAAAATACCTTCGACATTGACGGAAGAAGAAAAGAGGCATAAAGATTGAAAGGCATTAACACAATTACATCTGCATTTGTCTAACAAAATTTTGCAGGATATGATGAAGGAGAAGACTACAGTTGCATTATGGAAGAGGCTGGAATAAATATGTGGAAAAATCTAACCAGCAAGTTGCATATGAAGTAGCGTCTTTATGCTCATCATTTGGAGGAATGTGCGTCTGTGCACGACTTAACAGTGTTTAAAGAAATTCTCTCAAACTTAGAAGCCATGGAGGTTTAGTATGATAAGGAAAACCTAGGGTTGATTCTACTTTGTTCGTTGCCCCTGTCTTATTCGACCTTTAGAGACACGATTTTATATATCTATGACTCTCTCACAGTTAATGTGGTTTATGATTCTTTGACCTTGTATGATAAGATGAAGCATCTTGTGGTTACACTTGACTCTCAAGGAGAGGGTCTCATTGTTCGTGAGAGAAAAGATCACAATGCTGACGATGATCATGGAAAGACAGAAGAACAGAATTCTCACTGTAAATCAAAGGGTAGATTGAAGTCTTCAAGAAAAGGTAAAACTTGTAACTTCTGCAAGAAGAAAGGGCACATTAAATTTGAGTGTTATAAATTGCAGAACATGATCAAAAGGAAGGTTGCAATTTAAAAGGGAAAACAATCGAAAAAATATGGTGAAGCTAATGTTGTAAAAGACTACGGCGATGGTGAACTCCTAGTCACTTCTGTCAACAATTTTATAGTGAGTGAGGAGTGGATCCTTGATTTGGGCTGCACCTTTCATATGAGTCCCAATCGGGATTGGATTATAATTTACGAAACAGTGTCTAAATGTGTTGTTTTGAAAGGAAATTATACTTATTGTAAAATCACAGGTGTTGGAACAATTAAAGTTAAGATGTTTGATGGAGTTGTCAGAAAACTTAGTGATGTGCTACATGTTACAGAATTGAAGATAAATTTGATTTCTTTTACTACTCTTAATTCAAAAGGGTACAAAGACACAGCTGAAAATGGGGTTTTAAAGATTTCCAAAGGTTCTCTCATTGTGATGAAAGGGCAGAAAAAGACTACTAAGTTATATGTTTTGCAGGGTTCTACTTTTACTGATGATGCAACTGTCACTTCCCTTGTCAGATGATGATGTTACTAGACTTTGGCATATGCGCCTAGGGCATATGAGTCAGAATGGCATGACAGAATTGAGCAAAAGAGAACTTCTTAATAGGCAATGAATTTGCAAACTGAAGTTCTGTGAGCACTACGTTTTTGGAAAGCAAAAGAGAGTTTGATTCACCAGAGGAATCCATAACACAAAGGGAACGTTGGAGTATATTCATTCTGATCTGTGAGGGCCATCCAAAGTGCCTTTAAGAGGTGGAGCTAATTATATGCTAACAGTTATTGATGATTTTTCCAGAAAAGTTTGGGCGTTTTTCTTGAAGTAGAAAAGAGATGTGTTTTCTGCATTTAAGAATTGGAAAACTATGATTGAAAACATACGGGAAAACAAGTAAAACACCACCGCACAGAAAATGGCTTAGAGTTCTATTCTGATGATTTTAATGAATTCTGCAAGTAAAAAAGGATCGTGAGACACTTGATATTTCGTCATACTCGCAGCAAAACAGTGTTGCAGAACGAATGATCAGAACGATCATGGAGAAGGTTCTCTGTATGTTGTCGAATGCTAACTTACCGAAGTCATTTTGGCCGAAGCAGCCTCTACTACATGTTTTTTGATCAAGCGATCTCCATCCATTTCCACTGAGAAAAAGACTCCACAATAGGCATGGTTTGATAATCCTACTGATTATTTTGATTTAAAGATCTTTGGGCGTCCTGTGTATGCTCATGTTGATAATGGAATATTGAAACCGATATCCATTAAATGTGTTTTTCTTGGTTGTAAAGTTGGTGTAAAAGGGTATAAGTTATGGTGTCCTGAAAATAGAAAAGTTGTGATTAGCAGAGATGTTGTTTTTGATGAAACGGCTATGCTACCTAACTTATCTCTTAAAGACTCTTCCAATAAAGAACAACAAAAGTAGGTGGAGCAACAGATTAATCTAGAATCTACAACAGAGTTGACTACTCAAGCCAGTACAGAAATTCAGAATAGAGTTGCTTCTTCACCACAATACTCTATCGCCAAAAACAAAACCACAAGAGAGATTAAACATCCAAAGAAGCATGCTGAGGTTGATCTAATTGCTTAGGCTTTAAATATGGCTGAAGATATAAATGCAAACCAAGAGCCATCTAATTATTGTGAGGCGGTTGGAAACACAAAAATATATAGACTTTTTCATTCCCTTTTTAACTCAAATTCATACAATTTTTGTGTAATTCCTGTCGAAAAATATATAATAATTTTAAAATAATTAAATTTCACTTAAATTATTAACATATTTAATTTTAATTAATGTTAAATAAATTTTAATTTATTTTGATTTATTTTCGACAGATTCGCACAAAGGGCGAAAATTGGCTCGGCAGACACTGCTAGAAGCGCAAAACCAAGAAGCAATTTTTGAAGCATCAAGGAAAATTTATTTTTCAGCCTAAGACGGTCCAAATTATGAATATTAATTCATAATATAATTAATTTTAATTTTAATCCAATTTATTTTGGGTTAAATAATTATTATTAATTAAATTATGAAAAGAGGCCCAATTGTGCTAAACCAAGAGACTGATCCAATTGAACAACTGGGTTGCCCAAAACCGTCCCACATATTGATCCAATCAGCTTAATTAGCTGATTATTTGGCTTGCAAAACAACCCTTGAAGCTTCCTTGAAATTGCATTCAAACCCCTCCACTTATCAAGCTTTTGTAGATTTGCCCCTAGCTTAATTTGGCAAGTTTGAAAGCTTCAAACTTGCCACATGTGTGGCCAGCCATGGGGGGAGTCAATGGCTGCTAATTTTTCTATTTTTAGCAGCCTACTCAACCTATAAATACCCCCTGGCTGCACATTTGAAACACGCCTCTCATTCCTTCATTCTTCACTCCTCTCTCACTTTCTCTCTTCAAGACCCATCCTTTGTTCTTCTTTTTCCCTTCCATTCCCTTGTCAATTTCCCCTCTTGGAAAAGAGACCTTCAACCACTATTGGAAGCAGCATTCAAGTGCTCGTAGAAGCCTCGATCCAACAAGAACAAGCAGAGATGGAGGAGCGGAGCAAACTAGTCAAGCTTTGGAGAAACACTGGATTTGATTCTAGTTCCCTATCCTTTTATTTTTGTTGTTGTTGTTTAGAACATATTTATGAATACTTGTTATGCTGACATGTCTAATTTAATTAATATGGCTTAAATTTAATTCGTATTAGGTTGATTGCATTTCGTTCACTTAAGTTATTAAAATTATGTTTGTGTTGTTATAGGCCTTGGTAAGTTGTTTAATTAAGTAAAGCCATGAGTAAGTTATTCTTGCATTATAATTGTAAGGTAACTAATTAATTAATTATTTAATCGTGTTCAAACTATAAATAATTGACACAAAACTTAATCTGTGCATCTTTAATCTTCTAAGGTAGCTGAGAGGTAAATTAGCGACTGTATTAAACAGTACATTAGCCTTGCATAAGTTGCAAGGTTATTGTGATTAAACTATTTCAAGGTAGGAATACATTGTTACCTGACTTTATCTTTCATGTGCTTATGAAGATTGATTAATTGTATGAATTGGCATTGGAAAATGTTCAAGAGATTAGTTAATTTAATAAGTACGTATGAGCAGTAGTTAGCAAATTACCAAGTTACCGTGAATTTATTCATAACAATATGAACATGAGTTTAGTAATTCTAAGTTAAGAAATGTAATTAATCTAACACAATTATGTCATCTTGATTAGAATCATCTTTTGAAATCATGCATTGGGACTTTTAATTTAATTTTATTTATTTTACTTGGTTAAATTTTAGTTTTTAATCACTTCCTCAAAATCAAAATATTTTTTCTTCACCAAAGTGTTTTTAATTGCATTCATAAATAACTCTTTTCACAATCCCTGTGGGTGTGATAACTCGACATTTACTTGTCACTTTATTACGTGTACACTTGCACATTTCTATCGTTCCATGTTTTTGGTGCTATTGTCGGGGAGTATTTTAAAAGACAATATTTGTGAAATTGTTAATTTTGCACTTGGACTTTTTTTTCTATTAAATTTTAATTCCATATTTTTGTGTGTTTGTTTCAAGTGTTTATGAGTATTGATCAAATTATTGACTTACTCCCCGTAGACTCTGAAATTGAAAGGACTTTCAGACAAAGGGAAACATAAACAAAGAAAGAAAGACTGAAGATATGAATTTCAAAAGTCACAACCAAAATCCAAGAGGAGCATTCACTTATAATACTCATAATCTGATCATTACTGCCGATAGCAGAAACTGTGCCTTTCGATAATATGTCATTTTTGTATTCAACAAGCTCAATTCGAGTATTAGAAGACCTGAAATCGTGGCACAACAATTCGAGTTGAAGCCAGTCATGTTCCAAATGTTGCAAAATATGGGTCAATTGAGTGGGATTCCTACTAAAGATCCACATCTTCATCTTCGACTGTTCATGGAAGTTAGTGACTTATTTAAATTAGCCGGGGTGGCCGAGGATGCCTTGAGACTGAGATTATTTTCATACTCCTTAAGAGATAGAGCACGAGTGTGGTTGAACTCCCTACCGTCTGGTTCTATAACTACATGGCAAGAGTTGGTTGAACGTTTCTTAATGAAATACTTTCCTTCGTCTTTGACGGCCAAGACCCAAAATGAAATCATGTCATTTCAACAACTTGATGAAAAATCTTTATATGACACATGGGAGCGGTTCAAGGAGTTATTACGAAAGTACTCTCATCACGACATTCCTTATTGTGTTCAAATGGAGACTTTCTATATTGGTCTCAATATTCATACTAGAATAATGGTGGATGCTTCGGCAAATGGAGCCCTTCTTTCTAAGTCTTATAATGATGCTTACAAGATTATTGAAAGAATTTCCAGCAATAACTATCAGTGGCCAACCAATCGAGTAGCCTCAAAAAGACGAGTAGCAGGTGTACATGAAGAGGACACACTTGCTTCTTTGGCAGCCCATGTATCCTCTATGTCTTCTATGCTTAAGAACATAACTGTTAATGGTTTCAATGGTAACCTTATAGGTAAGCAGCCAAACCAATTTGAGAATATTTCTTGTGAATACTATGAAGATGGCCATTTCTTTGAAAATTGTCCATCGAATTAAGAGTCAAAATATTACATGGGAAATCAAAATTGGAATGGTCTGCAATCAAATTCTTACAACTCTTCATGGCAGAATCATCCAATTTCTCTGTAGAGTAATCAATGGGCGGACCATAGTGACTCTTGTATGCCATTTCGACCAAATTATATGCCAAGATATTCTCAACAAGTACAACAACCCCCACCAACTGAATCTTCAAGTAATCTTAAGAATTTGCTGAAGGCGTGCATAGAGAAGAATGATGAACTAATCCAAAGCCAAGCAACAACATTGAAGAATTTATGAAACCAAGTGGGATAGCTAGCCAATGAGCTTAGAAGCAGCCCCCAAGGTATTTGGCCAAGCTACATAGAAAATCCAAGAATTTTGGGCAAGGAACATTGCAAAGTAGTCACTCTGCCAAGTGGAAAGACATTGGAGCCCAAGGTGGTTGAGGTTTAAGATGAGCCTGTTGTAGCTCAAGACAAAGAGGAAGGAATATGATTTCTTCCTAGATGGTTATGGTTGGTATGACAAATGGCCATTTGACACCACCATGGTCATTGACGATCCTTAATAAAATGGAAGGAGTTCTCTTCACTTTCTCTATTGTTATTTTATATTTTTAGTTTTTTTTCTCATTTGAATAAAATGGTAGACTTGATAAAATTTTCCTTGGTTCACTACAATAATTAAAACTTTGTCTAGGAGATTGAGACTTAAGCGAGACCACCTGTGACCCCTCCAATCTTACCTGGGAGTTTAATTTAATGTAATTTTTTGAAAAATATTTTTCTAAGTAGCTTGAAGAATATTTGTTTTGTTAAATAAAGGATCAACTTTTAACCTAAGCACTAATTTCTTTGAGTTTTTTTTTTTTTAGTTTACTTTCAGTATAGGAGCTTGGGATCCAAAAAGGAGTTGCCATTGGGCTTAAGACACTACTAAGAAGGGAAATATTCAACCCTTTTCCGCACAAACCTATAGCCTTTACCTTGCTCCACCTCCACTCCCAAGTATCCCAATAGTGCATCTCATTTAACCCCATAATGTCACAGCCCTTAACTCCCTGAATCACCACCCCGAACACCATCATTCAAAGTCACCAACTACCGCACCTAAACTATCCTTAAAACCGCCACCCTCTTCAACTCTAAACCTTACCATCGGCTATTCAACCACCTACCCGAAACTGAAACCACCCTTAACATATTTCTATGTCCGACGTCGAGAGTCCTTTCATCTAGCACCATTTCCCGAAGTGAACACTTTGATATAATGGCTATGTTGCAACACATGCAGTTGCAGCAAGAAGCTTACTCGAGACACTAAAAAATGCAGGATGACTCAATCATAAATGCATTTAAAATATATATATTTCGTAACTCGTTTGTTTTTGTGCATGAATTTCTAGACTTTATACTCAAACCATGGACTCCAATGTCAAAGAAGGAACAAGGCGATCAGATTTTGAGGGGTCTACAAATAAATAAAAATAGGGGGATCTTGTCTCTACTTTATTTTTTTTTATTTCTTAGGATATTTTAAGTTTTTAGGCTTAGGTTCTTTTAGGATATTTCTATTTCTCACATAATAAATCAAGAGGTTGAAATCATTAATAAAATTGAACAATTTACAAAATAAGAAGTGTGGCAATAGATATGTACATGTCTAGGATTAGATCTGTCTAGGAAGAGCTTGATATTTAAGCATCAAACTTGACTCACCTCCTTTTTCTAGGATCCTACCTGGTGTATAGTATCTATTCACTTCTATATTTTCATTTTCTTTTTTCTTTTTAACAATGGGGACATTGTTAATCTTAAGTAGGGGGACCAAAAATTGAAATTTTCTTTCAAAGATACATTATTCTTATAATTATGATTAAGTTATACTTTGTTCAAAAATTTGAATTTTTGTTAATTATACTAACTTCTAGTATAAATAAAGTTCTATTATTCTTAAAAAGTACTATGTTAGCTGAATTATGACATATATGTTACTTTTAATAAAGTTTCTAAATCATACCATGAAATTTTTAGTTCCTTAGGAAAGCTAGGCATGCATGAAAGTTTAAGGCTCTAGAATTGACTTAGTAATTTCTTAAGGCGAAATCCAAGAAAGCATGGAATGTTGAAAATGATCTAAGAAAACTTTTGTTTGGATCGTTTGAGCCTTTTAAACCAACCTTGATGATTTTTTATCCGTTGAAACCCAACTTTGAGACTATATGACCTAATTTTATTTGAACCTTTGCAATATTTAGCCATCACTTCTCTCATAATTATCTTTAAATTGTCCCAAACACTAGACTCGGTACTATTCAGAATATTCTTTGAAAATAAGCTTGGGGGAGTTGAAAAGAAGTATCAAATGCTCAAAAAAATTGTAGTACATATAGCAAAATGCTCATGAAAAAAAAAGATAAAGAAAAAGAAAAAAAAGAGAATAGCATATGACTTGAAAGAAAATAGATGTACAAAAAAGCATGTGAAAGAAAAATAAGTTGGTGTATTGAAGATAACTATTCTGAAGGTCCAATTGAAGCTGAGTCTAAGGTTTTTAGCCTAAATTTATCTATGTTTTACCTACCCCTATCCTAGCGACGTTTCAACCTATTCAAAAGACCTATTGATTCAAGTTCCTATGCTACTGTAACATCCTGAAATTCAGAATTTTATGTTTTGCATTATATCATGCGATAAGCTAGTTAATAGTGTTATTTGTGTATGTTTAGGGGTCCTAAGAAGGCTTGGGGTTGAGTTGGACCTTAGTAAAATTTTTGTGTTTAAGCACTTTAAGGAGAGAAATAAAGTGGCGTCAAGACTTAAGGAAATAAGTATGTATTTAGCTAGCACAAGAGGAGCTAGTAGCAAGGTGGTGAGGCGTCGCATGAAGGGGCTTAAGGGGTGGAGTTCGAATCCCACCTTGTGCAAATTTTTGGATTAAATTTTTGTGCTTCTTTCCAAAGTGTCGTCCATGGCTATAAAGAAGGTAAGGAAGACTTTCTATTGATGGAAAGGAGACTAAGGAATATGGTAAGGAGGAAAACAAGGGAAAAACAAGGAAAGAAATAAAGGAAAGAGATAAGGGAGGGGCATGTGTTGGCCGAATTTTTGGAAGGTGCTTGGGGAAAGAATATTTTTGGTCAACCATCATCTTTTGGGTGTTTTGAGCACACGTTTTTGTTAGGGGGAAGGGGAGAGCCGAATTTCCTATAGTCATTTTGCAAGTTTTGGTGCATGAAGGGCTTGTTTTCTTTTTAGCATTTTTGGTGTTTTCTTTTCCACTACTTTTCCCTTTTGCTTGCCAAAACACTCAATCCATTTTGTTCATTTTTCCCTTAGTGTTAGCTGAAACCCTCAAACACTTCTTTTCCATCTTTTCTTTTCCTTTTGACCATTTCATCAACCTTTCTCTCTTTTCTAAAACTGACATTTACCTTGTGGCCGAATCTTGTTTGTTCATTTCTCTCCATAGCCGAACCTATTAACACCCTACCTCTTCATTATTTCATTTTATTTTGTGTGTTAGGCACTCTATTCTTTGACCGAATCGGTAAGTGGTTTCATTCTCCTCTTTTCATTTTTCTTTCTTCACGGTCGAATATGTGCCCTTATCTTTGGATGGTTCTTTAAACCGAAATATCACTCTTTCATACTCCCTCACATCGTGATCATCTCTTTTTCGTAGCATTCTAGTGGGTGGCCGTATATCATATTCTTGTCGACTCATCCGTAGCCATAAGTCCAATCGGTGGGAATCGAATTCATCATCATTAAGGTAAGGAGTTTCGTCATGGTTCATTTTGATCTATTTCATTACTCGATTAGTTTGCTAAATGGATCGACGGTTTTGACTAATCGGTTATTATAGGGACTAAATAGCTCGTTCTTCTCTACTCGTTGATCCTTCGGAAGTAGTGGTAAGCCGAATCCTATCCCTAAACAACTACTTTCACTCATCATAGTATTGTTCTAATCGAGACTTTTTCAATGGAGGCAAGTGGTAACGATACTAGAGGAAAATCGTTAGGAGGACAAAAAGGGAGTGGACTTGCAATCTCTACTCCCAAGTCCAAACGAAGGGCGGTATCTGCAGTTCGAGATTTCCCACCGGGTTGTGGACCATTATCCGGTGAGAATAGCCAAATCGTGGCCGTTCACGATACTAAGGGTAAGCATTTCATTAGATCGTTAGATTTAGATAATTGGATTAAGACACCCTCTTTTTGTTGTTAATCGAGTATTATGGTGACATAGGTGCCGACGATCAAGAAGGTTTAGTCCAATTCGTACTCAGGTGTGTAATCTCACACCGAAATCCCGTAGATTCGTGATTCGATATCATGTTGGAAAATCGATCGTTATTATTTACAAGGCTAAAAATAATCGTAATATGGCATAAATCGAGTAACTTGCTTAAATTACATTATTTCTAAAGATCTGTCAAAAATCAGTATTAAATTGCTAAATTACGAAAATGCCCCTATGGGCCGATTTACGAAAATGCCCCTAGGGGCCGATTCACCGAAATAAGACACTAGATTAATGGTTGTTATATATATGGATATTTTATTTTATTATGAATGTTGCATTTTGACATATTGCATGGGATGGGAAAAATAGTATGGAGAGTTGTAACACCCCCAAACCCGGCCCACGAGCCACGGCCGAATTCAGAAATGCCACTGCGGAAAACGTTTGAAAAATATTTGACTTATAGTAAAAACATAAAAATTTGTGGTGGTCTGTAAAATCTTGTGTATTAAAATTCTGAAATAAGTTGAGTTGTTACAAATTATCCGGATTTAAAAACTTTAGTATATATTTTTGAAGATTTAGTTTGCCGAAAATAAAACCTTTTCAAATATTAATGTAATCGACATTCCAACGGAAAACATAATAAAAATAATAGCAAATACTATAAGGCCCTTATTACAATGGTTGAATACTTAAAATACTGAAAATAATAAATACTTAAATAAAATAAGTAGAAACATCTTCTTCTGCATGGGCCACCTCGTATCCACTCCAACCCGGTCCGAGCTATATGCATCACCTGTACGGTTGTTAAAAATTGGGTGAGTCAAACAGACTCAGTGTGCAATTAGGCCACTGAATTCCACCCACATATAAACCACATATTAACCCATATATCAGATATCAATGCACTTAATCTCATTATTTCACTTATTGGGCTTGGCCCATCATCAGATCACATATCAGATAATAATTCAACTTGTTCACATAATTCCATAATTTGGGCTTGGCCCATATCCATACCACATATCAGATAATATCATATTTAACCACGTGTTTCCACATACTGGGCTTGGCCCATTTCATATTAATCCACATATCATATTGGGCTTGGCCCATTTCCACATTTATTCACATACAAAATTATGCAATTATGAAGCCCAACCCAGCCTAGGGTCCATCCTCCACACACCCCCGTATCCAGCCTACCACACTCCAGGGGATTATTAAATCACCCTCTCTTTTTTACTCCAATATGGCAACAAATGCCATCCACGCGAACTTAATCGCAAATAATCCACAACGCGACCTCAGTCGGCATCAATCCACGATGTAGCCAAAGCTAACATCAAAACCACGATGAGCACAATGCCATCAATAACCACGATATGGCACAAAGCCTATATCAACCACGTACTCGAAGTACACCCTGTCCTTCATTCATAATCATATCCCATCCCATGCACATGCAACATGAAATAGTGACATAACATAATGATGCATGAGCATGTTCATCAAGCATATCATCACACATTCATATTAACAATCACATTCATCAGGTTTGGTACTTACCGGTTTATCGACATACCCCATGAGGGTATCCATAACACAATTTCCACTGCACTAGTTAGCACATTCATAACATATACACATATCACATACATGGCATACATCCCGGAAAACAGTAGGCTAACCACACACCTTATAACTTGAAGAACTACGCTTTCGATACGGATGCTATCACTAAGCGATACTACGGCTATCTGCCTACTTTCTTGTTCTGACGCTGGTCCACACCCCGGTGGCCAATCCCGAACTGCAGAAACTGCTCTCCTCTTAAACTTGGGAATAGGGACTACCCCTTGTCCTCCTTGACTAGCTTCCACGTCCATTGCAGATCACTTAATCAGAATCATTTGGTTAAACGACAAAGTACGAGATCTTAAAACGAAAAAAAATCACAGCTTATCATCCTCACCAAAAATAGATCCAAAACCTGAAAGCTCTCTTTGTCGATTTGGCCCTAAAACATCATAGTTAGAATCGGCTAACTCAAATACCAATTATGGCCCATGGCCGAATACCTTAACCCATTACCTTGCTTATCCAAATTCCCGAAATACTTGCTTGCTCTTGAAGTTACCAATATCCCTTGATCAATTGAATTCCAAAACAACCCTTAATGCTTCCTTCCTTCGGCTACACACAAAAGAACACAAGATTATGGCTCCATACACATTCGGCCATCCTTAAGGCCTAACTACCTATTTTTGGCACATAGTTAAAAGAGTATCTAAACCGATTACTAGAATAGAAAACACTTACCCCTTACACGCTACTTTGAAGAGACTAAAGAGAAAGTCGACAACCCCCTTTCCTTAGAGATTCGGCTTTGAGCACAACAATGTTGGTTTCGGCACTTTATGGTGAAGAGAAAAAGAGTAAAGAATGGGGCTATAAGGTTCGGCCAAGCTAACAAATAGAGGAGAAGAAGAGTTTGAAGAACTTTGGCTATGGTAACAAGGAGGGTTCGGTCTTAGCAAAATAAAAGAGCAAAAGAGAGGTAGAAACAACTTAGGAGAATTCGGCCTGAAACTAAAAGAGAAAGAAAAAGAGAATGGGTGCTTATTAAAAGAAGAATTCGGCACTCCCCTGATACACTTCAAAGCCGAAAATTCCAGCCCCTAAAGTCCTATATTCGGCCACTAGCTTCCCCCTTATCATATCCCAAATTAAACTCCTATTTTAACTCTTTATCACTTTAACAAATAAAATAAATTAATCCCATACATTATCTCTTATCTACCTATCTAAAATAAATAAAATATAATATAATGACATTATCCTACTCTTAGCCGAAAATTGAAAAGAGAATTAAGCTCAATCCTCATCCAATTGAAAGTCCCATGTGCTGTCCACTGCTCCTTCTCCCTAACGCCAGAATGCAAAATAAAAATACTCCCCTTGCTGCCCACAAGCCTCGAACCTGAGACCTACTGGAGCCCTTTGACGCAAGCTGCCCAGCTCCTCAGGTAACGCCCCAAGCACCTTTGCCAAGGCGCTTTTTGTGACATGATTCACTCAGGATTTCTTTTAAAGCCTCCTTAGCCCAGCGCCTTCTTGACGCAAAAATAAATGCTCCTTCCTGCTTCCTTCACAACTCGAACCAAGGCCCTTATCCCCATTGCACATGGCGTCATTTTCCCAGGCCTTAAGTGGCGCCTTGCTGCCACTTTACCAAGCTCACTTTCATGTCCATAAACTCCTAAAATTTTCCTTAAGGCCTCCTTCGCCTAGCTTCTCCTTTAGACTTAAAATCCAACATTTTCCCAAAGTTTTTCCCCTTCATCCTAGAGTTCTAAAAACTCTTAAAACATTTCCAAACACACTTAAAGCCTATTAACACTTGAGTTATGCTCCAAACGCATAACCCCTAATCTAGGATATTACAAGAGTAGTGTAGCCTGGTGGCTTTGCCACAATTTGTTCATTAATATGCTTAATTATGATTTTGGTGGCTTGACCACGAAAATATTATACTTTAGCAGCTTGGCTGCAAATTGGTGTTAGCGACGGGGTGGGTTGACTTGATCCCCATAGGTGTGATTGGCTGGTCGGGGGTGTGATGGATGGATGGGTTGGGTTACATTAATTTCATAAAATTATTATTATGTAAATGTGCTTAGGCCCAAGGTTATGCTATGCGGGTTCAAACCTAGTGGATGACGTTAAGGGGATTATGCACTGAGTTTTAGTAACTCACCCCATTTTCTTAAACCCTTGCAAGTAATGCTCAGTAATGAGGACTTGGGCCCATGGATGACTCAGTGGAGGCCATACTTTGGAAATAATGTTTTCGAACATTAGTAAACTTCTTTTCCGTTTTATTTCGTTACTTTTACTATTTTGGGTTTTAAAGTTGTAATAAGGCCTCTGGGATAAGTTTTATTTTGCTTTATGTTTAGACGTACTTAATGTCTTTCTTGAATTGTTTTAAATGGGGATTTTCTAAAAATCATAAATAATGGTTTTCCAAAATTGATTAACAAATGGATTTCATGACAAATATGTACAAATAATTTAACTCGAATTCTCTTTCGGATTAACAACAATATTTTCAAAAGTCACGGTTTTAAAATATCACGAATTTGAATATCGATTCTTCAATTAACCTCTCGAGATTAGTAGTATTTTTATCGAATATTTCTAATCAAACTTGTTTTCTTAACTATAATCAAATAACACCTATTTTAGTACGAATCACAAGTTCTTTATACGTTTTCTTCATGTGACATGTCAGATCCGGTCGTAAAGCGTGGGACGGGTTTGGGTTGTTACATATTATGGTATCAGAGCCCGGTTGCAAAAGTCGGCTGTGGTTTGGGTTCAAAAATGTTTTCTAAAATTTCTTGAAAATTAATTTATAAATATATGCTTTAGAAGAAGTATGGCACCACGGGTATCCGGCACCAAGTCAGTAAGTTTTGTTTTCATTTTATGATTATTGTATTATGATTGTGGTAAGAAAACTCAAAATAGAAATACTCTAGAACTTTTAGCTTTTGGAGCTGAAAATTATAGAGTTTGAGACTTTAGGATACGTTTTGCGAAAACAACTTTACTTCCTATACTCCATAAAATATTGATTAATAAACACTGAAATAGCATACTGATTCATAAGACTCTTAATCAGATTAAATCGACTTAGCAAACATGAGCGCTAGAGGACGTGGACGCGGTAGAGGTGGACGTGGTAGAGGCCGAGGTGCTTGAGTTGTATCTGAGGCATCGGGACATATGCCGGAAATGGACGCACCTGCGTTACCTGTGACTGAAGCTGGGTTACACGATCGAATGAGAGAGGATGACGCTCTGTCCCAAGCGATGTTGCGAGTTTTGGAAAGGGCTGCTGGGGTAAGAACTGGGTCGGCAGCTCGTGGGTCGATATCGGAGCGTCTTAGATCGAATGGGGCTGAAGTCTTTAGAGGTATTTCGGGTGTAGCCCCTAGTGTAGCGGAGTACTGGCTTGAGGCGGTGGAGCAGATTATGGACGACCTAGATTGCACCGCTGAGCAGAAACTGAAAGGGGTTATGTCATTGCTGAGAGACGAGGCGTATCAGTGGTGGCTCACTATTCGGGAAGGCACTCAGGCTGATCGTATTACCTGGGATTTCTTTAAGATAGCATTCTAGGGAAAATATGTCGGGGCTAGCTATGTGGATGCCCGAAGAAAGGAATTCTTGAATCTGGTTCAAGGAAGTAGATCTGTGGCAGTTTACGAGGCAGAGTTCCTGCGTCTAAGTCGGTATGCCCGGGGTATAGTGCCGACTGATTATGAACGCTGTGTTCTTTTGAGGATGGGTTGCGTGATGAGTTACGGGTACTGATAGCCCCACAGAAGGAGAGGAATTTTGCTACACTTGTGGAAAAAGCTAAGATAGCTGAGGAGGTTAAACAATCAGAACGGAAAAATCGAGACAAGGATAGGGGCAAGAACAAGAGAGACTCTGGATATTCAGGTCCTGCTAGAAGTTTTCAGAAAAGGCCCAGGAATGAGGGACCAGTTCGAGTGGGTGCTCCAGCTGCTAACAATCAGTTGCAGCCTTGCGTGGACTGTGGGAAACTTCACTCGGGTGAATGTTGAAAGAGAACCGGTGGTTGTTTGAAATGTGGTTCCAAGGACCATCGGTTTAATGATTGCCTTCGAGAGCCTGCTCAAACTCAGGTAGTTCGTAATAGATTTGCGCAGCCAGTGGAAGGAGCTCAACAGCCGCCGAGAGGCCATGGGCCAGGTCGAGGTAGTAATGGCGTAGGACGAGGTCAGGGTGCACCGGGTAAAGGTACCGGTAATAGGGGTAACACGGGGGCGAGACAGCCAGGTTTGGTCTATGCCGTCAAACGTCGAGAGGATGGTGATGCACCTGACATCATAACCAGTACGTTCTTCATATCTGATGTACCTTTTACCGCTTTGATAGATATTGGATCCACCCATTCGTATGTTGCATGTACTGTACCTAGAACTTTGAATATTAGATCTGAGATTACTGCTAGAGAAACAACTGTAATTAGCCCTTTAGGACAGTCGGTGGTAGTAAATAAGTTGTTTAGGGATGTGCCCTTAGAAGTTCAAGGGAAGTATTTCTGGCGAATTTGATGGAACTGCCATTCGGGGAGTTTGACCTTATATTGGACATGGATTGGTTGGTTAAACATCGTGTGAACTTGGACTGTGCTACAAAGCAGATGGTACTAAGAACTTCAGAGGATAAGGAAGTGATGATGATAGGTGAAAGAAGAAATTATCTATCTAATGTGGTATTTGCTTTAAAGGTAGAAAAGTTGGTACGAAAGGGGTGTTGTGTGTTCTTAGCCTTTATTAGTGCTTTGGATGCCAAAGAGTTGTAGGTAGAGAGTGTTAGAATGGTGAAAGAGTTTTCAGACGTCTTTCCCGAGGAGCTTCTAGGATTGCCTCCAGATCGGGAGGTGGAATTTAGTATTGAGTTGTTGCCAGGAACAGCTCCGGTGTCCATTGCCCTTTACAGAATGGCACCGAAGGAGCTCATGGAACTTAAAGCTTAGATCCAGAAGTTGTTGGATCGTGGATTTATTCGACCAAGTGTGTCACCGTGAGGAGCGCCGGTGTTATTCATTAAGAAAAAGGATGGATCAATGCGTATGTGCATCGATTATAGACAATTGAATAAGTTGACAATAAAGAACAAATACCCGTTACTGAGGATCGATGATATGTTCGATCAGCTGGAAGGAGCTTCGGTTTTCTCGAAGATAGACTTGAGATCGGGGTATCACCAGTTAAAAGTCAAGGAGACGAATATTCACAATACTGCGTTTCAAACCCGATATGGGTATTATGAGTTCTTAGTGATGTCGTTCGGGTTGACAAATGCACCAGCTGCATTTATGGACATGATGAACAGGGTCTTCCAACCCTATTTAGACCGGTTTGTGGTTGTGTTTGTAGACGACATCTTGGTGTACTCAAAGACAGAAGAGGAGCATGATTCGCATCTACGGGTTGTATTGCAGATTTTAAGGGAGAAGCAGTTGTATGCCAAATTCAGTAAGTGTGAATTTTGGCTGAAGGAGGTGACCTTTTTGGGGCATGTTGTGTCTACCAAAGGAATTAGAGTTGATCCCCAGAAGGTCGAGGCTGTATTGGATTGGAAGCCACAGAAGTCAGTGGCAAAAATTTGGAGTTTTTTAGGTTTGGCTGGGTATTACAAGCTATTCGTTGAGGGGTTTTCTTTGATTGCTGCACCCCTAACTAAGCTGTTGCGTAAGGGAGTACCTTTTGTGTGGTCAGATAAGCAGCAAGAGAGATTTGAGAAATTGAAGAAGATTCTGACAGAAGCGCCAATATTGATTCAACATGAGGCTGGTAAGGAGTTTATTGTTTATTGTGATGCGTCACACACGGGCTTGGGATGTGTGTTGATGCAAAGGGGAAAGTGGTGGGTTATGCATCTCGTCAATTAAGGCCGCATGAGATAAACTATCCCACTCATGATTGGGAGTTAGTTGCAGTGGTATTTGCTCTGAAGATATGGAAACGCTATCTATACGGGGAGAAGTCGATTATCTACAAGGACCATAAGAGTCTGAAGCACCTCCTTACCCAGAATAAGTTGAACTTAAGACAGCGGAGGTGGATAGAATTGTTGAAAGATTATGACTGCTCAATCGAGTATTTCCCAGGTAAAGCTAACGTTGTGGCAGATGCGTTGAGTCGTAAGGTGATATCGGATTTGAGAGCGATGTTCGCTCATCTCAGCCTTTATGAAGATGGTAGCTTGTTAGCTGAACTTCAGGTGAAGCCTGCATGGGTAAGTCAGATTAAGGAAAAGAAGTTGTTAGATGAAGTGTTGGGTTCTCGGCTTCAACAAGTGGAAGGTGGTGAGATAGGGGATTTTGGATTAAATAGTGATGGAGTATTGTGTTTCCGCGAAAGAGTTTGTATGCCCAAGGATTCGAAATTGAGACAAATGATTCTACGTGAGGCGCATAGTAGCCCATATGCTATGCACCCCAGGGGAAACAAAATGTACTGAGACCTCCGTGAGCAGTATTGGTGGCCAACGTTGAAACAGGAGGTTACTGATTTCGTGAGCAAGTGCTTGACATGTCAGCAAGTGAAGGTGGAACATCAACTACCTTCAGGGTTGCTACAACTGGTGAAAATTCCACTATGGAAATGGGAAAGGATAACGATGGACTTTGTTAGTGGGTTACCCTTAAAGCCTACTAAGAAAGATTTAGTATGGGTTATAGTGGATCGGTTAACGAAGTCTTCTCATTTCCTACCTGTTCGTACAGATCATACATTGCAGAAGTTGGCCAAGTTGTATATAGCAGAAGTCATGAAGTTGCATGGGGTACCGGTGTCTATTATATCGGACAGGGATCCCAGGTTTACATCACAGTTTTGGAAGGCTTTGCATGAAGCTTTGGGTACAAGGCTAAATTTCAGCATGGCGTTTCATCCGCAGACTGATGGTCAATACGAAAAGAGTAATCCAGATTCCAGAAGACATGTTAAGGGGCTATGTGTTCGACTTCAGGGGTAGTTGGGAAGATTTTCTACCATTGGCAGAGTTTGCATACAACAATAGCTATCAATCCAGCATCCATATGGAACCCTATGAGGCGTTGTATGGTCGTAGGTGTCGAACTCCTACTTGCTGGACTGAGCTGGGAGAGCGACAGTTATTGGGTCCTAAATTGACCTCGGAGACAGAGGAAAAAGTTAAGGTAATTCAGGCACGGTTAAAAGAAGCTTCGGACAGACAGAAATCGTACGTGGATCTGAAGTGTAAGGATATAGAGTTTGTGGTGGGAGATCAGGTCTTTTTGAAGGTCTCACCTTGGAAAAAGATCTTTAGATTTGGACGGAAGGGCAAGTTGAGCCCTAGATTTATCGGACCTTACCGTGTATTGAAGCGTGTTGGGCCAGTGGCTTATCAACTTGAGTTACCTCCAGAGTTAAGTCAGATACATAGCATATTCCATGTCTCGATGCTAAGGCGTTATTCAGATCTGTCTCATGTTGTGCCAGTGGAGGGAGTTGAAATAAGACCTGACTTGTCTTTTGAAGAAGAACCGGTGCAGATTTTAGATCAAAATATTAAGGTGCTGAGAAAGAAGTCGGTTCCGTTAGTCAATGTAACATCCTAAAAATTTGAGTATCATTATGTTCTTGTCTTAGCTCGGGTATGATTTTATTGTGTGCTTAATATAGTCTTGAGAAGGTTCGGGTTTAATTGGAGTTAGAATAAATTTTAGTAAAGAGTACTTTAGTATAGAGGAATCAGGTGACCTTGAAGTTTAAGTTAATTAAGTGATAAAATATGGCATAAGATGAGCAATTGGCAAAGTGGTGATGGCACCATAAGTTGGAATTGAGGGGAGAGGTTCGAATCTCCTAGCATGCAAATTGGGAGCTTTTATTTTGCTTTTTCCTAGTATGTGTCAGCCAAGCATCGTTCATGGATAAGATGGACTAATTTTTTTTTATGGTAAGAAGACTAAAGTTTATGGCAAGCATGATTTTAGGGATGGAATTGCTTGATTTTGGGGATAGGATTCTCAAACTTTAGGAAAATGGTGGATTGCAAGGCTTGAATCAAGGGTGATGTTTTTTCATGGCCATTTTGACCATGAACATGGACGGCATTGTGGACTAAGGGGGTTGGCCAAATGTGTTAGTAGCTTGGCTAGTATTAGGAGTTAGCTTTTGGTCATTCCTAGCATTTTTGTGCAAAATTTGCAATTCTCTTCTCAACCTTTTCTCTTAGCCGAATTTGAGCTTTTGGTAAGCCTTGTTCTTTTGACCATTTCATTTTCATGTTACCATTTGGGCACATTTTTGTTTAGCATCTCAAGACACTTTTCTCTTTTTGCCGAAATACCAAAGCCAAGATCATTTTCTTTTCTTCTCTTTTTCCTCCCCAATGCCGAATGCATATTGCTCCTAAATTCATCTCTTTTCTTTCTCTTTTCCCTCTTGAAAACCGAATCATCATCATCATCTTTCTTTTATCTTTTATTTTCTTTTCAACCATATTTTCTTCAATATTTTTCTCTCATGACCGAATGTTAGATTACTCGATAGTCGAACCATTTTTTTCTTTTCTTTGTTTATTCATAGCCGAATCTTCCATTATACGAAAGTATTCTTCTCAATAATTCTTTTTCAAGCCGTGGACAATAGGTAAGAGTTTTCTTTTTGGTTTCTATGTCGGCTTAAGAGATGTTTTGGCCGAATCTTTATGGTGGTAAAAAGAATCTCTTTGGTCGAAATCATCGTTCATTCTATTAAACATTTGCTTTCGTTATATTTTAGTGTGATAGTGGAGGGCTGAAACTCAAGTGTTCGTGAGCATCGTGGAACGTTGGAATCGATTTAAGGTGTTAAGGTAAGGGTTTGTTAAGGACTCTCATTTTACTCGTCCTATTGATATAGATAGATTATTGATCGATTTCGTTTTAGGGGACGTTTTTGCTCGATTCTCATATTGTGGAACAAGGATATTTTGTAACAATCAAGATAGGGATGAAAAGGGCGGTGAATAGTGTTCGGAAGAGGGGTGGTTCCACTATTCCCCCTAAGTTTAAGCGAAGGGCTGTTTCGGGAATTCGAGATTTTGCACCGGGTTATGGACGCTCATCCGAGGAGAATCAGTTGTTTGAAGTCGTTCGTACTCCCGAACCTTTGTTTGTTCGTGGATTTTCATCGAGTAACAAACCAACAATCAGGGAGAAACCGCAAAGAGAAGTAGTTCGAAATTCTGAGGGTAAAAAGTCTAGATCATTATTTCTAAGATTCGATTTGTAAATAAATTATAGTGTTCTAATTTATCGTGATGCATTTAGGTATCGACGAGCGGGAAAGTCTAGTTCTCACAGTAACCAGGTGTGTAACTTCACACTTATCTCGAGTTAGATATTATACCGTAAGTATTGGGATAAAATTGTAAAGATGGCAAAATCGAAAAATACGTAGTAATTAACACTTTTGTGTAAATGCATGAAAACAGTTAAAGTCGTGAAATTTACGAAAAACTACTAGATCGTTAAATGGGCCGAAAAACTGCTAGATCGTTAAATGCGCCGAAAATTGCTAGATCGTTAAATGGGCCCAAAAACTGCTAGATCGTTAAATGGGCCGAAAATAAAAACTACTAGATCGATATATGGGCCAAAGTTTCCTAGATTGCTAAATGGGCGAAATGCAATTTTTTTCTTATGGGCCAAAATGAAAATTTGAAATATAGACTCACATGTTTTATGGGCTTCTTGTTAAATTATCATATGGATATAGATTGTTATGCATACATGATTGCATGGGTTGGGATAATTGATGAAGAGAAGAAAGGCCTGTTGCCAAAATCTAGTTCGGTGGCTCTGCCACAAATTTTTTAATGGCTTAATGCCTCTGGTTCGGTGACTTTGTCACAATCTAGTTCAGTGGTGCACCACAATATTATTTTAAAAATGGCTTTATGCCTACGATTGGTGTGTTGGCGGGGTGGGTTGACTTGATCCCCACAGGTGTGTTGGTTGGTACGGGTGGTGTGTAGCGGATGGAAATTAGGTTTGGTTGGGAAATTTCATTTTACATGCATTTCATTTATTATATTGTTAAATCTGTAAATGGGCTCAAGCCCAAAATAATATCTTGATGACTTGGCCCAATGAATGTGGTAAGTGAGTTATACACTGAGCTCTGAGTAACTCACTCTGTTTAATTATCCATCTCAGGTAATGGCAATTGACGGAGGCTTGGGCCGAGGATGACTTCGTGGAGGCCATACTGTGAATATGGGTTTAATAAACTATGAACTTTTATTAAGTGATTACTTTTAATTACTATTTTGGGTATGATGTAATAAGGCCTTTATAATATTTTTATGGATTTTTATGTGTGGATGGATTTAATTTTGTTTTAAAACATTTGAGATACTTTAACTATTCTTGATTTCAAATTCTTTTGAACTCTTTAAAAACTACTTTAAGGTTTTTGACAATTAAATACTAAATGATAAGATTTCAAACTAGTATTTCTTAATTCATCGATTTTAAATCATTTTTCTTAATTTTTACTAAACTTCACTTTCAAAAGGTTTTGTAGAACTGTTTTACCTAAATCATTAGAGAATTTAATGGATGTTCGATCTGTGTGACAAACCAAATCTCCTCTTAACGCATAGACCTGGTTTTGGGTGTTACAGTCAAAGTATTATGGCGTAATCACGAGTCAAAGGAAGCTACATGGGAGCCAGATGACATGATCCGACAACAATACCCTCATCTCTTTTAATCAAGTAAATTTCAAGGCCGAAATTTCTTTAAGGGGGTAGAATTGTAACATCCTGAAATTCAAAATTTTATGTTTTGCATTATATCATGCGATAGGCTAGTTAATAGTGTTATTTGTGTATGTTTAGGGGTCCTAAGAAGGCTTGGGGTTGAGTTGGACCTTAGTAAAATTTTTGTGTTTAAGCACTTTAAGGAGAGAAGGTAAGTGGCGTCAAGACTTAAGGAAATAAGTATGTATTTAGCTAGCACAAGAGGAGCTAGTAGCAAGGTGGTGAGGCGTCGCATGAAGGGGCTTAAGGGGTGGAGTTCGAATCCCACCTAGTGCAAATTTTTGGATTAAATTTTTATACTTCTTTCCAAAGTATCGGCCATGGCTATAAAGAAGGTAAGGAAGACTTTCTATTGATGGAAAGGAGACTAAGGAATATGGTAAGGAGGAAAACAAGGGAAAAACAAGGAAAGAAATAAAGGAAAGAGATAAGGGAGGGGGATGTGTTGGCCGAATTTTTGGAAGGTGCTTGGGGAAAGGATATTTTTGGTCAACCATCATCTTTTGGGTGTTTTGAGCACACGGTTTTGTTAGGGGGAAGGGGAGAGCCGAATTTCCTATAGTCATTTTGCAAGTTTTGGTGCATGAAAGGCTTGTTTTCTCTTTAGTATTTTTGGTGCTTTCTTTAACAATTCTTTTCCCTTTTGCTTGCCAAAACACTCAATCCATTTTGTTCATTTTTCCCTTGGTGTTAGTCGAAGCCCTCTAACACTTCTTTTCCATCTTTTCTTTTCCTTTTGACCATTTCATCAACCTTTCTCTCTTTTCTAAAATCGACATTTACCTTGTGGCCGAATCTTGTTTGTTCATTTCTCTCCATAGCCGAACCTATTAACACCCTACCTCTTCATTATTTCATTTTCTTTTGTGTGTTAGGCACTCTCTTCTTTGACCGAATCGGTAAGTGGTTTCATTCTCCTCTTTTCATTTTTCTTTCTTCACGGCCGAATATGTGCCCTTATCTTTGGATGGTTCTTTAAACCAAAATATCACTCTCTCATACTCCCTCACATCGTGATCATCTCTTTTTCGTAGCGTTCTAGTGGGTGGCCGTATATCATATTCTTGTCGACTCATCTGTAGCCATAAGTCCAATCAGTGGGAATCAGATTCATCATCGTTAAGGTAAGGAGTTTCGTCATGGTTCATTTTGATCTATTTTATTACTCGGTTAGTTTGCTAAACGGATCGATGGTTTTGACTAATCGGTTATTATAGGGACAAAATCGCGCGTTCTTCTCTACTCCTTGATCCTTCAGAAGTAGTGGTAAGCCGAATCCTATCCCTAAACAACTATTTTCACTCATCATAGTATTATTCTAACCGAGACTTTTCCAATGGAGGCAAGTGGTAACGACACTAAAGGAAAATCGTTAGGAGGACAAAAAGGGAGTGGACTTGCAATCTCTACTCCCAAGTTCAAACGAAGGGTGGTATCGGCAGTTCAGGATTTCCCACTGGGTTGTGGACCATCATCCGGTAAGAATAGACAAATCGTGGTCGTTCACGATACTAAGGGTAAGCATTTCATTAGATCGTTAGATTTAGATAATTGGATTAAGACACCCTCTTTTTGTTGTTAATCGAGTATTATGGTGACATAGGTGCCGACGATCAAGAAGGTTTAGTCCTTACCGTAATCAGGTGTGTAATCTCACACCGAAATCCCGTAGATTCGTGATTCGATATCATGTTGGAAAATCGATTGTTATTATTTACAAGGCTAAAAAAATCGTAATATGGCATAAATCGAGTAACTTGCTTAAATTATATTATTTCTAAAGATCTGTTAAAATCGGTATTAAATTGCTAAATTATGAAAATGCCCCTATGGGTCGATTTACGAAAATGCCCCTATAGGCCGATTCACCGAAATAAGTCACTAGATTAATGGTTGTTATATATATGGATATTTTATTTTATTATGTATGTTGCATTTTGACATATTGCATGGGATGGGAAAAATGGTATGGAGAGCAATGTAGCCTGGTGGCATTGCCACAATTTGTTCATTAATATGCTTAATTGTGATTTCGGTGGCTTGACCACGAAAATATTATACTTTAGCAGCTTGGCTGCAAATTGCTGTGTCCGGCAGGGTGGGTTGACTTGATCCCCACAAGTGTGATTGGCTGGTCGAGGGTGTGATGGATGGATGGGTTGGGTTACATTCATTTCATAAAATTATTATTATGTAAATGGGCTTAGGCCCAAGGTTATTCTATGTGGATTCAAACCCGGTGGATGACGTTAAGGGGATTATGCACTGAGTTCTAGTAACTCACCCCATTTCTTAAACCTTTGCAGGTAATGCTCAGTAATGAGGACTTGGGCCCATGGATGACTCGGTGGAGGCAATACTTTGGAAATAATATTTTTGAACATTAGTAAACTTCTTTTCTGTTTTATTTCGTTACTTTTACTATTTTGGGTTTTAAAGTTGTAATAAGGCCTCTGGGATAAGTTTTATTTTGCTTTATGTTTAGGCGTACTTAATATCTTTCTTGAATTGTTTTAAATGGGGATCTTCTAAAAATCATAAATAACAGTTTTCCAAAATTGATTAACAAATGGATTTCATAACAAATATGTACAAATAATTTAACTCGGATTCTCTTTTGGATTATTAACAATATTTTCAAAAGTCACGGTTTTAAAATATCACGAATTTGAATATCGATTCTTCAATTAACCTCTCGAGATTAGTAGTATTTTTATCGAATATTTCTAATCAAACTTGTTTTCTTAACTTTAACCAAATAACACCTATTTTCGTACGAATCACAAGTTCTTTATATGTTTTCTTCATGTGACATGTCAGATCCGGTCGTAATGCGTGGGCCGGGTTTGAGGTGTTACAGCTAGCTACATTAGTGGAGAGAAATTGCTATGTTCAACATATGAAGGCATAAATTAAATTTGATAATTGCAGCTTAATCTTAAATAAGAGAATAAAATCAAATTGGTAGGGATTTAACATGTCTTTGTTGAGTAAGCATTTAGTTTATTTTTTCTATCATAATAATAATTGAGATAACTTGAATAATATGTTGAGTATACTAAATTCATAATTTTAGGAAGAATGCTTTTCTGAAGGAATTTCAAAGGTGTTTCCAAGAAATTCTTTTTCAATTTTTGCATTACTCGGGACGAGCAATGAATTAAGTTTGAGGGTGCGGAAACACGAAAATATAAAGAGTTTTTCCTGCCCTTTTTAACTCAAATTCATGTAATTTCGGTGTAATTCTTGTCAAAAAATATAAAATATTTATAAAATAATTAAATTGAACTTAAATCATTAAAATATTGAATTTTAATTAATTTTATAATAAATTTTAATTAATTTTGATTTATTTTCGACAGAGTCGCACAAAAAATTGGCTCGGCAGACACTGCTAGAAGCACAAAACCGAGAAGCGATTTTTGAAGCATCACGGCAAATTTATTTTTCAGCCTAATATGGTCCAAATTATGAATATTAATTCATAATATAATTAATTTTAATTTTAATTTTAATCCAGTTTATTTTGGGCCAAATAATTATTATTAATTAAATTATGAAAAGAGGCTCAATTGTGCTAAATCGAGAGACTGATCCAATTGAACAAGTGGGCTGCCCAAAACAGTCCCACATGCTGGCTCAATTAGCTTAATTAGCTGATTATTTGGCTTGCAACACAACCCTTGAAGCTTCCTTGAAATTGCATTCAAACCCCTCCACTTATCAAGCTTTTGAAGATTTGCCCCTAGCTAAATTTAGCACGTTTGAAAGCTTCAAACTTGCCACATGTGTGGCTGGCCATGGGGCGAGTCAATTGCTGCTGATTTTTTCTATTTTTAGTAGCCTAATCAACCTATAAATACCCCATTGGCTGCCCATTTGAAACACGCCTCTTATTCCTTCATTCTTCACTTCTCTCTCACTTTCTCTCTTCATGACCCTTCATTTGTTCTTCATTTTCCCTTCCATTCCCTTGTAGATTTCCCCTCTTGGAAAAGAGACCTTCAACCACCGTTGGAAGCAGCATTCAAGTGCTCGTAGAAGCCTGGATCCAACAAGAACAAGCGGAGATGGAGGAGCGGAGCAAACTAGTCAAGCTTTGGAGAAACACTGGATTTGATTCTAGTTCCCTATCCTTTTATTTTTATTGTTGTTGTTAAAAACATGTTTATGAATACTTGTTATGTTGATATGTTTAATTTAATTAATATTGCTTAAATTTAATTCGTATTAGGTTGATTGCATTTCGTTCACTTAAGTTATTAAAATTATGTTTGTGTTGTTATAGGCCTTGGTACGTTGTTTGATTAAGTAAAACCATGAGTAAGTTATTTTTGCATTATAATTGTAAGGTAACTAATGAATTAATTATTTAATCATGTTGAAAATGTAAATAATTGACACAATACTTAATCTGTGCATGTTTAATCTTCTAAGGTAGCTGAGAGTTAAATTAGCGATGGTATTAAACGGTACATTAGCCTTGCATAAGTTGCAAGATTATTGTGATTAAACTATTTCAAGGTAGGAATACATTGTTACCTGACTTAATTTTTTATGTGCTTGTGAAGATTTATTAATTGTTTGAATTGGCATTGAAAAATGCTCAAGAGATTAGTTAATTTAAGAAGTACGTATGAGCAATAGTTAGCAAATTACCAAGTTGCCATGAATTTATTCATAACAATATGAACATGAGTTTAGTAATTCTAAGTTAAGAAATGTAATTAATCTAACACAATTATGTCATCTTGATTAAAATCATCTTCTGAAATCGTGCATTGGAATTTTTATTTTTATTTTATTTATTTTACTTAGTTAAAATTTAGTTTTTAATCACTTCCTCAAAATCAAAATATTTTTTCTTCACCAAAGTGTTTTTAATTGCATTCATAAATAAATCTTTTCATAGTCCCAATGGGTACAATAACTCGACATTTACTTGTCACTTTATTACTTGTTGCAATTGTGTACACTTGCATTTGGTATTTGTGGTTAAGTTGATAATGTATAAGCATGAAAAGCTAGTTATGTTTTGGTTTGGATGGTTAATGTTTACATTTGAATTTTGGTGCCAATGAGGGAAAATTGGTTAGGCATTTATGTTGAAGGTTATTTGGTATATTTTGGCATGTTCTGCTGCATTTTAGATAGGTTTAAGGGATGGTAATTGCATGATTTGGTATCTAAGATATTATAGGTGAAATGGCTTGGTTTTGAAGGCACTTTTAGGTGTACACGACCTGTGACACGGTCTGCCACACGGTTGTGTGCCTCACACAGTTGCATGACACGACCATATGGCCTATTTAATTTTCGTGCAGGTTTGTCCACACGGCTAGAATGAGTTACACGGCCATGTGACCCAATCTTACATGACAATAGTTTGTTACATGGTTTGGTCACACGACCATGCCTTTGAGCCATATGGTCTGAGCTCTATCACATGGCCATGTGATCCCTATTTTCACTTTTTACTGAATTTTTGAAAAAGTTTTAGTTTAGTCTAGATTTGTTCCTAGGTTGTTTTAAATGCTTCATATGCTCAATTTAAGCTCAGTATGATGGAAAGGCTTGTAATTTTATTATGAAATGAATTTTTTGATTATTTATAACAAGATAATGAATAATGTTAATGTTTTACAATTGTAATACATTATAGCTCAGATCGGGTGATCGGACTGTGTATAGGGTGTTACATATATAATTTGATTCCTCTACATAATATGATTAATTATTTTAAATAGTTGATACCTTTAATTTTTTTGGTCAAAATGCTAAGGTCAATTTTTTTCTTCAACATACCTATTCTAGCTTCATGTGTATATATTTTGTGTTAGAAATTTGTTTTTAAGAGAAATTCATTCGTTTTAATCAATATAGCTAAGGATGTTAGTTATTTGGGCTAACTAATGTCTTTATAATAGTAGATGATTAAATTATGTCAAATTAAAATATAAAGACTAAATCTTAAATGTGAGCATAACAAAGAGATCGAAACTACAAATTTATCATTATCTTATAATGATGAAAAAATTTAAAAAATCCATGTCATTAGTTAGCCCAAATAGTTAGCACCTTAATATTTTTAATAGATTATGTGAATTTTTTTAATAACACTTATTCCAATTCAATATGCCAAAATAATTTTTTGATTGAATAGTATTTTCTTTAAAGACTAAAAAATTTTAATCAGAATAGCTAGATATGTTAATTATTTGGACTACGTAGTATCATTATAAAAATAGGGAACCAAATTATGTCAAATATAAATATGAAGATTAAATCTTAAATTTGAATTTAACACAAAAACCAAAAATAAAAGTTTACCATTATAATTAAAATGGAAAAAATAAAGTGGACGCTGAAGAGTTTTATTACTCCAAAGGAATCTATTTTGATTTTTAATCAAAGATTATTCTTGTTCCTATATAATTCTCATGTATGTGAATATGATTTTTTTTTTCGTAATCAATTTTTTCATTTATAATGAACATCTTCTGGAGTATTTCTTCAATGAATTTTTTTTATAAAAAAGTAAAATATTTTGTCGAAGTCTTTTATAATGATTTTTAGGATAACTTATGGTTATTCAAACACCCTTTCATACATTTTATTAGGTATTGAGGAAAGTCAATTTTTACTTCAAAGGATACATCTTTTCGAATTAATAAGTGGAAATATTATTTTATTAATTTATAACAATATTATTTTTACCGGTGATCTTAATGAGGAGGAAGAGTACGTTTATATCAATTATCTAAAAGTAAAAATGTATAGATAATGTGACGTCCTTTTCAAGCATTACTAGATAAATTGTTTTTGCTTGTTGACTAAAAATAAAAGTTCCTTACTTAAAAAAAGTTGAAGTTTTAAAATATAATTTATTAAATTAATAAATACATGTTGACTCTAAATTTTTATACGTAATAATTAAATATTAAAATTTGATTTTGTAATCTTTAAAATTTAAAAAAATGTATAATAATAAGATACCAAGTTTGAGAGTACCGAAATGTAATCAATTTTTTAATCTTAATTTTGACTCAAATCCAAAAAAAAAATTAAAAGAAAAAATATTAAAAAAATGGTTGATTGCACATAACAAAAAAAATTGAAAAAGGCAATGGTGACTCAATTTTTAATGAAAATATTGTGTTTTTCAAAAAAAAGTTGTTCATATTTAAAACTTAGAATTCTCTATATCAAGAAAAAAGGAATAATCATCAAAAACCTAACAAGGGAAAATTGATGGTTTCCCAATTAAGATTTTTTTGGCTATCATGTCCCAAGTGGAGAAAATGAAGTGTCCACTTCGTGACTTGACTTTAAGTGGAATGGAATGGAGTGGAGATAAGCTGGTTAGTTGAGAAATGAGATTCTTGAAGGTTGCATTCGCTTTGTAAACTCATATATGATCGCTTTGAGATTAATTCAAAGACAAAAAGAATGGGCGATTTATTTTGTTCTTCTTTCAAGTTTCAAATTCACAAATTGTGGTGGTCGCTGATTAAAGACTGATGTTTCTTTTGTAAGTAAATTAAAGTAAAATTTCCCGTATTGGTTAGAATAAAAAGGAATCCACTAGTGACTAAGATTTCCACCTACACCACTTTCGTAATTAGGGAAGTCATTCAGATTTCCATGCCCTACTAATTTATTATTATTTGGTCACAAGAATGCTATCCTAACCATTAAATTTTATCAAAGTCAATGCACTATTCGTTACAGTCGAAATAAACATAACAATAATAAGTGATATAATAATCTTATCAAGTTTGAGCATAAACATGTTTAAAGGAGGAAGAGGGTTTATTACGGAATGAATTCGTCTCTACCACAAACAAAAGAGTGACTTTTTTTGCTTCAATTTTAAAGTTGCACCATCAAATTTTATAACTCGACAAGTTTCCCAATAATTTTGTTTAAATTAAATTAATAAATCAGTTAAACACGTTGCCATCAATTCCTTTAGGATTCAATCTATTGATCTTACTTTTTGTGCGTAAATCGATCTTGGATAGTTTTCTTGGAACTCCCATAAAATCTTTTAAGGCGTGGGTTTGATATATACACATGGAATACAAAATTATATAGGTTAGAGTTGTACTACCCAAATTCTAAGAGATTGCTTATAAGTCAAGTTAAACAAAATATATATATTTTTTAGAAGATTTAGTATTTATTAGTATAATATATTTAGCATTTATTAGCATAGTTTATTTGGCCTACTAATTTAGCCTATAAATAGGTTCTTTTACAACCATAGAATATATACCGATTAGAGATTAGAACTCATAACACATTTAGAGAATTTTGTGTTTATGTTTTGAGGGTTCTTTGTTTTCGGGGTTTAGTTTTTATCTCCATCTTTTGTACTCTTTGTTCTTTTGCCATTATAGTAAAATTATCTTTGCCCGTGGTTTTTTTATCCTTTTCGGAGGGATTTTTCCACGTTAAATTTGTGTGTTCAATTTCTCAATTTGTTCCGCTATTTTTTTTACTTGTTGCTTAATCGGGTCGATCCTAACAATATACAAGGCTCGTTTAAAGAATTTGAGAAGTAAATTAAATCTTAATTCAATTAGTATTAATATTGTGGTTAGTGGAGGAGGATGTATGTTTGGTTTTGTTGAAATGTATTTATTTTTTTATTTAAAAGTTGAGAATGATTATAAGTAGTTTTAAGTATTGTATAAAAAAAAAAGAAGACTCCAAATACATACATACATATATATATATATATATATATATATATATCAACAAAAAGAGGACTCCAAACCTATAGGCCCATAATAAATTTTCTGTAGAGGGCAGGTGCAAAGCTAGAAATTTTGTAACATTAATCAGAATTGAAATAGATAATTTTGGAAGGATCAAAACAAAAATTTGCTCTTTCTATATTATATATGGAAGGCATGAGTTTAGAAAGTTATTGAATCGATAAGAGTACCCTTTATTTTCCATCATATTACTAAATTAATTTTAAAAATAATTATAATTTAATTTAAACTTATTATTCAAAAAAGTTGTGCTAATTTTAAAATAGAGTTATTAATTAAATAAAACTCTAAGTATAAAACATAAAAAAATTATAATATTAAAGTTATATTCCAATTAAAATTTAAGTTTAGCTTTATAAATAGCATCCAATAGTTAGATATATTCAATCAAGTAGCATCTAAAAGAATTATCAGTAAAAAGAAAGAGATTGTTAGCGTTGATAAGAAAAAATAAAGTATTACAGCAATGATTCTTCGAAGGGGCAATATCAAATCATAATCGAATAATAATGAAACCGGAGAGTGATTTTATAAACTTTACCATTATTTACACTTAAGGCTAAGTCATTTTATAAATTAAAAGCTTCGCTTTGAAGCTACCAATTCTCTAACCTATTTTTCACATCATAATCATTTTCCATTAGTCATTTCATAGCTTTCTTCATTATATAACTTATGAATATAGCACTTATATTCATGTCACTTATTTGTCACATAGCATTTTGATATTAAATTCTCAAAGTAGTGATGACATTAATGAATTCACTTAAGTCCCACTATTATTCATTTATTCATTTTTAAGTCATGTGGTATACCTTTATTCATTTAAATACTTATTGTGATTATAAATTCAATTATCATTATTTATGAACACTTAGCATATATCACTTTTGTTTATATTTAACAAGTGACATTCATTAATAATGCTTATTAGTCCAATTTTAAACATTTTGGCTTTAGTAAAGCTTAGTAAAATACACTCAGGTATCATACACTGATTTGCACCAAACGTACAACCAACCTTATAACAAAATACTAAGGGTCTTCATTATGTACTTACATGCTATGCCATAAGGCATAAATAATGGTCTTCACATTAAATAATGTCTTTAACATAAGCGCACACTAATCCCTTTGATATACCAATTGTATCAATTCTACTAAATCTAATATGCATTTCACTTTAGTAACACTATTAAGTAAATTTCAATTTCACGATTGATCGCATAGGCACTTATAAAAAAAAATAAACATATCAAATTTTGCATATATAATCAAAAATAACTTTTAAATGCTCAATGAACAATTTATTACCACTTTCCAATTAATTCACAAATTTTACTTTTCAAGTAAGTGAATTCAATCACCGATTCATTTACACACAATTATATTTAAAACACCATTTTTGTTCTTATAATTCCTTCATTTAACAAGGTTTCTTAATATTGCTTGATAATGTGCCCAATTGACATACCTATTGTGCCTATTTTTTTATATATATTTTTGAATGAGATGTCACTAATTTTAAACTTAATGAATTAATTTTTTATTTGGTGCAAAGAAAATCCAAAAAAAATTGAAATGAGTCGAAAATGTGAATAGTCAAAAGACTTTTCAGTTGGACAACAAATTAATGGTTTGGGAATTTTTATCCTGAAATTTTAATTATAAAAATAATATTTTTAAACTTTTATTAGGAAAATATTTTATTTTCTAATGTTGTATCTTTTATTTATTTTTGATAACTTTGTAATATTAGATTTAAGGTTTAAGGAGATAGGCTTAGTGGACCCATAAAGTTGTAATAGCATCAAGTCAAAAAGAACTTATTAGTTTAGTGTTGTGTGACATACAGTTGGAAGAACTGATACAATTTGTAATTGTTGTAATCGGTCTACCGAGGAAATAATTGATGTGATTAATTGAGTGAGTGATTGGATCCGTCAAGGGAAATAATATTTGGATTTAAACGACCCACACATTTGAGGTTGTTTATTCAAACTGGATCATTCTAGTTTTAAAAGCTAAATCATGGATGTAGATTCAAGGTTGTTCATTGGTAAGGGTTAGCTATTGAGTGTAACATCCCGAATTAGGGCCTAGTCGGGACAGTGGTTTCAAGACCACGAATCCGAAGTAGAAATAATTATTTTTATGATTATTATAAGGTCTACGATATGTTTACATGCTTGTGTGAAAATTTAATGAAGAAATTATATGTCTAAGGTGCTCGATTAGACTTTAAGGACTAAATTGAATAAATTACAAAATATGAGTTCTAGAAGTTTTTAGTATGAAATTGAATTGGATTTTTAATTAGAGGGTCTTAAATAGAAATTTGACCAAGTTCTAAAATTTTGGACAAAAATGGGCTTGGATGGATAAAATTTCAAAGAAAGGCTAAAAGGGCATTTTGGTCATTTGGTCATTAAATGAACTAAAAGACAAAGTAAAAGCCAAATTTCTTGTCCATCTTCTACCTATGGCCGAATATTGCATGGGAGAAGACATGGTTAGGGTTTTCAAGCTTCCAAGTTCAATAGTAAGTGCATTCAAGCCCCGTTTTTTATGTTCTTTACATTTTTGAAATCCCGGTAACATGTTCTACTCATTTCTATCATTATTTTGAGCTAGGGTTTATGTTTAAAAATTTACCCATGAATGGTATGCATGAATTTTGATGTTTAATGGTAGAATATGAAGGCTCGATGTGTAATAAACGACTTTTGCTAAGTGATCTTTGGTAAAAATGCTTAAAAAGGACTAAATTGTAAAAGTTATAAATTAGTCACAAAAGGGTGATTTAGTGGAAATTGGGGGCTGCCATAGTTACCAAAATGATTCGGCTAGGTTTATGATCATTGGGGCAAAAGTGTAAATATGTGAAAGTTTAGGGGTCAAAGTGCAAAATTGTAAAAATATGATTTTTGGACCCATATGAATAATGTGACTAATTAGTAGGATAAATGTGATATAGATCAAGGAAATCGAGGTTCGGGCTTAAATCGGGAAAATACGAGGTTATGGACTAAAATGGTAAATTGTCGTTTCTGGATCCGAGGTAAGTTTGTGTGTTAATAATAATGCAACACCATGCTTGAATTGTAATTCTCTATTGATATGGCATAAAGTGTATGATTTAATATTTTTAGGAGAAGTTGATGGATGGTATGTATGGTATGGAAAATGTGATGTTTGTTGTGTCATGTGAAATTGAATGACAAATTAATGTTACATGAATTGAATGTGAAATTAATATTACATGGGTTGTATGAGTTGCTACACGGTTGTACCTAACGAGATTTCGACAAGTAAGTTCGAATAACTTAAAGTAAGCCCGTAATATGCCTAAATGCATGTTTTATGAATGTATGATAGTTGTATAAAATGATGGCATGAAAATTTATGAATTGTGTTAATAATATTAATGACAAAATGATAAATGTCCCGGTTGAAGTTAAAAGGGAAATTCGATGGATAAACCATGGCTTATGTGACTTGAGATCCTGCATGTGTTGCAGAAAAGGATTTAGCCCGGACTGGTAATCCGTTGATCTTAATTATAGAAAGGATCTAGCCCGGACGGGTGTTCTGTAACATCCTGGATTGGTGGGGCTTCGCATTTAATGTGCTATGATGTTTATGTTATGCTTGATGTGCTAGTTAGGGTGTTTAAAGGGGTCAAGAATGGGCTCAGGGATTGGGCCGAGGCCTTAATCGAATTTTCTGTTTGGACACTCTGGTGGAAAGCCAGTTAGGATAGGGCTTAAAAGATGTTATCTGTGCTCTAAGTCACAAATGGGCTTGTGGCCCAGTGGCAAAGTGGCGCCACTTAGAGAGCAGGGAGGTGGCGTCAGCTGAGGAGGTCCAAGGTTCGAGTCGCATTACCCACTTATTTTAAATGTTTTTGGCGTCAAAGGAGAGGAGAGTTGGGGGTGGCTATGATGCTTGAAATTAGGAGATTAGTAGAATGGATAATGTGGATAATGTGGCTGATAAAGTGACTGATAAAAGGGAGGAAGAGGTGGTGTTATCCATGCCACTTGAGGATGAGTGATCAGATGAAGATAAGGGAGAAAATTTAGGAATTATCTGCTGGTCACAGTGGTGGCCGAAATTCCAACAATGAGAGGGAGGAGGAATCGGTTTTGGTATATCCAAGGGGTGCCGAAATTTCCCTTGATTAATAGCTTAGTTTTAGTTTTAGAAAAAAGGGGCATTTTCGGGTTTTAGGTAGCAGGTGCCAAAATTGTGTTTAAGTGAGGGGAATATCTTTTTATTTTCGGCATTAGGGTTTTATTCTTCCATTCTCTTCTTCAATTCCTGCATTTGGGTTTTTCCTCTCATTCTCTGCTTAAGCCGAAACCCCTAATCCTATTCTTTCATCTCCATCTTTATGTTAAAGTCGAATTTCCATAGCCATTGTTTCTACATCTTTCTTCTTTATCCCCTCTAAAAGCCGAAAATTTCTAAGTCCCACCTATAGTTCTTTTGTTTATTTTCGGCTCTTTTCTTCCCTGATATTGCCGAATTTCTTCTTCTGTGGTGCTTGTGCCGATTTCTCTTAGGTGTGGTTTGAATCCTTTGTGTTTAGGTAAGGGGCGATTTCTCTTATGTTCTTCTTTTCTTTTTTGATTTTTGGAGGCCAAAGCCGAAAGGCTGATGAGCGTGGCAAAGGTATCTTATGAGTAACGTTTTGACTGTTCTTGTGTTCTCATCTTGGGGCGACGTTTCGGGAATCGAAGTAGACCGAATCATCTAGATTCCAAAAGCCGAAAATCGCTAGTCTCTGAGTCCCATATCTCTTTTCGGGATTTCAAGGTAAGGGGTTCTCTTTAGATTTTCATTAGGTTTGTTTATCGGAATTGTGATCTTAACCCTATAATATGGATTAACAACCATATGTTGTGATGGTAGCAACTGATAAGGTCTTTTGATGGAATCACATGTCGATCAGGCGAACGAGGGGATTGGATCTGTAAACTCAATCCTTAAGTTTAAGAAACGAGCGGTGTCAGCGGTTCGGGATTGGTCACTGGGTTGTGGAACAGCTTCAGAACAAAACCGTAGGCAGTTAGCAGTCGTATCGGCTACTGATAGTGTTGACATAGAAAGTCTCATCTTGATTGTAATCAGGTGTGTAGATCTTTACCACACTAATTAATCTGTATTATATATGTTATGGGCTAAAAGCCGGAAGGAGGCTGTATGGACGACCGTATTACCCGAAAAGGGTAGGCAAGGGATGCCAGGTACGTTATCATAGAAACTTCTCTTTGTGTATCGATGTATATGATAGTCTGTGATCTTTTAGGTAGTATATTGTGTTGATTCTGCATGTATGTATGCATGGGATAGGGTTAATATGATGAAGGGGAAGAGCATGTTAATAGGTCACTTGGTGATCGGTGGTTAAACCACGAATTGTAAAGTTAGGTCACAATAGTGATCGGTGGCTAAGCTACGTTAAATTTATTCCTGATTGTTAGGAATAGGCAGCATGACTCTCGATATGGTGTGTAGCGGTTGGTGGGTTGATTGTAGAAATCCCCAAGGTGTGTTGGCTGGTACGGGCTGGTGTGTAGAGGATAGACTTTTAGGTTGGGTTGGGCCATGTTGCATGTACATATTCTGTTGCCATTGTGTATGGGCCAAGGCCCATAATGTGTTTGTGGGCCTCAAGCCTTTTATGTGTTTTCGGGATTTACACACTGAGTCTTGGTGACTCACCCTTTATTTTCCTTAAATCTTTCAGGTGACCAGTAGATCGTGGATATGGGAGCCGAGGCGGACTCGAGGGGCCATCAAGTCTTTTAATTTCATAAACTATTTCTGGTTTTCTCATAAAGTTTCAATGTTGGGATTATTTATGTAATAAGGCCTCTGTAGCTTAGGTTATTGATTTATATGTGTTAATGTTTGTATTTTAAATCTACTTTCAAAGACTTAATTATATTAAGTAATAAGATGAGAATTTCAAACACGCTTAACGTAAAGATATGTTTAAAAAAAAAAAACTAAGTTAATGAATATTTGATTAATCAAACCGAGATTTCCAAAACCAACAAAGTCAGGTTTTCAACACAATACGTCATCGAAGAGTTTTTCAAATGGGATACGTGCTTTCTTTAAAGCAAATAAAGAACTTTGTTTTTAACATTTCAACCCGTAGCATGCCAGATCCGGTCGTAGCGTTTGTGCCGGGTTTGGGGTGTTACATTTTGGTATCAGAGCCCGGTTGCAAAACTCGGGCTGTGAGATGGGTCCAGTAGCAGTTTATAAAATTGGTGAAAATGCTTTGGTTGAGATATGGCCTTCGTGTCTACCAGCACCCGATCCACGCAGGTAAGTATTCTAACTTATTATGTGATATGCATGTTGGGCTTGATGGGCTCAATAGGGACGTAGGCTAGTATGATTAGAGTTTGATGGACTCTAGGCTTAGGTTAAACGATTATTCAAGTCTCATAAGACTTAATCTAATTAAACATGTCCGTAAACAAGTCACTGGGTTAGGGTGTGGCAACAGGCATACGCATGTCTAGGATTGGATTCAGGGAGAGCTTGGTACTTAAGCGGTCCAAGTGACTCACCTCCTCTTCACTGGATTCCTACCTGGTGCGTAGTGACTGTTCACCTTAGCCATGAAGACTTGTTGACGGGCCAAAATTTATAATTAAAACCCGAAAGGGACCAGCCACCCTATTTTGTAAAATTACTAAAATACCCCCTAGTTTTGTAAAATTTCTGAAATACCCTTGATTTGTGGAAATTTCCCAGAATACCCTGGATTTGTAAAACTACCAAAATTTGTGAAGATACTGAAACACCCCTGATTGGCAAATTTACCAAAATATCCATGTTTTGCAAATTTACCCGAAAACCTCTAAATTCATAAAAGCACCCGGTTTACAAAATTAAATCTTCCAAAGTACCCCTGTTTTAAAAAATTAATAATAATAATAAAATACCAAAATACCTCTATTTCGAAAAATCACCAAGATACCCTATTTTGGGGAATTACGAAAATACCTTGTAGGACAAAATTACGGAAATACCCCTGGGTAGTGAAATGACGAAAATACCCTTATGTGATGAATATGAGTTCATGGATGCTACTTGTATGTTGATGTATGATGGTTGAATGTATGTGGTTCCTAGAACTAGGAGATACGAACTTGAGACTGAAACCTGTAGATATAATTTTGAGTTCGAAAGAACTACTCTTGAAACTACTGTCCATAAGATTGTTCGTGGTTAATTAGTGAAAGAAATTAATAATTCATAAAATTTCTAACCAGAATGCGAATCGGTAGAATGAGTTCAAGGGGTCATGGACGTCCTACGCGTGGTCGTGGTAGGGGTAGGATGGCCGTGTCAGAACCAGTGAGATCTGGCCATGGGTCTGGAAATGAGATGCCAGTTCCACCAGCTGCGGAGGTCGAATTTCAGGATCAGACGGTCGAAGATGATGCGGTATCTCAGGCGATGTTAAGGGTTTTAGAGAGGGTTGCTGGGGCAGGCATGGGCACAGCAGCCCGGAAATCTGTGTCGGAGCGACTTAGAGCCAATGGGGCAGAGATGTTTAGGGGAATTTTCGGTGTAGCCCCGAGTACAACTGAGTATTGGTTGGAGGCGGTTGAGTGTATAATGGATGATTTGGATTTCACGGAAGAGGAAAAACTGAAAGGGGTTGTATCTCTCCTACGAAACGAAGCTTATCAATGGTGGCTTACGGTTAAGGATGGTACGGTGGCTGACCGTATCACTTGGGATTTCTTTAAAACAGCGTTTTAGAGTAAATACATTGGGACAAGTTATGTAGATGCGCATCGTAGAGCGTTTCTGAATCTGGTTCAGGGAAGTAGGTCGGTGGCTGCGTATGAAGCGGAATTCTTATGCCTTAGCCATTATGCTCGAGGGATGGTGGCCACAGACCATGAACATTGTGTTCGATTTGAAGATAGTCTGAGGGACGATCTACGTGTATTGATAGCACCACAGCGGGAGAGGGAATTTGTTGTGCTTGTAGAAAAAGCTAAGATAACTGAGGAGGTTAAGCGGACAGAAAAATTGAATCGGGATAGAGATAGGAGTGGAAGTAAGAGAAATTTTGGATCATCAGGGGTAGCTGGGCGTATTCAGAAAAGACCTAGGCTAGATGGGCCAAGACGGGATGAGAGACCTGCTGCTGCTAGTCAGACACAGAAGTGTGCTCGATGTGGTAAATTCCATGTAGGTGAGTGTTGGGCAGGCAGTGGGAAGTGCTTCAGGTGTGGATCTACGGACCACCAAGTTAGGAACTGTCCGCAGCAACGGGGCAGTGAAGGGCCCCCAAGTCAAGGGAATGCACAGCCGGGAAGAGGAGGTCAGCAGCCACAGAGAGGTCGTGGTCCAGCCAGAGGTGGTAACGGTTCCGGTCGGGGTCGTGGAGCACCAGGCCAAGGGGCAAGAAACACTGAGGCAAGGCAGCCGGGGTTAGTCTATGCTGTCAGACGTCGAGAGGAGGCGACGCACCAGATGTTGTGACCGGTACGTTTTTAATTTTTGGCTTGCCTTACACTGCATTGATTGACATTGGGTCGACGCATTCATATGTTGCTAGTAGGGTGTCTGGAACTTTAAACGTAGATTCTAAGATTTCCTCTAGGGAGATGACCATAATTAGCCCATTAGGACACTCGGTGGTGGTAAATAAACGTTATAGGGAGGTACCTTTAGAGGTTCAGGGAATAGTTTTCCTGACTGATCTGATGGAATTACCGTTCGGGGAGTTTGATTTAATCTTAGGCATGGATTGGCTGGTAAGGTATCAAGCTAGTGTAGATTGTGCAACCAAGCGGCTGGTGTTAAAACCTCCTGAGGGTGGCGAAGTGTTTGTGATAGGTGAAAGGGGGAACTATTTCTCAAATGTGGTGTCTGCCTTAAGAGTAGAAAGGATGGTGAGAAAAGGATGCAAGGCAATTTTAATGTTTGTTCGGGCCTTGGAAGCCAAGGAACTAACTGCTGGGGACATTAGGACGGTGAAAGAATTTCCTGATGTTTTCTCAGAAGAGCTTCCGGGATTATATCCAGATCGTGAAGTGGAGTTTGGTATCGATCTTTTTCTAGGAACAGCGCCAATATCTATTGCTCCATACAGAATGGCGCCGAAGGAGTTAGTGGAATTAAAGGCACAGATCCAAGAGTTGCTGGATAGAGGGTTTATTCGACCAAGTGTGTCGCCTTGGGGAGCGCCGGTGTTGTTCGTTAAGAAGAAGGATGGATCAATGCGTATGTGCATTGACTATCGCCAGTTGAATAAGTTGACAAGCAAGAATAAATATCCGTTGCCGAGGATCGATGACTTGTTCGAATAGTTGAAGGGGGCTTCAGTCTTTTCGAAGATAGATCTGAGGTCAGGGTACCATCAGCTCAAGGTCAAGGAGGCAGATATTTATAAGATGGCCTTTAGGACTCGCTACGGTCACTACGAATTCATGGTGATGCCATTTGGATTGACCAACGCGCCAGCAGCATTTATGGACATGATGAACCGAGTGTTCCAACCCTACTTGGATCGATTTATCGTGGTATTTATAGATGACATCCTGGTTTATTCAAAATCAGAGAATGAGCATGACTCATATCTTCGGGTGGTTCTGCAGATTCTGAGGGAGAAGCAGCTATATGCCAACTTAGTAAGTGCGAATTTTGGTTAAAGGAAGTTACTTTTCTAGGTCACGTTGTGTCGGCAGAGGGGATTAGGGTTGACCCTCGAAAAATTGAAGCGGTGTTGGATTGGAAGCCGCCTAAATCGATAGCAGAAATTAGAGTTTTCTTGGTTTAGCCGGGTATTACAAAAGGTTTGTGGAAGGATTTTCATTGATCGCGGCACCGTTGACTAAGTTTTTGCGGAAAGGGGTTCTGTTTGTTTGGTCTAATAAGCAGCAAGAGAGTTTCGAGAAGTTAAAAAGGATTTTGACGGAGGCTCCGGTATTGATTTAGCCGGAGGCTGGGAAGGAATTTGTAATTTACTGTGATGCTTCACATTCGGGACTAGGATGCGTGTTGATGCAAGATGGAAAGGTTGTTACGTATGTATTTCGGCAGTTAAGACCGCACAAAGCAAATTATCCCACACATGATTTGGAATTGGTGGCAGTGGTTTTTGCTTTGAAGATCTGGAGACATTATCTGTACGGGGAGAAATCTGTCATTTATACCGATCATAAGAGCTTAAAATATCTTTTGACCCAGAAGGAGTTGAATCTAAGGCAAATGAGGTGGATCGAGTTGCTAAAGGATTATGACTGCTCGATCGAGTACCATCCAGATAAAGCTAACGTGGTGGCGGATGCCCTGAGTCGTAAGGTAATCTCGGACTTGAGAGTAGTGTTTGTTCACCTCAGTTTATACGATGATGGGAGTTTATTAGCTGGACTTCAAGTGAAACCCTCTTGGGTCAGTCAGGTTAAGGAGAAGCAGTAGACTGATGAGTTGCTAAAGGGGAAGTTTCAGGTAGGAACAAGTGAAGGATCAACAGAATTTAGTGTGAATGAGTATGGGCTATTATGTTTTCAAGGGAGAGTGTGCATGCCGAAAGATCCTGAGTTGAGGCGTAAGATTTTGTTAGAAGCGCATAGTAGCCCATACGCTATGTACCCTGGAGGGAGTAAGATGTATCGGGATTTGTGAGAACAGTTCTAGTGGCCGGGCTTAAAGAGGGAGGTGACCGAATTTGTGGGTAAGTGTTTGACCTGTCAGCAGGTAAAGGCGGAACATCAGCTACAAGCAAGGTTGTTGCATCCAGTGAAGATTCCACAGTGGAAATGGGAGAGGATCACAATGGACTTTGTTAGTGGGCTACCTCTCACGCCTACTAAGAAAGATTCGGTCTGGGTGATTGTTGATCGCTTGACGAAGTCTGCTCATTTCATACCAGTACGGGTCGATTACTCTTTGCAGAAATTGGCTAAGCTATACATAGCGGAGGTAGTGAGGTTGCATGGGGTACCAGTATCGATCATATCGGACAGGGACTCTAGGTTCACATCATGATTTTGGAAGGCGTTGCATCAAGCGTTGGATACAAAGTTGGATTTCAGTACAGCGTTTCATCCTCAGACCGATGGACAGGCTGAGTGGGTGATTCAGATCTTAGAGGACATGTTAAGGGGTTGTGTCATTGATTTCAGGGGTAGTTGGGAAGAGTTCTTGCCGTTGGTGGAGTTTGCGTACAATAATAGTTACCAGTCCAGTATTCAGATGGTGCCTTATGAAGCATTGTACGGGCGAAAGTGTCATACTCCTACCTGTTGGATAGAATTAGGGGAACGTCTGATTTTGGGTCCAGAGTTGGTTACCGAGACAGAGGGGAGGGTTGAGTTAATTCGGGCTCGACTAAAGGAAGCGTCAGACAGATAGAAGTCCTATGCTAATTTGAAGCGTAAGGACATAGAGTTTGCAGTGGGTGATAAGGTTTTCTTGAAGATGTCACCGTGGAAGAAAGTATTAAGGTTTGGACGGAAGGGTAAGTTAAGTCCCAGATTCATCGGACAATACCGGGTGTTGAAACGAGTGGGACTGGTAGCTTATCAGCTTCAGCTACCTTCAGAGTTAAGCCAGATTCACAATGTGTTTCATGTCTCTATACTGAGACGGTATCGTTCGGATCCATCCCATGTGGTGCCTGTGGAGGAAATCGAGGTAAGACCTGATCTATCCTTTGAAGAGGAACCAGTGGAAATCCTGGATCGTGATGTCAATGTGTTGCGAAGGAAGACGGTTCCGTTGGTTAAGGTTCTGTGGCAGAATCACGGTTCTGAGGAGGCTACTTGGGAACTGGAGGAAGCAATGCGGCAGCAGTACCCACATCTATTCTGACCAGGTAATTTCGAGGCCGAAATTTCTTTAAAGGGGTAGAACTGTAACATCCTGAATTGGTGGGGCTTCGCATTTAATGTGCTATGATGTTTATGTTATGCTTGATGTGCTACTTAGGGTGTTTAAGGGGTCAATAATGGGCTCAAGGATTGGGCCGAGGCCTTAATCGAATTTTTTGTTTGGACACTCTGGTGGAAAGCCAGTTAGGATAGGGCTTAAAAGATGTTATTTGTGTTTTAAGACACAAATGGGCTTGTGGCCCAGTGGCAAAGTGGCGCCACTTAGAGAGCAGGGAGGTGGCGTCAGCTGAGGAGGTCCAAGGTTCGAGTCGCATTACCCACTTATTTTAAATGTTTTTGGCGTCAAAGGAGAGGAGAGTTGGGGGCGGCTAGGATGCTTGAAATTAGGAGATTAATAGAATGGATAATGTGGATAATGTGGCTAATAAAGTGACTGATAAAAGGGAGGAAGAGGTGGTGTTATCCATGCCACTTGAGGATGAGTGATCAGATGAAGATAAGGGAGAAAATTTATGAATTATCTGCTGGTCACAGTGGTGGCCGAAATTCCAACACTGAGGGGGAGGAGGAATCGGTTTTGGTATATCCAAGGGGTGCCGAAATTTCCCTTGATTAATAGCTTAGTTTTAGTTTTAAAAAAAGGGGGGGCATTTTTGGGTTTTAGGTAGCAGGTGCCAAAATTGTGTTTAAGTGAGGGGAATATCTTTTTATTTTCGGCATTAGGGTTTTATTCTTCCATTCTCTTCTTCAATTCCGGCATTTGGGTTTTTCCTCTCAATCTCTGCTTAAGCCGAAACCCCTAATCCCATTCTTTCATCTCCACCTTTATGTTAAAGCCGAATTTCCATAGCCTTTGTCTCTACATCTCTCTTCTTTATCCCCTCTAAAAGTCGAAAATTTCTAAGTCCCACCTATAGTTCTTTTGTTTATTTTTAGCTCTTTTCATCCCTGATATTGCCGAATTTCTTCTTCTGTTGTGCTTGTGCCGATTTCTCTTAGGTGTGATTTGAATCCTCTGTGTTCAGGTAAGGGGCGATTTCTCCTATGTTCTTCTTTTCTTTTTCAGTTTTTGGAGGCCAAAGCCAAAAGGCTGATGTAACATCCTAGATTTAGGGGTTATGCATTTAGTGCATAATTCAAGTGTTGGTAGGCTCAGTGTATGATTGGATGTGTTTTAGGGGTTTTTAGAACCTTAGGATATAGAGGAATGCCTTAAGAAATTATGAGATTTTATGTTTAAAAGGGGGGAGCTTAGCTAAGGAGGCCTTAAGGAAATTTGTGTGGGAGTTTATGACACAAAGATAGCATTGGAAAAGTGGCTTGGGACACTACCTTAGGGGCTTGAAAGGTTGCGTCAAAGGGAGCTTCAAGGGGATGAGGTTCGAATCACGTGGGCAGCAAAGAGTGTGGTTTTATTTTTGGTTTTTGCGTCAAGAGGAGGGGGAAGTGTTGGACGGCTTTGGGGCTTTGGAAAGATGAGGATAAGCTTGGTTTTTATTTTAAATTTCGGCTAGGAAGGGGAGATAATTATGGATTTATTTTATTTATTTTGAATGGGTCTTAAAGAGTTAAAATAGGAGAAGAAAATGGGATTTGAGAGGGGGATGAGCAATGGCTGAATATAGGACTCTTTGGGGTGGCATTTTTGGTTTTGAAGTGTATAGGAGGTGTGTGTGCCAAAATTGGGTAGTATAAATAGGGGTGATCAGCTCTTGGCAATTCTTTTCTTCATTTTATTTTCTTTGTAACGAAATTTGTTCCTCTCATTCTCTCATTGTGCCGTTTTCTTTTTGAGAAAGCCATTTAGTTTCAGCTTGCCTATTCTTTTATTGTTGACCGAAACTTCAAAGAGCATCAAGGCCATTGTGTTTCATTCTTCTTTTCTCTATTTGTTTCTTGGCCGAACCATTATAAGCATTCACCTCTTCTTTTCATAGTTTTTTTCAAAAGTCGAAATGCCCTTGAGATAGCCGAATATCCCATCTTCTTTTGAGAGCCATAGCCGAATATCTAAGGTGCCTATTCTCTCTTCTTCTGTCGCAAGTCTTAAAAGCCGAAATCTTTTCTCTTTGAGTCTCTTCAAGTAAACGATAGTGGTAAGTATTCTTCTTCTTTAAGCAATCAGTCTGCTTCTTTTCATTTGGGATGCCGAAATCTGTGGTTGGCCTTGGTATTTGGGTTGGCCGAATGTTCATAGTGCCTTAATCTCATGTTTTTGGATGTAGCTGACGTTAAGGAGCACTAAAGGAGATCTCTCGGGTTTTTTATCATCAAGGTAAGTAACTATAATATTCGGCCAAAGGCCATCTTCATGGATTTATTGTGTATAGCCGATTCTAACAATGGCATATAGGATTTCGACAGTCTCAATGAGCAAGCAAGTATTTCGGGATTTAGTTAAGCAAGGTAGGTGATTTGTAGTATTCGGTCATAGGCCATTTTATGAGTTTAAGTGATGACCGATTTCTGACTTTGATTCTTAGGAGCAAATCGACAGGAATATTGGAGTTTCGGGATTGAGTAGACTGTACCAAAAAGGTGTGTAGTTATCGCACTGTCCTCCTGTTACTTGTGTATATTGATATATATATATATATATATATATGTGTATGATGTGTGGTAGCCGACAATAATGGCTAAGTTGGTGGATACCCATGATGGGTAATCGAATAACCAGGTCAGTATTTTATGACGTTAATTTACATATGGTATATGTATAAAATTGTGATGGCACGTGATGTATATTTGTTCCAGTGATATGTTGTCATGATACACACATATATGCATGGGGCCTGGGATATGATCAAAGAAGGACAGGGTGTACATTTTTATGTACGTGGTCTAATGTTAGCCTTGTGCTACATTAGTGCTTGATGTTAGCTATGTGCTTCATCAAGGTGAGGTGTTGGCTAGGTGCCACATCTTGGCGGATGATAGCTGTGTGCATCACCGTGGATTGGGGATGACCTCGAGTCACCTTGTGGATATTGACATGTGGGGTCACTTAGGTGATCGGTGGCTTAGCCACGACCTTGGGCAGCAGGTCTGCCAAGGTAGGTGTAATGGATGGACACTAGGTTGGGTTGGGCTTCATGTTGCATATATATATATGTGGACTGTGTGGCTATGGGCCAAGCCCATATGTAGAGGCATGTGAAATAATTACACACTGAGTCTGTTGACTCACCCAATTTTTACCAACATTGCAGGTGATGCATAAAGCTTGGACCGGGTTGGAGTGGATACGAGGTGGCCCATGAAGAAGAAGTTGTTTTCCTTATTCAATAAAATTTACAATTAGTATTTTAAATATCCATTTATTGTAATAAGGGCCTTATGGTATTTGTTATTATTTTTATTATGGATTGATGATTAAACTACTACCTGGAAATGTTTATCTTTAGCAACTTACATTTTAAAATATATATGCCAAAGTTTTTAATTCGGGAATTTGTAACAACTCAATTTATTTCGGAATTTTAAATACAAAATGTTTTTCTAAAGACAATAAATTTATATGTTTTTACTTTAAGTCGTAAGCTTTTCAAACGTTATCCGCAGTGGCATTCTAAATTCGGCCGTGGCTCGTGGGCCGGGTTTGGGGTGTTACAGTTTGGTATCAGAGCCCAGTTTTTAAACTCTCGGCCTTGGGTTTAAGGCCCAAAACGTTTTCAACATTGAGCCCAAATGAATTTTGAGAAAAGTTTTGTGAAATGAGCAGGTTTTTCTGGCATGACACCTAAGTCTCCGACCCGAAGTCCACCAGGTAAGTACCCCTATCCATTGTGTGAATTATTGTATGTAGAAGGGTAGAAATGGAACGTAGATTAGCATTATAAGTACTTGAACTATAGGACTAGTTTACCCCAACAATTACATAAAACTTTAATGCCTAAATAAACAAACCTGTGACTAAGTTGCCGAGTTAGGGTGTGGCAACCATTTTGCGCATGTCTAGGATTGGTTTCGGTGGGAGCCTGGTATTTAACCAGTCCTAGTGACTCACCTCCTCTCCACTCGAATCCTACCTGGTGCGTAGTAACGGTTCACCCTAACTAAGAGGACTTATTCACCGGCTAAACCCAATAATTAAAACCCGAAAGGGACTAGCCATACTGTTTTATAAAAACCCTAGTTTTAAAAATCACCAAATCACCCCTTTGAGTTGTAAAAAATTTTTGGAGAAGAAATTTTCGAAAAAAAAATTCTGATTTACAAAATTACCTAAATACCCCTGGGTGTAAAATTACTAAAATGCCCCTGGTTTGGAAAATTTTTTTTTATTATTACCATATCACCCTCGATTTTCATAAAATTTTCTTACTTTGCAAAAATATCCAAAAACCCTATTTTGCGAAAATCCAAGATACCCTGATTTGGAAAATTTACGAAATTACCCCTGGTTTACGAAATTACCAAAATAACCCCGATTTCCAAAACTTCTGCCATACCTTTGATTTGAGAAAATTTTCAAAACACCCTAGAGTTTTGAAATTTCAAAGTGCCCGGATTTATTAAAATTTTCAAATGACCCTCGATTTATTACCAAAATACCCCTATAGGAAAAATGACAGAAATACCCTTGGGTTGGGAATGGACAAAGATGCCCATAATAGTGTGTTGAACGTTGTGAATGAATGTGATTCTCTGAATTAGAATAGTGAACTTGAACTAAAAACTCTGGTTGACCGAAAGAACTACTTCTGAAAATTTCTTTTCATAAAATTGTTCGCGGATAATCAGTGGAACAAATACTAATACATAAAACTTTCTAATCAGATAGAAGCGCGATCATAGACATGAGCTCTAGGGGACGTGGTCGTAATGTGTGAGGATGTGGTAGAGGCAGAATGGCTGTATCGGAACCCGTTAGGTCGGGTCAAGGGTCTGAAAATGAGGTACCACCACCCCCACCACCAGCTGTTGGTGTTGAGCAGCAAGATCAGACGGGGGATGATGCCTATCGCAGGCGATGCTGCAAGTTCTGGAAATGGTGGCTGGAGCAGGTGGAAATATGGGAGCTCGAAAATCTGTACCCGAACGACTCCGAGCCAATGGAGCTGAGGTGTTCCGTGGCGTATCTGGTGTGGCACCCAGTACGGCTGAGTATTGGTTGGAGGCGACCGAGCGAATTATGGATGAGCTGGATCTGACTGCTGAGGAGAAGGTGAAAGGAATGGTGGCGCTGCTTCGCGATGAGGCATATCAATGGTGGCTCATAGTTCGGGATGGTGCTACAGCCGAGGATCTCACTTGGGAGTATGTTAAGGCGGCGTATCAAAAGAAATATGTTGGGTCTGGTTACATAGATGCGCAGAGGAAGGCATTTCTGGGGCTAGTTCAAAGGAACAAGTCCGTAGCAGAGTACAAGGCTGAATTCCTAAGGTTAAGCCGATATGCTCGAGGAGTAGTGGCTACGGAGCATGAACGATGTGTCCGATTTGAGGATGGACTAAGGGATGACCTGAGGTTATTGATAGCTCCACAGCAGGAGCGAGAGTTCGCTGTATTAGTAGAAAAGGCTAAGGTAGCTGAGGGGATTAAGGACTCTGTGAGACAGAACAGAGATAAGGATAGGAACCGGGATAAGAGGAGTTATGGACCGTCACAATCGTCTAAGAGCTTTCAGAAAAGACCGAGGGTTGAGAATTCTGTTCGTGTTACTAAGCCAGCTACTGGAAATCCGGACCGTCAGTGTGCTCGGTGTGGAAGGTATCATGTTGGCGAGTGCTGGAATCGGGTCCGGGAGTGTTTTAGATGTAAGTCTAAGTCTCATTTGATTAAAGACTATCCTCAGGATCCGAATAGGGCTCGGACAGCAGACCAAGGTTATGTGCAGCCGGGCAGAGGTGGTCAGCAGGCGACAAGGGGTCGTGGTTTGAATCATGGAGGGAATGGTTCCGGCAGAGGTCGTGGAACACCAAACAGAGATGCTGAAGGTGCAGATGCGAGGCAACCAAGGTTGGTTTACGCAGCCAGGCGTCGCGAGGAAGAAGATGCGCCAGATGTGACAACGGGTATGTCCCTTATTTCTGGAATACCCTTTATTGCCTTGTTTGTTATAGAGCTAGTTCGTACTTGTGTTGCTAGTGAAGTGTATGGAACCTTGAACGTGAACTTTGAGACTGTGCATAGAAATATGTTAGTTTTATTAAGATCAGAGTGCGCAGTAGTAGCGTAATGTGGTGAGTTAGGATGGACGATTGTTCGATAGTAAGTAATTTCGAAGACGAAATTATTTTTAAGGAGGGTAGAACTGTAACATCCTAGATTTAGGGGTTATGCATTTAGTGCATAATTCAAGTGTTGGTAGGTTCAGTGTATGATTGGATGTGTTTTAGGGGTTTTTAGAACCTTAGGATATAGAGGAATGCCTTAAGAAATTATGAGATTTTATGTTTAAAAGGGGGGAGCTTAGCTAAGGAAGCCTTAAGGAAATTTGTGTGGGAGTTTATGACACAAAGATAGCATTGGAAAAGTGGCTTGGGACGCTACCTTAGGGGCTTGGAAGGTTGCGTCAAAGGGAGCTTCAAAGGGATGAGGTTCGAATCATGTGGGCAGCAAGGAGTGTGGTTTTATTTTTGGTTTTTACGTCAAGAGGAGGGGGAAGTGTTGGACGGCTTTGGGGCTTTGGGAAGATGAGGATAAGCTTGGTTTTTATTTTAAATTTCGGCTAGGAAGGGGAGATAATTATGGATTTATTTTATTTATTTTGAATGGGTGTTAAAGAGTTAAAATAGGAGAAGAAAATGGGATTTGAGAGGGGGATGAGCAATGGCCGAATATAGGACTCTTTGGGGTGGCATTTTCGGTTTTGAAGTGTATAGGAGGTGTGTGTGCCGAAATTGGGTAGTATAAATAGGGGTGATCAGCTCTTGGCAATTCTTTTCTTCATTTTATTTTCTTTGTGCCGAAAATTGTTCCTCTCATTCTCTCATTGTGCCGTTTTCTTTTTGAGAAAGCCATTTAGTTTCGGCTTGCCTATTCTTTTATTATTGACCGAAACTTCAAAGAGCATCAAGGCCATTGTGTTTCATTCTTCTTTTCTCTATTTGTTTCTTGGCCGAACCATTATAAGCATTCACCTCTTCTTTTCATAGTTTTTTTCAAAAGTCGAAATACCCTTGAGATAGCCGAATATCCCATCTTCTTTTGAGAGCCATAGCCGAATATCTAAGGTGCCTATTCTCTCTTCTTCTGTCGCAAGTCTTAAAAGCCGAAATCTTTTCTCTTTGAGTCTCTTTAAGTAAACTATAGTGGTAAGTATTCTTCTTCTTTAAGCAATCGGTCTGCTTCTTTTCATTTGGGATGCCGAAATCTGTTGTTGGCCTTGGTATTTGGGTTGGCCGAATGTTCATAGTGCCTTAATCTCATGTTTTTGGATGTAGCCGACGTTAAGGAGCACTAAAGGAGATCTCTCGGGTTTTTGATCATCAAGGTAAGTAACTATAATATTCGGCCAAAGGCCATCTTCATGGATTTATTGTGTATAGCCGATTCTAACAATGGCATATAGGATTTCGACAGTCTCAAGGAGCAAGCAAGTATTTTGGGATTTAGTTAAGCAAGGTAGGTGATTTGCAGTATTCAGCCATAGGCCATTTTATGTGTTTAAGTGATGACCGATTTCTGACTTTGATTCTTAGGAGCAAATCGACAGGAATAGGGGAGTTTCGAGATTGAGTATACTGTACCAAAAAGGTGTATAGTTATCGCACTGTCCTCCTGTTACTTGTGTATATCGATATATATATGTGTATGATGTGTGGTAGCCGACAATAATGGCTAAGTTGGTGGATACCCATGATGGGTAATCGAATAACCAGGTCAGTATTTTATGACGTTAATTTACATATGGTATATGTATAAAATTGTGATGGCACGTGATGTATATTTGTTCCAGTAATATGTTGTCATGATACACATATATGCATGGGGCCTGGGATATCATCAAAGAAGGACAGGGTGTACATTTTTATGTACGTGGTCTAATGTTAGCCTTGTGCTACATTAGCGCTTGATGTTAGCTATGTGCTTCATCAAGGTGAGGTGTTGGCTAGGTGCCACATCTTGGCGGATGATAGCTGTGTGCATCACCGTGGACTGGGGATGACCTCGAGTCACCTCGTGGATATTGACATGTGGGGTCACTTAGGTGATCGGTGGCTTAGCCACGACCTTGGGCAGCAGGTCTGCCAAGGTAGGTGTAATGGATGAACACTAGGTTGGGTTGGGCTTCATGTTGCATATTTATGTATGTGGACTGTGTGGATATGGGCCAAGCCCATATGTGGAGGCATTTGAAATAATTACACACTGAGTCTGTTGACTCACCCAATTTTTACCAACATTGCAGGTGATGCATAAAGCTTGGACCGGGTTGGAGTGGATACGAGGTGGCCCATGCAGAAGAAGTTGTTTTCCTTATTTAATAAAATTTACAATTAGTATTTTAAATATCCATTTATTGTAATAAGGGCCTTATGGTATTTGTTATTATTTTTATTATGTATTGATGATTAAACTACTACCTGTAAATGTTTATCTTTAGCAACTTACATTTTAAAATATATATGCCAAAGTTTTTAATCCGGGAACTTGTAACAACTCAATTTATTTCGGAATTTTAAATACAAAATGTTTTTCTAAAGACAATAAATTTATATGTTTTTACTTTAAGTTGTAAGCTTTTCAAACGTTTTCCGCAGTGGCATTCTAAATTCAGCCATGGCTCGTGGGCCGGGTTTGGGGTGTTACAGCTGATGAGCGTGGCAAGGGTCTCTTATGAGTAACGTTTTGACTGTTCTTGTGTTCTCATCTTGGGGCGACGTTTCGGGAATCGAAGTAGACCGAATCAAATAGATTCCAAAAGCCGAAAATCGCTAGTCTCTGAGTCCCATATCTCCTTTCGGGATTTCAAGGTAAGGGGTTCTCTTTAGATTTTCGTTAGGTTTGTTTATCGGAATTGTGATCTTAACCTTATAATATGGATTAACAACCATATGTTGTGATGGTAGCAACTGATAAGGTCTTTTGATGGAATCACATGTCGATCAGGCGAAAGAGGGGATTGGATCTGTAAACTTAATCCCTAAGTTTAAGAAACGAGCGGTGTCAGCGGTTCGGGATTGGCCACCGGGTTGTGGACCAGCTTCAGAACAAAACCGTAGGCAGTTAGCAATCGTATCGGCTACTAATAGTGTCGACATAGAAAGTCTCGTCTTGATTGTAGTCAGGTGTGTAGATCTTTACCACACCAATTAATCTGTATTATATATGTTATGGGCTAAAAGCCGAAAAGAGGCTGTATAGATGGCCGTATTACCCGAAAAAGGTAGGCAAGGGATGCCAGGTACGTTATCATAGAAACTTCTCTATGTGTATCGATGTATATGATAGTCTGTGATCTTTTAGGTAGTATATTATGTTGATTCTGCATGTATGTATGCATGGGATGGGGTTAATATGATGAATGGGAAGAGCATGTTAATAGGTCACTTGGTGATCGGTGGTTAAACCACGAATTGTAAAGTTAGGTCACAATAGTGATCGGTGGCTAAGCCAAGTTAAATTTATTCCTGATTGTTAGGAATAGGCAGCATAACTGTTGATATGGTGTGTAGCGGTTGGTGGGTTGATTGTAGAAATCCCCGAGGTGTGTTGGTTGGTACGGGCTGGTGTGTAGAGGATGGACTTTTAGGTTGGGTTGGGCCATGTTGCATGTACATATTCTGTTGCCATTGTGTATGGGCCAAGGCCCATAATGTGTTTGTGGGCCTCAAGCCTTTTATGTGTTTTTGAGATTTGCACACTGAGTCTTGGTGACTCACCCTTTATTTTCCTTAAATCTTTCATGTGAGCACTAGATCATGGATATGGGAGCCGAGGCGGACTCGAGGGGCCATCATGTCTTTTAATTTCATAAACTATTTTTGGTTTTCTCATAAAGTTTCAATGTTGGGATTATTTATGTAATAAGGCCTCCGTAGCTTAGGTTATTGATTTATATGTCTTAATGTTTGTATTTTAAATCTACTTTCAAAGACTTAATTATATTAAGTAATGAGATGGGAATTTCAAACACGCTTAACGTAAAGATATGTTTTAAAAAAAAACTAAGTTAACGAATATTTGATTAATCAAACTGAGATTTCCAAAACCAACAAAGTCAGGTTTTCAACACAACACGTCATCGAAGAGTTTTTCAAATGGGATACGTGCTTTCTTTAAAGCAAATAAAGAACTTTGTTTTTAACATTTCAACCCGTAGCATGCCAGATCCGGTCGTAGCGTTGGGCCGGGTTTGGGGTGTTACATCTTCATTGAGTGATCGAGCCTCCCAAAGAATATGTGTACATTATGGATTTAGCCTGGACGGGTAATCCGAATAGGGTCTGAATTTAGCATGGACTGGTAATTCAGATCCGAGCTCATTGAGAGTGTTTGTCATCACAAAGGATTTAGCCTGGACTAGTAATCCCGACATCACTCTATGAGTTTATATTTCGGGGGATTTAGCCTGGACTGGTAATCCCGCTGTAAGATGTGAGGTTCACGGGAGTGCGTGCTTGAAAATGATCACTTTCATGATTTGACAGTAAATGGACTATCCATCGAGATTCTTGAGAAATTCAACGGGATCAAAATGAGAAATAAGAATGGAAATTCCTGAACCATTGAGCTCAACTAAGATTAATACTATGATGTTTTGCCATGAGACTAATTTGATGATTGAGTACATATGATAGAGAATTATCCTGTACTTGGAATGCATGACTAAGTATGCCCATGAGAAATAATGACTTTTATATTGAGCTCTATTGTGAAATGGTAAGTTCATGATTAGTTGGAAATGATCTTATGATAGTAATCATTATATTGTACCAAAACTGATTTCAGCAGCATTAGTCCTACTTTAAAAATCCACCAAAAATAGTGTAAATTGAGTTAGAGACTGAATAGAATATGAAATTAAAGCTTCTTGGGTATAATTTTATATAAAGGAAATGGTGCTAGTAAAGGAATCTCGTATGATGAGATATTTGAATTCTGGTGAGATAGAGTCAGAATGAGTTAAGAATCCCCTATTCCGACTTTGGAAAATCACTAGAAATTATAAACAAATAATTATGAATTAGGAATCATATGAATGAAATCCTTACGAGTCTACTTTCAGGAGAAAGAAACGGAAACATTATCCAAGTCTCGTACTATGAGATATTTTATTTTTAATAGATAGAGGTCGAAGCTGTCAGGTAGTGAAACAAGTGATAGTTTAAAGAATAAAATGTACTAATTGGCTAAACCAAAAATTCTTAAAAATTTATGGTAAAAATACATGTGAGTCTAGTTTCATGGAAAATTAATGGATCTTAATTTGGAGTTCTGTAGCTCCAGATATAAATAATTTAATGACTGTGAATCGAGAAAACAACTTAACTGGAATTTGAATAAATAGAAAGAATATGAAAATAGCATGTTAATTGCATTGCTTATTATTTTCATGCGAGCTTACTAAGCGTAAAGCTTACTCCCTCCTTTCCATTTCTTTTAGTTTTGTCAGGTCAACTCAGGGTTGGAGATCGTCGGAGGCAGCATCAAACTATCAAGCCATTATCTTTGGAGTACTGGCATGTGTATGTTAAATGTTTTCAAGTGACTGGTGTAATAGCCCATTTATGCCCGGGCTTGTAACCAAAATAACAATAAAAATAATAAACAATGTTTTTTTAAAACAGTCCATTTTTACAGTCTAAACACGCTTGACCCAAAACCAAACAGATACCCACTTAAGCCCACATACACACTGACCCGAACTACCCAGCAACCCGATTAGCCCAATTTTAACCCGTGGCCCACTCACATTCCAGACTCTCAGACCCAAACCAGTGCAGCCCAAGAGGCCCAAAAACTTAAATCAGAAGGCCTAGAGTTTTCTCAAACCCTAGGCGACGTAGGATACAGCAGGCCAACAGTCGCGCCGCAAGTCTCGCGCCCAGGCCAACAGTCGCGCCGAAGTCAACCCTTCGTACCCACGCCGCCATCAACGCACGAACAGCCTCACCGCCGAGATCTCCGCTCCACCTGCACAAGAAAGGAAGGAAAACATCAAGAATATGGCAAAAAAGATTTGTATTTCCTTTTTTAAATCTGCTTTTCGAGTTATAAAAACCCATAAACTTGTAAACAGACACTGATACACACCGAGACAGAGATATAAACAGAGACAAAAATACGTTGAAAATATAATACATAAACTATTTCTTAGTCGAGGTGACTTTCCACTTTATTTTTTTTTAGATTTATAATACTCTTTTTACGAATATTAAGAACGAAGAAGAAGATAAGAAGGTTACCTGCGTTTGGGGTGTAAAACAGAGTGATGTTAGCCACTGACCATGGCAGCGCGTGAGGCGCGTGTGCACGGGGCCCATGGTCCCGATGGCCGAACCCTAACAGAGGAAAGTGGGGATCGAGAGAGCTTTAATTTTTTTTTTAAATCGGGGTTAAATGGATTTTTTGGGCAGAAAACTGTCTTAAATAGCATGTTGAAAACGACGCCGTTTTCGCTTAAGCCAATAAGCGTTAAAACGACGTCGTTTAGCAGGCTAGGATCCGCGTGTTTTCATTAAATGGTCTATTTACTACTTTAGTCCTTCTGCATTTTTATAATTTTTAATTCCGTTTATTTTTTTTAATTTGGCCCTAAATATTTGTTTACATTTTAATTTAGTCCCTCGGGCTCTTTAAAGGCTAAGATCAAAATGGCGTGGTTTTTAAATTTGGCCTAATTTCCATTTTAATCTCCGTGGTTTAACACGCTTTTTAATTTAATCCTTTTTATTCATTTTATTGCTATTTAAATCCTTATTCATTTTAAAACTCTTTTTTACTTTTTTTTAATATTCTAATATTATACTTAACTATTTTATTAAAACTGTTTTACTATATTATTTTATTAATTTTGTTGACAGTATGAAATGTATATATATCTATACTTTTTTATGTATTACTTTTATACATATTAAATTATTATTTATTATCTATTATTTTATTTGGTTTAAATATTATTTTTATATTATGATTTACATATTAATTATTATATTATGCTCTTCTAATTTGTATATTATATAATATCATATCATATATTATTTTTAAAAAAATTATTTTACAAAATTTATTTATATTATATAACCTATTTTGTTTATACTTGTAATAATGTTTTTTGATGATTAGTGTATTATATATATTTTTATAAAATTATTACATACTATTTATTAATTGTTTTTACTATGTATAATTATTTATATGTTTTTAATTATATATTGTTATAAATATTCTTATTTATTTATATACTTCAAATTTTTATTCATTTTTGTATTGTTTATATGTATATTAAATTATTTAAAAAATTGTCATAGTCTTTTATTTTTTAATTCAAAGTTTAAATATATCATCATCTTTTCATTTGATTTTGTTATTTCGTGAAGATCCTAATTACTGTTACTTATTTATTTATTTATGTCTCTTAAATTGTTTATTATAGTTTAATATAATTCTTTATTTATTCATTCATGTTATATTATTCTATTATTTATTGTTAGTATGATTTGTAATTCTGTAAAATTGTTATTAAATATATATGTTGCCGTATCTACTCAAACCATTGTTTTATAAAAACCCTTTTTTTGATGCATTTTTAATAAGTGATATATGATATTTGGGGACTTCGAGAAGAATCGTGCCCTAGCTTACTGGGTTTCGACTTTTCTCGTGGAACTTAAAATATTAAATATCCCTTCTCATTTCAAATAAAAACTTATTCTCGGGAATTCAAAATGTCGTGTCCTAACGTGCTGGATGTGACATTATGTTATCTCGAGGTAAGGTCTTTGAAAATAAGGCAATGTTTTGTATTTAGAAATTCTGGAAATAGTGCCCTAACGTGCTGGGTTTCGATTTTTCGTTTGACTAAATAACTAAATATCCTTTTAACAAGTTTTGTAAATTATGAGATGATTTTGATTACGAAGGTTTTAAAACATCGTGTCCTAACATGCTGGATGTGATGTTTATATTCCTTTGGAACAAAAAAATCTCAAATATTAACTCAAATTATTCAAGTTTTAAAGTAATCATGTTTTTTTTTAAAAAATCTTTTCAAATCTTCGATATTAGGACATGAGGTTATCAATTCGGTACCAAATTTTGGGCGTTACGAGGGTGCTAACCCTTCCTCGTACGTAACCGACTCTCGAACCCGTTTTCTTGTATTTCGCGGACCAAAATCAATGTTTTGAAATAAAACGTTTTATAAGGTGATCCAATCACACCTAAGTAAAAAGGGATTGGTTGTGACGCCATTTTCATTTTTTAAAAGTCGACCCCGTTTTTCTAAAATTTTAAAATGGTTTCGATAGCTTGGCGACTCCACTGGGGACAATAAGAGAGTGAAGCCGTCAAATCGATAATTTCATGTCTTTTTGTCCGAATTTTAAAAATACAGTTTTAAAAATTATGATCCTTTTTATTTTATGTGGTTCTATTTTTATAAAATTTCTTTGCATGGCCATTGTGGTCACACCCTTAAGTGGGAGTGAGAAGCTACTCCTTCGTGAGGTTTTCACCTCCGTGCAGGATAGTGAACCGCTTTCGGGATACATTCGTACCTATGTCTTCGTGAGGTTTTCACCTCCGTGCAGCCATAGGGAAATGTATTCCCCTGAACTGAACTCGATCCCTATGAGCCTATAATGGGTGAGGATCGAGGAATCTGCTGGTTTGGGTACCTCAACTTTAGAGCTAAACCGCATATAGAAAACTTAAGAGCTTACCCTAGATAGAGCTATACCAAACTTTAGTAGTTACCCAGATAGATGTTAGTATATTTTACTTTATATCTTATTCTGCGGTACTAATTTGTTGTGCTTTATTTTTGTGCATATTATTTCATACATTAGGAGGTATCGATTCACGGTCAGTTTCTAAATTAGAAAGCTGGTTATGGAGAACAAATTCCTTAATAAAGTGGAGGACAATGCAGTCGTTCGTATATGGTCAGAGCAAAGGCAATCAAAGAAAGAGGGTCATAGAATTTTGCTGTCTCTTTGTGTTCCTTAGGGTTTCTTATTTCAAATATATATTTTGGTTTTTCCTTTCCGGAGTTCAGGGTATGGATTTGTTTGAGCAATGGGGCAGCGCTGGAATCCCTGCCTCCTCCGCTACTTGTGCATCCTAATGTTGTCCCGATCAAGCAGAATTGGATGCGAAGAAGATTGTACGACACCCTATGGCAAGGCGTGGTGTTGGAACTAAAAGGCAGAAGATAAGTATACTCACCAATCACTTCAAAGTGAGCGTAGGGAGTACAGACGGACACTTCTACCATTACAACGTTTCTCTTTCATATGAAAATGGTCACCTAAGTGGGTGGACGTATTCTGCCAGCACCAAGGTTAAGAGTGGGTAATGGTGGAGATTTCTTTCCAAAGAATGGGCGTTGGAATCTTAACAACAAGAAATTGGTGGAGCCATCTAGGATTGAAAGATGGGTAGTTGTGAACTTTTTGGCTCCTCGTTGTGATCCAAACAACATTACAAGGGATTTGATTCATTATTTGAACCAGAATAGATGCCTTTCACCTGTGTTTAGAGTTGAAAAAATGTTTGAACAGATACAATCTAAACTTCCTGGAGCTCCGCAGTTCTTTCTTTGTCTACTCCCTGATAGGAAAAACTCTGATCTTTATGGACCATGTAAGCAGAAAAATCTTTCTGAGTATGCCATTGTGATTCAGTGTATGGCGCCAGCTAGGGTGTATGATCAATACTTTACAAATCTTCTTCTGAAGATCAATGCTAAGCTTGGACGGTCTCTTCGTCGCCATCGAAGCCATAATTTTGCGATCGAGTTAAAGTCAAGCCAGAACAAGATCGAGGAAATGAAAGGTAAGATTGAAGATGTAATATCCCGAAATTGGGCCTAGTAGGATTGCGCCGATTGGGCCTTGGGCTTTAGGAAAATTTTGAGTATTGTTTTATTATTTGTGTTAGCTCGGGTATGAATTATGTGTGTTTAGCATAGTCTTGTGAAGGCTTGATTTTTTTAATAAGGCTAGAATAATTCTTAGTATTAAAAATTTAGTGAAGTGGATTAAGTGATCTTGGCACTTAAGTTAATTTAAGTGTTAAATTAAGCACATGTGGAGTTAGTGGCAAGGTGGTTAAGATGCATGAAGAGTTGCTTGAGGGAAGTGGTTCGAGTAGCATGATTAGCATTTTGAAGACTTTATATTTATGTATCCTAGCATTAATGGAGGGTCAAGCTCTAATTATGGTAAGTTAGACTTTAGATTTTTATGGCAAGTTGAATATTAGTTTAGGATAGCATGTATTTTGGGATAAGATTCTTATGATTTATGGTAGGATGGAGGGATAAGGGGCTTGAATGATGGAGAGTTGTTTTGGAAATATTTTTATGGTCATTTTGACCATGAATGTGGACGCATAGATGGCTAGGGGGGTTGGCCGAATTTTTGGAAGGATTTAGGAGGAATTAAAGAGGAAATATGGGATTTGGGTGAAAGAATTGGTGTTGGCCGAATTTGGGACTTGGTAGGATGGCATTTTCGGTTTGGTAATAGTAAGATAGGTGTGTCAAAATTCATAGTTAATAGTTTTGGTTTTTCTCTTTTTCTCCAAGTTTCGGTCAAGAGGGTTATAGGCAAGTCATTTGGGTATTTGGTGCATTAAGGTGTGTTGTCAATATTTTTCTAACCTTCTCCTATTCATCATTTCTTTCTTTCAACCCCAAATCCATACCTATTCTCTTGTGGCCGGATACCCTATTTTTTATTCAATATGAGTCATAGCCGAATCTTGTAAGTTCTTTTTGTTCTCTTTTCTTTTCTTGAAACTTTAAAGCCGAAACACTATCCATCTTTCTCTTCTATCCTTTTCACCATATTCAAAAGCCGAAACTTTGATCTAGTTTATTCTTGGCCGAATCCTCTAAGCTTTCAACTCTCTCCACTCTTGCGTTTACTCTTTTCATTAGTAAAGTGCCGAAACACCATCTCAACCTCGTTTCTATACCTATCTTTGTGTTAGCCGAATATCTCATTATTATTGGGAAGGTTTAGCCGAAACCTTTTTCTCTTTTTGGTCTCTTCAAGCAACGTGGTGGTAAGTAATTTCTATCCTAGCAATCGGTGTAGGTTCTCTTTCTTTTAAGTGTGCCGAATCAAGGATTAAATCTTGGTTTTAGGCATGGCCGATTGTTCTTAGTGCCATAAAAAGGTGTTCTTTTGTGTGTAGCTAAAGGAAGGGAACTCAGAGTGTGATTCGGGACTTGGTAGGAGACCAAATCGGCATTTAGGAGAAGGAAGAACCACGTTTCGAGATCGTGTTAGATTCGAGTAGTTCGGGATTTCACTAATAGGCAGGTGTGTGATTAACCCACCGTTTTTCGGGTTTTTGCTATATTTGTATGTGTTGATTATGTACTAACAAGTGCAGTAAAAGTTATGAGATAAATACCCTTAAAGGGGTATGTCGATAATTCGGTAAGTACCAAACTTGATGATATGTGATTATTAATATGAATATGTGTTATGACTATGCTTGATGAACATGCTCACGCATCATTATATTATATCATTATTTATGTTACATGTACATGGGTTGGGATATGATATGAAAGAAGGTACGGGTGTACTTTGAGTACGTGGTTTGATGTTAGCCTTGAGCTACATCGTGGATTGACGTTGACTAAGGTCACGTTGTGGATTAATTGCGATTTAGTTCGCGTGGCTTGATGAGTGGCTGTGTGCCTCATCGTGGTTGATATCGGCTATGTGCCATATCGTGGTTGATGAGTGACTATGTGTCCCATCGTGGTTTTGGTTTTAGCTACGGCTACATCGTGGATTGGCGCTGACTGAGGTCGCATTGTGGATTATTGTGCTTAATTGCAGGTGGACGGCATTGATTGCCTTTGGAGTGAAAAGGAGAGGGTGATTTGTTAATCCCCTGGTGTGTGGTAGGCTGGATACGGGGGTGTGTAGAGGATGGACCCTAGGTTGGGGTTGGGTGCACTTTGCATAATTTTATTTGATATGAGTAATTGATGTGAAAATGGGCCAAGCCCAATATGTGAATGTGGATTGGGTTAAGAAATGGGCTAAGCCCAGTATATGAATGTGGATCAGTGTGGAAATGGGTTAAGCCCAATATGTGGAATTATGCGGTTAATTACCCTGTTACCTGATAAGTGATATGAATATGGGCCAAGCCCAGAATGTGTTATTAAGTGAATATGATATCTTGTTATCTGTTATATGGGTTAATATGTGGTTAACATGTGGGTGGATTTCAGTGGACTGATTACACACTGAGTCTGTGTGACTCACCCAATTTTTCTCAAACCTTACAGGTGATGCATAAAGCTTAGACCGGGTTGGAGTGGATACGAGGTGGCCCATGCAGAAGTTATTTTCCTTATTTTATACAATTTTATATTGTCAGTATTTTGGGGATTTATTTGATGTAATAAGGGCCACTTAAAGTATTTAAGGACTTTTATTATGTTTTAAGTTGGATTGTCGATTATATTATTTTTTTGAAAATGTTTTATTTTAAACAACTTAATTTTATTTGGAACTTTAATTATACAATGTTTTATTAGAGACAATAAATTTTCATGTTTTCACCTTTAAGTCAAATCATTTTTAAACGTTTTTCCGCAGTGGCATTTCAAATTCGGTCATAGCAAATGGGCCGGGTTTGGGGTGTTACAGAATAGTTAGAAGTAGCATTACACAGTTGTGAACTTCGGATCGAGTTCCTTGAAACAAGTGAAGGGCGTTGGAAGGAAGAACTTCACCATTCTCACGATCGAGTCAGAAGTCGGAATTATCTCACGGGTGAAGCAATAGTCCAGATTCAACTTTGGTAATATAGGTGGATACATTGAGCACGAAGTATGAGCTACAGTTACATTGTTGTCAAGAGTTGGCTTTGTTGTGTAGGAAAGTCAGAACACTGGGACTTAGGGTGAAAGCATATTTGTAATCCGTTTTATGTAAATGATTTTGTTTTCTAATAAAGTTTCCTAAAATGAAGTTGATCCTGAATCGATGTCTCCTCTTTGCATTCATGCATTTGCATTACATTGCATCATTTGCATTAGACTTTTACAAAAGGACCCTAATTAGGTAAAATATTTCAGTTAACCTGGAAAACATGGAACAAAGGTTGGAGAGAGTAGAGCAAATGCAAATACAGATGCAGGGGCAATTGACCAAGATTCAACAAGAAATGCGGGAAATCCAAAGGAATATGATAGGCCAACTAACCCAGTTACTAAGCGGAGGACTTGGAAAAAGGAGTGGCTCAGTTGAAAACAGTGTGGATGACAAGGAAGAAATTGTTTATTCCCCAATAGGTATCCCAACTCAACCAGATACGCATTCGCATAGGGTACATGCCGTTATTGGAACCTAATGCCAGACTGATACTTCAGCCCTATTGAGCTTCCCAATGGATTCAAGTTTTAACACGAATGATGACCAAGCCAAACCGGTCGTACTGACAAAAACAAGGGAAAGGGGAGAGCAGACTTCAAAGGTCCTGAAGAAGAAGGAAAAGGAATCAAATGGTACGAGTAGGTATAACAAGGGCCATTGGAAACCGATTACAGTAAACAAGCCAAGGACGGTAACTACCAGCCATCAGGTCTCTTCAAGGCAAAACTCTAAAAAGCTCCAATTTACACCAATTCCAATGACGTATAAGGAGCTATATCAAAGTTTATTTGATGCACATATGGTGTCTCCATTTTATCTAAAGCCGTTATAGCCCCCATATCTTAAATGGTATGACTTGAACGCTAAATGCGACTACCATGCTGGAATAATGGGTCACTCAACTGAAAACTGTACTACGTTTAAAAAGTTGGTCGAAAGGTTTATTAAAATGAGGATTGTGAAGTTCGACGATTCGTCAAAACCTGATCACTTTAATGAGGTAGTAAATGCGGCAATTGAATGAGAAGATAAGAAAGCTACTACTCATTGATGAAGAGGGAACCAGAGAACGAAGTTTCCAAGCTTTGTGTACTTGGGAGTGTTTTGAATAATGGGACTGTGGAAGAGATCCCTGTATTTTTAGAGCTGATCTAGAGTAATATTCGAAACACGCTTGTTGCCTTAAGCCTAGAGGCAATAAGAACCCTTTTGTGAAATAGGCTTGTGTTCATAATTTTTATTTCAATAAAATGCATTGTTTAAGTAAATATTCTTTTATTCTTTCCATTTCATATTGTACAAATAATTGTTCTTAGCATTTTTCTTTTGTTTGAATTTTCTCTTAAGAATTCTTTCATTCTTCATTCATGACTATACAAATAATCGCCCTAGGAATCGTTTATTCTTTCGATTTCTTGTCTTCATGCCTAGGTACCCAGATATCAACGACATGAGCGACGTTGTTACTTATTCCCTTTTTGAATGAGATATGTGTCTAGAGGGATCTAAGGACTTTGAAGATGATAGAGTTTGTAACTTATCTTCTGATTTGTTAAGAATGATGAAAAACAGATCCTACCTTACATAGGGTCAATAGATATGGCGAGCCTAGGAAAGGAGTGAAGATTGAAGCCTAACTCACCACAGAAATAAGGCGAGACATTATTGAGTTATCTTCGAGAATTCAAAGATGTTTTCACACGATCATATCAGAACATGCCTGGACTAATAAGACGCGGGCTAAACAATCAGATAGGACACTGTTGGATTGCATCAGTCATACCGCAAATACTGAATTGAAGAAGACGAGATTTATGTGACTCTTCTATTTTTCACAGACTTTTCTATATGTGGGGCATGGATATTATGGGGCCAATCTCATCAAATGCTTCTAGTTAACACTGATTCACCGTTATGGTCGACGTCTATTTCACTAAGAGGGTGAATGTTGCTTCATATGCCAATACTGCAAAGTCGACAGCCGTCAATTTTCAAAAAAAAAAAATCCAAAAAAAAATCCAAAAAAAAAGAAATAAAGGAAAAGATCAGATGCTAGCACAGAATGCATAACTGTACAAAGTTAAAGTTTACAGTTTGTCCAAAGATCAGACAACATATCACTGTACAACAAAAGTTGCCAAAAGAAAAATACAAAAATAAAAACAACAAAAAGGTGACTTACACTTGTAAAGATTGGCATAAGAAGCTACCGTTACCCTTTGTCTTATTGAATGTCAGCCAAAACCTTCGCTGGGGCAACATCTTACCCATTGTTTTATGGAACTGAAGCATTTTGTCGATTGAACCTAGTTGAAGAAACGGTTAAAGTTATCCATCACGATCAGATGATGCAAGTTTACAAAGTTCATTTTAGGGAATTCCGCGAAGAAACTTGATGTTGAAAAATATTTTTCCTCTACAAAACGATTTCAGAGGAAAGAATATGCCAAACCGGGAAGGACTTATGTAAGGCCTGTCCTAGAGGAGCATTGATATTAACCGAGATGGATGGCGAAGACTTGCCCAATCCGGAGAATTTAGGTTTAGTCATGAGATATTTTATCTGAAAGAGGAAAGACCAATGTGAAAACCCGTAAAGAGCACCTTGAAAAAAAAAGAAAAAAAGAAAGAAAAAGAAAAAGGAGAGGCTAAGGCGAAAACCCGCAAAGGGCGCTTTGAGACCAAAGGGGCTTTGAGCCGAAAACTCGAAAAGGGCGGCTCAAATTTTGATCAAAAGTGGGGCATACAATAGTCTTGCTACATTTGAATTAACAATGAGGAAGTATGTTACGTCTTGGGGCATTGACAAAGTGCTCAGGATCCCCTAAACACATATTGAGCTTAAAATGGTCCTCAAGAAATCAGAACAGAGAAGCTCAGACTGTAATATCTGGGGCACCTGGTTTCCCATCTTACCCATTTTAAATTTTCTATCTTTGATTACTTTTCAAAGAAACACCTTAATCAATTTTCTTTTATAGCCTGTGCTATCTTTACTTACTTTATTCTTTTTAAGATACACCAATCAATTTTCATTTATTGCCCTGGTTATCTTTGATTAGCTTATTTGCTTCGAGCTATGCTCCTGATTAATTTCTTTCATGTCCATTGTTGTGATCTTTTTCAAGCATTTTATATTGAAATAATGATTAATGGACTAATAACACTTTCAAAAAAGGAGTTTCGCATATTACTCTGGAAGCTTTTAAATAATATGAGAGTCTAAAATAGGACTATTGTTCAGAACTCACCAAGCCTAATGATTGGAAACATTGAAAAATGATTATCTCTTCAGATTCTTATTGGATAAGACAATTTCGTTGGTGATACCATATCAGCAAATGACAAACAACGTCAAGCTAAGGATAAAAGGGGATCATTATCGGGATACCCTGCATTCATGTAAATTTCAAACTTATACACCTAGGGAATGGTGGAAAACAATACAAGTTCCATACCTCAGAGTGGTAACAGATTGGATGGAAGAAACCAAATGCTACTTCCCTGAAGTTGCAGTGGGAAGTACCAAACTTCATATCCCAAGGTTCAAGAGGAGGGGACTTAGAACTACCATGGGGCAAATTATTTAAGCAGAACATGATAACACCTAAAGTAGGAATCATACTCTTAACATTTTTGCATCATAGCAAGCCTCATTATGAGCATTTAATTCATTACAATCATTGCATCCTAATCCTTTAAAAGGAATCATTTTCATGACATGTTGCATTCATGTTACTCATAATACATGTAGCTAGAAACATTTGATTCATTATGATCATAGCATCTTAATCATATGACATAAACATGTGGAACCGAGTCTACAGGACATATCCTTCGGTGGACGGTGTAGCAATATCGGTAAATTTGCAGATCTCATCTTCCTGAAGTTGTAGGAAGCAGATCGTAGACCCTTTCAGTCTTATCTCCCTGAAGTTGTAGCGGAGTAGATTGAAGATAGAAGATCTCAACTTCCTTAAGTTGTAGGTTGCAGATCGAATTATCTCCCTGAAGTTGTAGCGGAGTAGATTGAAGATAGAAGATCTCATCTTCCTGAAGTTGTAGGAAGCAGATCAAAGACCCTTTCAGTCTTATCTCCCTGAAGTTGTAGCGGAGTAGATTGAAAATAGAAGATCTCATCTTCAAGCAGATCGAAGACCCTTTCAGTCTTATCTCCCTGAAGTTGTAGTGGAGTAGATTGAAGATAGAAGATCTCATCTTCCTGAAGTTGTAGGAAGCAGATCAAAGACCCTTCAGTCTTATCTCCCTGAAGTTACAGTAGGAGTAGATTGAAGATAGAAGATCTGATCTTCCTGAAGTTGCAGGAAGTAGATCAAAAGCACTTACCTCCCTGAAGTTACAGTGAGGCAGACTGAAGAAATTAGCTTATCTTCCTGAAAATACAGCCATTTTACAAGACCAGGCAAAATGGGTCTGTTTATCGTCTTTGCTCTATTCCCGTTACACGAAAATAAACAAAGAGGGGCAGCTGTAATAGCCTATTTATGCTCGGGCTTGTAACCAAAATAACAAAAAAAATAATAAACAATGTTTTTTTTAAAACAGTCCATTTTTACAGTCCAAACACCCTTAGCCCAAAACCAAACAGATACCCACTTAAGCCCAAATACACACTGACCCGAACTACCCAGCAACCCAATTAGCCCAATTTTAACCTGTGGCCCACTCACATTCTAGACTCTCACACCCAAACCAGTGTAGCCCAATAGGCCCAAAAACTTAAATCAAAAGGCCTAGGGTTTTCTCAAACCCTAGGCGTCGTAGGATACAGCAGGCCAACAGTCGCGCCGCAAGTCTCGCGCCCAGGCCAACAGTCGCGCCGAAGTCAACCCTTCATACCCACGCCGCCATCAACGCACGAACAGCCTCACTGCCGAGATCTCCACTCCACCTGCACAAGAAAGGAAGGAAAACATCAATAATATGGCAAAAAAGAATTGTATTTCCTTTTTTAAATCTATTTTTCGGGTTATAAAAACCCATAAACTTGTAAACAGACACAGATACACACTGAGATAGAGATATAAACAGAGACAAAAATACGTTAAAAATAGAATACAGAGACTATTTCTTAGCCGAGGTGACATTCCACTTTATTTTTTTTAGATTTATTATACTTTTTTACGAATATTAAGAACGAAGAAGAAGATAAGAAGGTTACCTGTGTTTGGGGTGTAAAACAGAGTGATGTTAGCCACTAACCATGGGGGCGCATGAGGCGCTTGTGCACGGGGTCCATGGTCCCAATGGCCGAACCCTATCAGATGAAAGTGGGGATCGAGAGAGCTTTAAATTTTTTTTTAAATCGGGGTTAAATGGATTTTTTGGGCAGAAAACTGGCTTATATAGCATGTTGAAAACGACACCATTTTCGCTTAAGCCAATAACCGTTAAAACGACGTCGTTTAGCAGGCTAGGATCCGCGCATTAACTCGACCAGGAGAGGATCCGCGCGTTTTCATTAAATGGTCTAATTGCTTCTTTAGTCCTTCCGCATTTTTATAATTTTTAATTCCGTTTAATTTTTTTAATTCAGCCCTAAATGTTTGTTTACATTTTAATTTAGTCCCTCGGGCTCTTTAAAGGCTAGGATCAAAACGGCGTAGTTTTTAAATTTGGCCTAATTTCCATTTTAATCTCTGTGGTTTAACGCGCTTTTTAATTTAATCCTTTTTTATTCATTTTATTGCTATTTAAATCCTTATTCATTTTAAAACTCTTTTTTACTTTTTTTTTTTAATATTCTAATATTATACTTAATTATTTTATTAAAACTGTTTTACTATATTATTTTATTAATTTTGTTGACAGTATGAAATGTATATATATCTATACTTTTTTATGTATTATTTTTATACATATTAAATTATTATTTATTATCTATTATTTTATTTGGTTTAAATATTTTTTATATTATGATTTACATATTAATTATTATATTATGCTCTTCTAATTTGTATATTATATATATTATATCATATATTTTTTTAAAAAAAATTATTTTAAAAAATTTATCTATATTATATAACCTATTTTATTATATTTGTAATAATGTTTTTTTGATGATTAGTGTATTATATATATATATATATTTATAAAATTATTACATACTATTTATTAATTGTTTTTACTATGTATAATTATTTATATGTTTTTAATTATATATTTGTTATAAATATTCTTATTTATTTATATACTTCAAATTTTTATTCATTTTTATATTGTTTATATGTATATTAAATTATTTAAAAATTGTCATAGTCTTTTATATTTTAATTCAAAGTTTAAATATATCATCCTTTTTTCATTTGATTTTGTTATTTCGTGAAGATCCTAATTACTGTTACTTATTTATTTATTTATGTCTCTTAAATTGTTTATTATTGTTTAATATAATTCTTTATTTATTCATTCATGTTATATTATTCTATTATTTATTGTTAGTATGATTTGTAATTCTGTAAAATTGTTATTAAATATATATGTTGCCGTATCTACTCAAACCATTGTTTTATAAAAACCCTTTTTTTGATGCATTTTTAGTAAGTGATATATGATATTTGGGGACTTCGAGAAGAATCGTGTCCTAACTTACTGGGTTTCGACTTTTCTCGTGGAACTTAAAATATTAAATATCCCTTCTCATTTCAAATAAAAACTTATTCTCGGGAATTCAAAACGTCGTGTCCTAACGTGCTGGATGTGACATTATGTTATCTCGAGGTAAGGTCTTTGAAAATAAGGCAATGTTTTGTATTTAGAAATTCCGGAAATAGTGCCCTAACGTGTTGGGTTTCGATTTTCCATTTGGCTAAATAACTAAATATGCTTTTAACAAGTTTTGTAAATCATGAGATGATTTTGATTACGAAGGTTTTAAAACATCGTGTCCTAATGTGCTGGATGTGATGTTTATATTCCTTCGGAACAAAGAAATCTCAACTCAAATTATTCAAGTTTTAAAGTAATCATGTTTATTTAAAAAATCGTTTCAAATCTTCGACATTAGGACATGAAGTTATCAATTCGGTACTAAATTTTGGGCGTTACGACGGTGCTAACCCTTCCTCGTACGTAACCGACTCCCGAACCCGTTCTTGTATTTCACAGACCAAAATCAATGTTTTGAAATAAAACATTAAGGTGATCCAATCACACCTTAGTAAAAAGGGATTGGTGGCGGCTCTATTTTCATTTTTTAAAAGTCGACCCCGTTTTTCTAAAATTTTAAAATGGTTTCGACAAGTGGCATGTATAGGGACTTAGTTTTTCTATGATGGATGTTGTTGTGATTAGCCAAATATGTTGGCTTATATTGATTTGTTGATTATAGCCATGAGATGTGGCTTATAATGATTTTGGCTTGTAAGCCTATTTGTCCATGGTAAGTGTTAATGTCTTGTTATGTGGTATAAGTGATTAAATAGATGACAAGGTCAAATGTATGTGTGTGCATGTAAAGATGACAAAAAGGCTTGGAAGTTAGCCTAAGTCTTGACCACACAGGTGGAGACACGGCCGTGTGTCTCAGCCATGTGGAGGACACGGCCTCTGTCCATGGACGTGTGCCTTGGCCGTATGCCCTTAAACAGTTGCTGACGTCATAAACAGAGAGTTACACGGGCTGAGGACACGGGCGTGTCCCAAGCCACACGGGCTTGTGTGACTACATAGCCCAACCCACACGGGCATGTGACTCTCCAAAGCAAGAAAATTGGTTAAGTTGCCCAAAGATTTTCAAAGTTCTCAGCTTAGTCCCGAACCACCCCGATGTATGTTATAGGCTTTGAAGACCTGTATAAGGGACGATATGCATGTGTTTGAAAAGTTTTAATTTTGCCCGGTTTTGTATGATTGTAAAAGTTTAAGTCCGGTAACGCATCGAACCCTATCCCGGAGTTGGATACGGGTGAGGGGTGTTACATTGAGCATTCCTACGGTTAATTTACATAAGGAAGGGTGGTGGTCTGAGGAGTTCGTCAATCACTATATTGACTTATCAATTGGAGGAGAAGATCTGTTGTCAAGGATCAGTTCGAAGCCGGAGCCTAAATCGTGCCTAAAGCTAGAACATCATCTTATTTGTTTTTAATTTTACTTAGTTTTAATACTTTTTTGTTTAGTTTACTTCATTTTTTATTTCAATTTACTTTTTATTTTTTTTATTTTTATATCGAATGTAAACCCCTTTCTATTTTTGTAGAAATCGACACACGTCATGGGCATGCCAACTGCCTGCAAGGCCTCCTGCTTAATAAGAAAATACAATTTAAATATTCAGTCTCTATGGGATCGACCTTACACCCTAAATTACTATATACATACTGTTAAATTTATTTTTGGTGGATTCAACACCTAGCAAATTTTGGCGTTGTTGGTAGGGACTAGCAAAAATCTAACTATTTTTTTCTTTGTGACCTGGTTAAACCTAAGGGAACCATTAGAGTTTAACCTCGAAATTAAGAAAATCACTCGAGTGAGAAGAAAAGAATCAATAAGACGTTGCAAATGACTAGAAGGGTTAGATGTTTTAGACAATGAAACCAAAAAATGAAGTAGAGTAGTGACAAAAATGGATGAAGACCCACCTTTTGCGCTAGAAACCATGGCTTTAAAATGTACCATAAGGTAACTTGCCAAGGCGCCAACCAAACAACATTTTTTATGTATCACCTATCCGACAATGGATGCAGTATCTGAATTGAAGTTAGATTGATACAGTTATTGCTCACCTTTCATGGTTTGCAAAATGAAAACCCTCATAAACATCTCAAGGTATTCCACTTGGTTTGCTTGAGTATAAAACCACATGGAGTTACCGAAGACCAAATAAACCTTTGTGCTTTTCCTTAAACGAATCTACTAATGAATGGTTATTTTATTTACCTCCTAGTTCGATTAACACATGGGTTAAAATGTCTTGTTTATTTCTTGATAGGTTCTTTCCGATATCCCGAGTAGTGAGTTAATAAGGGAGATCTGTGGAGTTCAACAAAGGGATTCAGAGCCGTTTAATGATTATTAGGAGTGTTTTAAAAAGATGTGCGTGAATTGCCCACAACACAACATTATTGAATAGACTCTTCTTAAATATTTCTATGAAGGCTTGCTTCTTATAGAGAGGTAGATGATTGATGTCTCAAGTGGAGGGGTGCTTGTCAACATGACCCCTCAAGGGGCGGAAAATTAATCTCCACCATGGTAGTCAACTCTCAAAAATTAAAGCTAATACATAACTTACGAGATCGGTTCATGAACTAAGTACTCCATCCTTAAAGGAAAAACAACTTCAGCTTGAGTTTTTGGTATTTGTGACATCCTAGATCATACGATCGGTACATGTATTTGTGTCATCCTAGATTGTAACACCCCCAAACATTCACATTCATCCACATCGACAGAGACACATTCATTCATCCACAACATTCACCATGCTTCTATGGGCATCCTTGTCTATTCCCCACCCAGGGGTAATTTCGTCATTTGTCCTACAGGGGTATTTTGGTAATAAACCAGGGTCACTCAAAAATCTTTACAATTCAAGGTAAACTCGGGGGTTATCTTGAAAATTTGTTTTCCAATTCAGAGGTGTTGCAAAAATTTTGAAAATCGGGGCTATTTCAGTAATTTTGGAAGTCAGGGGCATTTTCATAAATTTTCCCAAATCAGGGTATCTTAAGTTTTCGAAAAAATAGGGTTTTTGGATATTTTTGCAAAGTAAGAAAATCTTATGAAAGTCAAGGGTAGCGTGGTAGTTTTAGAAATCGGGGCATTTTAGTAATTTTGCCACTAGGGGTATTTTATTAATTTGTAAATCGGGAATATTTGGAAAAATTTTCAGAATAAATTTTGCTCCAAATCAAAAGGGTAATCTAGTGATTTTAAAACTAAGGTTTTTATAAAACAGTATGGCTAGTCCCTTTCGGGTTTTAATTATTGGGTTTAGCCCGTGAATAAGTCCTCTTGGTTAGGGTGAACCGTCACTACGCACCAGGTAGGATTCGAGTAAAGAGGAGGTGAGTCGCTAGGACTGCTCAAGTACCAAGCTCTTACCGAATCCACTCCTAGACATGCGCACAATGGTTGCCACACCTTAACTCGGCGACTTACTTCACAGGTTTGTTCGGTTGTTATTAAGTCTTATGCATGTGTTTGAGTGCACTAGCCCTAGGGTTCAATAGCCCTAATCTTCTAATCTACGAGTCCAAATATGCCCATAACATTCACATATACAAATCACTTCAACAATTAGAGGTACTTACCTGGTGGACTTCGGGTCGGAGATACAGGTGCCATGCCAGAATAACCTGAAAAATTTATGAAAGCCCAAATCTTTGAAAAGCCCATCTAAAAAAAATGTTTTTGGACCCAAAACCCTCAAAGCCGAGTTTTGAACCGGACTCTGATACCAAACTGTGACACCCCCAAACCCGGCCCACGAGCCTTGACCTGGTCTGGTATGCCACTACGGAAAACGTTTGAAAAATATTTGACTTAAAGTAAAAACATAAAGAGAATGTGGGGTTGTTTGTAAAATCTTGTGTATTTTAAAATTCTGAAATAAGTTAAGTTGTTACAAATTATCCAGATTTAAAAACTTTAATATATATTTTTGAAGATATAATTTGTCGAAAATCAAACATTTCTAACTAATAATTTAATTATTAAACCATCTTAAAACATAATAAAGATACTTAATAAAAATACGTAAACCCTTTTAACAAACTTCAAGTACTTTAAGCGGCCCTTATTACAATAAATGAATACTTAAAATATTGAAAATATAAATTTAATAAAATAGTAGAAACATCTTCTTCTGCATGGGCCACCTCGTATCCACTCCAACCCGGTCCGAGCTATATGCATCACCTGTAAGGTTGATAAAAAAATTGGGTGAGCCAAACAGACTCAGTGTGCAATTAGGCCACTGAATTCCACCCACATATAAACCACATATCAAATATCAATGCACTTAATCACATGATTTCACTTATTGGGCTTTGCCCATTATCACATCACTTATCAGATAATAAGTCAACTTATTCACATAATTCCACAATTTGGGCTTGGCCCATATCCCTACCACATATCGGATAATAATATCATTAACCACATGTTTCCACATACTGGGCTTGGCCCATTACCACATTGATCCACTTCACATATTGGGCTTGGCCCATTTCGCATTAATTCTCATAGCAGATAGATTTATGCACAATGCACCCAACCCAGCCTAGGGTCCATCCTCTACACACCCCCGTACCCAGCCACCACACACCAGGGGATTACTAAATCGCCCTCCAACCGCTACACATCCATTTTGGCAATTAAAGCCTTCCACGCGAACTTAATCGCAATTAATCCACAACGCGACCTCAGTCAGCGCTAATCCACGATGTAGCCGAAGCTAACATCAAAACCACGATGAGCACAAAGCCATCAATAACCATGATAGGGCACAAAGCCTATATCAACCACGTACTCGAAGTACACCCTGTCCTTCATTCATAATCATACCCCACCCATGCACATGCAACATACCATAGTGACATAATATAATGATGCATGAGCATGTTCATCAAGCATATCATCACATATTCATATTAACAATCACATAATCATCAGATTTGGTACTTACCGGATTATTGACACACCCCATGAGGGTATCCATATCACAATTTTCACTGCACTAGTTAGCACATAACACATACACATAGCACATACATAACATACATCCCGGAAAATAGTAGGCTAACTACACACCTTATAACTTGAAGAACTACGCTTTCGATCCCGATGCTATCACTAAGTGACACTACGGCTATCTGCCTACTCTGCTGCTCTGACGCTGGTCCACACCCCGGTGGCCAATCCCGAACTGCAGAAACTGCTCTCCTCTTAAACTTGGGGATAGGGTCTACCCCTTGTCCTCCTTGACTGGTATTCGCCTCCATCAATGATACTTAATCAGAATTAACCGGTTAATCAGCCAAGTCATAATCTATATATCGAATCTTACTAAATATTCCTTACCGAAACGATCTTGAATCTCGAAGGCTTTGCTTAACCACAGTCGATTTGCCCTATGAGCCAAAGTACACAATCGGTCATCACTTATACCAAATATGGCCTATGGCCGAATATTACCAACCACTTACCAAACTTACCAGAATCCCGAAACTGCCAGTTGTTCCTTGAATAGTCGAAATCCCTACACACCATATGTCAGATTCGGCTTTAACTACATAAATCCATAAACATGGCTTTCGACCGAATGCTTACCCACTTGCTTACCTTGAGTAGTCGAATCTTGCAAGACTCCTTTAAGGCTTCTTTTAACGCTATCTTCCCTTGACCACACAAGCGAGAAACATGAGATCAAGGCCTTAATAAGGTTCGGCCAACCTTAGACCAAGGCCTAGCCACTTGATTCGGCACTTCAAAGAATATAAAACCGATTGCACCAAGGAGGAAAATACTTACCACTATTGCTTGCTTGAAGAGACTGAAAGAGAGTAGATTCTGACTTTTAAGACTTGCGGCAGAAGAAAAGAAAATAGGCACTTTGAGATTCGGCTATGGCCCCTAATGGAGATGGGGTATTTGGCTATTTCAAAAGTATCTCGACTTTAAAGAGTACAAGAGAAGAAACGAAATAGTGGGAAGGTTTATAAGAGAATCGGCTATGGTGTTTCCTCAAGGTAGAAAAGAGGAGCAGAGGTTACAAGGTTCGGCTATCACTTTACTTGCAAAATAAGGCATTCAATCAAATATGAGAAGATGTAAAATCAAAGTTGAAAGAAGAAAAAGAATAAGAAGCGAAGGTGAGAAGAATTTCGGCAAGGCACTTAAAAGTGAAAGAAAAAGATGAATGCTCATAAAAGGTAATTCGGCACTCCCCTGATACACTTCAAAGCCGAAAATTCAAGCCCCTAAAGTCCTATATTCGGCCACTAGCTTCTCCCCTTATCATATCCCTTGTTATTCTCCTATCACCTTATTTAAAATAATCAAAACAAAACTTTAAATATCCTTCACTCATCTCCTATTTTATCTCTTATCTACCCACCTAAGATAAATAAAATAAAACTACATTTATCCTACTCTTTAGCCGAAATTTAAAAGGATTAACCAAGCCTTCGTCCCATCCTTTAAAGTCCACATGCCGTCCAACCTCTCTCCAGCTTGACGCCAAAAATAAACTCCCATTTGCTTCCCACGTTGCTCGAACCTCTTCCCTCTCCCTTGCTCATGGCGTCATCCATCAAGGCCCCAAGTGACGCCTTGCAGCCACTTTACCAAGCTGGTTCCTTGTGTCCTAAACTCCACATAAATTCTCTTAAGGTCCCCTTAGCCTAACTTCCCCTACTAACCTTAAAATCCAATAATTTCCTAAAGCCTTCTCCTACATCCTAGGGTTCTCAAAACCCCTAAAACACACTCAACCATACACTAAACCTACTAACTCCCGAATTATGTATTAAATGCATAACCCCCAATTCTAGGGTATTGCATAGATCATACGTCCGGTACATGTGTCATCCTAGGCAAAATTGGAAACTTCCTGAGTCCAACACAAAACCGATATGACTCATATTCCAACTCGTATAAATTTGGATGGAGGGACCACCCTAATCTCAGTTATAGAGCAAAACCCCCATACAACCAACCATACCAACAGAGGTCGCCTCCTTCTTGACAGCCCTAAGCTTCAGGTATGTCTTTAGAAGACATTGTAAATAAATTGGCTATTATTTTTCTTAAATTTCAATAGGACACAAAAGTGACACTTTAAAATCTAAAGAGCCAAGTAAACTTTTCGTAACAGTTGGTAGGTTAGAATCCCAAGGAAAACTATCATCCTAAATAAAACCAAACTCGATACAAAATATGAGTGCAATGACTCTACAAAGTGGAATAGTCGTGGAACCCCTTCTTCGCACGAGTCATGGGAACAAATTTGGTCAGTGAAAATAGAATGACGAATCAACAGCCAAAAAAATCTAAACCCCATAAGGTCAATCATGATAGCACCTCTTTTTCAAGGAAGATTTGGAAAAATAAAAGGAAAAAATAAGAAAAAGAAACCCTTGTGACATTTAGAAAGCTTGAGGTAAATATACCCTTGCTTGATGCTATTAAAGCAAGTTCCCCACTATGCAAAATTCCTTAAGAATTATGCACTAGCAAAAAGAATCTAGTTGGTAACGAAAAAGTAAATGTGGGAGAAAACATTTCCGCTATTCTTCAAAAGAAACTTTCGCCAAAACATAAGGACCAAAGTATGTTCTCTATTCCATGCAAAATAAGTAATGTGAGCATAATGAAGACCATGTGTGATTTTAGTGTTTTTATAACGACCCAGTTTCCAATTGTGCTAAAAAATACAATTTCGAGAACCCATTTCCGTAAATAGAGTTCGTAATTATTAAATAAAAATATTTACAGAGTTATTATATAGGTGAATTAAATTTTGGATAGTTCGTTTAGTTGAAATTGTGATTAATTAGAACCTAAAGACTAAATTGTAAAGTCCAATCGCTATAGATTTTTAATTAGAAAATGGCTTGAGGGCCAAAATTGCAATTAGCCCAAAGTTCAAAATACAACTAGACCCTATTATAATGAGATTTAGTGGACTACATTTGGTTGGATGACTAATTAAACAAATAATTTTAATTAGTAAACTTAATTAATGTTAAATATAAAATAAACCAAGTATAAAAGATAAAACGAATGGAATGTTGTCATCTTTTTCATTTAGAAAAACCAAACAAGAAAGAAAGAAAAGAAGGAATGGCATTTTCATGAAGTTTAAGCTTTTACCTTAAAAATTCAAGTCCTTAGTTATTTTCTTGTAATTTTTATAGATTTGAGGTCAAGGAGCTTGATTTAGGCAGCTGATGTACCAAATTTGTAAAACTTTTAAAGTTTTGAAAGTTTTCATAGTTGAGAATTGAAAGTTTTAGTTGTTAAATTGATAGATTTTAAGCTTACATGTGAAAAGGACTATATCGTAAAGCTTAATTGAAAGTTTCGTACATTAGGAACTAAACTGAATAAAATGTAAAATTGACTATAGAAACAAATTGTGAAATTGGATTTCAATTCAGAGCTTTCAATTGAGAGTTATGTTATTCTCGGTTTTAGGGACTAAATTGAAAAATTGAAAATTTTGTATAAATTTACAATTGATTGTGAATTGGTTTCTTTTTTATAGTCTCATATGTTTTGTGTTAACCCGTAGCCAACGTCGACTTGAATTCGTCAAAAGGGAAAGGAAAATCCAAAGTCATCAACGAGTAGCTCGAAATTTTGCTTTGTATTTCTATGATTCAGGGCCTATTTAATTTTTGTATAATCATGTTATTTTATATCATACATTGTCAAGGTGAGTCATTACTAAATTATTGAATCAAATTACTATGGTTTAGATTGAATATTGAGACAAGGACTAAATTGAGTAGAATAGAAAGTCATATGAATTGATTGATATGTGATAATTGGTTTGAAATTGAGTTTATGTATGATGTTATATAATGCTTATAATGAATTAGATTGTAGTTGTGAGTGTGATTGACAATATGTATTAAATTAAACAGTGATGGTATTGGATGCCAAAACTATGTACTGGTTAAGTATAGAGAAAATGAGTACGAATTGAAATGGTATATGATATATCATAATTTGATATGGAAAATTAGGCTTTCCCGGTATACTTAATGATCTTATTTTCAAGCAAAGTAGTGTCTTTTTTGAAGTTTTTCGTAATTTTGAGATTTTAACTTAATAAGTTTAAATGCCTCATTTTTACTCATTTTGAGACCCAATTTGGTCAATAGTTCCATTGGGAGCCCTAACGTGTGGTTGAGTGATGTAGGGACGTGTTGGAGGTTGAAAATGAGCAAAAATGACACCAAAGAAGAGGGCATCGCAATATCCAAACCTTGGAATTGTGATACCTCCAACATAATTGAAGATTGGAGACCACCCTTCAGAGGTATCACAATATCCATTTTGGGTATCGCGATATCCATCGTCCAATAAGACCCCCAAGTTCTAAATTGTTTGAGGTATCACGATATCCCCTTCTTTTGCTTCACGATATCGATATCGTGAAGACAGAAAATTGGACAAAAAGAGTAACCTTTGTCCACCTGAAGCACCAATATAAAGGCAAGTTCAAGCATATTTTGGGCACACAAATTGGGTCATAATAACTGCTATATCAACCAAAATTTGGCTAAGAGAAGAAAGGAAACTACATTAGTGTAGTTTAGCTTAGGGTTTTCTTTAATTTTCTTTAGGAGTTTTCTCTTCCTTTTCTTGTGTTTTTATTTTCAGCTTTTTCCAAAGTTTAGAATTAGTTTTCCCTCTATTTACTTATTTTTTCATATTGTTCTTGTAGTTAGTGAAGTTAGTTGACTTAGCAGCTATGGTTTATTTTCACATTTAGTCATTTTCTTTTACTTGTAATGACATTCTCACAACTAGTTTAATGCTTTTCAGTTTCTTTTATGTTTAATCTATTAAATCTTGTTCCTTTTATGTTTACTGCTTTAGATTTTATTGATGTAAGATTTTCTTTACATTTCTTGCAAGTTTTGTAACATCCTGAAATAGGGGCTAGTTGTAATGGCATTGAGTGCTTGTGTTTGGACTGTGGTGTCAGTATTTTTGATGTTTTGGGGCTTAGTTGTAAGTCTAGTGTAAGCCTGAGTGGTAGGAAAAATTTTAGTTTTTAAGCTTTAAGTGAATGGAGCTGAAGGAGCTAGGGGTTATAGGTATTTTTAGGTGGATGTTAGCACAAGAATTGAGCTAGTAGAGTGGCAAGGTAGGCGCCACTTAGAGCTTGTGTGTGACGCCACTTGCAGGGGGAGGAGGTCCCGTGTTCGAGCTGCAGAAGTCTCATCCTTTTGCTTCCATTTTGACGTCAAGGAGGGGGAGAAGTTGTGTGCAGTTCAAACTCTGCCATGGACTAAGTCAAATGTTCAAATGGTGGGTGGAGAGGAAATCAAGGAGGTTGACTAGTTCAAAGTGATTTGAATTAGTGGCCATGAGTGTTTGTAGGTGGTGGCCGAATCTTGGGTGCTTCATGGGGGGAGTGGCCGGTTGGTAGGTGTGTAAGTGGGGAGTGCCGAAATTCTCTTAGGCATTTTGGGTGACTTTCGGCCAGCCTTAATCTAGGGTACCAAAGCCGAATTTTCAAGAGGTTCTCTCATTTTTCTTCTTTGAAACCGAAGGTCTCAAGCAACCATACCTTTGCCGACTTTTCCTTTGGGCATCTAGCCAAATTTTGCGGTTGTTTCTTTGTGTTCCTTGGGTAGCCGAAACCTTACTCTCCCACCTCTCTTTTCTTCTTCATTTGTGCTAAGCCGAAATAGTCATTTTTCTTCCTCTGATATTTTATCTTTCTTTCTTTCTTAAGTGCCGAAACTTACTTTGTCTCCTAAGCCGAATTCTCTATTTGTTTCCTCTCCATTTCATTTGAGCCGAAACCATCTCATCTTGTCCCCTCAAACTTTCATTTTCTTTTCTCAAACCCGATTCCAGCACCCCTATCTCTTTTCACTTCTACTCTTTCTCTCTTACCACTCAAGCCGAACCATAAGTGGTGTTAAGCACCTTTAGCCGAATCTCTCCCATTTAGTTTTCACTTTGGCCGAATATTAAGTGTGGTGCTGATCTCGGTTGGTCATTTTCAATCGTTGAAGAAGGTTAGTGCTTGGCCGAATGTCTATTTCTCTTCTCCCTTGTTTGCTATCGTTTTTGATATGGTTAAGAGCCGTTTTTGGAAATAGTTGTAAGGGTGTTAATCTCTTGTGGTAACCGATTTGTTGTAGGGTCTCCGGGATTTTGGTAGCGATCAGGTGAAGCAGTCATTTTGGAGTAGTCGATTGGTAAGTGGTGGTAAGAAGTTATTTTGTTAGTCTATTCTATTAGTTTTCGTTAAGCCAAAGACTATAAAGGATTAATCGTTCTGTTAATAGGGTGTGGCCGTTTGCATAAAGGAGAACCATCGTTTGGTTCGGGATTTGGTAGGAAACCAAATCATTTGTAAGGTAAGGGTTCAAGCGTTAACCCTTTGATTTATTTGTTTTGGCCGAATGGTCTAGGTTGCTAATCTCATGTTTGGCCGAATATAGGAGCTAGGTAATCGAGGGTCTTAGATCGGTTCTTTGAGATTAAGGCTTGCGTTTTAACAGGTGTGTAAACTAACACACTCTTTGCTTAGTAATATGCTTAATAACCTGATTGTTTGATAAAGCCGGGACAGTATGGTTGATTGATATGATACCTTATGAGGTATAAGCAAGGCTTCAGGTATGTCCTTGTCAAAATGAGTTTACTATCTGGTGCTTATGGAAGCATGACATATTTGGTATATGTGGCATATAATATATGGCTGATGATAAATCCTATTTATGTTGCTAAACAAGCATGTTGGCATGTTTTCTGTTAAATGCATATCATTGATTGATGTGGGTTGAATGAGAGGAGGGGGAAGTGATATTCGTGTCGACGGACACCAGTGGTTTGGTACCACAAATTGATTTATTGTGACTTTGGGTCACCAGAGGTTTGGCACCTCATAGCGTCTCGTCCCAGTGGCTTAGCACCACAGTGGGTTGGCCCCACGGATGATATTATGGGATCGACGCCAGTGATTTGGTATCACACGTGGGTTGGCCCCACAACTTGATTATTCGTGACTTCGGTCACCAGTGATTTGGTATCACATTTGTGTCTTTGGGACACCAGAGGTTTGGCACCTCATAGCGTCTCGTCCCTGTGGTTTAACACCACCGTGGGTTGGCCCCACTTTTGAGATACGGGATCGTCGCTAGTGATTTGGTATCACACGTGGGTTGGCCCCACAGATGGATTATTCGTGACTTTGGGTCACCAGTGGTTTGGCACCACCAGTGGTTTGGTACCACACGGGGTAGAAAAGGTGTTATGGATGGTTAGGATTGGGTGCATTAATTGTATTGCTTTGTTATGGTGTGTGTTAGTATGTTGCATTAATCGGGAGGGGGATTTATACACTGAGTCTTGTGACTCACCTTCTCCCTTATCATTTCAGGTGACGCTTAGATCGCGGACACGGAGCCGGATGGACTCGAGGTGACCATGCCATGAATAAATTCGGACTTGCACTGATTTAAAAACTTGGTACTTTATTTCATTTATTTCCATTTGGTTTTGTTGGGATTGTAAAAGGCCTTTTAAAGTTATGTTTTGATTAGTTATACGCTTAGGTTTGATGTCAAATTTGCCTTAACAAACTATTAGGTTAAGTTTGGATAAAACTTGGAAAATAAGGTTTTCAAAACTACAAAGCGTTGAGTTTTAAACTTTACCATCGGATATCACACTGTAATTAAAAATGAATGCAACTCAAATGTTTTCCAACCTTAAGATTTTTATACATTAAGTTAGAATGATTTTTAAAAGCGACTAAAAGAAACTATTCGGATTTGTAAATGATATAGCTTTGTTCTTACTTATGGATTCAATTCAGTTTTCAAAATTTTCGGGTTTCAAAATATATACTATTGATTTTAAACGATCATGCCCAAGATTTCTACGAGCTTAAACACATCAATGAGTTTTGACAAAATTTTAAACCGGAACCCTAACCTCTCATACGCGTTTTCTCGTGACATGTCAGATCCGGTCGTAACGCTTAGGCCGGGTTTGGGGTGTTACAAAATTGGTATCAGAGCCCAGTTCAAAAGCTCAGCTGTGGGCCCGAGGCCCAAAATGTTTTAAATGATTGGTTTAAGTGTTTTGTTTTAAATATATGGTTTGAAAGGCATGGCACCGAGTCTCCGGCACCAATCCGCCCAGGTAAGTACCCCTTACTATTGCTTGTGAGTTTGGATGTGATGTGATTGGATGACTAGCAGTAGCAGATTACTTAGAGACTGAAACTGACAGGACTCTGTGAACTTGCGAAAACAAAACTTCTTTAATATTCATAAGACTTTTCCTTTAAAGACAATGGAATAATTACTGATGCATAAAACTTCTAAATCTGATAAGTCGAGATTTTACTCATGAGCGCTCGGGGTGGACGTGGTCGTGGACGTGGTCGAGGTAGGATGACAGTTTCCGAACCAGTAGGGTCTGGTCAGGGGTCAGAGAATGAGATACCGGTACCACCACCAGTTGGAGGTGGTGAGTTTCAGGATCAGACTGGGGATGACGCAGTGTCGCAGGCGATGCTGCGAGTTCTGGAGAGGCTAGCTGGAGTAGGTGGAGGCGCAAGAGTTCGGAAATCTGTGCCTGAGCGACTCCGAGCAAACGGGGCTGAAGTATTTCGAGGTGTCTCGGGTGTGGCTCCCAGCACGGCTGAGTATTGGCTGGAGGCGACGGAGCGGATCATGGACGATTTGGACTTGACTGCTGAGGAGAAGCTGAAGGGGATAGTATCACTTCTTCGGGATGAGTCATACCAGTGGTGGCTCACGGTTCGGAACAGTGTTGCAGCGAAAGATCTTACTTGGGATTATTTTAGGGCTGCATATCAGAAAAAGTATATTGGATCTGGCTACATGGATGATCAACTAAAAGCATTTCTGAGGCTGGTTTAGGGGAGTAAGTCTGTGTCGGAATACGAGGCAGAATTTTTGAGGCTGAGTCGTTATGCTAGGGGCATTGCGGCTACTAAACACGAGCGGTGTGTTCGATTCGAGGATGGTCTAAGAGATGAATTAAGGTTGCTGATTGCTCCACAGCAGGAGCGTGAGTTTGCTATTCTGGTAGAAAAGGCTAAGGTTACCGAGGGAGTTAAAGAGTCTGTGAGGCGGAACATGGATAGGAATAGGCATAAGAGGAGTTTTGGATCTTCTGGGTCGGCCGAAGATTCTCAGAAAAGGGCTAGGCAGAATGGGCTAAATCAGTCTGGTGGGTTTGTTACTGCTAATCAGAGGCCAGCTCAGTGTAACCGTTGTAGGAAGTCTCATTGGGGAGGATGTTGGACTGGTGAAAGAGGATGCTTCGAGTGTGGATCGTTGGATCATCGTGTGAGGGACTATCCGCGTAAGTTGGCTAGGATTCAGTCAGAGGGTCAGAACCGTGCTCAGGTTAGAAATGAAGGACCGCCGCCACAGAGGGGTCAGGGTGCAGCTAGGGGTCGTGGTGTTGGTAACGGGCGTGGCCGAGGTGCTGAAGGTGCAGAGGCGAGGCAACCAAGGTTGGTTTATGCAGTTGGCCATCGCGAGGAGGAAGATGTGTCAGAGTTGGCAGCGGGTACGTTCTCTATTTCTGGAATACCCTTAATTATCCTGTCTGTGGTTAAGTCAGATTGTTTTCTGTTGCTAGTAAAGTATCTAGAACCTTGGATGTGAACTTAGAGATTGTGCCTAGGAAGTAAGATAGTTTAGTAAGATCAGAGTGCGCAGCATAAGCGTAGGGTGGTGAGTTAAAATGTACGAATATTCGTTAGTAAGTAATTTCGAGGACGAAATTATTTTGAGGGGGTAGAATTGTAACGTCCTGAAATAGGGGCTAGTTGTAAGGGCATTGAGTGCTTGTGTTTGGACTGTGGTGTCAGTATTTTTGATGTTTTGGGGCTTAGTTGTAAGTCTAGTGTAAGCCTGAGTGGTAGGAAAAATTTTAGTTTTTAAGCTTTAAGTGAATGGAGCTGAAGGAGCTAGGGGTTATAGGTATTTTTAGGTGGATGTTAGCACAAGAATTGAGCTAGTAGAGTGGCAAGGTAGGCGCCACTTAGAGCTTGTGTGTGACGCCACTTGCAAGGGGAGGAGGTCCCGTGCTCGAGCTGCAGAAGTCTCATCCTTTTGCTTCCATTTTGACGTCAAGGAGGGGGAAAGTTGTGTGCAGTTCAAACTCTGCCATGGACTAAGTCAAATGTTCAAATGGTGGGTGGAGAGGAAATCAAGGAGGTTGACTAGTTCAAAGTGATTTGAATTAGTGGCCATGAGTGTTTGTAGGTGGTGGCCGAATCTTGGGTGCTTCATGGGGGGAGTGGCCGGTTGGTAGGTGTGTAAGTGGGGAGTGCCGAAATTCTCTTAGGCATTTTGGGTGACTTTCGGCCAGCCTTAGTCTAGGGTACCTAAGCCAAATTTTCAAGAGGTTCTCTCATTTTTCTTCTTTGAAACCGAAGGTCTCAAGCAACCATACCTTTGCCGACTTTTCCTTTGGGCATCTAGCCAAATTTTGCGGTTGTTTCTTTGTGTTCCTTGGGTAGCCGAAACCTTACTCTCCCACCTCTCTTTTCTTCTTCATTTGTGCTAAGCCGAAATAGTCATTTTTCTTCCTCTGATATTTTGTCTTTCTTTCTTTCTTAAGTGCCGAAACTTACTTTGTCTCCTAAGCCGAATTCTCCATTTGTTTCCTCTCCATTTCATTTGAGCCGAAACCATCTCATCTTGTCCCCTCAAACTTTCATTTTCTTTTCTCAAACCCGATTCCAGCACCCCTATCTCTTTTCACTTCTACTCTTTCTCTCTTACCACTCAAGCCGAACCATAAGTGCTGTTAAGCACCTTTAGCCGAATCTCTCCCATTTAGTTTTCACTTTGGCCGAATATTAAGTGTGGTGCTGATCTAGGTTGGTTATTTTCAATCGTTGAAGAAGGTTAGTGCTTGGCCGAATGTCTATTTCTCTTCTCCCTTGTTTGCTGTCGTTTTTGATATGGTTAAGAGCCGTTTTTGGAAATAGTTGTAAGGGTGTTAATCTCTTGTGGTAACCGATTTGTTGTAGGGTCTCCGGGATTTTGGTAGCGATCAAGTGAAGCAGTCATTTTGGAGTAGTCGATTGGTAAGTGGTGGTAAGAAGTTATTTTGTTAGTCTATTCTATTAGTTTTCGTTAAGCCAAAGACTATAAAGGATTAATCGTTCTGTTAATAGGGTGTGGCCGTTTGCATAAAGGAGAACCATCGTTTGGTTCGGGATTTGGTAGGAAACCAAATCATTTGTAAGGTAAGGGTTCAAGCGTTAACCTTTTGATTTATTTGTTTTGGCCGAATGGTCTAGGTTGCTAATCTCATGTTTGGCCGAATATAGGAGCTAGGTAATCGAGGGTCTTAGATCGGTTCTTTGAGATTAAGGCTTGCGTTTTAACAGGTGTGTAAACTAACACACTCTTTGCTTAGTAATATGCTTAATAACCTGATTGTTTGATAAAGCCGATATAGTATGGTTGATTGATATGATACCTTATGAGGTATAAGCAAGGCTTCAGGTAAGTCCTTGTCAAAATGAGTTTACTATCTGGTGCTTATGGAAGCATGACATATTTGGTATATGTGGCATATAATATATGGCTGATGATAAATCCTATGTATTTTGCTAAACAAGCATGTTGGCATGTTTTCTGTTAAATGCATATCATTGATTGATGTGGGTTGAATGAGAGGAGGGGGAAGTGATATTCGTGTCGACGGACACCAGTGGTTTGGTACCACAGATTGATTTATTGTGACTTTGGGTCACCAGAGGTTTGGCACCTCATAGCGTCTCGTCCCAGTGGCTTAGCACCACAGTGGGTTGGCCCCACGGATGATATTATGGGATCGACGCCAGTGATTTGGTATCACACGTGGGTTGGCCCCACAACTTGATTATTCGTGACTTCGGTCACCAGTGATTTGGTATCACATTTGTGTCTTTGGGACACCAGAGGTTTGGCACCTCATAGCGTCTCGTCCCTGTGGTTTAACACCACCGTGGATTGGCCCCACTTTTGAGATACGGGATCGTCGCCAGTGATTTGGTATCACACGTGATTGGCCCCACAGATGGATTATTCGTGACTTTGGGTCACCAGTGGTTTGGCACCACCAGTGGTTTGGTACCACACGGGGTAGAAAAGGTGTTATGGATGGTTAGGATTGGGTGCATTAATTGTATTGCTTTGTTATGGTGTGTGTTAGTATGTTGCATTAATCGGGAGGGGGATTTATGCACTGAGTCTTGTGACTCACCTTCTCCCTTATCAATTCAGGTGACGCTTAGATCGCGGACACGGAGCCGGAAGGACTCGAGGTGACCATGCCATGAATAAATTCGGACTTGCACTGATTTAAAAACTTGGTACTTTATTTCATTTATTTCCTTTTGTTGGGATTGTAAAAGGCCTTTTAAAGTTATGTTTTGATTAGTTATATGCTTAGGTTTGATGTCAAATTTGCCTTAACAAACTATTGGGTTAAGTTTGGATAAAACTTGGAAAATAAGGTTTTCAAAACTACAAAACGTTGAGTTTTAAACTTTACCATCGGATATCACACTGTAATTAAAAATGAATGCAACTCAAATGTTTTCCAACCTTAAGATTTTTCTACATTAAGTTAAAATGATTTTTAAAAGCGACTAAAAGAAACTATTCGAATTTGTAAATGATATAGCTTTGTTCTTACTTATGGATTCAATTGAGTTTTCAAAATTTTCGGGTTTCAAAATATATACTATTGATTTTAAACGATCATGCCCAAGATTTCTACGAGCTTAAACACATCAATGAGTTTTGACAAAATTTTAAACCGGAACCTTAACCTTTCATACGCGTTTTCCCGTGACATGTCAGATCTGGTCGTAACGGTTAGGCCGGGTTTGGGGTGTTACAAGTTTTATAGATTAAAATTTCCAACTTTCATGTTTTTCTTAAGAATTAATTTAATGGTTGTCAAAGTTATAATTTTTATTTTTATTAACTTAGTTTTCAACATGAGTAACTAAACTTTAAAGGGGGTTGGTTGATGGAGATATGGTTAGCTGATTTTTTTTATAAAGGACCAAATTATAATAAATTGAACTAATTTGAATAAACCTAAATACTCAGGACTAACGACCCTATGGGGACAACTAGCCAACTGAGATCGAGAATAGATCTTGTTGGTGTAACACCCCAAACCCGACCCAAACGTCACGACCAGATCTGGTATGCTACGGAGTAATAGTTAAAAACTTCTCATTGAAGGGATTTGAAATCTCGGTTTGGTTAAGTAAAAATTTATTAAATAAGTGTTATTTGTAGGAAACCTTTGTAGTTTTTTTTTTTTAAACTTGTTTGAAGATCCCATTTTATTACTTCTTGTAGATAAGTCTTTGAACAATTTTTTTTTTTTAAAATGAAAGCAATAACCATTATAAAATGATAACCTAAGCTATGGGGCCTTATTACATAAATAATCCCAAAATTAAAACTTAAAAGAAAAACCAAAAATAACTTATAAAAATAAAAGACTTGATGGCCGCTCGAGTCCGGCTCGGCTCCCATGTCCACGATCTACTGCTCATCTGAAAAGTCAGGAAAATAAAAGGGTGAGTCACCAAGACTCAGTGTGCAAATCCTGAAAACACATTAAAGGCTTGAGGCCTACAAACACATTATGGGCCTTTGCCCATACAGAATGGCAACAAGATGATTGCATGCAACATGGCCCAACCAAACCTAAAAATCCATCTTCTACACACCAGCCCGTATCAACCAACACACCTCGGGGATTTCTACAATCAACCAACCAACCACTACACACCATATCGACAGCCATGCTACCTATTTCTAGTAGTCAGGAATAAATTTAACGTGGCTTAGCCACCGATCACTATTGTGACCTAACTTTATAATTCGTGGTTTAACCACCGATCACCAAGTAACATATTAACATGATCTTCCCCTTCATCATATCAACCCCATCCTATGCATACATACATGCAGAATCAAAACAATATTCTACCTAAAAGTTCACAGTCTATCACATACATCGGTACACATAGAAAAGTTTCTATGATTACGTACCAGGTATCCCTTGCCTACCCTTTTTGGGTAATTCGACTGTCTATACAGCCTTTTTCCGGCTTTTAGGCAATAACATATATTTAGTACAAATTACTATACAGCCTTTTTTCGGCTTTTAGCCCATAACATATATTTAGTATAGATTAATTAGTGTGTTATAGATCTACACACCTAATTGCTAACAAGGCGAGACCTTCTATGTCGACACTATCAGAAGCCGATACGATTGCTAACTGCCTAAGATTTTGTTCTGAAGTTGGTCCACAACCCGGTGGCCAATCCCGTACTGTTGACACCGCTCATTTCTCAAACTTAGGGATTGGTTTTACAGATCCAATTCCCTCCTTCGCCTGATTATTTGATTCCACTAAAAGACCTTACCATAACATATGGTTAAGATCACAATTACGATAGCGAATCTAAAGAGAATCTAAAGAGAACCCCTTACCTTGAAATCCCGAAAAGAGAGATATGAGGTTCAGAGACTAGCGGTTCCGGCACTTAGATCTAAGCGATCTACTTCAATTCCCGAATGTCACCCAACACGTAAACACAAGAAACCAACAATTCATTAGCCTTTCGGCTTTGTCTTCTAAAAACAGAAAGAGAAAAAGAATAGATCAGAAAAAATCGGCACCTACCTTTATAGAGAATTCGGCAACTCCTAGAAGATTTCAGCTTTTGAGAAGATCAAAAAGAGAAGATGATAGGAAGAAATCTATGTAGATTCAGCTTTTTGTGAAGAGATCGGCAAAAGAGAAGAAGCAAAGAACAATGAATATTTGGCTTGTAGAAAAAGAATGAAGAAGAGAATTAAGTTCAAGAGTTTCGGCTTTTGCATAAAAGTGAAGATTAGAGAATGGGATTTAGGGATTTTGGCTTTGGCAGAGAATGAGAGAAAAGAATGGGAGAATAAAACCCTAAATGCCGAAAAAAAAGGATATTCCCCTTAACCTAAATTTCGGCACCTACTACCTAAATCCCAAAAATGCCCCTTTTTAAAACTAAAACTAAGCTACTAATCAAGGGAAATTTCTGCACCCCTTAGCTATACTAAAACTGATTTCTCCCCCCTCCAAGAGATGGAAATTCGGCCACCACCTTGACTAATGGATACTTCCTAAACTTTCTCCCTTATCATTATCTGATCTCTCATCCACAAGTGCCCCAGATAACACCACCTCTTCCTTCCTTTATCTGCCACATTATCAGCCATATTATCCACATTATCCAAACAACTATATCCTCCTATTTTCAAGCCTCACTGCCGTCCCACTTTACCCACTTAAATGTCGAAAATTAACTAAATTTTAATTAAAAGAATTGGGCTTCATACAACTTGAATTTGGGCCTCCCAGTTGACGCCACTACCCTGCTCTTTTAGTGGCGCTACTTTGCCACTGGGCCACAAGCCCGTTTTATATTTTAAAACACAGATAATCATCTTTTAAGCCTTATCTTATCAGGCTTTCTACTAGAGTGTCCAAATAGAAAGTTCTAACTAAGACCTCGGCCCAACCTTGAGCCCAATCTGAACCCCTTAAACACTCCAATCAACGCATTATACGAAACGCACAACAAATGCATAGCCCCATAATTTCAGGATGTTACAGTTCTACCTCCTTAAAGAAATTTCGTCCTCGAAATTTCCAACTAACTATTAATCTACTACCCAAGTCTCACCACTATGCTTTAGCTGCGCACTCTAATTCTAAAGCCAAAAGAAACACTTAGTATACTATGGTAGAGTACGACTCGGTATTCGCATCTAGAGCGTCCTCGTCCCCTTGGCGACGTGCTGCATAGACCAAAGCTGGCTGCCTCGCCTCAGCATAACCTACACCTCCACGACCATGTCCTGTGCCATTGCCACCATTGACTTGACCATGGCCCCTTGGTGGTTGTTGACCTCCTCTTCCCGGCGGTGCATTCTCTAGACCTGTGGACCCTTCACTGCACCGTCGCTATGGACAGTTTCTAACTTGGTGGTCTGTAGATCCACACCTAAAGCATTTCCCACTACCCGCCCAACACTCACCTACATGGAATTTACCACATCCAGCACACTTCTGTGTCTGACTAGCAGCAGTAGGTCTCTCATTCCGACTTGATCCATCTGACCTAGGCCTTTTATGAGTACGCCCAATTGCCCCTGATGATCCAAAATTTCTCTTACTTCCACCCCTATCTCTATCCTGATTCAATTTTTCTATCCGCTTAACCTCCTCAGCTATCTTAGCTTTTTCCACAAGCACAGCAAATTCCCTCTCCCGCTGTGGTGCTATCAGTACACGCAGATCGTCCCTCAGACCATCTTCAAATCGAACACAGCGTTCATGGTCTGTGGCCACCATCCCTCGAGCATAACGGCTAAGGCGTAAGAATTCGCTTCATACGCAGCCACCAACCTACTTCCTTAAACCAGATTCAAAAATGCTCTGTGATGCGCATCCATATAACTCGTCCCAATATACTTACTCTAAAACGCTGTTTTGAAGAAATCCCAGGTGATACAGTCAGCCACCGAACCATCCTTAACCGTTAGCCACCATTGATAAGCTTCATCCCGCAGGAGAGATACAACCCCTTTCAGTTTTTCCTCCTCCGTGAAATCCAGATCATCCATTATACGCTCAACCGCCTCCAACCAATATTCAGCTGTACTTGGGGCTATACCAGAAATTCCCCTAAACACTTCTGCCCCATTAGCTCTAAGTCGCTCCGACACAGATTTTTGGGCTCCTGTGCCTATGCCTGCCCCAGTAACCATCTCTAAAACCCTTAATATTGCCTGAGATACAACATCATCTCCGGCTGTCTGATCCTGAAATTCGGCCTCCGCAGCTGGTGGAACTGGCATCTCATTTCCTGACTCATGGCCAGATCCTACTGGTTCCGACACAGCCATCCTACCCCTACCACGGCCACGCGGCGGACGTCCACGTCCCCTTGTACTCATTCTACTGATTCGTGTTTATCTGATTAGAAATTTTATGAATTATTAATTTCTTTCACTGATTAACCACGAACAATCTTATGAACAATAGTTTAAGAGTAGTTCTTTCGAATTCTAAATTATATCTACGAGTTTCAGTCTCAAGTTTGTATCTCCTATTTCTGGGAACCACATACATCAACCATCATATATCAGCATTCAAGTAGCATCTATGCTCTCACATTCATCGCATAAGGGTTTTTTTCACCATTTCTCTACCCAGTGGTATTTCCGTAGTTTTGTCCGACAGGGTGTTTTGTAATTTCCTCAAAATGGGATATCTTGTTGTTTTTTTTCGAAATAGAGATATTTTGATGTTGTTGTTGTTTTTTTTGTAAAGCAGGGGTATTTTGGAAAATTTAATATTGCAAACCGGGTTACTTTTGTAAATCTAGGGGTTTTAGGGTAAATTTGCAAAACATAGGTATTTTGGTGATTTTGCCAACCGGGGGTGTTTCAGTAATTTCACAAATTTTGGTAATTTTACAAATCCAAGGTATTCTGGGAAATGTAACACCCCAAACCCAGCCCAAACGCTACGACCAGATCTGGCATGTTACGGGTTTAATGTTAAAAACATAGTTCTTTATTTGCTTTTAAGAGAGCACGTATCCCTTTTGAAAAGTCTTCGATGACGTGTTGTTTGAAAACTTAACTTTGTTGGTTTGGAAAATATCGATTTGATTAATCAAATATTCAATACTTTAGGTTTTCTTTCCAAACACATTCCGTTATGTTAAGCGTGTTTGAAATTCCCGTTTCATTACTTATAGTAAGTAAGTCTTTGAAAACAAAATTTAAAATATAAACATAAACACATATAAATCAATAACCTAAGCTACAGAGGCCTTATTACATAAACATTCCCAAAATTAAAACTTAAAGAAAAACCTAAAAAAATAATTTATGGAAATAGAAACTTGATGGCCCCTCGAGTCCGCCTCGGCTCCTATGCCCATGTTCTACTACTCATCTGAAAAGTTAGGAAAATAAAAGGGTGAGTCACCAAGACTCAGTGTGCAAATCCCGAAAACACATAAAAGGCTTGGGCCCACAAACACATTATGGGCCTTAGCCCATACTCAATGGCAACAGAATATTTACATGCAACATGGCCCAACCCAACCTAAAAATCAATCCTCTACACACCAGCCCGTACCAACCAACACACCTCGGGGATTTCTACAATCAACCCACCAACCGCTACACACCATATCGACAGCCATGCTGCCTATTCCTAACAGTCAGGAATAAATTTAACGTGGCTTAGCCACCAATCACTATTGTGACCTAATTTTACAGTTCGTGGTTTAACCACCGATCACCAAGTGACCTATTAACATGCTCTTCCCCTTCATCATATCAACCCCATCCCATGCATACATACATGCAGAATCAAAACAATATACTACGTAAAAGTTCACAGTCTATCACATACATCGATACACATATAGAAGTTTCTATGATTACGTAACTGGCATCCCTTGTCTACCCTTTTTGGGTAATCCGACTGCCTATACAGCCTTTTTCCGGCTTTTAACCCAAAACATAAATTTAGCACAGATTACTATACACCCTTTTTCCGGCTTTTAGCCCATAACATATATTTAGTACAGATTAATTAGTGTGTTAGAGATCTACACACCTGATTACCGACAAGACAAGACCTTCTATGTCGACACTATCAGAAGCTGATATGACTGCTAACTGCCTAAGATTTTGTTTTGAAGCCGGTCCATAACCCGGTGGCCAATCCCGTACTGCTGACACCGCTCGTTTCTTAAACTTAGGGATTGGTTTTACAGATCCAATCCCCTCCTTCGCCTGATTATTTGATTCCATTAAAAGACCTTATCATAACATATGGTTAAGATTACACTACGAGACCCATTTCACAGCCTGAGTTTTGAACCGGGCTCTGATACCAAAATGTAATACCCCAAACCCGGCCTAAATGCTATGACTAGATCTAGCATGTTACGGGTTTAATGTTAAAAACATAGTTCTTTATTTGCATTTAAGAGAACACGTATCCCTTTTGAAAATTCTTCCATGATGTGTTGTTTGAAAACTTAACTTTGTTGGTTTGGAAAATCTCAGTTTGATTAATCAAATATTCGATACCTTAGGTTTTCTTTCCAAAAACATTTCGTTACGTTAAGCGTGTTTGAAAATCCCATCTCATTACTTGTAATAATTAAGTCTTTGAAAATAAATTTAAAACATAAACATTAACACATATAAAACGATAACCTAAACCATAGGGCCTTATTACATAAACGTTCCTAAAAATTAAGACTTAAAGGAAAAAACCGAAAATAATTTATGGAAATAAAGACTTGATGCCCCTCGAATCCGCCTCGGCTCCCATGCCCACGATCTACTGCTCATTTGAAAAGTCGGGAAAATAAAAGGGTGAGTCACCAAGACTCAGTGTGCAAATCCCGAAAACACATAAAAGGCTTGGGCCCACAAACACATTATGGGCCTTAGCCCATACACAATGGCAACAAAATATTTACATGCAACATGGCCCAACCCAACCTAAAAATCCATCCTCTACACACCAGCCCGTACCAACCAACAAACCTCGGGGATTTCTACAATCAACCCACCAACCGCTACACACCATATCAACAGCCATACTGCCTATTCCTAACAGTCAGGAATAAATTTAACGTGGCTTAGCCACCGATCATTATTGTGACCTAACTTTATAATTCGTGGTTTAACCACCGATCACCAAGTGACCTATTAACATGCTCTTACCCTTCATCATATCAACCCCATCCCATGCATACATACATGCAGAATCAAAACAATATACTACCTAAAAGTTCACAGTCAATCACATACATCGATACACATAGAGAAGTTTCTATGATTACGTACCTAGCATCCCTTGCCTACCCTTTTTGGGTAACCCGACTGTCTATACAGCCTTTTTCTGGCTCTTAGCCCATAACATATATTTAGCACAGATTACTATACAGCCTTTTTCTGGCTTTTAGCCCATAACATATATTTAGTACTGATTAATTAGTGTGTTATAGATCTACACACCTGATTACTGACAAGACGAGACCTTCTATGTCGACACTATTAGAAGCCGATACGACTGGTAACTGGCTAAGATTTTGTTCTGAAACCGGTCCACAACCCGGTGGCCAATCCCGTACTACTGACACCGCTCATTTCTTAAACTTAGGGATTGGTTTTACAGATCCAATCCCCTCCTGCGCCTGATTATTTGATTCCATTAAAAGACCTTATCATAACATATGGTTAAGATCACAATTACGATAGCGAATCTAAAGAGAATCTAAAGAGAACCCCTTACCTTGAAATCCCGAAAAGAGGGATTTGAGGTTTAGAGACTAACGGTTTCTGCTTTTAGATCCAAGCGATCTACTTCAATTCCCAAATGTCGCCCAACACGTAAACACAAGAAACCAACAATCCATTAGCCTTTCGGCTTTGTCTTCTAAAAACCGAAAGAGAAAAAGAATAGATCAGAAGAAATCGACACCTACCTTTACAGAGAATTCGGCAACTCCTAGAAGATTTCAGCTTTCGAAAAGATCAAAAAGAGAAGATGATATGAAGAAATCTATGTAGATTCGGCTTTTTGTGAAGAGATCGGCAAAAGAGAAGAAGCAAAGAACAATGAATATTTGGCTTGTAGAAAAAGAATAAAGAAGAGAATAAAGTTCAAGAGTTTCGGCTTTTGCATAAAAGTGAAGATGAGAGAATGGGATTTAGGGATTTCGGCTTTGGCAGAGAATGAGAGAAAAGAATGGGAGAATAAAACCCTAAATGCCGAAAATAAAAGGATATTCCCCTTACTTAACCTAAATTGCGGCACCTGCTACCTAAATCCCGAAAATACCCCTTTTTAAAACTAAAACTAAGCTACTAATCAAGGGAAATTTTGGCACCCCTTATCCATACTAAAACCGATTTCTCCCCCTCCAAGAGATGGAAATTCGGCCACCACCTTCACCAATGGATACTTCATAAAGTTTCTCCCTTATCATTATCTGATCTCTCATCCACAAGTGCCCCAGATAACACCACCTCTTCCTTCCTTTATCTGCCACATTATCAGCCATATTATCCACATTATCCAAACAACTAAATCCTCCTATTTTCAAGCCTTATTGTCGTCCCACTTTACCCACTTAAATGCCAAAAATTAACTAAATTTTAATTAAAATAATTGGGCTTCATACAACTTGAATTTGGGCCTCCCAGTTGACGCCACATCCTTGCTCTTTTAGTGGCGCAACTTTGCCACTGGGCCACAAGCCTATTTTATATTTTAAAATACAGATAATCATCTTTTAAGCCTTATCTTATCAGGCTTTCCACTAGAGTGTCCAAACATAAAGTTCTAACTAAGACCTTGGTCCAACCTTGAGCCTAATCTGAACCCCTTAAACACTCTAATCAACGCATTATACGTAAAACACAACAAATGCATAGCCCCACAATTTCAGGATGTTACAGTTGGGCACCAATTCATTAGACTCAGGTTAGTTAGCGAGATTGAGAGATAATCCAGATTAATTTGTCTAACTTGGTAAAATGGAGACCAAGAAGGAAAATGGAGCTATTTTGGAAGTTTAAGCGATTTGGATTCTTAATTAGAGTATTAATGAACCACATACTGCCAACCAACCACTGTTTGTTATTTAACTGTTAATTTCGTAACTTTGCATATATTACAATTTAGTCCTTACTAGTTAGATAGTAAAGTAGATTAATGATTTTATGATTTTTCGTAATATAGTTTTTTTTTGCGATTAGTTGGTTAGACTCCTTATTCTACATGCATCTTATTTAAAAATTGTTAAATCGATGATTATCATGGGTTTGATCCTTTGAATATGCTAGTGTTCCATTATACACTTACAAATATTACAACTAACTTGTACTATTGTAGTAAAACGACACTTTAATTTTCTTTATAAAATTGTTTGTTTTTATGCACACTAGCGTGACGTGGTCAATTTGTTGGCATTGTTGCCAAGGAATTAGTGCCAGATTGAACCATTTTTATTTTCATTGCATGTACTTAGAGAAATAATCGATGAAAGTCGAAGTTATAGATACGACATTGTATTTCTATTTTAATGATTTTCGTAACTTTCTCTTGTTGATGATTGATTGAGAGTCATGTTTAATACTGACTATGGGTGGCCCGAAGGACCGTTCTTGTCTGATGGAAATGGTTCTTCAACACTAAGCTGTGAGTATAAAGGCTACCATGAGAGCCAAGGATTTGATCCTTTGTATTATTCTTACGCCTATAAGCTGGTATGGATAGCTATGACCAAGGATGGGAAGGGAGTCACTTGACATACGACCCTTATGATCCCTATTCTTATTATTATTACGAGTATGGAAATACATATGGGGAGGACTTTAAGGAATATGACCACCTAACCACTCGAGGTAGTGCATTTGAAGACGTCATGCCTGAATTACAAGATGACCTGGAAGTTATTAAGATTTAGTTGGACCGAGTACTTGAACTCTTTCGATACCGAGTAAGGGAGAGTGTTTCGGTAGACAAGTGTGCCGAGTTAGACACTGTCGAAGTTGAAGAGGAGACCACATATACAAGCGTTGAACCACATGACTTGAAGGTCAATTTTCAATAAGAGAAGGAGATCGGAGAGGAGAGCGAAGCATTGTGCACTCTGCAATATTTTGGAAGATATTTCACATAGAAAACTGATGAAAATCACTCTATAACAAAGTTGTGCTCAAATAGCACAGGAAGATCAAATTCAGGTCATTCATTCTTTTGAAGAAGTTGAGTTCGTAATTCTCGAACTGGCGATTCCGAAAAAAGGTGTTATGGTGTAAACTCCGGTTTGGTGAAAAATGGTTCAAGAGGTGTGTGTCAAAAAGGTCTAGGACAAGACTGTCACACCCCAAATCTAGCAGACCCAAGATTCAGGTGTGTTCTAGTGAAATAAAATATTTTGATAAAGTTGTATCTGCCCAACTATTTTTTTTGGCGTACCAGATGGATATATACCAACCATCATATAAGTAAGTAAAGATCCTATGTTAGAATACCCTATTGTCTAAGTATTGTGCTAGTTGGGCTGTAAAGTGATCTGATTAAGAGCTAACTGGATAGATTGGTTCGATATTTACTATGCCGGGTTCTCAGTTATATTTTCCTCAGAATATGTAGGCCATAATGAAAGGCAATTTTTGAAACTGGTGACACTTGTCAAGTTCCACTATGTCACATCCCAAAAACCAGGTTAGTAGAAATTGGGCTAATGAACCGAGAGTGGTCATGACTAAATTTTTATTTAGATAATCTTTTACTCATTTGATAATAAGTAAATATCAAGTCTAGTCATTGAGTAGTGGTGGAGTTGTCCTTGATGATTTGAGTTCGAATCCATTCCCTCTCATTAATTCTTTTTGGTGCAAATTTATTTTAAACCCTTAACAAAGGTCATCTAATGTTTTTAAATATTTTCTGTTAAAATAAAAACAAGAAAGTGAAGTAGTCTAGTGGTTTAACGCTTCTTAGCTATCCTAGTAGTCCTAAGTTCAAGCCCCCAAGTTTACTTTCTTTTTATTTAATTTTTAGACATTTTCCATGTGTTTTTAGTGCTTTCCATCCACTCCATTTTCACCATAAATAGGAGGATTTCTTTCCTCCAACATAGGTCAAACTTACCTTAAATTGAGGTAGCATGATCCCTTTTTTCACTCCATATCTCCCTCTTTTTGCCAAAACTTCTTACCTTGCCTTTAGTTAAGGTTCATTGAACCTAGTTGTAACACCCCAAACCCGGTCTATGCGTTAAGACCAGATTTGACATATCACACGAAATAATCATATGTAAAGTCTTTTAAAGGTTTGTAGAAAACGGATTTTAAAATAAAGATTTTGAAAATGTGTTTATTGAAAACCGAAGTTGATTGTTAAATTTAATAATTTAAGACGTAAGAGTTTATAAACTTGAAAAAAAATAATTGTTTCAATATTCCGAGAAATGTAAAAGAGTTCGAAAGAAATTTTGAAAACAAGATTTTTAAAAGAGTTATTAAAGAAAATTTTACCGAGTTAAAATATAACTAAGAATGAAATCCTTTTCGTACGTTTATTTAAGAAAAACATTTATTTCTATTTTTAGAAAAGAAATCCCATTTAAGTATTTAAAACGTAATATAAAATCCATCCACAAGTAAAACATCCATAAAAATTTAACCAGAGGCCTTATTACATCACAACTTAAAAGCAAATATTAAAAAAAATACTTAAAAGAAATCCGAAGTTTAATTAACCCGTTATTCGTAGTATGGCCACCGTTGAGTTGTCCCCGGCCCAAGCCTCCATTTCTAATCATTACCTGAAAAGGGTAAAGAAAACGGGGTGAGTTACTTAAAACTCAATGTGTAACTCACTTACCATAGTCCACTGGGCCAAAACCATTTAAACATTTATTTGGGCCTGAGCCCATTACAAATATAACAATTTAACATGAACAAAATGCATGTGTTATGCAATTCCCAAAACCAAACCTAAATTTCCATCCGCTACACACCACCCGTACCAACTAGCACACCTGTGGGGAGCTTTAGTCACCCACCCCGCCAACACACCAAACTGGGCATTAAGCCATATATCAACCTGGGCACGAAGCCATATATTAAACTGGGCATGAATCCATATATTAAACTGGGCACGAAGCCATATATTAAACTGGGCACGAAGCCATACATTAAACTGGGCACGAAGCCATATACTAAACTGGGCACGAAGCCATATATTAAACTGGGCACGAAGCCATATGTTAAGCTGGGCACGAAGCCATATATTAAACTGGGCACGAAGCCATATATTAAACTGGGCACGAAGCCATATATTAAACTGGGCACGAAGCCATATATTAAGCTGGGCACGAAGCCATATATTAAACTGGGTACGAAGCCATATATTAAACTGTGGACAAGCCACCAAAATTTTGTAGCAAAGCTACCAGAACTTCTCTTCATCAAAATAGCCCAACCCATGCAATCATGTATATAATATGCATAACAATCCATTCATATAATTATTCCAACATAAGGCCCATTATAAAAATTATTACAATCTGGCCCATGTCACATTTTGGCCCACATAATCTCATATCACATTTGGCCCGTTAAGCATATATCTCATATGGCCCATTTATCAAATATCACATATGGCCTCATCAATCAAATATCACATATGGCCCATTTAACAAATATCACATATGGCCCATTTAACAAATATCACATATGGCCCATTTAATCAATTATCACATATGACCCAATTCGATCACTTTTATCGATTTAGCCCATTAAGGGCAATTTCATAATTTTCACGATCTTAATACCGATTTCATAGTTTTTACCATTAAAGTGTTAAATATACTATTTTACCCGATTTCACTATCTTGTGATTTAATCCAACGATTACTACGATATAGTCATCTATCCCATGAGATACGGTGTGAGATTACACACCTGATTACGGTGAGCACTACACTTTCCTGATCGTCAACACCTAAAAATGTTATAACGCTCGATTAGAAAACTAACACTTGAAATAAATCTATGCTAAGGTAAGCGGTCTAGATTTTTACCCTCGAAATCTCGAACAACTACGATTTGTCGGTTCACCCCGATTGACGGTTCACAACCCAATGGAAAATCTCGGATCGTCGGTGCCTCACGACTACGAACAACCTTGAATAATTGATTTTCACCGGATGAGGGTCCACAACCCGGTGGAAAATCTTGGATTGCCGAAACAGCCCTTCACTTGAATCTAGAGGGAGTAGCGAATCCGCCCCTCTTCCAACTATTCACCACCCTTTTTGATCCTTTCTTGTTTGCCACGAAATCCTTACGTTCAAAGGTTGAAAATCAAGCGATGGCGTCCCTAAAGTAACACCGATTAGTAAACCCCATCTTTAACGGAATAATGAGTAATATGGAATCCTTGATAAAAAACCTTACCTTAAAACTTTGGATTGAATCCTAGCGATTCACGATGATTTCGGACACTCCAAGTTCCGGCCTTCCACTAGGTTTCTATGATGGAGAAAAAGATTTAAATGAGATATGATGTGATAATGATCTCGATCCAAAAAGACCATCCCACACCAACATGAAAATTTGGCACAAAGGAAGAGGGAAACTGAAAATACTAAAGTATTATACTAACCACTTACCGAGCGATCAAAGTGTGAGAAGAAAAGAATGAAATGGTTTGAGAAGAAGATAAGTGTTGTAAAATATTCGGCTATGAAGAGAAAAATTTGAAGGATGGTAGGCCATGGAGGAAAATAAAAGGGAGAAAATGTTGAATATATTTTGTAAGAAGAAGGAGATGAAATAAAGGTATAGGACAATTAGGTGTTTTAGTTCTGGTTCATTTCAAGAATAGAAGATGAACAAAGAGAGAGGTTTGAGGCTAGAGAGCATTCTGTAATGGAGGAAGAAAAGAAAAGAGAAAATGGCCTTCAAGGTTTTGGTGTTTTCGGCACTAGGGAAAATAACTTGAGAGAATAGGCAAATTAAGACCAAAATGGTCAAAATGGAATGACCAAAAGAAAAACAAAAGATGCTTACCTAATGCTCAATGTGCATTCGGCTAGGGAGAGAAAAGATGAAGAGAAAATGTTTTGAGAGAAAGAAAAAATGACCAAAAAGAAATGTGTCCAACAAGCACCTATCCTTACTCATAAGTCTTCAAAAATTCGGCCACCCCCTAGCCCCTAAAACCGTCCAAGTTCATGGACACAAGGTCAAAGTTTAGCCAATCCAAACTTTCCAAAACTTCCTCCTTGTTTCAAGCCTTATGTCCCCCTTTACATGCCTTTTCGATATGATTCTTTTCCATAAGTTCACTCTTGCCTTAATCCATTAGCCACCTTGCCATAAACTAAAAGTCCAACTTTCCAAAAATATGATGCCTGGCCGACACTTGCTAGGAAAGAGCAAAAATTAATATTCACAAAGTGCATACTAGGGGATTCAAACCTCTCCCCTCAAGACCATACATATGGCGCATATCCTCTTAACCAATGGCTCAAATATGCTATCTTTTTACCACTTAATTACCTTAAGCTATAAGGTCACTTGTTCCACTTCATTAAAGTACTAATTTCCAAAAATTATACCAAATCCAAATAAATCCCGAACCTTCTCAGGACTATTTTAACACACACATAGAATAAGTAAATTAGCTGAGCACCAAAATAATGCAAAATATAAAAATTCAAATTTTAGGATGTTACAATTCTACCCCATTAAAGAAAATTTCGTCCTCGAAATTTACCTGGTTAAAAGAGGTGAGGGTATTGCTGTCGAATCATGTCCTCAGGCTCCCATGTAGCTTCCTCCCCTCTGTGATTACGCCATAGGACTTTAACCAACGGTACTGACTTCTTTCTTAGCACCTTAATCTAAAATTTTCACTGGCCCTTCCTCGAATGACAAGTCAGGCCTTAACTCAACTTCCTCAACCGGTACTATGTGAGATGGATCCGATCGATAACGCCTCAACATAGAGACATGGAAAACACTATGAATTTGACTCAACTCCGGAGGTAATTCAAGCTGATAAGCCACTGGCCCTACACGCTTCAACACACGGTACGGTCCAATGAACCTAGGGCTCAACTTGCCCTTCCTTCCAAATCTGAAGATCTTTTTCCAAGGTGAGACTTTTAGAAAAGCCTGATCTCCCACCGCAAACTCAATGTCCTTACGCTTCAGATCCGCATATGACTTTTGCCTATCCGAAGCTTCCTTTAACCATTCTCAAATCACTTTTACTTTTTCTTCCATCTCTGATATCAATTCAGGACCCAACAACTGTCGTTCCCCCAATTCAGTCCAGCAAGTAGGGGTACGACACTTACGACCATATAATGCTTCATAAGGTGCCATTTGGATACTGGATTGATAACTGTTGTTATACGCGAATTCTGCCAACGGTAGAAAATCCTCCCAACTACCTCTGAAGTCAATCACACAACCCCTTAACATGTCTTCCAAAATCTGGATTACTCTTTCCGACTGACCATCAGATTGAGGATGAAAAGCTGTGCTAAAATTTAGCTTTGTTCCCAAAGCCTCATGCAAAGCTTTCCAAAACCGTGATGTAAACCTAGGGTCCCTGTCTGATATAATAGACACTGGTACCCCATGCAACCTCACGATCTCCACTACGTACAATTTAGCCAGCTTCTGCAGTGAGAAATCCGTACGAACTGGTAGAAAATGGGCAGTCTTCGTCAATCGATCCACTATTACCCAGACGGGATCTTTCTTAGTAGGTGTTAAGGGTAACCCACTAACAAAATCCATCGTTATCCATTCTCATTTCCATAATGGAATCTTCACCGGTTGTAGCAATCCCGACGGTAATTGGTGTTCCGCCTTAGCTTGCTGACACGTCAATCACTTACTCACAAAATCTGTAACTTCCCGTTTCAACCCTGGCCACCAATACTGATCACGAAGGTCTCGATACATTTTATTTCCTCCGGGGTGCATAGCATAGGGGCTACTATGCGCCTCTCACAGAATCATAAGTCTCAAATCGGAATCCATGGGCATACAAATTTTTCCGCGAAAACACAGTACTCCATCCTTATCCATTCCAAAATCCCCTATTACACCACTTTTAACTTGTTGAAGTAAATGACCCAACTTTTCATCTGATAACTGCTTCTCCTTGATCTGTTCTAACCCCATAGGCTTCACTTGAAGTTTCGCTGGCAAACTGCCATTTCATACAAACTAAGATGAACAAACATTGCTCTCAACTCTGATATCACCTTACGACTCAACGCGTCTGCCACCACGTTAGCCTTTCCAGGATGATATTCGATTGAGAAGTCATAATCCTTGAACAGCTCTATCCATCTCCGCTGTCTTAAGTTTAACTCCTTTTGGGTAAGGAGGTACTTTAAACTCTTATGGTCCGTATAAATGATCGACTTCTCACCATAGAGATAGTGCCTCCAAATCTTCAAAGCAAAAACCACCGCAGCCAACTCCAAATCATGGGTAGGATAGTTGACTTTTTGCGGCCTCAACTAGCGAGATGCATAAGCTACCACTTTTCCACCTTGCATCAACAAACATCTTAAATCCGTGTGTGACGCATCGCAGTAAATGGTAAACTCTTTTCCGGCCTCAGGTTGAATCAGTACTGGCGCTTCCGTCAAAATCTTCTTCAATTTCTCGAAACTTTCTTGTTGTTTCTCTATCCACACAAATGGTACTCCCTTTCGCAATAGTTTAGTTAGGGGTGCAGCAATCAACGAAAACCCCTCAACAAAACGTCTATAATAACTAGCCAATCCTAGGAAACTCTGAATCTCAGCCACTAACTTCGATGGTTTCCAATCCAACACAGCCTCTACTTTCCGAGGATCAACTCTGATTCCTTCGCCCGACACAACATGTCCCAAGAAAGTCACTTCCTTCAGCCAAAATTCACACTTACTGAATTTGGCATAAAGTTGCTTTTCTCGCAGTAATTGCAATACTATCCGCAGATGTGAGTCATGCTCTTCTTCATTCCTCGAGTATACTAAGATATCATCTATGAACACCACCAGGAACCGTTCTAGGTACGGTTGAAAGACTCGATTCATCATGTTTATAAATGCAGTTGGTGCATTGGTCAAACCAAACGGCATCACTAAGAACTCATAATGTCCATAACGGGTTCGAAATGTTGTCTTATGAATATGCGCCTCCTTAACCTTAAGTTGATGATAACCCGATCTCAAATCTATCTTGGAGAAAACTGAAGCTCCTCTCAACTGATCAAACAGGTTATCTATTCTCGGCAATGGATACCTATTCTTGATTGTCAATTTATTCAACTGCCTATAATCAATGCACATACGCATCAACCCATCCTTCTTTTTGACAAACAAAACTGGTGCTCCCCACGAAGACACGCTCGGTCGAATAAATCCCCGATCTAATAATTCTTGAATTTGAGCTTTAAGCTCCGCTAACTCATTCGGCGTCATTCTATAAGGAGCAATGGACACCGGAGTTGTTCCGGGCAAAAGCTCAATGCCAAACTCTACATCCCGATCTAGAGGTAGACCCAGAAGTTCTTCGGGAAAGACATCAGGAAAATCTTTCACCGTTCTAACACCTTCCACCGTTAATTCCTTGGTATCCAAAGCACTAATGAAGGCTAGAAATGCTCCATACCCTTTTCGCACCAACTTTTCTGCCTTTAAAGCAGATACGACATTTGCTAAATAGTTTCTCCGTTCGCCTATCATTACTACTTCCTTATCTTCCAAAGTCCTTATCGACATCCGCTTTGCAGCACAATCCAAGTGCGCACAGTGCTTCACCAACCAATCCATGCCTAAAATAAGGTCAAACTCGCCGAAAGGCAATCCCATTAAATCCACCAAAAACATTTCTCTTTGAAATTCCAGAGGCACGTCTCTATACAGTTTATTCACTACCACAGACTGTCCTAAAGGACTAATTACCGTCATCTCTCTATCAGTAATCTCAGATCTAATATTCAGATTTCTAGATATAGAACTAGCAACATACGAATGGGTAGATCCGATATATATCAAAGCAGTAACAGGTACATCAGAGATAAATAACGTACTAGTTATCACATCAGGTGCATCACCATCCTCACAGCGTTTGACTGCATACATTAACCCTGGCTGTCTCGCCTCTGCGTTACCCATGAAGCCATTACCTCTGCCCGGTGCACCTTGACCACGTCCACCGCCATTTCCACCTCGACCTAGCCCACGGCCTCTCGGTGGCTGTTGAGCGCCTCTAGCTGGCTGTGTAACATGGTTACGAGCTTCCTGATTCGGAGCGGTCCGTCGAGGACAATCTTTAAGCTGGTGGTCTTTAGAACACATTTGAAGCAACCATCGGTTCTCTTCTAGCATTCACTGGAGTGTCGTCTTCCACAGTCAACACATGGTTGAATCTGATTGGTAGCAGCAGGTGCTCTAGCTGAAGCTGGCTCATCATTCCTGGGCCTATTTTGGAACCTTTTAGCGGAACCCGAGTACTTAAAGTCCCTCTTGCCTCTGCCTCTTTCTCGGTTCTGACGCTCGAAGTTTTTAGCCTCTTCAGCTATTTTGGCTTTCTCTACTAGCTTGGCAAAAGTCCTTTCTTGTTGTGGGGCTATCAGTACCCGCAACTCATCATTCAGCCCATCCTCAAAACGTACACAGCGCTCATGATCAGTTGGCACTATTGTCCGAGCATAACGGCTCAAGCGTAGAAATTCTGCCTCGTAAGCTGCCACTGTCTTATTTCCTTGGACCAGATTTAGGAATTCCTTCCTTCGGGCATCCACATAACTTGCCCCGACATACTTTTCTTGGAATGCAGTTTTGAAGAAATCCCAAGTAATATGTTCAGCCTGAGTGCCTTCTCGAACAGTAAGCCACCATTGATACGCCTTGTCCCTCAACAAGGACACAGCTCCTCTCAGTTTCTGCTCGGCATACACTCCAGATCATCCATAATCAACTCTATAGCCTCGAGCCAATATTCCGCGACATTTGGAGTTACACCCGAGACACCCCTAAAAACCTCGGCACCACTTGATTTAAGTCGTTCAGATATTGATCCACGAGCTGCTGGCCCAGTTCTAACCCCAGCAACCCTTTCTAAGACTCGCAACATTGCTTGAGTCAAAGCAATGTCCTCTCTCGTATGGTCATGTGATCCAGTCTCAGACCCGGGTGATACAGGTGCGTCCATTTCTAGTATATATCCCAACGCTTCAGACACAACCCTAGCACCTCGGCCTCTACCACGGCCACGTCTACCACGTCCACGTCCTCTAGCGCTCATTTTGACTATTTTGGTTTAGTCTGATTACAAGTTTTATGGATCAGTATACTATTTCAGTGGTTATTAACGATATTTTATGAGATATAAGAAGTAAAGTTGTTTTCGCAAACACATCCTATAGTCTCAATCTCTATAGTTTCAACACCTAAAACTAAAAGTTCTAAAGTGTTCCTATAGTCATATCACAATAATAAGAATTATTCAATTCACATACACTTACTTGACTTGATGCCGGATACTCATGGTGCCATACTACCTTTGAAAAAAAAACATAAATTCTATAATTCAAGCAGTTTTGAACAATAAATGTTTTTTAACCCAAACCACAGCCGAGTTTTGAACCTAGCTCTGATACCATAAAATGTAACAGGCCAAACCCAATCTATGCGTTAAGACCAGATTTGACATGTCACACGAAATAATCATATGTAAAGTCTTTTAAAGATTTGAAAAGGTGTTTATCAAAAACCGAGGTTGATTGTTAAATTTAATAATTTAAGACGTAAGAGTTTATAAACTTGAAAAAAATAATTGTTTCAATATTCCGAGAAATGTAAAAGAGTTCGAAAGAAATTCTAAAAACAAGATTTTTAAAAGAGTTATTAAAGAAAATTTTACCGAGTTAAAATATAACTAAGAATGAAATCCTTTTCGTACGTTTATTTAAGAAAAACGTTTATTTCTATTTTTAGAAAAGAAATCCCATTTAAGTATTTAAAACGTAATATAAAATCCATCCACAAGTAAAACATCCATAAAAATTTAACCAGAGGCCTTATTACATCACAACTTAAAAGCAAATATTAAAAAAAATACTTAAAAGAAATTCGATGTTTAATTAACCCATTATTCGTAGTATGGCCACCATTGAGTTGTCCCCGGCCCAAGCCTCCATTACTAATCATTACCTAAAAAGGGTAAAGAACACGGGGTGAGTTACTTAAAACTCAATGTGTAACTCACTTACCATAGTCCACTGGGCCAAAACCATTTAAACATTTATTTGGGCCTGAGCCCATTACAAATATAACAATTTAACATGAACAAAATGCATGTGTTATGCAATTCCCAAAACCAAACCTAAATTTCCATCCGTTACACACCACCCGTACCAACCAGCACACCTGTGGGGAGCTTTAGTCACCCACCCCGCCAGTACACCAAACTGGGCATTAAGCCATATATCAAACTGGGCACGAAGCCATATATTAAACTGGGCACAAAGCCATATATTAAACTGGGCACGAAGCCATATATTAAACTGGGCACGAAGCCATATATTAAGTTGGGCACGAAGCCATATATTAAACTGGGCACGAAGCCATATATTAAACTGGGCACGAAGCCATATATTAAACTGGGCACGAAGCCATATATTAAGCTGGGCACGAAGCCATATACTAAACTGGGTACGAAGCAATATATTAAACTGTGGACAAGCCACCAGAGTTTTGTAGCAAAGCTACCAGAACTTCTCTTCATCAAAATAACCCAACCCATGCAATCATGTATATAATATGCATAACAATCCATTCATATAATTATTCCAACATAAGGCCCATTATAAAAATTATTACAATCTGGCCCGTTTCACATTTTGGCCCACATAATCTCATATCACATTTGGCCCGTTTAGCAATTATCTCATATAGCCCATTTATCAAATATCACATATGGCCTCATTAATCAAATATCACATATGGCCCATTTAACAAATATCACATATGGCCCATTTAACAAATATCACATATGGCCCATTTAATCAAATATCACATATGGCCCAATTCGATCACTTTTATCGATTTAGCCCATTAAGGGCAATTTCATAATTTTCATGATCTTAATACCAATTTCATAGTTTTTACCATTAAAGTGTTAAATAAACTATTTTACCCGATTTCACTATCTTGTGATTTAATCCAACGATTAGTACAATATAGTCATCTATCCCATGAGATACGGTGCGAGATTACACACCTGATTACGGTGAGCACTACACTTTCCTAATCGTCAACACCTAAAAACGTTATAACGCTCGATTAGAAAACTAACACTTGAAATAAATCTATGCTAAGGTAAGTGGTCTAGATTTTTACCCTCGGAATCTCGAACAACTACTATTTGTCGGTTCACCCTGATTGACGATTCACAACCCGATGGAAAATCCCGAATCGTCGGTGCCTCACGACTACGAACAACCTCGAATAATTGATTTTCACCGGATGAGGGTCCACAACCCAGTGGAAAATCTCGGATTGCCGAAACAGCCCTTCGCTTGAATCTAGAGGGTTTTAGCTATGAACTTTGGCCCATCAACAAGTCCTCGCGGCTAAAGTGAACAGACACTACGCACCAGGTAGGATTCCAAAAAATAGGAGGTGGGCCACTAGGGCCGCTTAAGTACCAAGCTCTTCCTAGATCCAATCCCAGACATGAATACGCCCGTTGCCACACTCCAACCCTGCGACTTGTTCACAGGCATGTTTAATTAAATTAAGTCTTATGGAATTTAAGAGTTGTTCAAACTAGGCCTAAGGTTCATAAACCCTAACATTCATGTCTACGTCCCCATAAGCCCATCAAGCCCAAATCACACCCTTACGGCCCATTAGGCCCAAACCAAATCCAATTCATGTATCATGCATGACTAGTTCAATTCGTATAACCAACCAAACCATCAATTCTTAGCCTCAGGGCCCACCGGGCCCATTTAGCCACTTTCGGCTTTTCGACATTGCCGATATCGTGTGTGTAGTGTTTGTACACACCTGGTAACCACGCGTGCTGCACACCCTTTAGTCGCGAACCTACAATCGACATTACTAGCGATTAACCAATATTTAACACATACTTATCAAAAATCGAAACCTCACCGTACCCTTACCATGTACCTCACGTTCTAGCAGCCTTTCCTTCACTACTATTGGCGATTATCCTCTAGATCTACACCCAAACGCCCACCAAGGTATATTAACTCTCCTTATAGAATGCTCTATATATAGCTAGCTTCTCACCTTCCTTCTTTGTATCTTTCTGATGTGGGATCCCTCCATCAGGAGAGTTTAAATCCAACTCAAACTCTTGTCGTCCAGTCCACAAAATAAATACTCCTTTGCTTGTCATGAGATTTGAACCCAGGCTCTCCTGTAGCATAACCCACGTCGCTAGCCACCAAGCCACAAGCTCCTCTTGTGTCTAAAATAATGCGCAACTAAAGCTAAGTTTATGGCCAATGTCTAAATCTACTTAAAAAATAATCTAAAAGAAATGCAAGTGTTACAACTCGAACCTTGGACCTCCTTCCTTCCTTGTGGCGTCACCCCCTTGTCTCTTATGTGGCGTCACTTTGCTCCCTACACCACACACTCCACTTGTGTCATTTTTCTCCATATTTTATTCTTAAAGCCTACCTACTAACTCCCAGGGTTTCTTTTTTCACCTAAAACCAAAATTTTTCCTAAGCGCAAGTTTGATCCCGGGACTTCATAGAAGCCCCCTAACCTTCCAAAAACACTCACCTAATAAGTCCAACTTGCATTAAAGCCATTCGTGTTCCCAAAAATTTTAAAAAAGTTCCTACGCTCGGGGCCCAAAAGGCCCAATTCTCCTAGGCCCAATTTCAGGATGTTACAAATCTACCCCCTTAAAGAAATTTCGTCCTCAAAATTTCCAACTATCTAACAGTTGCACACTACCTGTTATACCACTACGCTTCTGCTGTGCACTTTAGTCCTAATTGCAAATTAGGCAAATAGCTCATTATCACCTCACGTATTACCTGAATTAGAAATTTTATGAATAGTACTTAGTTTCACTTGTTTAAGGCACATGTCTTATGTAAGTAACAACAATTTCTCAGAGTTATCTCGCGGTCGAGAATCCACTACAGGCTTAAGTTTCCCTACGGGCTTTAGTCTCTAAAAGCCTATTTTTTAAGTAACCCATTATCTATACACTTCAATAATTCAAACAATAATAGAAAAACTTACTTGGCTCGAGGTCGAGGGCTCGATGAACCACACTTCAAGAATCCTGCCAAAACTTTTTTTAAAAAAAACACAAAATCTAAGGCCCATTTCACAGCCCGAGCTTTGCAATCGGACTCTGATACCACTAAATGTAACACCCCAAACCCGGCCTAGAAGTTAGGCCCGAATCCAGAATGTCACATTAAAGGCACAATTCAAAACGATTTTACTCGTGTGGCCCAACCGGCCCATTCTCGATCTCGGTTATGCGAACCTCACAGCCAAATCCATTATCTGGCACTTACCATGGATTTCGTTCCTGTGGCCTATTTGCCCATTGGGCCCACATGGCCTACTTCGGCCCATTACAAGCTAAGCCCACGAGAAAGTTCGTGGCAGTCCCAACTGTATATCGCTAATGATTGTGGCTCGGTTTATCTTTATGAGCGCTCGCACGCTCGAGTGATCTCAAATGTCAAAGTTTCGGCTTATTAGTTTTTCGGCTTTAGCCGATTCACAATTCATCAGGGTGTGGATATACCTTCATTCATCGTATTGATAGAACTAAAGTGGGTGTCCAATTACACACTTTATCACGTAGAGTACTAAATAACCACGAGCGCCGCCACCTATACAAAACATAGCACACAATTAACTCACTTAACAAAAGAATTGGGAGATCTCTAATCCAAACATCTAGCCATGTGATTTACTATCACTTGCCTTTACTAGAGCGATCAACTGCCATTTTCCTAGTTAAACCAAAGCTTGATACCGTTACCCTTCCACATCCAAGAGGAAAGTCCCGAATCACTGACACTCTACGCCACTTAAACTTGGGAGTGGAGGCTATGTGCACAGTCTCGACTGGCACCTTTGCAGCCACCTTATGGCTAGAATCCCCTTTGCTCATCAAGAATACAATCTTACAGAATCGGAGTCGACACGAATGCTTAACTTACAACCACAAGGTAACGAGATTAATACCATTCACCGAAAAAGAAAAGGGATAAACAAGAAGAAAGGAAATATCTTTAAGAAAGAGGGACGCAAAGTTGTTTATCGACTTTACCACATAGCAAGGTAAACTAAACTAAAAGAAATGGAACAGAGAAAGTAAGTAGAACTCAGCCAAAGAAGAATTAAGAAAAAGAGAAAGAAAAAGGGTATATGATGATGACAAAAGGCAGAAAAAGTGGCAGAAATTGGCAGAATAGGATTAGAAAGGAGTTGAATTCAGTTAAGAGAAAATTAGGGTAGAGAGATGATAAATTTGGCCTAAGGAAATTGGGAGAAGATCCAGCAAAGCAATAATTGGCTAGGGCTTATAAAAGGAGGAGAGAGCGAAATCGGAATTAATGGTGGAAGTAGGAAGCATTCGGCCTATAAGAAGCAATAGTGTTGAGAGGGAATCTTAGCTATTCGATACAACTTGACATAAGAGGGGAAAAAGAGAAGCACTTGAGTTGAGACCCAAAAGGAGAAGAAAAGATGCACTAAAGGTCCCCAACAACCAATACCATGAAAAGAAAAGAAAAAGAAAGCAAAAAAAATACCTCAAATACCAAAAGAGATCTCGGCTACCAAAAAAATTCTCAAAAATGTTGAAATGCCTCTTCCATAATGCTCTTAGCCGAAATCACCTAATCACATCTCCCATTCGGCTAGCACAATCCCTCAAGCTCAACTCCCTGATTTCCTCCCCAAATTACTCCTTGATTTACTCCAACCATTCATTTAAATTCAAAATCAAATTCCAACCACTATGACCAAGTCAATTCCCTTCTTTTACAAGTCTTCAACCGACTCCAAGTGTTTGAATCTAAATCCATCTCTTACCATCCCCAAGTAGCAAAATAACAACTATTTGCTTGCAAAGGGACTCGAACCCAAGCCCCTTTCATTGATCTCATACGCCACTTGCCTCCTTGCCATCCAACTCCTTGTGTCACACTTTATCCTTAATTAAATATAAGGTCATAGGCCTAAGGTCCAGGTTCCTTTAAAAGTAAAAAAAAAAAAAATAAATTGCGAGAGCCTGACTTGAACCCAGGCTCCCTTGCAAACCTAATGACACCACAACCACTAGACCACGTGCTTCCTTGTGCCATTTTCTTAACACAATAATTTAAAAGGCCTACTTCCAAGCATCTAGGGCTTTACCTACTTAAAGCAAAAATTTTACTAAAGCCCAGGTTTGAACCCAAGACTTCATGGAAGCCCCCTAACCTCCCGAAATCACTCACCTAATGGATCCAACTTGCATTAGTGTCATTCTCTTGTTCTCAAGGATTTTAAACGCTCCCATGCACAAGGCCCAATAAGCCCAATTCTACTAGGCCCAAATTCAGGGTGTTACACCCTGTGGAGAGGATAACTAATTTTACTTACTTATTACTTGAACGACTACGTACACAACACTCCCATCGATGATATCTAACCAAAGGCCATATTTCTTTACATAAAATCATCAATGGATCAAATCCCCTCTCTTGAATAAATGTTTTTCCTTGAAGCTCATTATAATTATTTTTAACATTCCTATTTGGAAAAGTAGAGGGATTTTGAGCCATTGATGACTTCGTTTCCATTGTCGCCTAACTTTTCTATGAGGCATAAATTTTTTAATCCTAACGAAATGCTAAATAAATAATTCAATGGAATATAAAAAGGTTTGAGTTTAGGAACCCTTAACCTTGAATGTATAGTTAAGGTTCGTTTCAATTCCTTACTTACCCGTGATGTCCCCATTCCTTATTGCACCAAGTTTGTGAAAAGGAATTTACAAAATTAAGGGTTTAAGATTTAAGGGATATTGATAGGTTTGAGATAGTTTGAGGAAATAAGGGTTAAAGGGTGTTTTAATTATTAGTAGACATAGTTTTGGGGTTATAAAATAAGGTTTCAGGGGTTAAAATCGGGCAAAGTTAGTGTTTAAATTGTCGGGTTGCGTAGTGGATTGGGTCAACCTTGCAAAAATTTGCAACGATGTTGCGACACAGGGGTTCCGTGTCGCGACACATCCTCTAATTTGGAGATTCTCAGGGACTGTCTGCTATGTCACGACTCTCTGGTGCAATGTCACGAAAATGACTCCAATTTGATCCAAAATTCCTTTTCAAGGATGTTTTGGCCTAAAACTTGAACATACGTCAAATAAAAGTAAAGATCTAAATTATGGGGTTAGTTAAATATACAAAAATTTACAAAAGATCATGCAACAATTCACATATTTTAAATTATACTGCCATATTTATCTAGCAATATTGTCAATTCTCCCGTGAACAATTTCATTATTCTATTATTATTAGTCCACCGACCGTCGTGCCTCTCCACCTTTGCCCACTTGTCCCATTCTTTGAACCTATTTATTCTTTCTGCATTCATAAAGGGAAACACTCCCCTTGACTTGGGAACGTTAGAGATAAATAATTTTTTCCAATATTCCCCTAATATTCTCCACTCTTCCTCATTGAGTTGATAGCCATATTTGAAGATTTTATTCTCACCTTTAATTTTCCTAGTTAGCTAATTTTTCTCTAAATTAATGGTGGATCTAGAAGTTGCCAGGAAACGTCTTCCTAGTAAGATCGGCATCTCCCAATCTTCCTCAAAATGAAACACTACAAAATCAGATGGAATAATAAAACTCCGCACCTTGACTAGCATATCTTCTAGTACTCCCTTCGGATGGACCAAAGACCTGTCAGTTAATTGTAATGTTATTTGAGTTGTTTTAAGATTCCCTAACCCGGGTTTTTCAAAAATTGATAAATGCATTAAATTGATACTAGCTCCTAAACCACATAAAGCTCTATTAAAATGAATGCTCCCTATTTCTATGGGAATAGTGAAACTTCTCATGTCTTTCAACTTTCGAGGTACTTGTCTTGAAATAATTACACTACAGGAAGCATTTAAACTAACTTGCTCCCCTACCTTGATGTCCTACCTAGATTTTTGTAACACCCCAAACCCGGTCTAAACGCTACACCCGAGTCTGGTGTGCTACGGGGAAGAAAATGTTTTAAAAAAATCAGTTTGTCAACTTCGTTGGTGGAGAAAACCCTTGGAAAAATTTTTAGAAAACAAATTTGAGTTTGGTGAAGTTTAAAACGTGTTAAGACTTGTTTTAGAAAATTATCTGCTTTATTGTTATTCCATATCATTTACCTAATCAGTGAACATTTTTTTACAAAAAAAACGTACTTATAGGAGCAACCATATAAAACATCCCAAAATAAAAGTTAGGCGGCCTTATTACAACGATGTAAACCCAAAATTAAGGTAAAAAAACTAAGTTCAACAGAAAACTTTGACACAAAACAATTGCTGAGCATGGCCACCTCGAGTCCACTCCGGCTCCATATCCACGATCTAAGTCTGGTCTGCAAAATGTAAAGGAAGGGGTGAGCCACCAAGACTCAGCGTATAAATCCCCATCCCAAGAAAATCAGGCTCTTACACAAGTTTATACAATAATATGCAAGTCATGCAACCTGCCTAAGTATCCATCCGGTCTCCCGAATCTACCCCTTGTGGTACCAAACCACTGGTGGTGCCAAACCACTGGTAACCGAAGTTACAAAATAAACATATGTGGTACCAAACCACTGGTGGTGCCAAACCACTGAGACTTAGTCACAATTTTGTAATATGTGGGGCCGACCCACTGTGTGATACCAAATCACTGGTGACAGTCTGATAGATCATACTTCCCCCTCCTCTCATCACCCATAACACATATTTATGGTAACGACATCAGTATGATCATGCTTAACATACAAAATGATGTATACAGAATAACATGCTTTCATAGATCACATTCAACGTGAGTAATAATAACAACTTACTCGGCATCCACGCTTTTACCCACAAGGGTATTTTAGTAACCATTGCCGTCATTACGGCTTTTAACAACACATAACATTAACATATTAAGTAAGAAAGTGTGTAATAGTTACACACCTGGTTTTCGTACTAACGCTTTTACTGCCTATGCGCTACTGTCACTCGAGCCTACCACTATCAGCCTACGGTCTACTTCCGATGTCGGCCCACACCCCAATGGCCAATCCAGCACTCCCGATACTGCTCGTCTCTTGTACTTTGGCGTTGGATTTACAGATCCAACCCCTACTGCTTGGCTACTATTCGAGTCCATAATAATCCTTGGTCACTAAACCAATCAAACCGATGAGATCTAATCAATTTAAAATACTCACATACTTAAAACGAAGCCTTACCTACTCTGTCGAATCCCAAAAAGCCCTTAAGAAAGCGTCACCTACCTACCTACATTTGGCCAAGCCCAAAATATTAAATCAAACTGTTGAACGCACCCTACCAAGTACCATATAACATTTGGCCAAAGACATAAGAAAAAGAAAGTGGCCATTAGGCCGAACCTACCACCAACCTACCTTCGGTTTTCCCACAAATCGGTACTTCTGACTATAGCAGGACAGGATTCGGCTTCTAGGGACAGAGAGGGGAAATCGACAGGCCTTAAACAAGTGTTTCGGGTTAGATCTTAATGAAAAGAAAGAGTGAAATCGCATAGAATAAAATCCCGACACTCACCAGATTACTAAGGAGTATGCGACTTATGGTGCACCTTTAGGGAACAGAAACCTCCCTTGTATTCAGCTATGGAGGAGGAATATGAGTAAGAAGAATTCGCCTTTCAGGAAGATATTGGAGAAGAGAAGAAGGCTAGGGAATTTCGGCTAGAAGAGAAAAAAGAGAGAAAAGAATTTTGGCTTGAGAGAAAAGATGAGAAAGTGAGAAAAACAAATGGAAAAGATGATAATTCTCCTTCCAAATTTTGGCTATACATAGGCACACACACAGAGTTGGATATTCGGCCAACTCTCTCCCTCCTGATAACTTCATCCATTAATTATCATATCCCTCATCCATTTAATCCTTATCTTTCCTAATTATCATCATTTATCACTAAAAATAAAAGGATTTAAGCTCCTAAATTGTAGCCATTGTGCCGTCCACCCCCTTCCCCTAGGAGTGCCGAATTTTATCCATCCCTTTGGGCCCCAAGCGGCCACACAAGGCCCAACTCCTCCCCCCTTTTGACGCCACCTTAATGCCCACTAAAAGCTCCTCCAAACATTGGGCCACAAGCCCAGCTTGCTACCAAATATATTTACTTAACTCAAATTATAACTAACACTATTTATCAGCCACTTAACCCAGGTTTTAAAGCCCAAACCCGAGCCCAATACACACCTCAAAGCCTTAGCCAACAACTTAGCCATGCACGTACCAAATGCATAGACCCACAAAATCAGGATATTACAGTTCTACCCCCCTTAAAAATAAATTTCGACCTCGAAATTTACCTGGTCAGAAAAGTTGAGGGTATTGCTGCCGCATAATATCCTCCGGCTCCCATGTCGATTCCTCCGATCCATGGTTCCGCCATATTACCTTTACCAAAGGAACAAATTTCGTACGCAAAACCTTAACATCCCGATCTAGAATCTACACTGGTTCCTCTTCAAAAGATAAGTCTGGATCCACCTCTATCTCCTCCACTGGCACAATATGTGATGGATCCGAGCAATAGCGTCTAAGCATAGAAACATGAAACACATCGTAGATTTGCCTCAACTCTGGTGGCAACTCAAGCTGGTACGCCACTTGTCCTACTCGCTTCAACACCCGATAGGGCCCAATAAATCTAGGGCTTAACTTGCCTTTCCTACCAAACCCGAGAACCTTTTTCCATGGTGACACCTTGAAGAAAACCTTGTCACCTACAGCAAACTCTATATCCTTTCGTTTAAGATTGGCATAAGACTTCTGCCTATCCGAGGCTTCTTTCAAACGAGCTCTAATCACCTTCACCTTATCCTCTATCACAGTAACCAGCTCCGGACCCAATAACTGTCGCTCTCCCAACTCCGTCCAACAGGTAGGGGTACGACACTTCCGACCATATAACGCCTCGTATGGTGCCATCTGAATGCTTGCCTGATAACTATTGTTATACGCAAATTCTGCCAACGGTAAAAATTCTTCCCAACTTCCCTTGAAATCCAAGACACAACCCCTTAACATATCCTCCAGGACTTGAATTACCCTCTCTGACTGTCCATCTGGTTGGGGATGGAACGCCGTACTGAAATCCAACCTTATGCCCAATGCCTGATGCAACGCCTTCCAGAACCTTGACGTAAATCTAGGGTCTTTGTCCGAAATAATTGACACTGGTACCCCGTGTAACCTCACAATCTCCGCTACATATAGTCTTGCTAACTTCTCAAGAGAATAATCCATATGTACAGGTATGAAATGAGACGACTTTGTCAAACGGTCTACAATTACCCAGACTGAATCCTTCTTGGTCGGCGTAGGAGGTAGCCCACTCACAAAATCCATTGTGATCCTTTCCCACTTCCATTGTGGAATCTTGATCGGTTGCAACAATCCCGAGGGTAATTGATGTTCAGCCTTGACTTGCTGACACGTTAGACACTTACCCACAAACTCCGTTACCTCACGCTTAAGGCCCGGCCACCAAAACTGCTTCCGCAAACCCCGGTCATCTTACTGCCTCCTGAATGCATAGCATATGGACTGCTATGTGCCTCCTGCAAAATCTTCTGCCTTAACTCCACATCCTTAGGTATACACATTTTTCCCTGAAAACATAACACTCCATCGCTGCTTAGACTATACCCCTCCAATCCACCACTCTGCACTTGCAAACAGCGAGCACTTAAAACTTCATCTACTAGCTATTTCTCCTTAACCTCGTCAATCCATGTTGGCTTCACTTGCAATTCCGCTAACAGGCTTCCATCCTCATACAGACTAAGGTGAGCAAACATGGCTCTTAAATCTGCCACAACCTTACGGCTCAAGGCATCCGCTACCACGTTAGCCTTTCCCGGTGGTACTCAATTGAGCAGTCATAGTCTTTTAACAGCTCAATCCACCTTCTCTGCCTCAAATTTAACTCCTTCTGTGTGAGAAGGTACTTCAGACTCTTGTGATCCGTATACACTACAGACTTCTCTCTATATAAACAATGCCTCCAAATTTTTAGGGCAAAAACCACTGCCGCCAACTCCAAATCATGCGTCGGGTAGTTATCTTCGTGAGGTCTTAACTATCGGGAAGCGTACGCCACTACTTTCCCCTCTTGCATCAGCACACAACCCAATCCTGTGTGGGATGCATCACAATAAACTGTAAACTCTTTCCCAGCTTCCGGTTGAATCAACACCGGAGCTTCCGTCAAAATCTTCTTTAACTTCTCAAAACTTTCCTGTTGCTTGTCTGACCACACAAATGGAACCCCTTTCCTCAGCAACTTGGTCAACGGTGCTGCAATCAGAGAAAACCCTTCCACAAACCTCCAGTAATATCCTGCTAGCCCCAGAAAACTCCGAATCTCTACCACAGACTTCGGTGGCTTCCAGTCTAAAACTGCCTCAACCTTCCGAGGGTCCACTCTAATACCCTCAGCTGACACCACATGCCCCAAGAAAGTAACCTCCTTCAGCCAGAACTCGCACTTACCAAACTTGGCGTATAAATGTTTTTCCCTAAGAATCTGCAACACCACTCGCAAATGTGCGTCATGCTCCTCATCCGATATCGAGTACACCAGAATATCATCGATAAATACTACGACGAACTGATCCAAATACGGCTGAAACACCCGGTTCATCATATCTATAAACTCTGCCGGTGCGTTCGTCAACCCAAACGGCATAACCAAGAATTCATAGTGCCCATATCGAGTACGAAACGTTGTCTTATGGATATCTGCCTCCTTTACCTTAAGTTGGTGATACCTTGACCTTAAATCTATCTTGGAGAAGATCGATGCTTCCTTAAGCTGGTCAAACAAGTCATCTATCCTAGGCAAAGGATACTTGTTCTTAATTGTCAATTTATTCAACTGACGATAGTCTATGCACATTCGCATCGACCCGTCCTTCTTCTTAACAAAGAGCATAGGCACCCCCCACGGCGAAACACTTGGCCGGATAAAACCCCGATCCAACAACTCCTGAATCTGCGCTTTCAACTCCACCAATTCCTTTGGCGCCATCCTATATGGAGCAATAGACACTGGCGTTGTTCCCGGTAAAAGATGTATACCGAACTCCACTTCACGATCCGGAGGCAAACCCGGAAGCTCTTCCGGAAAGACATCGACAAAGTCTTTCACCGTTCGAACATTCTCCATTCTTGATTCCTTAACTTCCAAGGCACACACGTAGACCATAACCGTCTCACATCCTTTCCTTACCATCTTCTCCGCCTTTAGCGCAGACACCACATTAGATAGGTAATTCCTTCCCTCTCTTATCATTACCACCTTTTCACCCTTAACCGACTTCAGCACCAACCGCTTAGCTGCACAGTCCAGTTCTTCTTGGTACCTAACCAACCAATCCATTCCTAGGATTAAATCAAACTCCCCGAAGGGTAGTTCCATCAAATTCGCTTGAAACACGACCCCTTGAAATTCTAGGGGTACTTCTCTATACAGTTTATCCACCACCACAGAGTGTCCTAGAGGGCTAACTACCGTCATTTTCCTAGCAGCAGTCTCACTAACTAAGTTCAAAGTTCCCACTATACTACTAGCAACATATGAGTGTGTTGAACAAACATCAATTAAAGCAATGTAAGGCAACCCAAAAATTATAAACGTACCGGTTATAACATCCGGTGCGTCACCTTCCTCCCAACATTTGGCTGCATAGACCAACCCAGGCTGTCTAGCATCAGCACCTCCACCACCTCGGCCAGGTGCTTCTCGGTCTCGCCCGTTACCATTACCATTACCACCCCTAGCTGCTCCTCGACCCCTCGGTGGTTGTTGACCATCCCTCCTGAATTGACCGCGTCCTTGACCCTCAGCTTGTGTCCTAGCTAACTTCCGCGGACAATCCCTTACCCGGTGCTCCATTGACCCGCACTCAAAGCACCCTCTATTACCAATCAAACACTCTCCCGAATGGGACTTCCCGCATCTAGCATACTGGGGTGGCCACTGAGCAACAGCAGGCTTTGCGGCTCTATCCGGTCCACCAAATCTAGCCCTCTTCTGTGAACCCCAGCAGACCCTGATGGCCCAAAACTCCTTTTATCCTTACTTCTATCCTGATTCCGCCTCTCGGTTCGCTTCACCTCCTCAGCTATCTTGGCCATTTCCACGAGAACGGCAAATTCCCTTTTACACTAAGGTGCGATTAACACCCGCAGCTCATCTCTTAACCCGTCCTCGAACCTAACACAATGCTCATGTTCTGTAGCCACCATACCCCGAGCATACCTACTCAACCTCAAGAATTCAGCTTCGTACTCGTGTACCGACTTATTCCCCTGAACCAAGTTCTAGAACGCCCTACGTTGTGCATCCGTATAACCAGCTCCCACATACTTCCTCTGATAGGCTGGCTTAAAATAATCCTAGGTGATATCATCGGCCACTGCACCATCCCTGACCATGAGCCACCACTGGTAAAACTCATCCCGGAGAAGAGACACTACCCCCTTTAACTTCTCCTCAGCCGAGAAGTCCAAATCATCCATTACACATTCGGTTGCTCTAACCAGTACTCAGCCGTGTTGGGAGCCACTCCAGAAACTCTCCTAAACACTTCTGCTCCTTTAGCCCGGAGTCGCTCAGCCACGGATTTTCGGGCTCCTGCACCCGCGCCTGCCCCGGTAACTCGTTCCAAAACTCGCAGTACAGCCTGAGATACTGCATCGTTACCACCAGTCTGATCCTGAAACTCAGCTTCCGCCGCCGACAGATCCGGCAGCATGTTTCCGGACCCATGGCCAGACCTTGCTGGCTCCGACAAGGTCATCCTACCCCTACCACGGCCACGCGGCAGACGTCCACGACCTCTTGTACTCATTCTTCTCATTCGCATTTATTTGATTAAGAATTTTATGAATTATTAAATCTGTTCACTATTTATCCACAGACAATTTTATGAGAAGTAGTTTTAAAAGTGATTCTTTCGCATACGAATCTATCTTAAAGTTCCAATTCCAGGATTATCTCTTAGTTCTAGGTACATTCATCACACAAACAACATCCATAGACCACATTCAATGTTTAAGGGTATTTTTGTCATTTCACTACCCGGGGGTATTTTCATAATTTTAACCTAAATAAGTATTTTCGTAAATTTCCAAAATATGGTCTCGGGTGATTTTGCGGAATAAGGGTATTTTGGTAATTTTCCAACTCGGGGGTATTTCGATAATTTTGTAAGTCAGGGGTAATTTAGTAATTGTACAAACCAGGGGTACTTTGGTCATTTTTTTTTTCAAATCTAAGGTAGTTTTACAAATCCAGGGGTGATTTCAAAACTAGGGTTTTTACAAAACAGTGTGACTGGTCCCTTTCGGGTTTTATTTATAAGATTTAGCCTATGAACAAGTCCTCTCGGTTAGGGTGAATAGTCACTATGCACCAGGTAGGATTCTTGTGAAAAGGAGGTGAGTCACTAGGACTGCTTAAATACCAAGCTTTCCCTGAATCCATTCCTAGACATGCATATGCCTATTGCCACACCCTGTCATAGCTAAAGTGAACAATCACTATACACCAGGTAAGATTCTAGCGATGAGGAGGTGAGTCACTCGGACTGCTTAAATACCAAGCTCTTCCAGATCTACTCTTAGACATGCATATGCTTGTTGCCACACTTTAGCCTTGTGACTCGTTTACAGGTTTTGTTTAACAAAGTTAAGTCTTATTGATTTGAATAGTGGTTTGTCTAAGCCTAGAGTCCATGAGTACTATCATGCTTAACTACGCCTAAAGCCCACAAAGCCCAACAACTATATCACAACAAAAGTTAGGGTACTTACCTGGGTGGATCGGCGCCGGAGAATCAAGTGCCGTGCTTCCCGGAAAACAAAAAAAATAATCATTTCTCAAACTTTTAAAACATATTTTGGGCCCTAAGCCCACAACCGAGCTTTTGAACCTGGCTCTGATACCAAAATATAACACCCCAAACCCGGTCTAAACGCTACACCCGAGTCTGGCGTGCTACGGGGAAGAAAATGCTTTAAAAAAATCAGTTTGTCAACTTCGTTGGTGGAGAAAACCCTTGGAAAATTTTTTAGAAAACGAATTTGAGTTTGGTGAAGTTTAAAACGTGTTAAGACTTGTTTTAGAAAATTATCTGCTTTATTGTTATTCCATATCATTTACCTAATCAGTGAACATTTTTTTTAAAAAAAACGTACTTATCGAGGTTTTGAAAAAAAAACATCCAATTCATATCTATCAAGTTTGCTTATCAAAAGTTATAGGAGCAACCATATAAAACATCCCAAAATAAAAGTTAGGCGGCCTTATTACAACGATGTAAACCCAAAATTAAGGTAAAACAACTAAGTTCATAAGAAAACTTTGAAACAAAACAATTGCTGAGCATGGCCACCTCGAGTCCACTCCGGCTCCATATCCACGATCTAAGTCTGGTCTGCAAAATGTAAAGGAAGGGGTGAGTCACCGAGACTCAGTGTATAAATCCCCATCCCAAGAAAATCATGCTCTTACACAAGTTCATACAATAATATGCAAGTCATGCAACCCGCCTAAGTATCCATCCGGTCTCCCGAATCTACCCCTTGTGGTACCAAACCACTGGTGATGCCAAACCACTGGTAACCAAAGTTACAAAATAAACATATGTGGTACCAAACCACTGGTGGTGCCAAACCACTGAGACTTAGTCACAATTTTGTAATATGTGGAGCTGACCCACTGTGTGATACCAAATCACTGGTGACAGTCTGATAGATCATACTTCCCCCCTCCTCTCATCACCCATAACACATGCTTATGGTAACAACATCAATATGATCATGCTTAACATACAAAATGATGTATACAGAAGAACATGCTTTCATAGATCACATTCAACGTGAGTAATAATAACAACTTACCTGGCATCCACGCTTTTACCCACAAGGGTATTTTAGTAACCATTACCGTCATTACGGCTTTTAACAACACATAACATTAACATATTAAGTAAGAAAGTGTGTAAGAGTTACACACCTGGTTTTCGTACTAACGCTTTTACTGCCTGTACGCTACTGTCACTCGAGCCTACCACTATCAGCCTACGGTCTACTTCCGATGTCAGCCCACACCCCAATGGCCAATCCAGCACTCCCGATACTGCTCTTCTCTTGTACTTTGGCGTTGGATTTACAGATCCAACCCCTACTGCTTGGCTGCTATTCGAGTCCATAATAATCCTTGGTCACTAAACCAATCAAACCGATGAGATCTAATCAATTTAAAATACTCACATACTTAAAACGAAGCCTTACCTACTCTGTCGAATCCCGAAAAGCCCTTAAGAAAGCGTCACCTTCCTACCTACATTTGGCCAAGCCCAAAATATTAAATCAAACTGTTGAACGCACCCTACCAAGTACCATATAACATTTGGCGAAAGACATAAGAAAAAGAAAGTGGCCATTAGGCCGAACCTACCACCAACCTACCTTCGGTTTTCCCACAAATCGGCACTTCTGACTATAGCAGGATAGGATTCGGCTTCTAGGGACAGAGAGGGAAAATCGACAGGCCTTAAACAAGTGTTTCGGGTTAGATCTTAATGAAAAGAAAGAGTGAAATCGCATAGAATAAAATCCCGACACTCACCAGAGTACTAAGGAGTATGCGACTTATGGTGCACCTTCGGGAAACAGAAACCTCCCTTGTAGATTCGACTATAGAGGAGGAATATGAGTAAGAAGAATTCGGCTTTTAGGAAGATATTGGGGAAGAGAAAAAGGCTAGGGAATTTCGGCTAGAAGAGAAAAAAGAGAGAAAAGAATTTTGGCTTTAGAGAAAAGATGAGAAAGTGAGAAAAACAAATGGAAAAGATGATAATTCTCTTTCCAAATTTCAGCTATACACAGGCACACACACAGAGTTGGATATTCAGCCAACTCTCTCCCTCCTGATAACTTTATCCATTAATTATCATATCCCTCATCCATTTAATCCTTATCTTTCCTAATTATCATCATTTATCACTAAAAATAAAAGGATTTAAGCTCCTAAATTGTAGCCATTGTGCCGTCCACCCCTTCCCCTAGGAGTGTCGAATTTTATCCATCCCTTTGGGCCCCAAGTGGCTACACAAGGCCCAACTCCGCCCCCCTTTTGACGCCACCTTAATGCCCACTAAAAGCTCCTCCAAACATTGGGCCACAAGCCCAGCTTGCTACCAAATATATTTACTTAACTCAAATTATAACTAACACTATTTATCAGCCACTTAACCCAGGTTTTAAAGCCCAAACCCGAGCCCAATACACACCTCAAAGCCTTAGCCAACAACTTAGCCATGCACGTACCATATGCATAGACCCACAAAATCAGGATATTACAGTTTTCTTACTCCTTACCATCATCTCCTTTAAAAATTTGGCGTATTTGGGAACATTCTCAATTAGCTCGATTAAAAGTAGTTTAAAATTTAAAGTTTTAAATAAATTCAGAAAACTTATGAATTCATTGTCGTCTTGCTTTTGTCTTTCTTCTAATCTTGATGGAATGGGACTTTCGTGATTTTGACATCTTTAAATGTCTCTTTTCCTGTCTCAACCACTAGTGCATTCTCCTCTTCTGATTCAAGTCCATCTTCTAAATTTAGGAAATTGTCTTGAGGTTCATCAGTATTATCCACAGTCACCTTCAAAGTAGGTATTTCTGAGATACTCAGTACCTTGCCTAATCTGAATGCTGTAGCTTTCAGATGCTCTTTACCTTCCCTCCGTGGATTATTTTGTATGTTACTGGGAATAATAAAGCCAATTTTCCTTTTGATATCACCCATCATGTTCATCAATTGGCTCATTTGATCATCGAGCTTAGTCAATGTTCTTGTTGAATTGGTGCACTCAGACTGCACCTGGTTGACATTTGTTCTCATTGACAGCATCTCTTCCTCAATACAATCCAAACGTTGATAACTTGCAGTATGATCACTTGGGTTGGTTATGTCTTAGGGTTACTACAAATAAGGAGGTTGGCAATTAGTATTTTTAACTTGATTTGAACTATTGCCTCCTCCTTGGTTTCCTCCCCATCTCAAGTTCGGGTGACCCCTCCAGTCAAGATTATATGTATTTGGTAAGGCCTTCCATCCCTATTCCCAATGTAATTCATCCGCAATAGGATTATTGATATAATGGAAGAGTGGTTTATCTCCTCCATACATAAATGATGTAGAAGCAGATTCAATACAGTTTAATCTGTCCATTATTTGCTAATACTTATCATCCTCTTGAATAGCTTCGACAATAGTGGTTTTTTTGGCCATATGTGAAACATTCATTTGGCCACTAACATGAGTTTAATGCCATATTTTCAATAATTTCATATGCATCCTCATATGTCCTATTCATAAGGGCCCCTCCTACTGGTCTGTCTAGTCTAAATCGTGTGTTTACATCCAACCTGTTATAAAATACATGTAGTTGCATCCATTCAGGAAATCTGTGGTGCGAACATTTTTTAATCAACATTTTTAAGCGTTCCCATGCCTCATGGAAACTTTCTCCCTCCATTTATCTTAAGACAACAATCTCTCTCCTTAGCTGAACTGCTTTGCCAACTAGGAAGAACTTTTGTAAGAACTTTCCAGCAAGTTCATCCCATGTCGTGATAGATCCTGGTGCCTAGGAGTCTGATCAAGAAAAAACATTATCAATCAAAGAAAAGGGGAACAATCAAAGGCGAATAGCATCATCAGTGACCCTAAGTATCACAGAGTTTGAGAAACCATTCCAAATGCTGATTAGGGTTCTCTATCATAATTCCCCTAAACTGTAGATTATTTTGTATCATTTGTATCATCGTCGGTTTGATTTCAAAACTATTAGTTGTAATCGCTGGCCTTGCTATACTTTCCTGAACCATATCTAAACTTGGTAGGGCGTAGTTCCTCAAAGTCCTCTCATGTCAAGCCATTTGCACCTTTGCGGGTAACTGTGGTACTGGTGGGTCTCTTAAAGTGTTATTGTTAGTATTGCGGAACAATGGATTGTCACGTGGTACATTAACTACAGCTGGTGGTGGTGGATCTTGCTTTTGCTATTGCTGTTGTCAGCAATTTCTTCAGATTATTTTTCCTGGATCGATGGCTGTTACAATAGGTGTGCCTCTACTACGAGTCATACATAAAACCCAAAAATAAAGGATTACTATTCTAAAATAAAATAAAATCATATCTATAACTGAGAAAATTCCTAATTATTCTTTTAAGAATGAAAGACATTGCTTCCCTAGCAACGGCGCCAACAACTTGACCGCCTCTAGACGTACAAACGTCCAGAGTGTGAATATTGCAATAAAATAGAGAGTTATGATGTAATATCCGCAAGTATACGAGTCGAGTTGCAATATAGATTTTACAACGAAGTATGTGAGTACTCCGAGGATCGTACCCAAGGGAGGCAAGTACTAAATCAATCTTAACCTAAACAATTAAAGATCGAACTAATACTTTAAGTCAGTTATAGTACGAACGTAAAACAAGAAATATGTTTAGAATTTGTGAAATAATAAAATAAAATGGAAAAAATGAAGAATTAAAATTGCAAGAGATAGAGATAGATAAAGGGAATCAAATCTGAGGATCGATGATTAGATCACTTCAACAATCTCAATCAACTGTCATCTCGGGTTCTTCATCAATCAACTAGTTGCCACCCTAGCAGGATCCTCCAATCTTCCACTAACATAACGAGTCAGTAAGAACTACTTATCTTTCGACTCACAGTCTAGACTGGTTTGGGGTCAAGGTGTTCACAGATGGGCAATACTAATTTTGGGTTAATTCTCACCTTGATGACTTTCTTGAGTTGTCAGGCCTTGGAACGATGGAAATGTGCAAGTGTACACAATCGCAACAAGTAATAAAGTGACAAGTAAATGTCAAGTTATCGTACCCACAGGGACTGTGAAAAGAATTATTTATGAATGCAATTTAAAACATTTTGATGAAGAAAAATATTTTGATTTGAGGAGGTGATTAAAAACTAAGATTTTTAACTAAGTAAAATAAAGAGAAAATAAAACTTCCAATGCACGATTTCAAAAGATGATTTCAATCAAGATGACATATTTGTGTTAGATTAATTACATTTCTTAACTTAGAATTATTAAACTCATGTTCATGTTGTTACTAATAAATTCACCTCAACTCGGTAATTTGCTAACTTATGAACATATTTACCTACCAAAATCCATTTATCTCTTGACTATATCTTTATGTCAATTCAACTGATTAAACAAATTTTACTAAGCAAATGTGTTAGTGCACATACATACTTATGAAATTAAAATAATCTCTTGTACATATCTCTATGCCAATTCAAACAATTAATTCAATCTCATAAGTACATAAAAGATTACGTGAGGTAACAATGTATTTCTACCTTGAAAACAATTTAATCACAATAATATTGCAAGTTATGCAAGGTTAATGTATCGTTAGATACCACTGCTAATTTAACCCTCAACTACCTTAGATGATTAAACATGCACTGATTAAGTATTGTGTCAATTAATTACAATTTCAATCCGTTTAAATAACTAGTTCATTAGTTACCCTACAATTGTAATGCAAGAATAACTTAGTCATGATTTTACTTAATCAAACATCTTACCGAGGCCTATAACAACACAAACCCAATTTTAATAAATTAAGCAGACGAAATGCAATCAACCTAACACGAATAAATTTAAGCCATATTAATTAAATTAAACATATCAACATCACAATTATTCATAGACATGTTCATAACAACAACAATAAAATTAAAAAGGATAAGGAACAAGAATCAAATCCGGTTTTCTCCAAGGCTTGACTAGTTTGCTCTGCTCCTCCTTCTCCGCTTGTTCTTGTTGAACTGAGGCTTCCACGAACACTTGAAAGCTGCTCCAAATGATGGTTGAAGGACTCTTTTTGTAATATCCCGGGTTAGGGGCTATTTTGTTGTTGCATGATATTGCATGTGTTTGGTGTGCTGTGTTGCTATTTCGGTGTTTTAGGGGCTTAATTGTAGGCTAGGAGTGTGCCTGAGTGAATGGGAAAATTTTGGTTTTTGGGTGTTAAGTCAGGGGAGCTGAGGAAGCTGGGGTTTAAGAATTTTAATTGTGGTTTCATTGCACAAATGAGGAGCTAGCTTAGTGGCAAGCATGCGCTACAAGGGGGAGCTTGGTGTGGCGTCATTTACTTGTGGGGGAGGTCCAGTGTTCGAGTTGCAGAGTTCCCCTTTTTACTTCTTTTTGGGACGGCATGGAGGAGAGGTAGAAGGCTAGTGAAATTCTACCTTGGACCAAGTCTTCACATTCAAATGGAAGGTGGAGAGCAACTTTAGGAGAAAGACTTGGTCCACTCTTTTGAAATGTGTGGATGGGAGTGCATGGGGGGATGTGGCCGAATGTTGAGGAGTTGGGGGAGAAGGTGACCGGTTTTGGGAAGTGGGAAGGTGTTGTGCCGAAATTCATTTTGGAATTTTGGTTGTTTTCGGTCAAAGGTTAGTAAGCTAGTTTCTTCCTTTGTAAACCGAAAATCAAAACCTCCCTAAGGTTACCGAAAATTTCCTTGTTTCTTATGATCTTGGGTGTGTGGCCGAATGTTCATCTCCTTTCTCTGCTCTTTTGTTCATTTTGTGTTAAGCCAAGTTAGCTAATCTCCTCATCTCATTTTGTTTTCTTTTTCTTAAAATTTTTCCTAATTGCCGAAACCATATTATCCTGTTCTCTCAAACTCTCAATTCTTTTATTTCTCCAAAAACCTTCTAGCCGAAACTCTACCTATTTTCATCTTCTTTCTTTGCCCTTTTGAGCCGGACCTTTCCTCAATTGTTGTCAAACCCTTTTCTTCATTCGAACCAAAATTTCATTGTTTTCTTCATCTTCAAGAGGTTAGCCGAATCTCTCCCCTGTGTTGCCAAAGTATTTTCTCTCCTATTGGGTTTTGACCGAACTTCCCTTCTCTCCTAGTGGTGTAGGTGGCCGATTAGAGGATTGGTGTTTGAGGTAAGTGCAAGTCGTATATTCTCTTCCTTTCGCGCTCGTACTTTATTGATTTGGGTCTTGTTAAGAGTTGTATATGACAACTATTGATGAGTGTTATCTCTTATGTTGGAACCGATTGCATCATAGGACAACGGAGACTTCCAAGCAATCAAGTGGAGCCTTTCTCTTTGTTAATCGTTTGGTAAGTAGGGGTAAGTACATGGTATTGTTATTATTTCAATCATTTTAGGTTCGATTAAGGCAAAGGTAACAAAAGGTTAATAGTTCTCTTTTGAAGGTGGCCGATTGTTGGAAGGAAAGCCTTTGTGGTTCGGGTTGGATAAAGAATCAAACCAATAGCAAGGTAACGGTGATTCGACAAACCCTTTTGGTCTAAATGGTGTTGGCCGAATGTGTAGATGCCTAACCCCTAATGTTTGGCCGATTGTAGGAGTCAGTACTCGAAGGGACTTAGATCGATTCGTTGGGATCTTTAGACTCGTATTTACCAGGTGTGTAAACTAACACACTTCTGTTTAGTAATATGATTGATAACCTGTGTGATGACTAATGAAACAGTGGTGACTGTTATGGTACCCTAATGGGTATGTTTCTGGACTCGGGTAAGTCAGTCTCATTATGGTTATAAATTTACTGATGATTTACATGATACCATGGTTGTGGTTATATGTGACATGGGATATGAGATTAGATATATTGGTATGATATGCATGATTGTATGACATGCATGATTGTATGATATGCATGATTACATGAGTATGGTATGTTGATGGGTGATACGAGAGGAGGGAGCAGTGATATATTGTGCTGACGAGCACCAGTGCTTTGGTAGCACAACTTTGTGACTTTGGGTCACCAGAGGTTTGGCACCTCCAGAGGTTTGGTACCTCAGCGTCTCGTCCCAGTGGCTCAGTACCACAGTGGGTTGGCCCCACGGATGATTATACGGGATTGACGCCAGTGATTTGGTATCACACGATGGGTTGGCCCCATCACCAGATTTGTGACTACGGTCACCAGTGCTTTGGTAGCACATTGTGTCTTTGGGACACCAGAGGTTTGGCACCTCATTGCGACTTGTCCCTGTGGTTTGACCACCGTGGGTTGGCCCCACTTGAGATATGGGATCGTCTGCTAGTGATTTGGTATCACACGATGGGTTGGCCCCATCATCATTGGATTTGTGGCTTCGGTCACCAGTGCTTTGGTAGCACATTGTGTATTTGGGACACCAGTGGTTTGGTACCACAATGACGGATATTGTGTCTTTGGGACACCAGTGTTTTGGTAACACATTGTGACTATATGTCACCAGTGGTTTGGCACCACCAGTGGTTTGGTACCACACGGGGTAGAAAAGGCGATATGGATGGTTAGGATTGGGTTGCATTAATTATGTTGCTATGTATGATGTGTGTTAGCATGTTGTTTTCTCGGGAGCGGGATTTACACACTGAGTCACTCGACTCACCCTCTCCTTTGACATTTCAGGTGACTCGTAGACACGGACATGGAGCCGGGATGGACTCGGGGTGCACCTGCCATGCTTAATAAAGTTTTACTCAGACTCCACTATTTGGGTACTTTAGTTTAGTTACTTCTAATTGGGTTTTATTTGGATTTGTAAAAGGCCTTTAAAGTTATGTTTTATGTTGTTTACGCTTTAAGTTGATTTTTGACATGCCTTAACAAAGTAACTTGGAATAAATTTTACTAAAACTTGGAAAGATAATGATTTCAAAACTATAACGCACTGGGTTTTTAAACTATACCATCGGGTATCACACTAAGTCTTTTTGATAATCAAATACAACTGGTTTCCAATTCAAACTTGTAATTCTCCTAAGTTTAAAAGTGTTTTATGTATCACTAAGAAACTAATGAGGTTTTAAATGGTATAAATTCGTTTTAAATACATATTCTGGCTAAGTTTTCAAAATCTCCGGGTTTCAAATACATCAACTGTTTTTCAAACAAGACTGCTCAAATTTGTTTCAAACACACTGTGTTTTCACTCAGCTTTTTAAACGGAAAATCTAACTTTTCAAAAACGATTTCCCCGTAGCATACCAGATTCGGACGTGGTGTCTTGTCCGGGTTTGGGGTGTTACATTTGTGGTATCAGAGCCAAGTTCAAAGGCTCGGCTGTGGGCCTGAGGCCCAAAATGGTTTCAAAAGTCTGTTTAAGTGTTTGTTTTGAAAGTATGGTTTGAAAGGCATGGCACCGAGTCTCCGGCACCAGTTCGCTCAGGTAAGTACCCCGGACTATTCTTTGTGAATTGATTGGATGTGGTATGATTTGATGAATAGCTATAGTATGCTACTTTAGAGATTGAAACTGATAGGATTTTGTGAACTCGCGAGAACAAATCCTCTTTAAATATTCATAAGACTTGCTTTTAAAAACAAGTGGAATAAATACTGATGCATAAAATTCTTTAATCAGATACGTAGAAAGATTAGACATGAGCACTCGAGGCGGACGTGGTCGTAACACTCGTGGTAGAGGTAGGGGTAGAATGACGGTTTCTGAGCCCGTAGGATCTGGGCAGGGTTCAGAAAATAAGATACTGGTTCCGCCACCAGCTGGAGGTGGTGAGTTCCAAGATCAGACTGGAGACGACGCAGTGTCACAGGCGATGCTGCGAGTGTTGGAAAGGGTAGCTGGGGCAGGTGGTGGTGCAGGAGTTAGGAAATCTGTTCCTGAGCGACTCCGGGCTAATGGGGCCGAATACTTTCGAGGTGTATCTGGTGTTGCTCCTAGCACTGCTGAATATTGGCTGGAGGCAACTGAGCGGATCATGGATGATCTGGACTTGACGGCTGAAGAGAAGCTGAAGGGCATCGTATCGCTTCTTCGGGATGAGTCATATCAGTGGTGGCTCACGGTTCGGGATAGTGTGGCTGCAGAGGATTTGACATGGGATTATTTCAGAGCTGCATATCAGAAGAAGTACATCGGGGCTAGTTATATCGACTCCCAGAGAAAGGCATTCCTGAGGCTTGTTTAGGGGAGTAAATCTGTTTCTGAGTATGAGGCTGAGTTCCTGAAGCTGAGTAGGTATGCCAGGGGCATTGTGGCCACTGAGCACGAGAGGTGTGTTCGTTTCGAGGATGGTCTGCGAGACGAGTTGAGGCTGCTGATTGCTCCTCAGCAGGAGCGCGAGTTTGCTGTCTTAGTTGAGAAGGCTAAGGTAGCCGAGGGTGTTAAGGAGTCAGTGAGGCAGAGTATGGACAGGAGTAGGCTTAAGAGGAGTTTTGGGTCTTCTGGATCGTCGGGTAATCCGCAGAAGAGGGCTAGATCGAGTGGGCCGAATCAGTCTGCTAGGTTTGTTGCTGCTAGGCAGGGACCGCCGCAGTGTAATCAGTGTGGGAAATCTCATTGGGGTGGTTGCTGGACTGGAGGAAACGGTTGCTTCGAGTGTGGTTCTTTGGATCATCGCATTAGGGACTGTCCGCGTAGGATGGCTAGGATTCAGTCTGAGAGTCAGGGCCGTAATCAGTTCAGAGGTCCTGGACCGCCACCGCAGAGGGGCCGTGGTAATGGCAGAGGTGGTAATGGTTCTGGTCGGGGCCGTGGAGCACCGGGCAGAGGTGCGGGTAGTTCTGATGCTAGACAGCCTGGATTAGTGTATGCTGCGAGGCGCCGAGAGGAGGGCGACGCACCAGACGTCATAACCGGTACGTTCTTGATTTTTGGTACTCCTTATACTGCTTTAATTGATGTGGGTTCGACGCACTCTTATGTTGCCAGTAGTATAGTAGAGACCATGGACTTAGACTTTGAGATATCTTCTAGGCAGATGACTGTGATTAGCCCTCTAGGTCACTCTGTAGTAGTAGATAAGCTGTTTAGAGATGTACCTCTAGAACTCCAAGGGGTAGAATTTGCTGCTGATCTGATGGAACTGCCGTTTGGAGAGTTCGATCTGATTCTTGGGATGGATTGGCTGGTTAAGTACCAGGCGAGGTTGGATTGCGCGGCCAAGCGCATGGTTCTTAAGACGGTTGATGGTGATGAGGTGGCTATGATAGGTAATAGGAGGGATTACTTATCAAATGTGGTATCTGCTTTGAAAGCGGAGAAGAGGGTCAGGAAGGGCTGCGAAGCGTATGTGGTTCATGTGTATGCCTTGGAGGCTAAAGAGTCTGCTGTTGAGAAGGTTCGTACTGTTAAGGAATTTGCTGATGTGTTTCCTGAGGAACTTCTGGGCTTGCCGCCAGATCGAGAGGTAGAGTTCGGGATAGATCTGTTACCTGGAACTGCGCCAGTGTCTATTGCTCCGTATAGGATGGCACCAAAGGAATTGGTGGAACTTAAGGCTCAGATCCAGGAGTTATTGGATCGAGGTTTTATTAGGCCAAGTGTTTCACCGTGGGGTGCGCCGGTTCTTTTTGTCAAGAAGAAAGATGGTACAATGCGGATGTGCATAGACTACCGCCAGTTGAACAAGCTGACGATTAAGAACAAGTATCCGTTGCCACGGATAGATGATTTGTTTGATCAGCTGAAGGGTGCTGCCTTATTTTCGAAGATTGATCTGAGGTCTGGGTACCATCAGTTGAAGGTTAAGGAGGCTGATATCCATAAAACAGCGTTTCGGACTCGGTATGGGCACTACGAATTCCTGGTAATGCCATTCGGGTTGACTAACGCACCAGCAGCGTTTATGGATATGATGAATAGGGTGTTTCAGCAGTATCTGGATCAGTTCGTCGTGGTTTTCATAGACGACATCTTGGTGTACTCAAGGACAGAGGAAGAGCATGATAAGCATTTGAGGGTGGTGCTGCAGATTCTGAGGGAAAAGCAACTCTATGCTCAGTTTAGTAAGTGCGAGTTCTGGCTTAGAGAAGTGACGTTCTTGGGTCATGTAGTGTCGGCTGAGGGGATTCGTGTAGATCCTCGTAAGATTGAGGCAGTTTTGGACTGGAAGCCGCCTAGGTCAGTGGCGGAGATTCGTAGTTTTCTGGGTTTGGCCGGATACTACCGAAGGTTTGTTGAGGGTTTCTCGCTAATAGCAGCGCCGATGACCAAGTTGTTAAGGAAAGAAGTTCCGTTTGTTTGGACTGAGAAACAGCAGGAAAGCTTCGATAAGTTAAAGAAGATTTTGACTGAGGCTCCGGTTCTAATTCAACCTGAGGCTGGTAAGGAATACACCGTGTACTGCGATGCATCACATACGGGATTGGGTTGTGTGCTGATGCAAGAAGGTAAGGTTGTGGCTTACGCTTCTCGGCAGCTGAGGCCACACGAGGTCAACTATCCGACGCATGATTTGGAGCTAGCGGCTGTAGTCTTCGCCTTAAAGATTTGGAGGCACTACTTATATGGAGAGAGATCGATAGTCTACACGGATCATAAGAGTCTGAAGTATCTACTGACTCAGAAGGATTTGAATTTGAGGCAGCGTAGATGGGTTGAGTTGCTGAAGGATTATGACTGTTCTATTGAGTATCATCCGGGCAAGGCTAACGTGGTGGCAGACGCGTTGAGCCGTAAGGTTGTTTCGGACTTAAGAGCTTTGTTTGCCCACTTGAGTTTGTACGACGACGGGAGTATTTTGGCAGAGTTGCAAGTTAAGCCTTCTTGGGTTGAGCAGATCAGAGAAAAACAGTTAGAGGATGAGGCTCTGAGTGCGCGAAGGTTACAAGTGCAGAATGGTGGTTTGGAGGGTTACAGCTTGTCTAGTGATGAGGTGTTGTGTTTTCAGGGTAGGGCTTGTATGCCTAAAGATGTTGAGCTGAGGCAGAAGATTCTTCAGGACGCACATAGCAGTCCTTATGCTATGCATCCTGGAGGTAGCAAGATGTATAGGGATCTTAGAGAGCAGTTTTGGTGGCCTGGCTTGAAGAAAGAGGTGACAGAGTTTGTTGGGAAGTGTCTGACTTGTCAGCAGGTCAAGGCTGAACATCAGTTGCCGTCGGGTTTGCTTCAGCCTGTGAGGATTCCTCAGTGGAAGTGGGAAAGGATAACCATGGATTTCGTCAGTGGGTTACCGCTTACGCCAAGCAAGAAGGATTCAGTTTGGGTAGTGGTGGATCGTCTGACTAAATCAGCTCACTTTATTCCGGTGAGGGTTGACTACTCACTTCAGAAGCTAGCGAAGCTATACGTGTCAGAGATAGTGAGGTTGCACGGTGTGCCAGTTTCGATAATCTCGGATAGGGATCCCAGGTTTACGTCAAGGTTCTGGAAAGCATTGCACCAAGCATTGGGTACTCGTTTGGATTTCAGCACGGCTTTTCACCCGCAGTCTGACGGGCAATCAGAAAGGGTTATTCAGATCTTAGAAGACATGCTGAGAGGTTGTGTCTTGGATTTCAGAGGTAGTTGGGAGGAGTTTCTACCATTAGCTGAGTTTGCCTACAACAACAGTTACCAAGCGAGCATCAAGATGGCACCGTATGAGGCGTTGTATGGTAGGAAGTGTCGCTCACCTACGTGTTGGACGGAGTTGGGGGAACGTCAGTTGTTGGGACCCGAGTTGGTTGCTGAGACAGAAGACAAGGTTAAGTTGATTCAGTCTCGTTTGAAGGAAGCTTCGGACCGGCAAAAGTCTTATGCCGATCTTAAGCGGAGAGATATAGAGTTTGCTGTTGGGGATAAGGTTTTTCTGAAGGTCTCGCCGTGGAAAAAGGTGTTGAGGTTCGGAAGGAAAGGCAAGCTAAGTCCGAGGTTCATTGGGCCATATAAGGTACTGAGGCGAGTTGGACCAGTAGCGTATCAGCTTGAGTTGCCAGCAGAGCTAAGTCAGATTCACGACGTTTTTCATGTTTCGATGCTTCGGAGGTATCGTTCAGATCCGTCACATGTGGTAGCAGTGGAAGAGATCGAGGTAAATCCAGACTTGACTATGGAAGAGGAACCTGTGCAGATTCTTGATCGGGATGTGAAGGTTCTGCGTAGGAAGTCTGTGCCTTTGGTTAAGGTACTTTGGCGGAATCATGGCGTAGAAGAAGCGACGTGGGAACCCGAGGATACGATGAGGCAGCAATACCCGCAACTCTTTTGACCAGGTAATTTCGAGGCCGAAATTATTTTTAAGGGGGGTAGAACTGTAATATCCCGGGTTAGGGGCTATTTTGTTGTTGCATGATATTGCATGTGTTTGGTGTGCTGTGTTGCTATTTCGGTGTTTTAGGGGCTTAATTGTAGGCTAGGAGTGTGCCTGAGTGAATGGGAAAATTTTGGTTTTTGGGTGTTAAGTCAGGGGAGCTGAGGAAGCTGGGGTTTAAGAATTTTAATTGTGGTTTCATTGCACAAATGAGGAGCTAGCTTAGTGGCAAGCATGCGCTACAAGGGGGAGCTTGGTGTGGCGTCATTTACTTGTGGGGGAGGTCCAGTGTTCGAGTTGCAGAGTTCCCCTTTTTACTTCTTTTTGGGACGGCATGGAGGAGAGGTAGAAGGCTAGTGAAATTCTACCTTGGACCAAGTCTTCACATTCAAATGGAAGGTGGAGAGCAACTTTAGGAGAAAGACTTGGTCCACTCTTTTGAAATGTGTGGATGGGAGTGCATGGGGGGATGTGGCCGAATGTTGAGGAGTTGGGGGAGAAGGTGACCGGTTTTGGGAAGTGGGAAGGTGTTGTGCCGAAATTCATTTTGGAATTTTGGTTGTTTTCGGTCAAAGGTTAGTAAGCTAGTTTCTTCCTTCGTTTTTCTTCCTTTGTAAACCGAAAATCAAAAACTCCCTAAGGTTACCGAAAATTTCCTTGTTTCTTATGATCTTGGGTGTGTGGCCGAATGTTCATCTCCTTTCTCTGCTCTTTTGTTCATTTTGTGTTAAGCCAAGTTAGCTAATCTCCTCATCTCATTTTGTTTTCTTTTTCTTAAAATTTTTCCTAATTGCCGAAACCATATTATCCTGTTCTCTCAAACTCTCAATTCTTTTCTTTCTCCAAAAACCTTCTAGCCGAAACTCTACCTATTTTCATCTTCTTTCTTTGCCCTTTTGAGCCGGACCTTTCCTCAATTGTTGTCAAACCCTTTTCTTCATTCGAACCAAAATTTCATTGTTTTCTTCATCTTCAAGAGGTTAGCCGAATCTCTCCCCTGTGTTGCCAAAGTATTTTCTCTCCTATTGGGTTTTGACCGAACTTCCCTTCTCTCCTAGTGGTGTGGGTGGCCGATTAGAGGATTGGTGTTTGAGGTAAGTGCAAGTCGTATATTCTCTTCCTTTCGCGCTCGTACTTTATTGATTTGGGTCTTGTTAAGAGTTGTATATGACAACTATTGATGAGTGTTATCTCTTATGTTGGAACCGATTGCATCATAGGACAACGGAGACTTCCAAGCAATCAAGTGGAGCCTTTCTCTTTGTTAATCGTTTGGTAAGTAGGGGTAAGTACATGGTATTGTTATTATTTCAATCATTTTAGGTTCGATTAAGGCAAAGGTAACAAAAGGTTAATAGTTCTCTTTTGAAGGTGGCCGATTGTTGGAAGGAAAGCCTTTGTGGTTCGGGTTGGATAAAGAATCAAACCAATAGCAAGGTAACGGTGATTCGACAAACCCTTTTGGTCTAAATGGTGTTGGCCGAATGTGTAGATGCCTAACCCCTAATGTTTGGCCGATTGTAGGAGTCAGTACTCGAAGGGACTTAGATCGATTCGTTGGGATCTTTAGACTCGTATTTACCAGGTGTGTAAACTAACACACTTCTGTTTAGTAATATGATTGATAACCTGTGTGATGACTAATGAAACAGTGGTGACTGTTATGGTACCCTAATGGGTATGTTTCTGGACTCGGGTAAGTCAGTCTCATTATGGTTATAAATTTACTGATGATTTACATGATACCATGGTTGTGGTTATATGTGACATGGGATATGAGATTAGATATATTGGTATGATATGCATGATTGTATGACATGCATGATTGTATGATATGCATGATTACATGAGTATGGTATGTTGATGGGTGATACGAGAGGAGGGAGCAGTGATATATTGTGCTGACGAGCACCAGTGCTTTGGTAGCACAACTTTGTGACTTTGGGTCACCAGAGGTTTGGCACCTCCAGAGGTTTGGTACCTCAGCGTCTCGTCCCAGTGGCTCAGTACCACAGTGGGTTGGCCCCACGGATGATTATACAGGATTGACGCCAGTGATTTGGTATCACACGATGGGTTGGCCCCATCACCAGATTTGTGACTACGGTCACCAGTGCTTTGGTAACACATTGTGTCTTTGGGACACCAGAGGTTTGGCACCTCATTGCGACTTGTCCCTGTGGTTTGACCACCGTGGGTGGCCCCACTTGAGATATGGGATCGTCTGCTAGTGATTTGGTATCACACGATGGGTTGGCCCCATCATCATTGGATTTGTGACTTCGGTCACCAGTGCTTTAGTAGCACATTGTGTATTTGGGACACCAGTGGTTTGGTACCACAATGACGGATATTGTGTCTTTGGGAAACCAGTGTTTTGGTAACACATTGTGACTATATGTCACCAGTGGTTTGGCACCACCAGTGGTTTGGTACCACACGGGGTAGAAAAGGCGATATGGATGGTTAGGATTGGGTTGCATTAATTATGTTGCTATGTATGATGTGTGTTAGCATGTTGTTTTCTCGGGAGCGGGATTTACACACTGAGTCACTCGACTCACCCTCTCCTTTGACATTTCAGGTGACTCGTAGACACGGACATGGAGCCGGGATGGACTCGGGGTGCACCTGCCATGCTTAATAAAGTTTTACTCAGACTCCACTATTTGGGTACTTTAGTTTAGTTACTTCTAATTGGGTTTTATTTGGATTTGTAAAAGGCCTTTAAAGTTATGTTTTATGTTGTTTACGCTTTAAGTTGATTTTTGACATGCCTTAACAAAGTAACTTGGAATAAATTTTACTAAAACTTGGAAAGATAATGATTTCAAAACTATAACGCACTGGGTTTTTAAACTATACCATCGGGTATCACACTAAGTCTTTTTGATAATCAAATACAACTGGTTTCCAATTCAAACTTGTAATTCTCCTAAGTTTAAAAGTGTTTTATGTATCACTAAGAAACTAATGAGGTTTTAAATGGTATAAACTCGTTTTAACTACACATTCTGGCTAAGTTTTCAAAATCTCCGGGTTTCAAATACATCAACTGTTTTTCAAACAAGACTACTCAAATTTGTTTCAAACACACTGTGTTTTCACTCAGCTATTTAAACGGAAAATCTAACTTTTCAAAAACGATTTCCCCGTAGCATACCAGATTCGGACGTGGTGTCTTGTCCGGGTTTGGGGTGTTATACTTTTTTCAAGAGGTGAAATCGGCAAGGGAATGCGGCAAGAAAATGAAGAACAGTGGAACGAAATAAAGAGAGAAAAGTGAGAGAGAAGTGAAGAAATGAATGGGTTTGAGATGTGTTTGAAGTGAGCAGCCAAGGGGGTATTTATAGGTAGAGATTGTAACACCCCAAACCCAGCCTAGATGTTACGACCGGATCTGGCATGTCACATGAAAGGAATGTCTAAAAATTGTGCGTTCGTTAAAAAGTTCGTATTCTTTATATTTGTTGTGAAAATCGAGTTTAAGTAATTTTGAATAAGAAACGGTTTATTAACATTTTAGGAAAATCTCGAATTAAACTTTTAACAATAATAAGCAGTAACCAAATTAAAAGCTAAAATCAAATAAAACCATAGGCCTTATTACAAAACTGTAAACCAAACTTATAGTAAAACAACTCCGAAATAAATATTAAAATAAAACCAAAATATTGACCATGGCCACCTCGAGTCCGCCTCCGCTCCCAAATCCGCGATCTAATGATTACCTGTAAAATTTAAAGAAAAGGGATGAGTCATCGAGACTCAGTGTGCAATTCCCCTTACCACGATAACTGGGCCTAAGCCCACAGTAATATGTTAGCCCAATGCCATGGCAGATCAATAATGAGTGCAATGCAATTAATCCACATGATTCCACAAATGGGCTTGGCCCCAAATCCACATAAAACCACAACCACATGCCACGCATAATAACGCAATATGTTAACCCAACCCAACCTAGTATCCAACTGCTACACACCACCCGTATATCCATCCACCACACACCAGGGGATTACTAAATAGACCCTCCATCTGCTACACACCTCTTTGGCAGTACACTGCTCAAAGTCCACTTAGTGGTCTAGCCACTGATCCACGTGATTAAATCACAAATATCCACGATGAGACTCAAGGTCATCATCAATCCACGTACATAAATGTACAATGAGGCTCGAGGCCATCATTAATCCACGATGAGACTCAAGGTCATCATCAATCCACGATGAGGCTCAGGGCCATCATCAATCCACGTACATAAATGTACACACTTCCCCTTATTCAATATATCCCGAACCCCATGCACATGCAGCATAATATAATAATTCGTGTATGCAGTATGACATGTATGCAAATCATATATCAGATAACGTATGAGACAAATTACCATCATAATCAGATAAACATAATACAACATAATCAAGCTAACCAACCTCTAAGAGTATAATAGTAATTTTACCTACCAAGGGTATTTTCGTAATTTACCCACCAAGGGTATTTTTGTAATTTCACACCTGCAATGGCCTTTTCGAAGGCCTAATGTTGGCCTGAGCGACTCGGCTACCATTTCTGACCGTCACCGGACTGTTGGGCCTAAAACCCGATTTCGGCCCATTCGGGCCCACACGCTCGTGTGGCCCACCTAACACAAATCTTAGCCACGTATATAAGTTCCACCTAGTCTAGTTCAACATATACTAAACAATCATACAATTTACTCATTTGGGCCCACGGGTCCATTGGGCCCACTTCGGCCCATCGTGGCCCAAGTAGCCCAACCCACAAGAATACTACTGATGGCCTCAACTATCGCGTCGAAGCCCCACACGTGCGCTCGTACGCTCGTGTGGCTACTAATGCCGTGCGACCGGCATTTCGTCATTTTGCCGCTCTACAGCTAGAGTAGAGAAGTACACACCTAATAGGAATCTGGTGCTAATCCGCGCTGCGACCACTCCTGTGCCCAAACGCCCACCAAGGTATGTTAACTCTCCTCCTAGGATGCTCTTTATATAGTTAGCTCTTCACCCTCCTTCTTTATGTCTTTCCTATGTGGGATCCCTTCGTCAGTAGAGTTTAAATTCAACTAAAACTCTTGCCATCCAATCCGCAAAATAAATACTCCTTTGCTTCTCACGAGATTCGAACCCAGGCTCCTTATAGCATAATCCACGTCGCTAACCACTTGGCCACAAGCTCCTCTTGTGTCTTAAATAATGCGCAGCTAAATTTGAATCTATAGCCCAATTCTAAGGTCCAAGTAAAAAGAAAACCAAAATGCAAAACCCAAGACTTGAACCTTGGACCTCCTTCCTTCCTTGTGGCGTCACCCCCTTGTCTCTTATGTGGCGTCACTTTGCCACTACACCACACACTCCACTTGTGTCATTTTCCTCCACATTTTATTCCTAAGGCCTACCTGCCAACTTCCAGGGTGTTTTTCCACTTAAAACCAAAATTTTTCCAAAGCCAATGTTCGATCCCGGGACTTCATAGAAGCCCCCTAACCTTCCAAAATCACTTATCTAAAAGGTCCAACTTGCATTTGAGCCACTCTCTTGTTCTCCGAAAATTTAGACGCTACTACGCTCAAGGCCCATTGGGCCCAATTCTCCTAGGCCCAATTTCGGGATGTTACAGAGATGGTTGCTAAAATTAGCAAAAATCAGAAGCCATAGAGTCCCCCCATGGCCGGCCACACACCTTCAAACTTGCTATTTTAAGGTAGGGGCAAATCTAGAAAGGCGTAAATAGTGGAGGGGTTTGAATGCAATTTGAAGGAGTATTCGAGGGCTATTTTGCAAGCCAAACAAGCTGATTGGGTCAGCATGTGGGATGGTTTTGGGCTACCCAATGCTTGGTTGGATCGGTTTTTCTCAGTTCAGCTCAACTAAGCCCATTTTCATAATTAATTAACAATAATTATTTAACCCATATTTAATTGGATTAAATTTAAAATTAATTATACTATGAATTAATATTCATAATTTGGACTGTCTTAGGCTGAAAAATTAATTAGCATTAATGCTTGAAAATTGTTTCTTCATTTTGTGCTTCTAGTAATGTCTACCGAGCCGTTTTTCGCCCTTTGTGCAAATCTGTTGAAAATAATTAAAATTTGATATAAAATTAATTAAAATTCAACATGTTAATAATTTGAGTGCAATTTAATTATTTTATAATAATTATATAATTTTCGATAAGAAATTTACCGAAACTGTATGAATTTGAGTTAAAAAGGGCATGAAAAAGTGTACATTTTTTGTGTTTCCATACCCCCAAACTTAATTCATTACTCATCCTGAGTAATGCACAAATTTGAAAAGAATTTCTCGGAAACACCTTTGAAAATTTCCTTCAAACAACATTCTTCCCAAAATTATGAATTTGGTATAATTATGCTCAAAAACAAGAAATTTGATATTTATGCTACTTAAGTATACATATCATTCAAATTAATCTCAATTATTCTTATGATAGCAAAAAATAGACTAAATGCTTTCCTAATAAAGACATGTTAATTCCCTACCACTTTAATTTTATTCCCTTATTTAAGATTAAGCTGCAATCATTAAGTTTAACTTATGCCTTCATACATTGAACATAGCAATTTCTCTCCACTAATGTAGGTAGCATAAGACTTGAATCAATAGGTCTTTTAAATAGGTTGTAGCGTGGCTAGGCTAGGGGTAGGTAAAATATAGATAAATTTAGGCTTAAAACCCTAGACTCAGCTTCAGTCAGACCTTCGGAATATTTACCTTAAATACACCAACTTATTTTGCTTTCAGATGCTCTTTTGTACATCTATTTTCTTTCAAGTACATATGCTCTTCTCTTTTTTTCTTTTCTTTTCTTTTTTTTTTTATTTTTTTCACTAGCATTTTGTTGTATGTAATACAAAATTTTTGAGCATTTGATACTTCTTTTCAACTCCCCCAAACTTATTCTGAATAGTATTGAGTCTAGTGTTTGAGATAATTTAAAGATAATTAAGAGAAAAGTGATGACTAAATATTGTAAGGGTTCAAATAAAATTAGGCCATATAGTCTCAAAGTTGGGTTTCAAAGGATAAAATTTCATCAAGATTGGCTTGAAAGGCTCAAACGGTCCAAACAAAAGTTGTCTAAATCATTTTCAACATTCCATGCTTCCTAGGATTTCGCCTTAAGAATTTAATAAGTTAATTCTAGAGACTTATAACTTTCATGCATGCCTAACTTTCCTACGGAACTAAAAATTTTATGGTATGATTTGCATGCTTTATTTAAAATACATTTATGTCATATTTCAGCTAACATAACAATTATTGAAATAATCGAACTTTATTTATACTGAAGTTTAGCATACTTAACAAAATTTCAAATTTTTGAACAAAATATATCCTAATCATAATTAAAAGAAAATTTTATTCTAAGAGGAAATAATTTTAATTTTTCGGTCCCCCTACTTAAGATGAACAATGTCCTCATTTTTAAAAATGAATAGATACTATACACCAAGTAGGATTCTAGAAAAGAAGGGGTGAGTCAATTTGACTACTTAAGTACCAAGCTCTCTCTAGATCCAATCCTAGACATGTATATATCTATTGCCACACTTTGTACTTTGCAACTTGTTCATTTTTATTTATGATTTTCACCTCTTGTTTTATTATGCAAAAATAAAAATTCCTAATAAAACCTAATCTTAAAATATTAAATAAACTAAGAACGAAAATATAATAAAGTCAAGATCCTCCCTTTTTATTTATTTGCAGATCCCTCCAAATTAGACTCATCTTTTTCTTCATCGTCTTTGTTTTTGCATTTCTCTCCCTTTTCTATAATGGACTCCATGGTTCAAATATGAAATATGGAAACTCAAGCACAAAAATAAACGGGTGATTGAATATTTTCGTAAGAGCGCTTCTCACTGAGTCATCTCGTATTTTTGAATATCTCCAGTAAGCTTCTTGCTGCCACTGCATATGTTCCATTATATCCAACAACTTTGACAGCTCATCTCAAAGATCTAGGTGAGGTGATTGAGTCCTAAACATTGAAGCTGCGACATCAGGTTCGGCTACAGGTTCCATTGGTTCTACCTTATTAAGGATTTCAGCTGACTACATCAATTCGATCTCTGTGGGATATTCTTCTTCTTCTTCGAGAACCTCGCCTTCTTCAACTCGTTGCTATAAAACAGAGTCTCTAGCTATTTGGTAGAGGTCCCAATCTGCGATTGTGCCCTAGCTATAACCTGTCTTTTTTACGTTTGCAATAATTTTAGCTTTCCAGCACAAAATTGTTATCGTAAAGGGAAAGTAAGCTTGGCCAGAACGTCTAGCGACACAATTCTGCATTTCTCTCAAGATGATTTTTCCCACATCAATGATCTTTCCAATTAAAATTGAGTATAATAAGACCATTCGCTCTAATAAAATTGTAGTCCCATGTGAAATAGGCATAAGGCTGAATCGAATGAAATAGAACCATACCTTCGCTAGTGGTGTCAAATATTCTCTGCGCCAAGTGTGAATTCCTTTCTTTGACACAACCCACTTAGAACCTGGAAGTGTAAGTTCCTCGAGAATTTCTTGCAGATTTTCAGACTCAATATTTCTCACCAAGGAAGAATATTCATCGTCTTTGAAATCAGGTATTTCAAAAAATTCATTAATAGCGTTTGAGGTTATTGGTACGTTGATTCCTCGAATAGAAACTTCTGTTAATTTGTTTGAGGTCAAATTTTCATAAAATTCACGAACTAACTTCTCATCTACACTAGGTCTTTTCTCACAAAATAACTCCCAATTGAGAGCTTCAGCAATTTGTCGAATGCCCGCCATGAAATCAATATACATGTTTTCTTTCAACGTGAAGCATTTTTTCTGGGTGCATCTGTTGATTATTGGAAACACTTTCGTATCTCGCTTTGGCTTCTTCACAATGGAATTTGTTTCAGGATTCGTCAATTTGGACATAGGCACGAGTTATCTTGCTAGGCATGATTAACCTAAACATAAGATGGAAACAAATATTTTCTCAAAAATTTAATTAGTATAAAATATTAATAATTCAATAAATTGAAAAATTAAATAATTAAATAAAATTAAAAATTTAGGGATGATTGGAGGGTTATAAAAATTAAGAACTCAAAGAAAAATAAATATAAATAAAAAGAGGACAATTTAGGGATGGTTGGAGGGTTATTGGCTAAGTGTGGGCTGTTGGTGTGAGTAGCAAGGCTGGTGTGCCGCACGGATGCTGGGAAGCTGCTGGGTGTGTGGGCAGATGTACGAGGGAGTAGCAAGGCCTGGCGTGAGTAGCTGCACAAGCAACAGGTAGCAACATTGAGTGAGTGGCAGTGCTGGTGCGCGCAAGCTGGAGCTGGGAGCTGCACAATGCATGCGAAGCAGGACGTGCAAGGTAGTAGCAACGCGCGATGGAGGCAAGTGCGTGCGGGGTGGGCTGCTGGCCAAGTGCGCCAAGTGCGTGCGAGGTGAGCTATTGGCTGAATAGGTCTGTTGGGCGGTGTTGCGGCTAGAGAGTTGAGAGCTGTGGCACTAGGTGATTCAGTACTTGGTGGGTTTTGGATGCTACAATTGATGAAGGGATAGGTGAATGGAGGTTGGTTTGATAAGTGATGAATGATGAAGAAGGTTGGTGGAATTTATAGAGATAAGGTAGGAATTTAATTAGAATTCTTAGAAGTTCTAATTCTACACAATGTTAACAACAATTAATAATTAATAAAATGCATATTAAATTATTATTTACTATTAATTTATTAAAATAAAATCTTCTTAAATAAAATATGATCAAATTCAAACTAATCCTAATTTTATGCAAAGTTGATAATAATAAATATAATTACATACTAGTTATTATCATCTTATTTATTAAATTAAATTAAAAAGATTTATTCAAGATGCCTTTTGAAAAGATTTACAAAAAGAGACATTTAATTTTTAATATTTACAAAAAGAGCAACCAAAATTTGAAAATAATTCAATTAAGTACCTAGACTTAAAGAAAATTTGAAATTGAGTTGCAATTAAGACTTGGATCAAAATTGACCCTTTTATTTGAAAAACTAGAAATTAATTTTTACCATTTAGGGAATAATTTCTCGGAAGATTATGTTAAAATCAATTCCTAGGAAAGATTGGAAAGGTCGCAAGCGGTCCCGCTTAAGTTCCAATCTCCTAGATAGAATTTATATAAACATACTAATCCCAAAAATATACCCGAAATTATTTATTTAAAAAGAAAAACTACAAAAAATAAATATCTGATAAAATGAACGAGATTTGATCTTGTTCAATTTTATCTCCCAATAATGTTTTAAGCGCTGAGCATTGACTATAAAATTACCTCCCTTACTTGGAAGTTCGACAACTCCAAATGGATAAACTTGGTGAATCATAAATGGACCAGACATACATAATTTTAACTTACCTGGGAAGAACCTTAATCTGAAATTGAATAACAAGACTTGCTGACCTGCTTCAAATTCTTGAATTTGAATGTGCTTATCATGCCATCTCATAAGTCTTTCCTTAAGTAATTTTGCATTCTCTTATGAGAACATTCGGAATTCTTCTAACTCATTGAGTTGGAACATCCATTTCTCTTTAGCAAGCTTAAGATCCAAGTTGAGTTGTTGGAGAGCCCAGTAAGCTTTGTGCTCTAACTCCAAGGGTAGATTACAAGTTTTCCCAAAGACCAACCTATAGGGTGACTTCCCTAAAGGTGTCTTATATGCTGTCCTATAGGCCTATAAAGCATCGTCTAGTCTTTTGGACCAATCTCGTCGGTTCGAGCAAACTACTTTCTCGATTTTGCCTTTGATCTCTTTGTTTGCCAATTCAGCTTGTCGATTTTTCTATGGATGGTAAGCTGTGGCAACCTTGTGCTTTAATCCATGTTTGTCGAGTAACCATTTCAACCATTTGTTCACAAAATGGGACCCTTCATCACTGATGATAGCTCTTGGGGTTCCAAACCTTGTGAACACATACTTCTGTAAAAACTTCATCACAACCTTAGCATCGTTCATTGGATATGCCTCGGCCTCAATCCACTTAGACACGTAGTCTACTACTACCAATATGTACTTGTGACCAAAAGATGGAGGGAAAGGATCGAGAAAGCCAATACCCCAAACATCTAATAATCTACCTCAATGATGTTTGTTCGAGGCATCTCATTTCTGTTGGTGACATTTCCAACCCTTTAACATCGATCATAGCTCCTTACATAAGCATACACGTCTTTAAATATTGTTGGCCAAAAGAATCCAGCTTGCAATACTTTAGCCGCAGTACATGTACCTCCGAACTATCCCCCAGTTAGAGCTAAGTGGCAATGATATAGAATCTTATGTACTTCATCTTCTACCACACATCTCCTGATCATTTGATCTACACACTTTTTAACAAGTATGGTTCTTCCCAGAAATAGTACTTCACATCGTGAAGAAACTTTTTCTTTTGATGATACATCTTATCAATCGTATCAAGCCACAAGCTAAATAGTTAGCAGTATTAGCAAACCAAGGGGTATTATGGACATGATTTACCTTCAGTATGTGTTCATTTGAGAATGTCTCTTGAATAGGTATAAATAGAGAATTCCTTTCTTACGGCTCCAATCTGGACAAGTGGCAACTTGGTTTTCTACCCCTTTTCAATCTTGAATTTCTAGATCGAACTATTGAAGTAGAAGTACCCATCGGATTAGACTCGGCTTAGCGTCTTTCTTGGCAAGTAAATACTTAATTGCTGAATGATCTATATAGACAGTTACTTTAGTACCTACATGATAAGATTGAAACTTGTCAAAAGCAAACACAATAGCAAGTAGTTCTTTCTCTGTTACCGTATAACTCAATTGAGCTCCCGTCAAAGTCTGACTTGCGTAGTAGATGGGATGAAAAACTTTGTTCCTTCGCTGGCCCATGATAGCTCCTATCGTGAAGTCACTTGTGTCACACATCAGTTCAAATGGAAAATCAATGAAAGCTTTTAAACACTCCTCATCGAATTTCAACATTGTGTCTTTCTCCAATAATTTGCATAAAGTTTTAGCAATTTTGGAGAAATCCTTGATGAATCTTCGATAGAAACTGGCATGGCCCAAAAAGATCCTAACACCCTTTACAGATGTTGGAGGTGGGAGTTTCTCAATAACATCTAGCTTTGCTTTATCTACCTCGACTCCATGTCTCGTTATCTGATGCCCTAGAACAATACTTTCTCGTACCATGAAATGACACTTTTCCCAGTTAAGTACAAGGTTTGTTTCTTTGGATCGACTTAGTGCCTTGGCCAAATTGGCTAAGCAATCATCATAAGTGTCTCCAAACACAGAAAAATCATCCATAAACACTTCCAAGTACTTCTCAACCATGTTAGTAAAAATAGACATCATACATATTTGAAATGTAGCAGGTGCATTACATAAACCAAATAGCATGCGTCTAAATGCAAATGTACCGTACGGGTATGTGAATGTTGTTTTGTGTTGATCCTCCGGTGCTACTATAATCTAATTATACCCTGACTATCCATCAAGAAAATAGTAATAGTCTCACCCCGCGAGTCTATCCAACATCTGGTCTAAGAACGACAAAGGAAAGTGATCTTTCCTAGTTGCCTTGTTCAGCTTCCGGTAATCGATGCAAATTCTCCATCCCATAACTATTCTAGTTGGTATTAGCTCATTGTTTTCAGTCCCTACAACCGTAATACCTCCTTTCTTTGGCACGCACTGACTGGACTTACCCACGAACTGTTTGAGATGGGGTAAATTATACCCACATCTAACCAGTTGATGATTTCGTTCTTTACCACATCCTTCATGATGGGGTTCAGTCTTCATTGTCCATCAATTGTCCATTTCTCGCCATCTTCCAGGATGACCTTGTGCATGCATATAGATGGACTAATGCCGCGAATATCAACTATGCTCTATCTGATAGCCCTCTTGAATTGATTCAATACTTGGATGAGTTTCTCTTCTTGTTGTACGGTTAATTCTGCTGAAACAATCACAGGAAAAGTAGAAGCGTTACCTAAATAAACATATTTTAAATTTGAAGGAAGTACCTTGAGTTCTAATTTAGGTGGCTCTTCGATTGATGCTTTTGGTTGTGCATAAGTCCTATTCTCTAACTCCAAAGATTCAAAACGGGATTATGAATTAAATTTCGTTTGATTAGCTTCTAGCAAAGCTAAGTATTCATCCTCCTCTTCATCACTTGGAGGATCTGATGTTAAAATTTGCTCGAACGGGTCCTCAACATAGTTAAGTTCTCTTTCCATGATTAATTCCTCTAAATTGGATACTGCAAAACAATTATCAATTGTGTCAGGAAATCGCATAGACTTAAAAACATTAAATGTTACATGATCGTCCTAAACATGCATAGTGAGCTCGCCTTTCTGCACATCAATAAGGGTTCTTCCAGTTGCTAGGAAAGGCTTTTCTAGAATGATTGTCACCTCTTTATCTATTTCAAAGTCTAGAATAACAAAGTCAGCAGGGAAAAGAATTTTGTCTACACGTACCAATACGTCCTCGATTTTTCTTTATGGATGTGTTAAGTATCGATCTCCTAATTGAAGTGTAATAGTAGCAGGTCTAACTTCATCTATCCTCAACTTCCTAAATATTGACATGGGCATTAAGTTGATACTCGCACCCAAATCACATAGTGCCTTACCATAATATGTTGATCCAATGTTATAAGGTATGGTAAAACATCCAAGATCTTTCAACTTTGGGGGTTGTTTATCTTAAAGATATGCAATGGATTCCTTCCTCAGGGCTACCATCTCAAAGTCTCCTAGTCTTCATTTTTTTAGATAGGATATTGGAAACACCTTTTTAACTTAAATTCATGTAGTTTTGATAAAATTATTATCGAAAAATAATTAATTTTTATAAAATAATCAAATTGCACTTAAATTATGAAAATCTTGAATTTTAATTGATTTTATAAATAATTTTGATTAATTTTGATCATTTTTCAACAGATTTGCACAATGGGCAAAAAATGATTCAGCAGACACTGCTAGAAGTTCAAAACCGAGAAGCAATTTGAAGTATCAAGGCGAAATCATTTTCAGCCTAAGTCAATCCAATTATGTCTATTAAATCGTGGTATAATTAATTTTAATTTATATCCAATATAATTTGTAACAACCCAAACCCGGCCCATACGTTTCGATCAGATCTGGTATGCTACAGTTTGTACATTGAGAACTTTTGCTTTGTTGGTTTCGGAAATTGTAAGTTAATTAGACAATATTTGAATAAATGGGTGACATTTGAAAATAAAACCTTGTATTAATATTATTTTGAATAATTAAACCTTTGACAAAATTTCATAAGTTGCAAATATTAAAAACTAAGCAGTGAAATATATAACATATGGGGCCTTATTAAATAAATATTCCCAAAATTAAAAACTTAAAGAAAAGCCGAAATAATCTATAAAAAATGGATGGCCCCTCGAGTCCGTCTCGGCTCCCATGTCCACGATCTACTGCTCATCTGAAAGAGTAGAGAAAATGAAAGGGTGAGTCACCAAGACTCAGTGTATAAATCCCAGACACACTGACCTAAGGCCCACAAACACATTATGAGCCCTGGTCCATACATAAAGGCAACAATCATAATTACATGAAAATAATGAGTGATTAATAGCCCAACCCATCCTAGAATTCCATCGCCTACACACCAACCCGTACCAACCATCTCACCTTGGGGATTTCTACAATCAACCCTTCATCCGCTACACACCATAACGACAGCCGTACTGTCTATTCCTATTATTCAGGAATCATTAAACATGGCATTGCCACCGATCACTATGTGACCTAACATTTGAATTTATGGTTTAACCACCGATCACCAAGTGACCTATCATGCACTTCCCCTTTAATATCATAATCCCACCCCATGCATAGTCACAAAAAACATCATACCATCTTTAAGAAAACAGACTTACATATATTACGATACACATAAAGATTTCTATGATTACGTACCTGGCATCCTTGCCTAACCCTTTTAGGGTTTTATTCGACTGTCTACACAGCCTCTTTCCGGCTTTTAAGCCCATAACATATATATATATGACAAATAACTAGTGTGTTAGAGATCTACACACCTAATTACTGTTAGAAGGAGACCCTCTAATTCGACGCTATCCGTAGCCAACACCACCGCTATCTGCCAGGGTGTTGTTCATAAGCGGGTCCACAACCCGGTGGCCAATCTCGAACCGCTGACACCGCGCGTTTCTTAAACTTAGAGATTGGGTTTATGGACCCAATCCTCTCCTTTGCCTGATCCATATTCGATTCCATCAAAAGTCCTTGTTAGAACTACTATAACGAGATAGGGTTGTTAAACCATAACCTATGGTTAAGATTACAAGTATGATAGCAAATCTAACAGAAATCTAAAAAAATCCCTTACCTTGATGTAACATCCCCAAACCCGACCCACGAGCCCTGATCGGATCTGGTTATGTCACTGTGGAAAGACGGTTGAAAAATCTACTTTTGACCTTATAAAGTATGAAAATTTGTCTTCTTTTGAAAACCATGTCCATTTAAAATAATATGAAAAACCTAGTGTTATAAAATGTCTGAATTAAAACTTTATTATGCATATATATAATTTGAATAAATAGGTTGCTGAGAATAAAGTCATTTTCATATAGTAATTTAGGTTAATCAAGCCATAATTAAAATAATACCAAAATAATAGTAAGGCCCTTATTACAACCCAATATTTAAACAAAATACTTAATATCGAAAGTGCATAAAATAATCAAAATATCTTCTTCTGCATGGGCCACCTTGTGTCCTCTCCGAACCCGGTCCAACTTACGCATCACCTAAAAATGTTAAAGGAAAAAGGTGAGTCACCAAGACTCAGTGTGCAACCCTTTTTCCCGGTTTATCAAAACATCATACCCAAATCATATTCAAGTTTAACATGCACAAGTTTCAATATGCACCCAGCCTAGCCATCCCAACACCTTTCTTTACCCCGTGTGGTACCAAACCACTGGTGGTGCCAAACCACTGGTGACTTAAAGTCACGATATCCATCATATTGTGGTGCCAAACCACTGGTGGTGCCAAACCACTGGTGACCCGAAGTCACAAATCAAATGATGGGGCCAACCCATCGTGTGATACCAAATCACTGGCGACGATCCCATAATATCAACTGTGGGGCCAACCCACTGTGCTGCTAAGCCACTGGGACAAGACGCTATGAGGTGCCAAACCTCTGGTGACCGTAGTCACGAAATGTGATGCCAAATCACTGGAGGTACCAAACCTCTGGTGTCCGTCGACACGAATATCACTTCCCCCTCCTCTCATATCACCCATTATCATATGGACTCATGTAAAGTATGCGATCGTGGAAATCATGCAAATCATGCGAACATGTTTAGTGTTGCATCTCATAGTACATACATCATAAATCATGACATCATGTATCAACAACAGAACTCATAATGAAACGGACTTACCCGAATCCGTGCACATACCCCATAGGGTATCATATCAATCAACCATACTGTTTCGGCTTTGTTAAACAATCAGGTTATTAAGCATATTACAAAGCAAGGAGTGTGTTAGTTTACACACCTGTTAAAACGCAAGCCTTAACCCCAAAGAACCGATCTAAGACACTCGATTACCTTGCTCCTATAATCAGCCAAACATGAGATTAGCCACCTGGACCATTCGGCCAAACCAAAATACTCAAAGGGGTTAACGTTGAACCCATACCTTACAAATGATTTGGTTTCCTACCAAATCCCGAACCAATGATGGTTCCTCCTTATGCAAATGGCCACCATATTAAGAAGAACGATTAATCCATTATAGACTTTGGCTTAACGAGAAATAAAAGAATAGACTAATAAAACCAACACTTACCACCACTTACCAACCGATCACTCACAGATGGAGGCTTCGCTTGACTGTTTCGAGATCCCGGAGACCCTACAACAATTCGGTTCTAATATGTGATTAGCACTCTTAACAACAATTGCCGAAACCAACTCTTACCTTTGTAAAAGTCGACAAAGAACAGAGAGGGAAGAAAATAGCCATTCGGCTAAACCACCTACCTTCCTCTAAACCCGATTGGAACCAAACTAGAAGAGATCCATACCACACTAAATATTCAGCCAAGATGAAAACTAAAAGGAGAAGGGAATTTCGACACACCAAGAGGGAGAGATTCGGGTAGAGAAGAAGACTATTCGGCTTTGGAGAAATAAGAGAAGAAAAAATGGAATGTTGGTGGGCTTAAAGAGGTGCTACGGCAACAAGAAAAAGGGGAGGGATTTCGGTTAAGCAACAGGTGAGATGAAGAAGAAAAATGAAAGGAAAAAGTGACTTTGAACTTTCGGCCAAGGTGAACAAATGAAGGAAAAGAGGTGTTTTTGGTGAGGTTAGAGTATGAGAAGAAAAGAGTAGAAGGTGAAGGAGAAAGGGCTAAAATTCGGCACAAGAGAGCTCACCCCCTTAAATAGAATTCGGCCCCTCCCCCAAATTCTTCATGGCCGAAAATGTCAACAAAAGAACCCCCTAGCCGTCCAACACCTTTACCTCTCACCCAATCCCTTGATTCCCTCCTAAAAACACTCTACACCACCCTTTCAAACCAATTTAAAATAAAACCAACTCAAGCCTTCTCTTAGCCACACATTTAAAATGATTTGAAATGGTCAAATTCCTCCTTTTTAGGTGCCATAGCCAAATCCAACTCCTCCTCCTCTCCTGACGCAAAAACAAAGCCAAAATGCTACCCTTGCAGCTCGAACTCTGCCCCCCTTGCACCTTGAGGCGTCACTTCTCCATGCTCTAAGTGGCGTCTCCCTTGCCACTCTACTAGCTCAATTTTTGAGTCTTACTCTCCCATATAATTCTCTTAAGACCTCTAAAGCAAGCTCCCCTTCCTAACACTAAAAATTCAATAATTCCTTAAGGCATCTCCCACATTCTAGGGTTCTCCAAACCCCCTAAAAACTCGTCCAAGCACACAATAAGCCTATCTTCACTTGAGTTATGCACTAAGTGCATAACCCCCAGAACCAGGGTGTTACACTTGAAATCCCGAAATCAGAGACTAGCGATTTCTGGCTTTTAAGTCTAAACGAACAGGTTTCCTTCAAATCCTGGAATGCCGCCCAAACGCAGAAAGAGAGGAAATATTAGCCTCAATCGACAGCCTTAACAACCAAGTGGCCATTCGGCCTTGTCTCTTATAAAACCAAAAGAGGAATCGAAAAGATAGGAAAATCGGCACTCACCTTAACACAAAGAATTCGACTACCTCTTAGAGATTCCGACTTTTTGAGAAGATCAGAAGAGAAGATGATAGGAAGGAGTCTATGTAGATTCGGCTTTTAATGAAGAAATCTGCAGGAAGAAGAAAAGAGAATTTCAGCAAACTAGGGGTAGGTTCGGCCTTAGCAAGGATCAAAAGAAATATAGAGAAAGGTTTATGGGGTTTCGGCTTTTAGGAGTAAAAAGAGAAAGATGGCTTAAGAAAGTTTTCGGCTTTTTGAAAGAAAGTTAACAGAAATTGCAGAGGGAGAGACTGAGAATTTTGGCACAAAGAATGAAGAAAAGAGTAGCGTTCAAATGCCGGAATTAATGGGATATCCCCCTATTTATAGAGAATTTTGGCACTTACCTATCAAAAATCGAAAGTGCCCTTCCTGATAACTAAATATTAAGCAATTAATAAGGGAGAATTCGGCACCCCCTATGGCAAATAAAAACCGATTCCTCCTCATCTAGGTGATGGAATTTCGGCCAACACCTAGCCTTGCAGATAGCTCCTATCTTTTCTCCTTTATCTAAATCAATTCATACCTTTAGAAGAAACCTAGATAACACCACCTCTTATTTCTTTTATCAGCTCATTATCCTTATTATCCACATCATTTAATCCTCCTATGTTCTAGCCCCATTGTCGTCCCCCTTGTTCCCTCTTTTAAGTGCCGAACATGGCCCAAAGACATGGCTCCTTGCGGCCAAACTTGGGCCTCTTACAACTACTAGTGACGCCACCCTCTAGCTTCCTTGCAGTGCCACCTAGTATTGGGCCACAAGCCCACTTTGGTATTTTAAACACAGATACTACCTTTTAAACCCTATAATGCCCAAACAGATAATTTTAACCAAGGCCTCTGCCTAAGCCTGAGCCCAATTTAGACCCCTAACACTTAAATTAACACAGTAAACATATCCACCCACTAAACGCATAGGCCCACTAATTTAGGATATTATAGTTCTACCCCCTTAAAGAAATTTTGGCCTCGAAATTACCTGATTAGAATAGATGAGGGTATTGCTGCCGCATCGCTTCCTCTGGTTCCCACGTAGCCTCCTCAGAACCATGATTCCACCACAGCACTTTAACCAACGGAACCTTTTTCCTTCGCAATACTTTGACATCACGATCTAGAATTTCCACCGGTTCCTCTTCGAAGGATAGATCAGCTCTTACATCGATTTCCTCCACAGGCACAACATGAGATGGATCCGAACGATATCGTCTCAACATAGAGACATGAAATACCTTAACTCTAAAGGTAACTCAAGCTGATAGGCTACTGGTCCCATTCGCTTTAACACCCGGTATGGTCTGATAAATCTGGGACTCAACTTACCCTTCCGTCCAAACCTCAGTACTTTCTTCCACGGCGACACCTTCAGAAATACCTTGTCACCCACTACAAACTCTATGTCCTTACGCTTTAAATCAACATAGGACTTCTGTCTGTCTGACGCTTCCTTTAGTCGAGCCCGAATTAACTCAACCTTCTCTTCTGTCTCGGCCACCAACTCCGGAACCAAAATTCGACGTTCCCCTAATTCCGTCTAACAGGTAGGAGTACGACACTTCCGTCCGTATAAAGCTTCATAGGATGCCATCTGAATACTAGACTGGTAGCTATTGTTGTAAGCAAACTCTGCTAACGGTAGGAACTCTTCCCAACTACTTCTGAAATCAATGACACATCCTCTCAACATGTCCTCCAAGATCTGGATCACTGTTTCAGACTGTCCATCGGTCTGAGGATGAATCGCTGTACTGAAATCCAACTTCGTACCCAACGCTTGATGCAACACCTTCCAAAATCGTGAGGTGAACCTGGGGTCCCTATCCGATATGGTCGATACTGGTACTCCATGCAACCTCACCACCTCCGCTATGTACAGCTTAGCCAATTTCTGCAAAGAGTAATCAACACGTACGGGTATGAAGTGTGCAGACTTCGTCAAACGGTCAACAACTACCCAAACCACATCTTTCTTAGTGGGCGTGGGGGGTAGCCCACTAACAAAGTCCATTGTGATTCTTTCCCACTTCCATTATGGAATCTTCAATGGATGCAATAACCCTGATGGTAACTGATGCTCTGCCTTTACCTGCTGACAGGTCAAACACTTACCCACCAATTCAGTTACCTCTTGCTTCAAACCCTGCCACCAAAACTGATCTCGTAAATCCCGAAACATCTTACTTCCTCCAGGGTGCATAGCGTATGCACCACCATGCGCTTCATGCAAGATCCTACGCCTCAACTCCGGATCCTTTGGCATGCAAACTCTCCCTAAAAAACATAACAGTCCTTCCTCATTCATACTGAATTTCGTTGGCCCATCCTTTGAGATTAGCTACAGCTTCCCCTTTAGCAACTCATTGGTCTGTTGCCTCTCCTTCACCTGGCTGACCCAAGAGGGTTTCACTTGAAGCTCATCTAATAAGCTCCCATCCTCTTATAGACTAAGGTGAGCAAAACATTGCTCTTAAGTCAGAAACTACTTTACGACTCAGAGCATCCGCCACCATATTAGCCTTACCCGGGTGATACTCGATCGAGCAGTCATAATCCTTTAACAACTCGATCCACCTCCTCTGCCTTAGATTCAACTCCTTCTGAGTCAAAAGGTACTTTAAGCTCTTATGATCTGTGTAAATGACAGATTTCTCCCCATACAAATAATGCCTCCAAATTTTTAGGGCAAACACCACTACCGCCAATTCCAAGTCATGGGTGGGATAATTCGATTCATGCGGTCTTAATTGCCGAGATGCATATGCGACAACCTTTCCATCCTGCATCAACACACATCCTAATCCCGTGTGTGAAGCATCACAATAAATTATGAACTCCTTCCAGCCTCCGGCTGAATTAACACCGGGGCCTCCGTCAGAATCCTCTTTAACTTTTCGAAACTCACTTGTTGCTCGTCAGACCAAACAAACAGAACTATTTTCTGTAGTAACTTAGTCAACGGTGCCGCAATCCAAGAAAATCCTTCAACAAATCTTCTGTAATACCCAGCTAAACCAAGAAAACTCCTAATCTCAGCCACAGACCTAGGTGGCTTCCAATCTAACACCGCTTCAATCTTTCGAGGGTCAACCCTAATCCCTTCAGCCGACACAACCTGCCCTAGAAACGTAACTTCCCTTAGCCAAAATTCACACTGCTGAATTTGGCATACAACTGCTTTTCCCTCAGAATCTGCAAAACTATTCGCAGATGAGCATCATGCTCCTCCTCCGACTTTGAATAAACTAAGATATCATCTATAAACACCACAATACACCGGTCTAGGTAGGGTTGGAACACTCGGTTCATCATGTCCATCAAAGCTACTGGTGCGTTGGTCAATCCAAACGGCATCACCATAAATTCATAATGACCATAGCGAGTCCTAAAAGCCGTCTTATGAATATCCGCCTCCTTGACCTTAAGCTGATGGTACCCTGACCTCAGATCTATCTTCGAAAAGACTGAGGCCCCCTTCAACTGATCGAACAAATCGTCGATCCTTGGCAACGGATATTTGTTCTTGATGGTTAACTTATTCAGCTGGCGATAATCAATGCACATACGTATTGATCCATCCTTCTTCTTAATGAATAACACCGGCGCTCCCCAAGGCGACACACTTAGTCGGATAAACCCTCTATCCAGCAACTCTTGAATCTGCGCTTTCAACTCCACCAACTCCTTCGGCGCCATTCTATATGGAGCAATAGATACTAGCGCGGTTCCCAGAAAATGATCGATACCAAACTCCACTTCACGATCCGGGGGTAATCCCGGAAGTTTTTGTGGGAAAACATCAGGGAATTTCTTCACCGTTCTAACGTCCTCAACAATTATCTCCTTGGCTTCCAGAGCTCGAACAAACATTAATACTGCCTCGCATCCTTTCCTCAGCATCCTTTCCGCTCTTAGGGCAATCACCACATTCAACAGACAGTTCCCCCTTTCCCCTATCACTAACACTTCATCACCCTCGGGGGGTTTTAACACCATACGCTTGGCTGCACAGCCTAGATTAGCTTGATACTTCACAAGCCAATCCATGTAACACCCCAACCCCGGCCCAAACATTACGACCAAATTTGGTATGCTACAGAGAAAAGAATTTTTGAAAATCCCTTAAGCCGATTTAAAATTTGATAAAAATGTTGTCTTGTTTTTAAACAGTTGAGGAGAAAACATTAAATAGTGTTGGTTGAAAATATATTAAGTCAAATTGTTACAGATTTAAGTGTACCCGATGGCACAATAAAACATTTACGTATTAATTTTTATAAAACATGTGTAACCATTTTTCAAGTCATTAAGTTGTTAAACAAATTATCCAAAACAGATAAAATAACCAAAATATAATTCTAGGAGGCCTTATTACAACTTAAATAAATCAAAACCATAATAAAATAAAATAGTTCAAAATCCACCTAGTCCATATTTTCATCGCATGGCCACCTCGAGTTCATCCGACTCCTTATCCGCAGCTACGAATCACCTGAAAATGTTTAAGGAAAAAGGTGAGTCATCAAGACCCAATGTGTAACCCTTTTTCCCGGTTTAATTCAACAACATACACAATTTATAACAATTTAACATGCATTAAAAATATGCACCCAACCTAGCCAACCAAACGCCTTTTTCTACCCCGTGTGGTACCAAACCACTGGTGGTGCCAAACCACTGGTGACATATAGTCACAGATGTGATGCCAAATCACTGGAGATACCAAATCTCTGGTGTCCGAAGACACAAATCGAATGATGGGGCCAACCCATCGTGTGATACCAAATCACTGGCGTCAATCCCATATCTCAAAGTGGGGCCAACCCACGGTGGTACTAAGCCACAGGGACGAGACGCTATGAGGTGCCAAACCTCTGGAGGTACCAAACCTCTGGTGACCGTAGTCACAATGTGTTACCAAAACACTGGTGTCCGTCGACACGAATATCACTGCCCCCTCCTCTCATCAACCCACATCAAATAATTATATACCTTTACAGAATCATGCTAAAAGGTTTATTTAACAACATTCATAGATTTATTATTGCCATATATCAAATATTGCACATACCAAATGTGTCATGCTTCCCAAAAGCATCATAGTAATCTCATAGCAACAAAGACTTACCCGAATCCTTGTCTATACCATGTTGGTATTATTTCCAAATCTACACAAACCGATTAAGCGTAAAATAACACTTAGCATATTAATATGTTATAAGGTGTGTATGTACACACCTGATACTAACGAGAGTCCTAAATCCCGAATAGACAATCTGGCCACACAAGTTTTCCATGCCCCTATATTCTGCCAAACACTAGATTAGTGCCATGGCCTATTCGGCCAAACCAAAAATAATTGAGAAGGGTTCCTTGTGAACCCGAAACCTTACCCAAATGCCTTCGAACACTAGCCAACACACTCTTAAATGTGAATCGGCCTCACTTCCCTACAATCAACCATCATCATTAAGGTTAATAGCCTTCGTCTTAAACGATTACTAAATCAATAAATTAGATCCTTCCTACCTTACCAAAATCGATTGATTAAAGATGATGGATTCAATTGCTCGCTTCCAAATCCAGAAGGCCCTAAAACAAATCGGATTAGCACCCTTGCTACAAGTGCCGAAATTGGCCCTTTTACTCCTTGAGAAGTTGACAAGAACAAAGGAAACAAAGAAGAAAATATTCGGCCTTGGACACTCACCTTAAAAACCGATTAGAGAAGAAAAATAGAAGAGGCACCTTTGCTTGAGATTCGGCCAATACTAGCCAAGAAGGAAGAAAAGAATTCGACACACCCAAAGAAGTATATTCGGTTGTAGTGGAAGAAAGAAAATAATAGAAAAGGGAATAGAGTTTCGGCAAAGAAGAGAGTATAGGAGATTTTTGGTGTTTAAGCAAAACAAATAGGAGAACAAGATGTTGATGAAGGTTTCGGTTTTGAGAGAATAAAATGGAGAAAATAGAAGATGAGCAAAAATGACCAAAAGGTCAAAAGAGTTAGGCTTACCAAAAGATAAATTCGGCCAAAAGAAAAAGAGGTTTGAGAGAATTGCAACCTTTGCTCAAAAAAAAATGCTAAGAATGGCCAACACAAACTACTAACCTTGCCAAACCACTAGCATATTCGGCCAACCTCCCCCCTTAGCCACATTGCCGTCCACATTCATGCATTAAGGCATAGGATTTCTTTCCAAAACATTTTCCACCCTTCATGCCTTTGTCCCCTCTTAATACCATAAACTCAAGAATCTTATCCCTTATTCCATGCTTTCCTTAAATATAAATTCAACTTACCAAAAGATGAAGGTCCAACCTATCATAATCATAGGTTGACCGGCCATTTATGCTAACATACAAAAATAAACTTTTAAAATGTTAAACATACTACTCGAACCTCTAACCTCAAGCTATAAGTTCAAACACCATAACCACTTTACCATTAACTCCTCATATGCTTTAATTAACACTTAAATTAACTTAAGTGCTAAGCTCACTTAATCCACTTCATTAAATAAACCATACTAATAATTATCCTACTAAACCGAGCTTACTCAAGACCCCTAATTAAGTCTTATTACACCACGAATAATATTACAGCAATTCAAACACAAGAAAAATAATTCAATCACAAATAACCCCTATTTTAGGATGTTACAGTTCTACCCCCTTAAAATAATTTCGTCCTCGAAATTACCTGATCAGAAGAGATGGGGGTATTGCTGCCTCATCACATCCTCGGGTTCCCACGTCGCTTCCTCCGTACCATGGTTTCGTCATAGCACTTTCACCAAGGGTACTGACTTCCTACGTAAAACCTTGACATCACGATCTAAGATCTGAACTGGCTCCTCCTCGAAAGATAGATCTGAGTTAACCTCAATCTCTGCCACTGGCACAACGTGCGATGGATCCGACCGATACCGTCTAAGCATTCACACATGAAAGACGTCATGAATCTGATTCAACTCAACAGGCAGCTCTAGCTGATAAGCTACCAGTCCTACTCGCTTTAACACTGTATAAGGCCCGATGAACCTAGGGCTTAGCTTCCCTTTTCGCCCGAAATGCAACACCTTCTTCCAAGGTGACACCTTCAAAAAGACTTTATCTCCTACCTCGTATTCCATTTCCTTGCGCTTGAGATCGGCATAAGACTTTTGCCTATCCGACGCTTCCTTGAGACTAGCCCGAATTACCTTAACTTTTTCTTCAGTTTCAGTCACCAACTCTGGACCCAAAACCTGTCGTTCACCCAACTCCGTCCAACACGTAGGAGTACGGCATTTTCGTCCATACAGTGCCTCATATGGTCCCATCTGGATACTCGCTTGATAACTATTGTTATAAGCGAATTCCGCCAACAGTAGATACTCCTCCCAACTGCCACTGAAATCCAGAACGCATCCTCTGAGCATATCTTCTAAGATCTGAATCACTCTCTCCGATTGTCTGTCGGTTTGCGGATGAAAAGCTGTGCTGAAATCCAATCTCGTTCCCAAGGCTTGATGCAAAGCTCTCCAAAACCTTGATGTAAACCTCAGATCCCTATCCGAGATAATCGATACTGGCACACCATGCAATCTTACTATCTCCGCCACATATAATCCTGCCAGCCTCTGAAGAGAATAATCCACTCTCACTGGTATGAAGTGAGCTGACTTAGTTAGTCGATCCACAATCACCCAAACTGAGTTCTTCTTACTAGGCGTGAGGGGTAATCCACTAACAAAGTCCATAGTGATCCTCTCCCATTTCCACTGAGGAATCTTCACCGGTTGAAGCAACCCTGATGGCAACTGATGTTCAGCTTTAACTTGCTGACACGTCAGACACCTTCCCACGAATTCAGTTACCTCACGCTTCAACCCAGGCCACCAGAACTGTTTCCGCAAATCTCCATACATCTTGCTACCTCCAGGATGCATAGCGTATGGGCTGCAATGTGCATCTTGGAGAATCTTCCGCCTCAATTCCACATCTTTCGGCATACACGCTCGCCCTTGAAAACAAATACTCCATCGCCAGATAAACTATATCCTTCTAACCCACTAACTTGAACTTGCAACCTCTTCGCATTCAATCCTTCGTCTACTAACTGCTTTTCCTTAATCTCCTCAATCCAAGTTGGCTTAACTTCAAGTTCTGCCAAAAGACTTCCATCGTCGTATAGACTGAGGTGAGCAAACATTACTCTTAAGTCTGATACGACCTTCCGGCTCAACGCGTCAGCTACCACGTTCGCCTTGCCCGGATGGTACTCAATTGAACAGTCGTAGTCCTTTAACAGTTCGATCCATCGACGCTGCCTCAAATTCAAATCCTTCTGCGTCAAGAGATACCTCAGACTTTTATGATCCGTATAGACTATCGATTTTTCCCCATACAAGTAATGCCGCCATATTTTCAAAGCGAAGACTACTGCCGCTAACTCTATATCGTGCGTTGGATAATTAACCTCATGCGGTCTTAGCTGACGGGACGCATAGGCCACTACCTTCCCTTCTTGCATTAATACACATCCCAAACCAGTATGGGACGCATCACAGTAAACCGTAAACAACTTTCCTGCCTCAGGCTGTACCAATACCGGAGCTTCCGTCAAAATCTTCCTTAGCTTGTCAAAACTTTCTTGTTGCATCTCCGTCCATACAAATGGGACTCCATTCCTTAATAACTTAGTCAACGGCGCTGCAATTAAAGAGAATCCTTCCACAAATCTTCGATAGTAACCTGCCAGACCCAGAAAACTTCGAATTTCTGCTACTAACCTAGGCAGTTTCCAGTCCAACACCGCTTCTACCTTGCGAGGATCTACTCTAATCCCCTCCGCTGACACCACGTGACCTAAGAAAGCCACCTCTCTAAGCCAAAATTCACACTTACTGAATTTGGCATATAACTGCTTCTCTCTTAATACTTGTAGAACTATACGCAAATGCATATCATGCTCCTCCTCCGTCTTTGAGTAAACCAATATGTCGTCTATGAACACTACAACAAATTGATCCAAGTACTGCTGAAACACTCGATTCATTAAGTCCATGAATGCTGCCGGTGCATTAGTCAACCCAAATGGCATCACCAAAAACTCGTAATGCCCATACCTTGTGCGGAATGCCGTCTTGTGCACATCAACCTCCTTCACCTTGAGTTGATGATATCCCGACCTAAGATCTATCTTCGAGAATACCGATGCACCCTTCAGTTGGTCAAACAAGTCATCAATCCGAGGCAACGGATACCTGTTCTTGATCGTTAACTTGTTCAATTGGCGGTAGTCTATACACATCCGCATTGAACCGTCCTTCTTCTTGACAAACAACACTGGTGCTCCCCACGGAGATATACTTGGTCGGATAAATCCTCGGTCCAGAAGCTCCTGAATTTGAGCCTTCAGCTCCACCAATTCCTTTAGTGCCATTCGATAAGGTGCTATTGACACAGGTGCCGTTCCAGGTAGCAAGTCTATACCGAATTCAACTTCCCGATCTGGAGGCAGACCCGAAAGTTCTTCTGGGAACACATCAGCAAATTCCCTTACTGTTCGGACCTTCTCAACAGCTGACTCCTTAGCCTCCAAGGCACAAATTCGAACCAAAAATGCTTCGCAACCTTTCTTGACCTTCTTTTCAGCCTTCAACGCAGACACTACATTGGATAGGTAATCTCTTCTATTACCTATCATAACCACTTCACCACCTTCAGCCATTTTAAGAATCATGCGCTTAGCAGCACAATCCAACCTTGCCTGATACTTAACCAACCAGTCCATTCCAATGATCAAATCGAACTCCCCAAATGGCAGTTCCATCAGGTCAGCCATAAACACTACCCCTTGGAGTTCTAAGGGTACATCCCTATATAGCTTTTTAACAACTACAGAGTGACCTAGCGGGCTAATTACAGTCATCTCCCTAGAAGCAGTCTCGAAATCTAGGTTCATGGTCTCTACCACACTACTAGCAACGTATGAATGCGTTGAACCCACATCAATTAATGCAACATATGGAAGACCAAAAATTAGGAACGTACCAGTTATGACGTCCGGTGCGTCACCCTCCTCACGACGTCTCGCTGCATAGACTAAACTAGGTTGCCTTGCTTCGGTGTTGCCAGCACCTCTACCCGGAGTTCTGCGACCTCGATTATAACCATTGCCTCCTCTACCATTACCACGACCTCTCTGCGGTGCTGGTCCCTCCTTTCTGAACTGAGCATGACCTTGACCTTCAGACTGATTCCTAGCTTGCTTACGTGGACAGTCTATCACACGATGATCCAGCGAACCACACTCGAAACATCCTTTCCCTCCGGTCCAACATTCACCCCAATGAAACTTCCCACATCGATTACACTGGGCCGGTCTCTGATTAGCAGCTGTGGACCTCCCTGCCTGATTTGGCCCATTCTGCCTAAGCCTTTTCTGAACATTACCACCTGACCCAGACGACCCAACGCCTCTTTTCTGCTTGTTCCTATCGTAGCTCTGTCTCACGGACTCCTTGACCCCTTCGGCTACCTTAGCCTTTTCCACCAAGATAGCAAACTCACGCTCCTGCTGCGGAGCAATCAGCAACCTTAACTCGTCTCTAAGTCCGTCTTCAAAGCGAACACAACGATCATGCTCCGTTGACACGATTCCCTGAGCATAACGACTCAGCCTTAGGAATTCCGCTTCATATTCAGACACAGTCTTATTCCCTTGTACCAATCCCAGAAAAGCTTTCCTCTATGCATCAATGTAACTAGTGCCCACATACTTCTTCTAATAAGCAGCTTTGAAGTATTCCCAAGTCAGATCATCTGTCGTAGCACCATCACGAACCGTGAGCCACCATCGATATGACTCATCCTTGAGAAGCGACACCGCTCCTTTCAGTTTCTCCTCGTTCGTTAGGTCTATCTTATCCATGATTCTTTCGGTCGATTCTAGCCAATACTCAGCCGTATTGGGCGCTACACCGGACACACCTCGGAAAAATTTAGCTCCGTTAGCTCGAAGTCTCTCAGGTACCGACTTTCGAGCTCCTCCACGTCCACCCATTCCAGCTACCCTTTATAGAACCCGCAGCATCGCTTGTGACACTGCGTCATCACCCGTTTGATCCTGCTCCTCAGCACCAAAGGTTGGGGGTGGTGGTGGCGGTGGTATCTCGTTCTCAGATCCCTGACTCGACCTGACAGGTTCTGACACGGTCATCCTACCCCTTCCGCGTCCATGACGGCCACGTCCTCTAAAGCTCATTCTAACTATCGTGCTTAATCTGTTTAGGAAATTTTATGAATTAGTACATGTTTCACTTGATTATCCGCGAAGAAATTTTATGTAAAGAGTTTAATAGAGATTCTTTCGATCAAACAAAGTTTTAAGTCTTCTATCCTAGTTTACACAAAAAAAGTACATCCATTCCTTAATACCTTTCATACCTATCACTCTTTAGACATTTCTGTCCGTTTCTAACCCAGGGGTATTTTCGTCATTTTTCCTACAGGGTATTTTTGTAATAAATCAAGAAAATTTTAAAACTCTAATAAATCAAAACATCTTGTGATTTTTAAAACTGAGGGTATTTTTGAGAAATTCTCATTTTGAAGATATGACAAAATTTTGAAAACCAGGGGTATTTTGGTAATTTTTTCAAGCAATGGTAATTTTGTAAATTTCCCAAAGTCAGGGTATTATTTTGAAATACAGAATATTGGATACTTTTGTAAGGTAAGTAGATTTTATAAAAAATTGGGGTAATACAGAAATTTTTTAAAACCAAGGGTATTTTCGTAATTTTGCCATTAGGGGCATTTCCGTAATTTTGGTAAACCGGAAATATTTGATAATTTCTGAAGATAAATTTGTCCTACTATCTAAAAGAGATAATTTAGTCGTTTTAAAACCGAAGTTTTCCTTAAAACATGGTTAGTCCTTTTCGGGTTTTATTTAGGGTTTTGCCTATGACCGAGTCCTCTTGGTTTAGGGTGAACCGAAGCTACGCACCAGGTAGGAATCTCGTGAAGAGGAGGTGAGTCACGAGGACTGCTTAAGTACCAAGCTCTTCCGGATCCAATCCTAGACATGCGCACCAAGGTTACCACACCCTAACTCGGCGACTTGGTCACAGGTTGGTTTTTAATTAGGCCATTAGAATCTTATGAGTTTTGTTGGGGTAGACTAATCCTAAAGTTCAACACCTATCATACTAACTACGTTCCCTACCTACCCTTCTACAATAATAATCCACGCAAAAAGTAGTACTTACCTGGGCGGATTGGTGCCGGAGACTCGGTGCCATGCTTATTCAAAACCAAAATATTTCAAAAAGGCCTATCAAAACATTTTTGGGCCTTGGGCCCCCACAGCCGAGCTTTGAACTAGGCTCTGATACCAATTTTATAACACCCCAAACTCGGCCCAAACATTACGACCGAATTTGGTATGCTACAGAGAAAAGCATTTTTGAAAATCACTTAAGCCGATTTAAAATTTGATAAAAATGTTGTCTTATTTTTAAACAGTTGAGGAGAAAACATTAAATAGTGTTGGTTGAAAATATATTAAGTCAAATTGTTACAGATTTAAGTGTACCCGATGGCATCATAAAACATTTACGTATTAATTTTTATAAAACATGTGTAACCATTTTTCAAGTCATTAAGTTGTTAAACAAATTATCCAAAACAGATAAAATAACCAAAATATAATTCTAGGAGGCCTTATTACAACTTAAATAAATCAAAACCATAATAAAATAAAATAGCTCAAAATCCACCTAGTCCATATTTTCATCGCATGGCCACCTCGAGTTCATCCGACTCCTTATCCGTAGCTACGAATCACCTGAAAATGTTTAAGGAAAAAGGTGAGTCATCAAGACCCAATGTGTAACCCTTTTTCTCGGTTTAATTCAACAACATACACAATTTATAACAATTTAACATGCATTAAAAATATGCACCCAACCTAGCCAACCAAACGCCTTTTTCTACCCCGTGTGGTACCAAACCACTGGTGGTGCCAAACCACTGGTGACATATAGTCACAGATGTGATGCCAAATCACTGGAGATACCAAATCTCTGGTGTCCGAAGACACAAATCGAATGATGGGGCCAACCCATCGTGTGATACCAAATCACTGGCGTCAATCCCATATCTCAAAGTGGGGCCAACCCACGGTGGTACTAAGCCACAGGGACGAGACGCTATGAGGTGCCAAACCTCTGGAGGTACCAAACCTCTGGTGACCGTAGTCACAATGTGTTACCAAAACACTGGTGTCCGTCGACACGAATATCACTGCCCCCTCCTCTCATCAACCCACATCAAACAATTATATACCTTTACAGAATCATGCTAAAAGGTTTATTTAACAACATTCATAGATTTATTATTGCCATATATCAAATATTGCACATACCAAATGTGTCATGCTTCCCAAAAGCATCATATAGTAATCTCATAGCAACAAAGACTTACCCGAATCCTTGTCTATACCATGTTGGTATTATTTCCAAATCTACACAAACCGATTAAGCGTAAAATAACACTTAGCATATTAATATGTTATAAGGTGTGTATGTACACACCTGATACTAACGAGAGTCCTAAATCCCGAATAGACAATCTGGCCACACAAGTTTTCCATGCCCCTATATTCTGCCAAACACTAGATTAGTGCCATGGCCTATTCGGCCAAACCAAAAATAATTGAGAAGGGTTCCTTGTGAACCCGAAACCTTACCCAAATGCCTTCGAACACTAGCCAACACACTCTTAAATGTGAATCGGCCTCACTTCCCTACAATCAACCATCATCATTAAGGTTAATAGCCTTCGTCTTAAACGATTACTAAATCAATAAATTAGATCCTTCCTACCTTACCAAAATCGATTGATTAAAGATGATGGATTCAATTGCTCGCTTCCAAATCCAGAAGGCCCTAAAACAAATCGGATTAGCACCCTTGCTACAAGTGCCGAAATTGGCCCTTTTACTCCTTGAGAAGTTGACAAGAACAAAGGAAACAAAGAAGAAAATATTCAGCCTTGGACACTCACCTTAAAAACCGTTTGGAGAAGAAAAATGGAAGAGGCACCTTTGCTTGAGATTCGGCCAATACTAGCCAAGAAGGAAGAAAAGAATTCGACACACCCAAAGAAGTATATTCGGTTGTAGTGGAAGAAAGAAAATAATAGAAAAGGGAATAGAGTTTCGGCAAAGAAGAGAGTATAGGAGATTTTTGGTGTTTAAGCAAAACAAATAGGAGAACAAGATGTTGATGAAGGTTTCGGTTTTGAGAGAATAAAATGGAGAAAATAGAAGATGAGCAAAAATGACCAAAAGGTCAAAAGAGTTAGGCTTACCAAAAGATAAATTCGGCCAAAAAGAAAAAGAGGTTTTGAGAGAATTGCAACCTTTGCTCAAAAAAAAATGCTAAGAATGGCCAACACAAACTACTAACCTTGCCAAACCACTAGCATATTCGGCCAACCTCCCCCCTTAGCCACATTGCCGTCCACATTCATGCATTAAGGCATAGGATTTCTTTCCAAAACATTTTCCACCCTTCATGCCTTTGTCCCCTCTTAATACCATAAACTCAAGAATCTTATCCCTTATTCCATGCTTTCCTTAAATATAAATTCAACTTACCAAAAGATGAAGGTCCAACCTATCATAATCATAGGTTGACCGGCCATTTATGCTAACATACAAAAATAAACTTTTAAAATGTTAAACATACTACTCGAACCTCTAACCTCAAGCTATAAGTTCAAACACCATAACCACTTTACCATTAACTCCTCATATGCTTTAATTAACACTTAAATTAACTTAAGTGCTAAGCTCACTTAATCCACTTCATTAAATAAACCATACTAATAATTATCCTACTAAACCGAGCTTACTCAAGACCCCTAATTAAGTCTTATTACACCACGAATAATATTACAGCAATTCAAACACAAGAAAAATAATTCAATCACAAATAACCCCTATTTTAGGATGTTACAATCCATGCCTAAAATTAAATCAAACTCCCCGAACGGTAATTCCATTAGATCCGTTCGGAAGACTATCCCTTGAACTTCTAGAGGTATTTCCCGATAGAGTTTATCCACTACTACAGATTGTCCTAACGGGCTAACTGCAGTCATTGCCCTAGGGGTAATCTCAGATTCTAACCTTAAAGTTCCAGATACGCTACTAGCTATATACGAATGCGTCGACCCAATGTCAATCAATGCTGTGTAAGGCAAACCAAAAATTAAAAATGTATCGGTTATGACATCCGGTGCGTCAGCCTCCTCTCGATGTCTGACAGCATAGACCAACCCCGACTGTCTCGCCTCAGTATTTCCTGCCCCTTGGCCTGGTGCTCCACGACCCCAACCAGAACCATTACCACCTCTGGCTACACCACGACCTCTCTGTGGCTGCTGACCTCCTTTGCCAGGCTGAGCATTCCCTCGACCCGTGGGCCCTTCACTGTCCTGTTGCTGCGGACAATTTCTAACTTGGTGGTCCGTAGATCCACACCTGAAACACTTCCCAGTGCCTGCCCAACACTCACCGGTATGGAACATAGCACATCGAGCACACTTCTGTGTCTGACTAGCAGCAGTAGGTCTCTTCTCCCGTTTCGGACCATCTGATCTAAGTCTCTTCTGATTACGCCCTGCTGACCCTGACGGTCCAACATTCCTCTTATTCCCACTCCTATCTCTATCCCGATTCAGTTTCTCAGTCTGCTTTACCTCCTCAGCTATCTTAGCCTTTTCCACAAGCACAGCGAATTCCCTCTCCCGCTGTGGGGCTATCAAAAAACGCAAATCATCCCGCAACCCATCTTCGAATCAGACGCAAAGTTCATGTTTCGTGGCCACCATTCCTCGGGCATATCGGCTAAGGCATAAGAATTCAGCTTCATACATAGCCACTGACCTACTCCCTTGAACCAGATTCAGAAATGCTCCACGCTGCGCATCCACATAACTCGATCCAATGTACTTACTCTGGAACGCCGTTTCGAAGAGATCCCAGGTGATACGGTCATATACCGCACCATCTTTAACCGTAAGCCACCATTGATATGCTTCATCCCGCAGGAGAGATACAACCCCTTTCAACTTCTCCTCCTCCGTAAAATCCAAATCATCCATTATACGTTGCACCGCCTCCAACCAATACTCAGCTGAACTCGGGGCTACATCAGAAATTCCCCTAAACACTTCTGCCCCATTGGCCCTAAGCCGCTCCGGCCCAGATTTCTGGGCTCCTGTGCCCATACCTGCCCCAACCACTCTCTCTAAAACCCTTAACATTGCCTGAGATACCGCGTCATCTCCGGCAGTCTGATCCTGAAATTCCTCCTCCACAGCTGATGGTACCGGCATCTCGTTTCCAGATCCATGGCCAGACCCCACTGGTTCTGACACCGTCATCCTACCCCTACCGTGACCACGCGGTAGACGTCCTCGACCCCTTGTACTTATTCTACCGATTCGTGTTTATCTGATTAAAAATTTTATGAATTATCAGTTTTCTTCCATTGATTAACCACGAACAATCTTATGGAAAGTAGTTTTAAGAGTAGTTCTTTCGAATTCGAACCTATATACAGTTTTAGTCTCAAGTTTATTTCCTAATTCTAGAAACCACATACATTCAACCATCACACATCAACATACATATAACATCCATGAACTCACATTCATCACATTAGGGTATTTTCGTCATTTCACTACCTAGCGGTTTTTCCGTAGTTTTGCCCTACAGGGTATTTTCTAAAATAAAGTATCTTGGTGATTTTCTTTGAATTGGAAGTACTTTGGTACATTTTTTTTCAAAACGAGGGTATTTTGGGTAATTTCCTCAAAATGGGGTCTCTTGATTTTTTTTCGAAATATAGGTATTTTGCTGTTGTTGTTGTTTTCTTTGGTTTTGAAGCAGGGGTACTTTGGAAAATTTAATTTCGCAAACCGGGTTACTCTTGTAAATCTAGGGGTTTTCATGTAAGTTTGCAAAACATGGGTATTTTATAAAATCACGGTTGTTTTGAAAATTTTCACAAACCAAGGTTATTTTAGGAATTTTGCCAACCAGAGTGTTTCGGTGATTTCACAAATTTTGGTAGTTTTACAATTCTGGGGTATTCAGGAAATTTCACAAATCCAATGTATTTCAGAATTTTTTTTTTTTCAAAACGTGGGGGGTTTTTAGTAATTTTGCGAAATAAGGTGTCTGGTCCCTTTCGGGTTTTAAATTATAGGTTTTGGCCCGTCAACAAGTCCTCATGACTAAGGTGAATAGTCACTACGCACCAGGTAGGATTACAGTAAAGAGGAGGTGAGTCACTAGAACTGCTTAAATACCAAGCTCTCCCTGAATCCAATCCTAGACATGCGTATGCCTGTTGCCACACCCTAACCCATCGACTTGTTTACGGGTTTGTTTAGTTGGATTAAATCTTATGAATTTATAGAGTTGTTTAAACTAAGCCTAAAGTCCATCAATGTCTAATATACTAGCCTACGTCCCTCAAGCCTATTAAGCCCAACATGTATATCACAACAGAAGTTAGAATACTTACCTGCGTGGATCGGGTGCTGGTAGACTCGAAGGCCATATCTTCTCCCAAAAAATTTTTTTTTATTCACATCAACTTTACAAAACATTACTAGGCCCATTTCACAACCCGAGTTTTGAACTGGGCTCTGATACCAAAATGTAACACCCCAAACCCGGCCCATACGTTTCGACCAGATCTGGTATGATATGGGTTGTACATTAAAACTTTTGCTTTGTTGGTTTCGGAAATCGTAAGTTAATTAGACAATATTTGAAAAAATGAATGACATTTGAAAATAAAACCTTGTATTATTATTATTTTGAATAATTAAACCTTTGACAAAATTTCATAAGTTGCAAATATTAAAAACTAAGTAGTGAAATTTAAACTATGGGGCCTTATTACATAAATAATCTACAAAAACTGGATGCCCCTCGAGTCTGTCTCGGCTCCCATGTCCACGATCTACTGCTCATCTGAAAGAGTGGAGAAAATTAAAAGGTGAGTCACCAAGACTCAGTGTATAAATCCCGGACACACTGACCTAAGGCCCACAAACACATTATTAGTCCTGGCCCGTGCATAAAGGCAACAATCATAATTACATGAAAATAATGAGTGATGCATAGCCCAACCCATCCTAGAATTCCATCCTCTACACACCAACCCGTACCAACCATCACACCTTGGGGATTTCTACAATCAACCCTCCATCCGCTACACACCATAACGATAGCTATAACACCCCAAACCCGGCCCATTCTCTATGACCGAATTTGAAATGCCACTGCGGAAAACGTTTGAAAAATTTTGACTTAGAGTTAAAAACATAAAATTTTGTTGTCTTTACTAAAACATTGTGTAATTAAAATTTCAAGTAAAATTAAGTTGTTTAAAATAAAACATTTTTAAACTATAATAGAATATATTCAACAAACCAACTTAAAACATAATAATAATCAAAAATTGGTTAAATGGCCCTTATTACAACCAATACTTAAAACAAAATATTCAATATTAAAATGCTTAAAATAATTAAAATATCTTCTTCTGCATGGGCCACCTTGTATCCACTCCAAACCCGGTCCAACGCTTACGCATCACCTGAAATGGTTGAGAAAAACTTTGGGTGAGTCAAACAGACTCAGTGCATAGTTAATACACATGTCCCCACATATGGGCTTGGCCCACATCCACACATCAATCACATATCAGATGATAAGGCAATATATCCATATAATTTCACATATTGGGCTTGGCCCAAATCCACATTGATCCACATAAATAGTCACGCAAAATGCATAAATATGCAACATGAATCCCAACCCATCCTAGAGTCCATCCGTTACTCCTACCTTAGCAGACTCCCTGCCCAAGGCCGTAGCTAATCCACCGATCAAATAATGATCCTCATATCTTACCTTGGCAGACTTGCTGCCCAAGGCCGTGGCTAAGCCACCGATCACATAAGTGATCCCAACATTAATTCGTCTACGGTGATGCACATAGCCATCAACCGCCGAGATGGGCACCTAGCCAACACCTCCCTTGATGTAGCACACAGCTGATCATCAAGCGCTAATGTAGCACGAGGCTAACATTAGACCACGTACATAAATATGTACACCCGTCCTTCCTTGATCAAATCCAATCCCCATGCATATATGTTAATGTATCATGCCAAATCAACATATAGAATGAACATACATCACATGCTCATTATCGTACTACACAGTCACAATAAATAATTTAATATCACATATTACTGACCTGTTAACCGATTACCCCAATCATGGGTTTTCACCACTTTAGCCTTTGTTGTCGGCTATCACACATCATACAAGATTATATATATATATCAATACACAAAACAGGAGAAATAGTGCGATAACTACGCACCTGCTAAGGCACAAACGATCAAATCCCGAAAACGTCACTTGATTAAGAACTCTGCCGAAATCCCTAAATGGAATCATATTAGTTTCGGCCTCTATACCAAAAACATTAGAAAGTGGCCTTTGCCCTCAAGAAAACGACATAGAAAAGAGAGGAAAAATACGGCCATGAACACTTACCTATCTTCCAAAACCAATTGAAGAAAACCCAAAAATGAATGCCTACCCTTTGAATATTCGGCCAACAAAAATAATACTAACAAGGAAGTAGAAGATTCGGCTATGGTTTTGAATGAAGATAACAAAAGATATTATGGAGAAAAAGAAATAGAGTATGTGAGTAGCAAAGAAAATGAGAATGAGAGGGAGAGGATTCGATTTTAGAAATAATGGAAGAAAAGAAAAGAAAACAGGATTTGGGGAAGAAAGAGGTTCGGTCAAGAAGAAAATAAAAAGGAAAAAGTGATGTTGAGCAAATACCAAAAGTAAGAAAAAAGGAAGAGAGATGGGAGAAAGAGTGCACAAAAGTGCAAAAGATGTTTTCAGTTTCAAAGGAAAAGATGAGAGAAAGAAAATATAAATTTTGGTTCAAACAAAATGAAGGCTAACCAAAAGCAAAACTTGCACAAAATGTACAATAATCATTCGGCCAAACAAAGGATTTTTGGAGAGGGAAAACAAAAATGCAAAAGATGTTCAAAAGGAGAATTGGCCAACTATTCCCCCCCAAGCTACCTAACAAAATTCGGCCACCCCCCTAGACACCCATACCGTCCACATACATCCACTAAAGGCATAAGAATTGTTTCCAAAACATTTTCCACAAGCCAAGCCTTTTGTCCCCTCAATATACCATAACTTTAAGATATCCTTCCATAACCTTAAAAATCTTATCCCATAACTTAAGTTTTCCTTAAACAAAAATTCAACTTACCAAAAGTTATTAGTCCACCTATCATAAATAAGTTTGACCGTCCATTAATGCTAGAACACAAAAAAAATAAAGTTTTCAGAATGCTAAACATGCTACTCAAACCTCTAACCTCAAGCCACCTTTCAAACTCCTTAACCACCTTGCCACTTACTCCTCTTATGCTATAAATGAACACTTAAATTAACTTAAGTGCTAAGCTCACTAAATCCACTTCATTAAATAAACCATACTAAAAATTATTCTAGCTTCCTAATTAAAATCAAGCCTTCACAAGACTATACTAACACACCAAATTCATACCCAAGCCAACACAATAATAAAATAATATTCTAATTTTCCTAAAGCTCAAGGCCCAATCCTACTAGGCCCAATTTTGGGATGTTACAGATCTACCCTCCTTAAAAATAATTTCGTCCTCGAAATTACTTACTAACGATCAATCATATAGTGTAACTCACCACACTACGCTCTTGCTGCGCACTCTGATCTTGATAAAACTAACATCCTTTCTAAGAACAGTCCCAAAGTTCACACTCAAGGTTCTAGATACTTCACTAGCGACACAAATACGAACTAGCTCTATAACAAACAAGACAATAAAGGGTATTCCAAACATAAGAAACTTACCCGTTGTCACATCTGGCACATCACTATCCTCCCTTCGACGAACTGCATACACCAGACCTGGCTGTCTTGCCTCAGTGTTACCATTACCTTGGCCTGGTGCTCCACGACCTCGACCTGAACCATTTCCTCCATGGTTCGAACCACGACCCCTTGTCGCCTGCTGACCACCTCTGCCCGGTTGCACATAACCTTGGCCTTCTATCCGAGCCCTATTCAGATCCTGAGGACAATCCTTAATCAAATGAGTCTTGGACTTACACCTAAAACATTCTCGGTCCCGATTCTAGCACTCGCCGACATGATACCTTCCACACCGAGCACACGGACAGTCCTAATTTCCAGCAGCTGTCATAGAAACACGAGCAGAATTCTCGACCCTCGGTTTTTTTCAAAATTTCTCAGACAATTCTGGCGATCCATAACTCCTCTTATCCCGGTTTCTTTCTCTATTCTGCCTCTCAGTCCTCTTGACCTCTTCAGCTATTCGAGCTTTCTCCACCAAAATGGCGAAGTCTCGCTCTCGTTGCAGAGCAATCAAAACCCGCAATTCATCTCGCAGCCTAGCTTCAAATCTGACGCATCTCTCATAATCGGTAGCCACGATGCCCCGAACATACCGGCTCAAACGCAGAAACTCAGCCTCATACTCCGCTATTGACTTGTCACCTTGCACCAAGTTGAGGAACGCCTTCCTCTGAGCGTCCACATAGCTCGCTCCGACATACTTCCCCTCAAACTTGATCTTAAAGTAACCCCAGTTTACTCGATCCGCAGGGATACCTTCCTTAACAGTGAGCCACCACTGGTAGACCTCATCCCGTAGCAACGAAACAGCTCCTTTAAGCTTATCCTCAGTAGTTAAATCCAAGTCATCCATAATCCTTTCAACTGCCACTAGCCAGTATTCTGCCACGTTCGGAGCTACCCCAGACACTCCTCTGAAAACCTCGGCTCCGTTCGACCTAAGTCTTTCAGGCACTGACTTCCGAGTCCCATTACCCACATTGGCTACTGCCACTCGCTCAAGCACCCACAGCATAGCCTGCGATACTGCGTCATCTCCTCCGGTCTGATCCTGATGTTCAACCTCAACAGCTGGTGGTGGCGGCACATCGTTTTCTGACCCATGGTCAGACCTAACCGGTTCCGATACTGCCATCCTGCCTCTACCACGTCCACAAGTATTGCGACCACGCGCCCTAGAACTCATATCTAGCGTCACGATTTAGTCTGTTTAAAAGTTTTATGAATTAGCAATTTTGTTTCACTGTTTATCCACGAGCAAATTTTATGAGAAGAAGTTTCAAAAGCGGTTCTTTCGATCAACCAAAGTTTCATCTAAAGTTCACTACCCTAGTTCAGAGAATTACACATTCAGCACACCATTAAAACATTCCTGTCTACTCCCAACCCAGGGGTATTTCCGTCATTTTCCTATTAGGGGTATTTCGGGAATGAATCAGGGTCAACTTTGAAATTATTTTTTTTCCAAATTAAAGCTATTTCAGAATTTACAAAATCTTGGAATCATCTTGAAATTCATTTTTTTTAAAATCAGAGGTGTTGCAAAAATTTCAGAAATTCGGGGTTATTTCAGTAATTTTGTAAGTCATGGGCGTTTCTGTAAATTCTCCAACTCAGGATAGCTTAATACTTGTAAAATAGAAGTTTTTGATATTTTTGTAAAGTAGAAACATTTTAGTAAAAGTCGGAAGCAACATGAAAATTTAGAAACTCAGGGCTTCTTGGTAATTTTGTCAACCAGGGGTATTTTCGTAAGTTTTCCCAAACCGGAGTATCTTGCCATTTTGAAAACTCGAGATTTTGGTATTTTGCAAAGTAAAATCATTTTAACAATGGTTGAGGGTAATACGGTAATTTTACAATACAGGGGCATTTTGTAAATTTGCCACTAGGGGCATTTTGGGTAATTTCGTAAATCGAGAAAACGTCTTTCAAAAATCAGATTTAAGGTTTCACAAATCAAAGGGGTAAATTTGAAAATTTTAAAACTAAGGGTTTTAAAACAATAAGGCTAATCCCGTTCGGGTTTTAGTAATCGGTTTAGCCTATGAACAAATCCTCTTGGTTAAGGTGAACCGAAGCTACGCACCAGGTAGGATTCCTGCGAAGAGGAGGTGAGTCACGAGGACTGCTTAAGTACCAAGCTCTTCCGGATCCAATCCTAGACATGCGCACCAAGGTTACCACACCTTAACTCGGCGATTTGGTCACAGGTTGGTTTAATAACCTATTAAAGTCTTATGCATATGTTGAGTAAACTAATCCTAGAGTCCAATAACCTTAGTATTCTAATCTACGAGCCCAAATAACCCATAATAATTCACACAAACAAATCACTTTAAGAGTCCGAAGTACTTACCTGGTGGACTTCGGGTCGGAGGTACAGGTGCCATGCCAGAATAAACCTGAAAAAATTTATGAAAGCCCAAATCTTTGAAAAACCCATCTTTGAAAACTATTTTCTGGCCCAAAACCTCAAAGTCCGAGTTTTGAACTGGGCTCTGATACCAATTTGTAACACCCCAAACTCGGCCCATTCGCTATGACCGAATTTGAAATGCCACTGCGGAAAACGTTTGAAAAACTTTTGACTTAGAGTTAAAAACATAAAATATTGTTGTCTTTACTAAAACATTGTGTAATTAAAATTTCAAGTAAAATTAAGTTGTTTAAAATAAAACATTTTTAAACTATAATATAATATATTCAACAAACCAACTTAAAACATAATAATAATCAAAAATTGGTTAAATGGCCCTTATTACAACCAATACTTAAAACAAAATACTCAATATTAAAATGCTTAATATAATTAAAATATCTTCTTCTGCATGGGCCACCTTGTATCCACTCCAAACCGGGTCCAATGCTTACGCATCACCTGAAATGGTTGAGAAAAATTTGGGTGAGTCAAACAGACTTAGTGCATAGTTAATACACATGTCCCCACATATGGGCTTGGCCCACATCCACACATCAATAACATATCAGATGATAAGGCAATATATCCACATAATTTCACATATTGGGCTTGGCCCAAATCCACATTGATCCACATAAATAGTCATGCAAAATGCATAAATATGCAACATGAATCCCAACCCATCCTAGAGTCCATCCGTTACTCCTACCTTAGCAGACTCCCTGCCCAAGGCCGTGGCTAATCCACCGATCAAATAATGATCCTCATATCTTACCTTGGCAGACTTGCCACCCAAGGCCGTGGCTAAGCCACCGATCACATAAGTGATCCCAACATTAATTCGTCTACGGTGATGCACACAGCCATCAACCACCGAGATGGGCACCTAGCCAACACCTCCCTTGATGTAGCACACAGCTGATCATCAAGCGTTAATGTAGCACGAGTCTAACATTAGACCACGTACATAAATATGTACACCCGTCCTTCCTTGATCAAATCCAATCCCCATGCATATATGTTAATGTATCATGCCAAATCAACATATAGAATGAACATACATCACATGCTCATTATCATATTACATAGTCACCATAAATAATTTAATATCACATATTACTGACCTGTTAACCAATTACCCCAATCATGGGTTTTCACCACTTTAGCCTTTGTTGTCGGCTATCACACATCATACAAGAATATATATATATCAATACACAAAATAGGAGAAATAGTGCGATAACTACGCACCTGCTAAGGCACAAACGATCAAATCCCGAAAACGTCACTTGATTAAGAACTCTGCCGAAATCCCTAAATGGAATCATATTAGTTTCGGCCTCTATACCAAAAACATTAGAAAGTGGCCTTTGCCCTCAAGAAAACGACATAGAAAAGAGAGGAAAAATACGGCCATGAACACTTACCTATCTTCCAAAACCGATTGAAGAAAACCCAAAAATGAATGCCTACCCTTTGAATATTCGGCCAACAAAAATAATACTAACAAGGAAGTAGAAGATTTGGCTATGGTTTTGAATGAAGATAACAAAAGATATTATGGAGAAAAAGAAATAGAGTATGTGAGTAGCAAAGAAAATGAGAATGAGAGGGAGAGGATTCGATTTTAGAAATAATGGAAGAAAAGAAAAGAAAAGAGGATTTGGGGAAGAAAGAGGTTCGGTCAAGAAGAAAATAAAAAGGAAAAAGTGATGTTGAGCAAATACCAAAAGTAAGAAAAGAGGAAGAGAGATGGGAGAAAGAGTGCACAAAAGTGCAAAAGATGTTTTCGGTTTCAAAGGAAAAGATGAGAGAAAGAAAATATAAATTTTGGTTCAAACAAAATGAAGGCTAACCAAAAGCAAAACTTGCACAAAATGTACAATACTCATTCGGCCAAACAAAGGATTTTTGGAGAGGGAAAACAAAAATGCAAAAGATGTTCAAAAGGAGAATTGGCCAACTATTCCCCCCCAACCTACCTAACAAAATTCGGCCACCCCCCTAGACACCCATACCGTCCACATACATCCACTAAAGGCATAAGAATTGTTTCCAAAACATTTTCCACAAGCCAAGCCTTTTGTCCCCTCAATATACCATAACTTTAAGATATCCTTCCATAACATTAAAAATCTTATCCCATAACTTAAGTTTTCCTTAAACAAAAATTCAACTTACCAAAAGTTATTAGTCCACCTATCATAAATAAGTTTGACCGTCCATTAATGCTAGAACACAAAAAAAATAAAGTTTTCAGAATGCTAAACATGCTACTCGAACCTCTAACCTCAAGCCACCTTTCAAACTCCTTAACCACCTTGCCACTTACCCCTCTTATGCTATAAATGAACACTTAAATTAACTTAAGTGCTAAGCTCACTAAATCCACTTCATTAAATAAACCATACTAAAAATTATTCTAGCTTCCTAATTAAAATCAAGCCTTCACAAGACTATACTAACAGACCAAATTCATACCCAAGCCAACACAATAATAAAATAATATTCTAATTTTCCTAAAGCTCAAGGCCCAATCCTACTAGGCCCAATTTTGGGATGTTACAATAGCCGTACTGCCTATTCCTATTATTCAGGAATCATTAAATGTGGCATTGCCACCGATCACTATGTGACCTAACATTTGAATTTGTGGTTTAACCACCGATCACCAAGTGACCTATCATGCACTTCCCCTTCATTATCATAATCCCACCCCATGCATACACACAGAAAACATCATACCATCTTTAAGAAAATAGACTTACATATATTTGGATACATATAGAGATTTCTAGGATTACGTACCTGGCATCCTTGCCTAACCCTTTTAGGGTTTTATTCGACTGTCTACACAGCCTCTTTTCGGCTTTTAAGCCCATAACATATATATATATCACAAATAACTAGTGTGTTAGAGATCTACACACCTGATTACCGTTAGAACGAGACCCTCTAAGTCAACGCTATCCGTAGCCAACACCACCGCTATCTGCCTAAGGTGTTGTTCAGAAGCGGGTCCACAACCCGGTGGCCAATCTCGAACCGCTGACACTGCGCGTTTCTTAAACTTAGGGATTGGGTTTACGGACCCAATCCTCTCCTTTGCCTGATCCATATTCGATTCCATCAAAAGTCCTTGTTAGAACTACTATAACAAGATAGGGTTGTTAAACCATAACCTATGGTTAAGATTACAGGTATGATAGCAAATCTAACAGAAATCTAAAAAAATCCCTTACCTTGAAATCCCGAAATCAGAGACTAGCGATTTCTGGCTTTTAAGTCTAAACGAACAGGTTTCCTTCAAATCCCGAAATACCACGCAAACGTAGAAAGAGAGGAAATATTAGCCTCAATCGACAGCCTTAACAACCAAGTGGCCATTCGGCCTTGTCTCTTAAAAAACCAAAAGAGAAATCGAAAAGATAGGAAAATCGGCACTCACCTTAACACAAAGAATTCGACTACCCCTTAGAGATTCTGACTTTTTAAGAAGATCAGAAGAGAAGATGGTCGAAAGGAGTCTATCTAGATTCGGCTTTTAATGAAGAAATCGGCAGGAAGAAGAAAAGAGAATTTCAGCAAACTAGGGGTAGGTTCGGCCTTAGCAAGGATCAAAAGAAATATAGAAAAAGGTTTTTGGGGTTTCAACTTTTAAGAGTAAGAAGAGAAAGATGGCTTAAGAAAGTTTTCGGCTTTTTGAAAGAAAGTTAACAGAAATTGCAGAGGAGAGACTAAGAATTTCGGCACAAAGAATGAAGAAAAGAGTAGGGTTCAAATGCCGGAATTAATGAGATATCCCCCCTATTTATAGAGAATTTCGGCACTTACCTATCAAAAATCGAAAGTGCCCTTCCTGATAACTAAATATTAAGCAATTAATAAGGGAGAATTCAGCACCCCCTATGGCAAATAAAAACCGATTCCTCCTCCTCTAGGTGATGGAATTTCAGCCAACACCTAGCCTTGCAGATAGCTCCTATCTTTTTTGCTTTATCTAAATCTATTCATACCTTTAGAAGAAACCTAGATAGCACCACCTCTTCTTTCTTTTATCAGCTCATTATCCTTATTATCCACATCATTTAATCCTCCTATTTTCTAGCCCCATTTCCGTCCCCCTTGTTCCCCTTTTAAGTGCCGAACATGGCCCAAAGACATGGGCTCCTTGCGGCCAAACTTGGGCCTCTTACAACTGCTAGTGACGCCACCCTCTAGCTTCCTTGTAGCGCCTCCTAGTATTGGGCCACAAGCCCACTTTGGTATTTTAAACACAGATACTACTTTTTAAACCCTATAATGCCCAAACAGATAATTTTAAACAAGGCCTCTGCCTAAGCCTGAGCCCAATTTGTACCCCTAACACTTAAATTAACACATTAAACATATCCACCCACTAAACGCATAGGCCCATTAATTTAGGATGTTACATAATTTGGATTAAATAAATTATTATTAATTAATTCTAAAAAAGTGGTCCAAATAAGCCGAACCGAGTGAACTGAACCGACCAAGAAGTGGACAGCCCAAAACCGTCTATATGCTGACCCAAATCATCTTATTGACTAATTATTTATCTTGGAAAGAAGCCCTTGAAGACTTGTTCAAGTTGCAAACAAAACCCTCCACAATTGGTGGCTTTATAGATGTAACACCCCTTACCCGTATCCGTCTCCAGAATAGGGTACGAGACATTACCAGACTTAATCACATATAACCGATCATTTCCGAGTCACAAATTTCCATCCAAATTTAAAACTTTTCATAATCAATCATAGAGTACCTAATATGGACCTACGAGGCCCAAAACATGATTTGGAAGCAGTTCGGGACTAAACCGAGAACTTTGGAAAATTTCACAACATTTAGAAAATTTTTCTTCCAAACAGGGTCACACTCAATATGCATCCTCAACAACTCTTATACATGCATAATTATATCTAATTATCATACCATACCATTGAACCAAACTTAGCCATTCGACATCAAGACTACTAGCACATTCAACCATTAGGTATTTAGGTCATAACCCACAACTCATCATGTATCATGCAAACATAGCTCACATCACAAGACATTGGAATATAAATAATATATATAGGCTCACAATCAATTAGCCAATATAAGCCAATTAGTAGGGCTACATACTACAATAACCTTTAACTATTACAAGCCAATACATTTGTCCAAAACATAATAACACATACACAAAATGGCTGAGTCCCTATATATGCCATAGACTTAAACTACTTGAAGGAATTGATACCAGTCAAAAGTTTGATAGTGTGAAAATCTCCGACGATCTCCAACCCTAGCTAGCCTCTGTGACACTATAGGAAAAACGAAAGGAAGAGGGGTAAGCATTATAGCTTAGTAAGTAGGTATGTAAATAATAAGTTATTTATTAACAGCCTTTTATAAATTTTCACAATATGTTTTCAAGATAATACAATCATAATTGCACATAGTTCTACTATTTATTCATGTTCATCTCAAGCTGTCTACTCTAGTCACAGTAACTAAATTATTTATATCTCGAGCTACAGAACTCCAAATTAAGATCCGTTAGTTTTCCCTAAAACTAGACTCAAATATCTTATTACCACAAAATTTTGAGAATTTTTTGTTTAGCCAATAAGTATAGTTTATTCTTTAAATTATCCCCTGTTCTGTTGTCTGACAATTTCGACCCTTATTCACTAAAAATTAATTATCTCTTCATACGGGATTCAGATGATGTTCCCCTTTATTTGAAAATACACACATATTCATCATGGGTCAAAACCCTAGACTTTAACTATATCTCAAATTAGTGGTAGAAATAGATAGATCTTGTTACGAGGATTTCAAAAACTTAAAAATCATTAAAAATGGGGCTGAAACGGACTTACAATCGAGCTTAGAAGCTTGAAAAACCCTAGCAATGGTTTCTTCATGGTAATTTCGGCCATAGCTTGAATATAGACAAAAATTGGCTTTTAATTTTGTTTTTAATTCATTTTAATTAGTAAATGACTAAAATACCCTTAACTTAAAAATATTCTATTTCACCTATTTCATGTCCATTTTTGTCCAATAAATTAACCAATGGTCTAATTACCATTTAAGGACCTCCAATTGAAAATTTCATAGCAATTTGACACCTCTAGCTTCTAGAAGTCAAGTTTTGCACTTTTTTACAATTTAGTCCTTTTGACTAAATTGAGTGCCCAAACGTTGAAATTTTCGAACGAAATTTTCTCGAAATTGTTCTGTGAAATTGTAGACCATAAAAATATAATAAAAATAAATTTTCTTACGTCATATTTGTTGTCACGATATCACTGTTTCGATTAGGCCCAAAATCGGACTGCTACAACTCTCCCCTTAGGGATTTTCGTCCCCGATAATCTTACCAGAAGAAGTTTCTTTCAACTTTTTATCATAATCACAATTTAATTTAGTTTTGTGGTCAGAGTTTCCTGTAGCTTTTTCCATAATTGGGATATAACCGTTGGATCTCAATCCGAAATAATGGAGACTGATACTTCGCATTATCAAATAATCCCAGAAACATCTTACTCGACTGGTTTGTTAAACAAGAAATCTGTACACGAACTATCAATCACAATCTAATAACATCTTCCTTTTTGGAGATCAAGATAATTCAGATATGAAATTTATAGTGTTTCCATCTCATTTTCTTTCTAGAATCATCACTGACTATAATAGTCCTGAATACTATTGAAATTCGGCTTTTACTTGTTGACAAATCAACATTTGAACACAAGCTCAAAAATAGCATGTAACATACGCAAATACCAGAACATCAACTTCATATGACTTCCCATTTTATTACTCTCTAGATGAACAGATAAGCCACTACTGTGAATGTAACACCCCAAACCAGGCCTAGAAGTTAAGCCCGAATCTGGCGTGTCACATGGAAGTGTTTTTTTTTCAAAACCATCTTTGCGATTGTTAAAAACTTGTTTGAGAATTACAGCCTCTTTGTTAAAACCCAAAACACTTAAGCAATTGTAATCTACTTGAAAACATAATTATCTTTAAAAACCTTTTTGGTGGCAAAAGCATATTTGAAATAAACAATTTACAAAGATGTGATGTTAGGAATAGAGTTGCAGAAATATTTTGAAATCGTTGCGGAAAAGTAGATAAAATACAAGTATTTTTGAGAGGTTGATTGATGAGTCGATAAATTTGAACTAATGATCTTACAAAACCGTGACTTTTGAAAACGACGTTGAAAATTCGAAAGAGAGTCTGAGTCTTTTGAAAATAGCATTAATTGTTCGAGAGTAAATATCCGTGTTTAAAATATTTGTACAAGTTTATTTTGAAAATCCATTTGTTAACCGATTTTGGAAACCATTATTTAAGTTTTCAGAAAATTCCCTTTTTAAACAATTTAAGAAAAATAATAAAAACATCCCAACCATAAAGCAAAATAAGAATAGTCCAGAGGCCTTATTTCAACATTTAACCCAAAATAGAAAAGTAATAAAATAAATGAGAAAGAAATCTAAAGTCCAAATAAACCATTTTTGAAGTATGGCCTCCCTCGAGTCATCCATAGCCCAAGTCCATATCATCAAGCATTACCTACAAGGGTTAAGAGAAAGGGGGTGAGTTACAAGAAGTCAGTGTGAAATCCCCTTACCATTATCCATTGGGCCAGAACCCGTTTAGCAATATTTTAGGCCTAAGCCCATTTACAATAACAATAATGTATCAAATATAACATGTGTATGAAATGCAATTCCCAAACCAATCCTAATAATCCATCCGCTACTCACCACCCGTACCAACCAACACACCTGTGGGTGATCATCAGTCAACCCACCCCGCCATCACACCAATCGCAGGCATTAAGCCATTTATATCAAATATAATTGTGGACAAGCCACCAGAATAACCGAATTTATGTGGCATTGCCACTATTCAAATTTGTGGCAGAGCCACCAAAATTTTGTAGCAAAGATACCAGAACTTCTCTTCAACATTAACCCATCCCATGCAAAGTCATGTATATAATGCATAACAAATCACAATATAACAACAGTAATTTATTCGGATATTTATTATAAAATTATGGCCCATTATCTCAATTAATCAAAAAGGCCCAATAAACACTTTTGCAAATCGGCCCATTAGGGGCATTTCCATAATTCGGCCTATAAGGGCATTTTCGTAACTCGGCCCGTAGGGGCATTTTCGTAATTCGGCAATCGTACCCGGTAAGGGTAATTTAGTAATCTCGCAATCCAGGGGCATTTCGGTAATTTACCCTCCAAGGGTATTTTGGTAATTTCGCAACTTAGACTTAATTACTAATGTGGAGCCTAAAAATTGAAACTGTCCATCCGCGTCATACTGACTAAATTGACTATAACTCCAGTTAGGAATCTCAAAATCTAGATCTGTAAATTTTCCTTGAAACTAGACTCATATATCATCTTACTATAATTTTTCCAAAATTTTTGACTTAACCATTTAGTATAGTTTATTCCTTAAAGTTTCCCTTGTTTCACTGTCCAACAGTTCTGACCTCTCTTACCTTAATTTCAAATATCGCACTGTACGGTTTTCATATACTGCTCCCACTTGTTTCTAATGAAATTATAACCCATAATTCACTTTTTACAATTTTATACTATTTTTCCAAGATAGGTCAGGGAACCACGAAGTCAATCAGAACCAGTCTTACTAAAATTAAGATATCTCAGAATATAAAAATCCTTTTCCTTCTCCGTTTCTTCCATATTAAAATAGACACAATAAGATTTAATTTGATATCTTATTCACTTTCTAATTCCCTTTCTCCTATTTTTCTTGATTTTTCAAAAACACGTCACTACTTCTAATCGAAACTATTTTATTACAAAATACGATTACCACTACAATCATACATAAGCCCGAGTGATTACGGATGCCGATTTTTGGGTTTCTTTGGTATTTCGACCGATTCACAGAATATTTCATGCACATTTTCAGAGAAGTGTGAGATTACCCACCATTTCAATCATGTATTCGGAAAGTACAGGATTACACACCTTATTTCGATTTCCTAACGAACCACTCGTCGTTGACCTAGAACAATACCAACCAAAAGTTAGCCTCAGATTTCCAAAAGATTTCGTATCACTTACACTTGATTCACTTACCACTATATCCGAAGGTAGAAATATATCAAGTGATTTGTCCCTAAAACATATAGTCGATTAGTCGAAACTTCAATTCGATTTGCAACATAGCCAAATAAAGATATAACGAAAAATCCAAAAAATGAACCCCCTTACCTTATCGATATTGGATCCAATTACCACCGTTTGACTTTGGCTAGAACAATACACGGTCTCCCACTTAAATCACTATGAAAAGAGAGTGATTAAGACATGAAAAAGTGGAGGATAACATCATTTTCGGTTACGATCACGATTTACAACCGAATAGTGATAAATACTTATTCGGCTAAAGAGAAAATAATATGATCATAGAAAAGAATTCACTTACCGATTTAATCAAAGAAGGAATGTCACCTCAAATGAGAAAGAAATTATGAAAGAGTGATTGTGGATTGTGAGTTTCGGCTATGGAAGAAAATGTACAAGAGTAGTTTCAGTTATGAGGGTATGGATTAGAGGAAAAAGATAGTAGAGTTGGAGAATTTCGTGAAAAGAAAAGAAAGGTTGAGAAGGGTGCTTATCAAATTTCGGCAAGAGAAGATGAATGAAAATAGTTTGGTCTCAATGGTTTGGTACCTACGGTAACAAGAAAGAATTGAAGAAAAGATATGCTCACTAATGGCTTGAAGTTTCGTAAAGATGAGAAGAAATTTGAGAGAAATGGCATAAAAATGCAAGAAGGAATTTTGACCAACCAAGCACCAAAGTTTCTACCAAAACACTAACAAAAATTCGGCTATCACCCCCTTTAGCCCCAATACCGTCCACATTCATGTCCCTAATAGTAAAAAATTTGCCAACCACCCTTTCCATAACACATCCCCTGAAAAAGGCCACATGTTCCCCCTACTTTCCCTTTTCTCTTGATTTCTTTCCTCACATTCATCCTTTCCTATTTTCCTTAGCCATCTTGCCATAAATAAAAAGTCCACCTTGCCTTATTTACATGCTTGGCCGACACTTAAGGAAAGCGTGCAAAAATAATAGTCAAAATTTGTACACAATGGGATTTGAACCTCTTCCCTCAAAGTCCTTCACTAGATGCTATAACCTCTTTACCAATTGCTCATTTATGCTAGCAATTTACTCTTTTATTTCCATAAGCCTTGATGCCACTTACTATCTCTCCTTAATAGGCTTAAACACAAAATTTTACTAAGGCCCAACTTGAACCCGAAACTTTCTAAAATCACCTTCCTAATAAGTCCAACCTGAAATAATGTCGTTCTTTTGTTCTCAAAAATTTTAAACATTCCTACGCCCAAGGCCCAATGGGCCCAATCCTACTAGGCCCAATTCCGGGATGTTACAGTGAACTTCGTATAAAAATTTCTACATAAGCCTCGGATTCTTCGGTACACAAATTCCATTTCGGAATAATAATAACATGAATCAGGTCCAACCTGAAGTTCAGAATCAAAAGTCAATCCTCACTGTACTCATTCAGCTTATCACTCACTAACACATATTTGAGTTTCTCAAACTTGCAAAGAAAACATCACTTTAGCTTTTTATTTAGCTAAAATCAGACCATCATCAAATAAGATCAATCGAGTAACCAACTTGCAGAAAATAAATGAGGATTTTCCATACAAGCATATGTAACTACACTTGCCTCCCCACAGGTCAATCAATAATTACTCACAATCTTTCAATAGCTCAAGTTTTCAACAGTGTTTTAAACTCAAATTTTTCTGTGTCATTAGATATATTAAACTCTTGAGATCAAGCAACATATGGCAATCTTCGTCGAACAAACAATGTCATCAAATTCTTATTATAAACATAATAGTGACCGTCTCTAAATCACTAGTCGAACAGTTCTTTTTAATGTGACATTAACCGTCTGAAAACATGAACCATCACTTTATATTCTAGCAATAAAACTCATTCTAATCCATTCACTAGTGCATTACTGAAAAATCATAAATTCATTACTCAATTCCAACTGAACTCAAAACTAGAGCTTCGGTTAATAATACCTTCAATTGCTTTAACTTTGCTAGCATGCCCAGACCATTCAAACTTTTAAAATTTGGATAACTTTATTAACAGAACAACTTTAATTCAGAATAACATCAACCATTTAAAACAAATCTAATAGGTATTTTTCTATATCATGCTTTAAGAATATCAATTATTCATTCAGACTGCCCGTCTATGCACTTGTGAATGCACAAAATTCATTCTCTTAGCTGAGGACATACTTAAGTACATATAACTCAAATCACATCCCAATAAATCAGCTCATTCTGATAAAAACGGCTGAGTCGATCTCGACTATAGAATAACACATATCAAAATACTTCCTTCTTCGTGCTATTAAAACATCTCAAGCACACAATCTTTCAAAATTCTCTTATCATGCAAATCAAAGGCCTTTACAATCGTATTAGCTCAAAGAAACAAAGACATCTCAATTGAATGCATTAACTTTAATCAACTTACCTGAAAAAGAAATCCATCATACGATTTGAGTTTGTACTTCCACCATTTATACAGTTGCCAAAGTCAATTCCTTACACGAAAATTAAAGAGATCCAGATACCTGGGTCACCATGTTCATATGATCAAACCAAAAATACAACCATAGTAGACATATTTATCACAAGTCGAAGAACACTATTCAAGATGAGCCATAGTCGATAATTCACGAAATAAGAATGATGGGAAAATCGAGATAAAGAAATCCAAGATACAATACCATACCGGAAGTCTGAGAACATAACTCATAAGAAAATAACAGAGATCCTGATGATTCCTCAGAGAAACCCAACAAAAAAACAATGCTTACAGAGATAATATATTTTCCGTATATATAAAACAAAACCATAATCAGTAGAAACATAAGAATAGTCTCACATAAAATTTTACCGTCAACTTCATTCCAACATATTTGAATAGAATTCTGAAGAGATAAAGAAATACTGATCATAAACCGACCAGACCAATAAGGCTTTCGTCTAACATCATAGCTAGCTTCTCACAACATAAGAACTCCATCAAAAACTGAACAATCACACACATATCTCTAAGGACAAAGAATATATAGAATACCCAGGAAAAATCATCATATTCATTTCAACTGTAACTGTCACACACACAAACATCTTTATTACTCAAATATCATTTCTTTGACTAATTCTGTCATCATGAACCCCATATTTCACTAACGAAAATCAATTCGGAAAAATTTCAGCAAACACATACTTTAGACATCATATCTGAATAAGTCGATTAGCCGAGACTAACTTCTCCTTTATCCATGACACTGCATAATCTGTATAATCTTTAAAACATTCTAATACCCTTCCAAAATTGTTTCCACTTTCCAAACTATTCTTATCTCTATATGCATTACTAATTATTTCACCGCTAAACTCTTTAGTTTCACATTTATGAACTTATTCCACATGGTTCTCATGAATTTTAGTTATAAAGCAACACTGGTAAGGGGGTAAGGTCATAAAGCCTCTAATTTGACTCTCTTAAGTACACACATATGACTTAGCATTCATCACCAACATCATATCATCACAATTACATAATTCACTTCAAGCTAATTAACATACATAATCATGTTACACGAACCTTTTCAATTATCTTATTCAAATAAGTGTACATAAACACACATTCCGTCAAATTAGTAAATTTACTTATTGTTTTCACTTAATCAAATATGTTGGGCACATAACATCATATGCATGCCAAACAAATATGGTTGGGCTTATCACCATATAAACTTTCATTTCATTCCAATTTTCACATTTCTCAACTTTTGGTTATCTCATTTCCTACATTAACACATACATATCGTGAACTTCTATTCATACCTTTCCAAATTTTGACACATCATAAGCACGTTTCAATCATTTCAATATCATTATCAGCATTATCAAAAACTAGCTCGGTTGGAAGTTATCTCTGTCTTAACAAAATAATTTCGTCAAAGTCGGGAGATATCACACTATCACGAGTAGTAATATGGCATGTATAGCTAGACTCACATACGCTATGCTAGTTTGAGAATCAACTAAACCATAGCTCTGATACCACTAAATATAATACCCCTTACTCGTATCCATCGTCGGAATAGGGTACGAGGCATTACCAGACTTAATCACATATAACCAATCATTTCTGAGTCACAAATTTCTATCCAAATTTAAAACTTTTCATACTCAATCATAGAGTCCCTAATATGGACCTACGAGGCTCAAAACATGATTTGGAAGCGGTTCGAGACTAAACCGAGAACTTTGGAAAATTTCACAACATTTAGAAATTTTTTCTTCCAAACAGGGTCACACTCAATATGCATCCACAACAACTCTTATACATGCATAATTGTATCTAATTATCATACCATACCATTGAACCAAACTTAGCCATTCGACATCAAGACTACTAGCACATTCAACCATTAGGTATTTAGGTCATAACCCACAACTCATCATGTATCATGCAAACATAGCTCACATCACAAGACATTGGAATATAAATAATATATATAGGCTCACAATCAATTAGCCAATATAAGCCAATTAGTAGGGCTACATACTACAATAACCTTTAACTATTACAAGCCAATACATTTGGCCAAAACATAATAACACATACACAAAATGGCTAAGTCCCTATACATGCCATAGACTTAAACTACTTGAAGGAATTGATACCAGTCAAAAGTTTGATAGTGTGAAAATCTCCGACGATCTCCAACCCTAGCTAGCCTCTGTGACACTATAGGAAAAAGGAAAGGAAGAGGGTAAGCATTATAGCTTAGTAAGTAGGTATGTAAATAATAAGTGATTTATTAATAGAATTTTATAAATCTTCACGATATGTTCACAAGATAATACGATCATAATTGTACATAGTTCCACTATTTATTCATGTTCATCTCAAGCTGTCTGCTCAAGTCACAGTCACTAAATTATTTATATCTCGAGCTAAAGAACTCCAAATTAATATCCATTAATTTTCCCAACAACTAGACTCATATATCTTATTACCATAAAATATTCAGAATTTTTAGTTTAGCCAATAAGTACAATTTTTTCTTTAAATTCTCCCCTGTTCTGTTGTTTGATAGTTTCAACCCTTCTTCACTAAAAATTAATTATCTCTTAATACGATATTCAGATGATGTTTCCATTTATTTCTGTTGAAGATAGGTTCATTAAGAAATTTAAGCGTATAAATTATAAACCATAATTATTTTTATACGATTTTTAGTGAATTTCTAAAGTCGGAATAGGGGATTCCAACATCATTCTGACCCTGTCTTACAAAAATTCAAATATCAAAGAATATGAAATTATTTTGTTTACACCGTTTCTTTTATGTGAAAATATACCCGTTCAGCTTTAATTTCATATCTTATTCAATCTCTAATTTGACTTCCACCATTTTTGGTGATTTTTCAAATCACTAAAACTGTTTTGTTGCTAAATTTACTCTTTCATAATTTCACTTACTCCATTTCATCTTACCGAAGGTTCGATCAAATTTCGAGCACATTGTTCATAAATTTTCACACTTATACCTGCACTTATTCATCACATAGTCATATTCAATTACACTTAGTCGTTACATGATCACATGTATTTTCACTTAGTGAATTTCTTGTTGAACTCATCGGAATAATAACAGATACACGGTGGCCTGAACATAGTACCACCCTTGTAGCCGAAACTATCTGGTCCACATAGTAGCCTGCACTTAGTACTACACATGTGACCAAAGCCATCACTTACACGTAGTGTCCTGCACTTAGTACCACACATGTGATCGAAGCTATCGGGTACGCATAGTAGCCTGCACTTAGTTCTACACACGTGACCTAAAACCATCTCGTAGCTCTCGTGTACACATAGTGGCCTACACTTAGTACCACACATGTGACCTAGCTACCTCATTCGTATCTTTTCTATTCCGAAGGTTCAATCGAGAATTCTCACTTTTCAACATTTTACCAATTTATCCATAATCAATCACAATTCATAATTTACATCAAATAATTACTCCATATTCAACCATATCTCATATAATATAACAAAATATTAAAACATAAATAAAAAACTATGTATTTTACATACAAACTTACCTCGGTAGCACAACCGGTGAAAATGACTTATTCATCATACTCTTTGTTTTTCCCCTGTTCTAAGTTTGAATCTCGTCTTTCTTAATCTATAACAACACATTTAATTTATTTATTCATCATACTACTCAAATTAACCTAAATTCACATTCTGGCAAAATTTACATTTTTTCCCTAAACTTTATCATATTTACACTTTTGCTCCTAAGCTCGTAAAATGATTTTTTATTCAATTTCCTTGTATTTTAAGCCTAGCCGAACCATTTTCATAACTAAAATAGCCCATAATTTCCACTAATTCAAAGTTTTATGTTAAATTTCACAATTTTTACAAATTAGTCCTTTTAGGCATTTTTACTGAAAATCACTTAATAAAAGTCGTTTCTCTAACCATAAACATGCATTTTCTACCATTAAATACAAAAATACACACATATTCATCATGGGTCAAAACCCTATACTTTAACTATATCTCAAATTAGTGTAGAAATAGATAGATCTTGTTACGAGGATTTCAAAAACTTAAAAATCATTAAAAACGAGGCTAAAATGAACTTACAATCGAGCTTGGAAGCTTGAAAAACCCTAGCAATGGTTTCTTCATGGTAATTTTGGCCATAGCTTGAAGATGGACAAAAATTGGCTTTTTAATTTTGTTTTTAATTCATTTTAATTACTAAATGACCAAAATGCCCCTAACTTAAAAATATTCTATTTCACCTATTTCATGTCCATTTTTGTCAAATAAATTAACCAATGGTCTAATTACCATTTAAGGACCCCCAATTGAAAATTTCATAGCAATTTGACACCTCTAGCTTCTAGAAGTCAAGTTTTGCACTTTTTACAATTTAGTCCTTTTGACTAAATTGAGTGCCCAAATGTCGAATTTTCTTACGTCGGATTTGTGGTCTCGAAACTACCGTTTCGATTAGGCCCAAAATCGGGCTGTTACAATAGATTTGCCCCAAGCATAAATCAGAAAAGTTGAAACTATCAACCTTTCCACATGTGTGGCCGGCCAAGGGAAGGATCTTTGGCTGATAAGTTTAGCTATTTTTAGCAACCCTCTTCAGCTATAAAAACCCCCTTAGGCTGGTCATTTGAAACACATCTCAAGCATTCACATCTTTTCTCTCTTCTTTTCCATTCCAAATTCCCTTGCTCTCTTGCTGATTTCTCCTCTGGGAAAAGGGGAATTCATTAGCCATTTGGAGCAGCAATTAAGTGTTCATAGCAGCCTTGGTCGACGAGGACAACAGAGAAGGAAGAACGGAGCAAACTAGTCAAGCCACGGAAAAACACCGGATTTGATTCTTGTTCCCTATCTCTTTAATTTTTGTTGTTGTTATGATGAACATATCTATGAATATTTATGTTGTTGGAATGGTTAATTTAATCAATTTATCTTGAATTTAATTTGTGTTATGTTGATTGCATTTCGTTTGCTAAAATTGTTAAAATTGTGTTTATGTTGTTATAGGCCTCGGTAAGATGCTTGATTAAGTAAAATCATGACTAAGTTATTCTTTCATTACAATTGTGAGGTAGATAATGAACTAATTATTTAAATGATTTGAAATTGTAATTAATGGAAACAGTACTTAATCAGTGCATGTTTAATCATCTAAGGTAGCTGAGGGTTAAATTACCCACGGTATCTGACGGTACATTTGCATTGCATAACTTATTCTAAGTTAAGAAATGTAATTAATCTAACACAATTATGTCATCTTGATTAAAATCGTATTTTGAAATCTTGCATTTGAGATTTATTTATTTAGTTTACTTAGTTTAAAATCTTAGTTTTTAATCACCCTCTTCAAACGAAATATTTTTCTTCACCTAAGCATTTGAAATAGCATTCATAAATAATTCTTTTCACAGTCCTTGTGGGTATGATAACTCGACATTTACTTGTCACTTTATTACTTGTTGCGATTCTGTACACTTACACATTTCCGTCGTTCCAAGCTTTTGGCACCGTTGCCGGGGATTGTTTTAAAAAGTCATTATTTGCGAATTTGTTAGTTTTGCATTTTTGGTTTAATTTTCGGTTTAAATTTTAACTTATTTAATTTTTTTGTGTGATTATTTCGGGTGTTTATGTGTATTGACCAAATTATCAATTTACTCCCTATAGACCTTGAGATTTAACGAACTTTTTGACAGCAAAGAAGACAAGCAAATCAAAGAAGAACTGAAAAGATGAACCATGAAACTTTGAATTAAGGAAACGGAGCAAACCCTGCTCAAAATCATATCCTTATTACTGATGATAGGGATAGAGCTTGAAGACAGTATGCAGTGCTAGTGTTTAATAATCTTAATCCGGGTATTAGGAGACCTGAAATTGAGGCACAACAGTTCGAGCTGAAGGCAGTCATGTTCCAGATGCTTCAGACAGTGGGCCAGTTTAGTGGAATGCCTACCGAAGATCCTCACTTACACTTAAGACTGTTTATGGAGGTGAGCGATTCTTTCAGGTTAGCCGTAAAACTTGAAGATGCATTACGATTGGATCTGTTCCCATATTCACTAAGGGACAGAGCTCGAGCCTGGTTGAACTCATTGCCACCAAATTCAATTACTACATGGCAAGAATTAGCAGAAAGATTCATCATAAAGTATTTCCCGCCTAGCAAGAATGCTAAGTTGAGGAACGAGACCACTGCTTTCCAACAAATGGATGATAAGTCCTTATATGAGGCATAAGAAAGGTACAAAGAATTATTAAGGAAGAGCCCTCATCATGGAATCCCACATTGCATCCAACTTTAGACGTTTTATAATGGCATCAATGCTCACATGAGGATGGTAGATGACGTTTTTGCTAACAGTGCTCTCCTTTCTAAGTCTTATAATGAGGCTTATGAAATTATTGAGAGGATTGCCTGTAACAATTATCAAAGGCCAACCAATCTAGCAGCATCAGGAAGACGAGTTGCTGGAATACATGAAGTAGATAATCTTACTTCACTCGCATCTCAGGTATCATTAATGACCTCAATGTTAAAAAATCTTACTACTAATGGGTCTAATAGTTTTATAGCATAGCCACCAAATCAATTTGAAAATATAGTCTGTGTTTATTGTGGGGAAGGACATTTGTTTGAAGAATGTCCACTAAACCCAAAATCTGTATATTACATGGGTAACTAGAACCAAAATCAAGGGAAGCAAGGACTGCAATCCAATTTCTATAACCCATCATGGTGAAACCACCCGAAGTTTTCCTAGAGTAACCAAGGGGTTGGAACCAGTAACACTTGCGCCCAACCTAGATCGACCCAGCCACCTAGATTTCCCCAACAAGTTCAGAAGCCAACACAAGCTGATCCATCAAATGGCTTAGAAAATTTGTTAAAGGCATACATGGCGAAGAATGATGCCTTAATTCAAAGCCAAGCTGCTACATTGAAAAATCTAGAAAACCAAATGGGCCAGCTTGCTACTGAACTCAGGAATCGACCACAAGGTGCTTTACCTAGTGATACAGAGAATCAAAGGAATCCAGGGAAGGGGTATTGTAAAGCGTTGACATTGAGGAGTGGAAAGACTTTAGAGCCCAATTCCGTCGAAGTTGAGAAGGAGCCAGCTGATGCTCAAGACTCAGAGGAAATTCAACCGAGTGCTGAAATTCCAGTTTCACAAGAACTAGAATCTACAAAATCTGAAGAGGTAACTTCAGAGCCAGCTAATTATGATCAACTAACAACTCCGTTAGATGTAAAATTACCACAAAAGATGAATCAACCAGTTCTAGTAAAGAAACCTCCACCACCCTACCTTTAAATACTTCAGAAGAAGAAGCAAGAAATTCAATTCAAGAAGTTCCTAGACGTACTCAAGCAACTTCATATCAACATCCCTTTGGTTGAAGTACTTGAACAAATGTCGAACTACGTCAAATTCATGAAGGATATCCTGTCTAAAAAACGAGGACTTGGAGAATTTGAGACGGTAGCCTTGACAAAGGAATGCAGTGCATATCTTCAAAACAAACTACCCCCAAAGTTGAAGGATCTTGGATGTTTTACCATAGCTTGCAACATTTGAGCAACATATTGTGGTAAGACACTATGTGACTTGGGTGCAAGAATCAACTTGATTCCTATGTTAATATTTAAGAAGTTAAGTATAGGTGAAGTTAGACCGACTATGGTTACACTTCAATTAGCATATCGTTCCTTAGCACATCCAGAAGGAAAAAATCAATGACGTATTGGTACGTGTAGACAAATTTATCTTTCCTAAAGACTTTGTGATTCTAAAATTTGAAGCAGACAAAGAGGTACCAATCATCCTAGGAAAATCGTTCTTAGAAACCGGAAGGACCCTTATTGATGTGCAAAAGGGCGAGCTTACTATCAGTGTTCAGGATGATCAGGTAACATTTAACATTTTTAGAGTCTATGCGATTTCCTGACACAATTGATTATTGTTCTGCAGTGTCCGATTTAAAGGATTTAATCGTGGAGAAGGAACTCAACTATGTTACGAATCCATTAGAACAAATTTTGACATCAAACCCTCAAAATGATGAAGAGGAGGATGAATACTTAGCTTTGCTAGAAGCTAATCAAAGGGGATTTAATCTGCAATCTCATTTTGAATCTTTGAAGTTGGTGATTAGGAATTATGCCCAACCAAAAGCGTCAATCGAGGAGCCACCTAAATTAGAACTAAAGGTACTTCTCTCACATTTGAAATATGTTTATTTAGGTAACACTTCTACTCTGTCTGTGATTGTTTCAGCATAATTAACTACTGAGCAAGAAGAGAAACTCATCCTTGTATTGAAACAAATTCAAGAAGGCTATCAGATGGACCACAACCGATATTCACGATATTAGTCCATCTGTATGCATGCACAAGATCATACTACAAGATGGAAAGAAAGGGACGATTGATGGACAACAAAGACTTAACCCTATCATGAAGGACGCAATAAAGAAAGAAATCATCAAGTGGTTAGCTGCAGGTATAATTTACCCTATCTCGGGCAGTTCATGGGTAAGTCCAGTCCAGTGCATACTGAAGAAAGGAGGTATCACGGTTATTGAAAATGAGAATAACTAGTTGATACCAACTAGAACGGTTATGGGATAAAGAATTTGCATCGACTATCTAAAGTTGAACAAGGCGACTAGGAAAGATCACTTTCCTTTGCCTTTTTTAGATTAGATGCTTGATAGACTCGCGGGGCAAGACTATTATTGTTTTCTTTATGAATACTCAGGGTATAATCAAATTACAGTAGCACTAGAAGATCAACACAAGACAACATTCACTTGCCCGTACAGTACGTTTGCATTTAAATTTGATGAGGAGTGCTTAAGAGCTTTCAATGATTTGAAGAGTCGGTTAGTCTCAACACCCATAATAGTCACACCAGGCTAGGATTTTCCATTTTAATTGATGTGTGACGTAAGTGACTTCGCGATCAAAGCTATCATGGATCAGCGAAGGAACAAAGTTTTTCATCCCACCTACTATGCGAGTCGAACTCTAATAGGAGCTCAACTAAATTACACGGTAACAGAAAAAGAGTTACTTGCTATTGTGTTTGCTTTTGACAAGTTTCGATCTTATCTTGTAGGTACCAAAGTGATTGTCTATATGGACCACTCGATAATTAGGTATTTACTTGCCAAGAAAGATGCTAAGCCGAGACTGATTCGATGGGTACTTCTACTTCAAGAGTTCGATTGAAACACCCCAAACCCTGCCCACGAGCCTTAACCGGATCTGGTATGTTCCTCGATGTAAACCAGTTCAAATTTCTTTTGTTACTTAGGAAAACTTTGTGTGTTTTGAAAGTAAAATGGTTTTGGGTTGGGCTTGAGTTGAAAACGAATTCGATTTTATATTGAAAACCCATTTATTTCAGGTGACAAAATAATTAGGGTTTATCTTAAAATAAATTGACTTAATCTTTAATAATTAAAATTTCGTAACATAGTAAATAAAACAGAAATAAAATAATTCACTATGGCCTTATTACATCAAAATAATTCCCAAAATTAAATTAAAGTACTTAATAAAATAAAAGTCCAAATTAATTAAATTCCTTGCTGTGCATGGCCACCTTTGAGCTCCTGCCGACCCGGTCCATTACTGATCATCACCTGGAAGAAAATATTCCCCAACGGGGTGAGTCAACAAACTCAATGTGTACACAACACTAAGTCCAAATAAATTTTGGCATAACATACATATCATATTCACATAATAATTTATGACAATGATGCAACCCAAAACCCAAACCTAGTTAACCATCCGCTACACTTCCCCCGTACCAACCTGCACACCGTGGGGACTAATGAGTCAACCCTCCATCCACTACACTCCATCGAAGGCAGTCGCTGCTGTAACACCCCAACCCGGTCAACACACCACGACCGAATCTGGTATGTTATGAGGGAAATCGAATTTTGGGCAACCATAGTTTTCTTTGAAAGTTTGGTAAGTTTTGTACTTGCGGAAATCTTGGGCATGATTGTTTGAAAACTGATGCTTTGTTTGAAAACTCAGAAATTTCGAAAACTCACTCAGTTAAGAAAATCGAGTTTATCTCATTTATAGACTCAAGTTGTTCCTTATTGTTACTAAAACATTTTTACTTAATAGAAAATCGAGTTTAAGTTAGGAGAAAAACATTTGAGTTCCCTTTGTCTAGAATCATAGTGTGATACCCGATGGTACCGTTTAAAACATATCGCTTTGTGGTTTTGAAATCGTTGTCTTTCCAAGTTTTAGTAAATCTTAACCCAATTAATTTATTAAGGCATATTAAAAATCTAATTTAAGCATAAACATAGAAAAACATAAGTTTAGAGGCCGTTTACAATCCAGAATAAAACCAAATAGTAATAAATAAGCTAAAGTACCAAATTTATATAGTCTGAGCAAATCTTTATTTTAGCTTGGCATGAGCACCTCGAGTCCATCCCGGCTCCATGTCCGCGTCTAAGTATCACCTGAAATGTCAAAGGAGAGGGTGAGTCGCAAGACTCAGTGCATAATTCCCACTCCCGATAATACAACATGCTAACACACATCATATCATAGCAACATAATTAATGCACCCCGATCCTAACCATCCATATCACCTTTCTACCCCGTGTGGTGCCAAACCACTGGTGACCCAAAGTCACGATTAATCCAATGATGGGGCCAACCCATCGTGTGATACCAAATCACTAGCGACAATCCCGTATCTCATAAGTGGGGCCAACCCACGATGGTGTCAAACCACAGGGACAAGTCGCAATGAGGTGCCAAACCTCTGGTGTCCCAAAGACACATGTGATACCAAATCACTGGTGACCGCAGTCACAAATCCGATGATGGGGCCAACCTATCGTGTGATACCAAATCACTGGCGTCAATCCCGTATAATCAACTGTAGGGCCAACCCACCGTGGTACTAAGCCACTGGGACGAGACGCTGAGGTGCCAAACCTCTGGTGACCCAAAGTCACAAAATATCATCTGTGGTACCAAACCACTGGAGGTGCCAAACCTCTGGTGTCCCAAAGACACAGTGTCCCAAAGACACGGATATCATTTTCCCCCTCCTCTCATATCATCCACACATGTCATACTAATGCAAATGATATAAAACATGCAATCATGCTAACATGCTCAAATGACATCTCATAATATTTACATCATAAAACATGATATCACATATATCACTACAGATCTCGTAATGAAACGGACTTATCCGTATCCGTGCCTATACCCCATCGGGTACCAAATCCATCAATCATATTGTTTCACTTTACTAAGTAATCAGGTTATTAATCATATTACTAAACAGAAGTGTGTTAGTTTACACACCTGTTAAAACGCAGACTTTAATACCAAAAGAATCGATCTAAGGCCCCTTGATTACTTGCTCCTATAATCGGCCAAATAAGAGCATTAGACATCTATCTCATTCGGCCAAGACCATTAAACCAAATGGTTAAAAGTTGAGCCCTTACCTTGCAAACGTTTGGTTTCCTACCAAACCCGAACCACAATGGTTCATCCTTAGACAATCGGCCACCGCCTAAAAAGAGAACAATTAATCCTTTGAAACCTTAGACTTAATCGAAACTCAACGAATAAACCATGAACAAACATCTTACCATCACTTACCGATCAATCGAATTCAGATAAAAGCTTTGTCGACTACTTCGAATCCCGAATGCCCTAAATGAAATCGGTTTACACAATAGATTAGTTTTCCTTCAACAAATACCGAAAATCATCCTTTTTCCTAACCAAAATCGATAGAGAACTAGGGAGAGAAGAGATAGCCTTTCGGCCAAATACTCACCTTCACTAACCGATTGCACAACACGGGATGAGCACCAACACTTACACCAATATTCGGCCACAATCACCACCACTAGGAGAGAAGGGAAATTCGGCTAAGACTTAAACAAAAAGAAGGGTGAAGATTCGGCCTTACACAAAGAAAGAAAACGCGAGGAAAAGATAGAAAGAAAGGGGTTGATATTCGGCCAATCAACAAGGATTAAACAAATAGAAGAATGGTACTTTCGGTTCAAAAGAAAAAAGGAATGGAGGAAGGTATTTTGGAGGATGGTGTTTCGGCTAAGAAGATTTCAAGAAGAAAAAGAAAGTATAGGAAGAAGAGAGAAGTAAGTTCGGCTTACACAAATGAAGAGAAAAGTGGGTTGAAAGAATAGGATTTCGGCTACCAAATGAACACCAAAGATCAAAGCAATTTCGGCAAGCCTTTGGGGTTTGGTCTATCGGTTTCAAAAAGAAAACACAAGAGAATACTTACTTGAAGAAATTCGGCTACTATTGACAACAAGAGAGAAAATGGCTTGAAAGAAAAGTGAACGAAAAAATGCCAAAGAAAATGCCAAAAATGCCAAAATGAATTTCGGCTACCACCTCCCCACACCTAGCCGTCCACTTCCCCCTCCTACAATCTCTCCAACAATCGGCCAAACACCTCCCACTACTCACCACCATCAATTCAAATTGCTTTGAACAAGTCTTCCTCCTAAATCCACTCTCCACACTCCATTTGAATGAGTTGACAAAGTCCATGGTAGAGTTTGAACTACCAACAACTCCTCTCCTCCATGCCGACAAAATGGAAGCCAAAATGTGGGATTTTCACAGCTTGAACACAAGACCTCTCCCCTTGCAGATGACGCCACACTCAAGCCCCAAGTGACACATGCTTTGCCACTTTGCTAGCCCATCTCTTGTGCAACAAAACACCAATTAAAATACATATAACCCAGCTCCTTCAGCTCCTCTCACATAAAGCCCAAAAACTGAAATTTTCCCTACCTACTCAGGCTTACTCCTAGCCTACAACTAAGCCCCGAAACCACACAAACAACCACATAACAAGCCATTAACATGCAAACAATGCCACACCAAGATAGCCCCTAAACCGGGATATTACAGTTCTACCCCCTTAAAATAATTTCGACCTCGAAATTACCTGATCAGAAGAGTTGCGGATATTGCTGTCTCATCACATCCTCGGGTTCCCACGTAGCTTCTTCCACGCCATGATTCCGCCAAAGTACCTTAACCAAAGGCACAGACTTCCTACGCAGAACCTTCACATCCCGTTCTAGAATCTGCACAGGTTCTTCATCCATGGTCAAATCTGGGTTTACCTCGATCTCCTCCACTGCTGCCACATGTGACGGATCTGAACGATAACGCCGCAGCATCGAAACGTGAAATACCTCATGAATCTGACTTAGCTCTGCTGGCAACTCAAGCTGATACGCTACTGGTCCCACTCGTCTCAGTACCTTATACGGCCCAATGAACCTCGGACTTAGCTCGCCTTTCCTTCCGAACCTCAAAACCTTCTTCCATGGCGAGACCTTCAGAAAAACTTGATCCCCCACAGAAAACTCTATATCTCTTCGCTTAAGATCGGCATAAGACTTCTGCCGGTCCGAAGCTTCCTTCAATCGAGCCTGAATCAACTTAACCTTGTCTTCGGTCTCTGCAACTAACTCGGGTCCCAACAACTGGCGTTCTCCTAACTCAGTCCAACACGTAGGTGAGCGACACTTCCTACCATACAACGCCTCATACGGTGCCATCTTGATGCTCGCTTGGTAACTGTTGTTGTAGGCAAACTCAGCTAATGGCAGAAACTCCTCCCAACTACCTCTGAAATCCAGAACACAACCTCTCAGCATATCCTCTAGAATCTGAATAACCCTTTCTGATTGCCCGTCAGACTGCGGGTGAAAAGCCGTGTTAAAATCCAACCGAGTACCCAGAGCCTGATGCAATGCTTTCCAGAACCTTGACGTAAACCTGGGATCCCTATCCGAGATGATCGATACTGGCACACCGTGCAACCTCACTATCTCTGAAACATACAGCTTTGCCAACTTCTGAAGTGAGTAGTCAACCCTCACTAGAATGAAGTGAGCTGATTTAGTCAGTCGATCCACAATTACCCAAACTGAATCCTTCTTGCTTGGCGTAAGTGGTAATCCACTGACGAAATCCATGGTTATCCTTTCCCACTTCCACTGAGGAATCTTCACAGGCTGAAGCAACCCTAACGGCAACTGATGCTCGGCCTTGACCTGCTGACAAGTCAGACACTTACCCACAAACTCAGTCACTTCTCTTTTAAGACCAGGCCACCAAAACTGCTCTCTGAGATCCCTATACATCTTACTACCTCCAGGATGCATAGCATATGGACTGCTATGTGCATCCTGAAGAATCCTTTGCCTCAGCTCAACATCCTTAGGCATACAAGCTTTACCTTGAAAACATAGCACCCCATCACTAGACAAGCTGTAACCCTCCAAACCACCATCCTGTACCTGCAACCTCTGCGCACTCAGAACCTCATCCTCTAACTGTTTCTCTCTGATCTGCTCAACCCAAGTAGGCTTAATCTGCAATTCTGCCAGAATACTTCCGTCGTCATACAAGCTCAAATGGGCAAACATCGCTCTTAAGTCCGAAACAACCTTGTGGCTCAACGCGTCTGCCACCACGTTAGCCTTGCCCGGATGATACTCAATCGAACAGTCGTAATCTTTTAGCAACTCGACCCATCTGCGCTGCCTCAAATTCAATTCCTTCTGAGTCAAAAGGTACTTCAGACTCTTATGATCCGTGTAGACTATCGATCTCTCTCCGTACAAGTAGTGCCTCCAGATCTTCAAGGCGAAGACTACAGCCGCTAACTCCAGATCATGCGTCGGATAGTTGACCTCATGTGGCCTCAGCTGCCGAGATGCGTAAGCTACAACCTTGCCCTCTTGCATCAGCACACAACCCAAACCTGTATGTGATGCATCGCAGTACACTGTGAATTCCTTACCAGCCTCAGGTTGAATCAAAACCGGAGCTTCTGTCAGAATCTTCTTAAGCTTATCGAAACTCTCCTGCTGTTTCTCAGTCCAAACAAACGGAACTTCTTTCCTTAATAGCTTGGTCATCGGCGCTACAATCAACGAAAACCCTTCTACAAACCTCCGATAGTATCCTGCCAAGCCCAGAAAACTCCGAATCTCGGCCACAGACTTCGGCGGCTTCCAATCCAAAACTGCCTCAATCTTCCGAGAATCCACTCTAATCCCCTCAGCTGACACTACATGACCCAAGAAAGTCACTTCTCTAAGCCAAAACTCGCATTTACTGAACTTAGCATAAAGCTGCTTTTCCCTCAAAACTTGTAGCACCACTCGCAAATGCGCATCATGCTCTTCCTCTGCCATTACCACGACCTCTCTGCGGTGGCGGTCCATTATTCCTGAACTGAGTACAGCCCTGACTCTCAGACTGAATCCTGGCCAACTTACGCGGAGAGTCCCTCACTCGATGCTCCAGAGAACCACACTCAAAACAACCTTTTCCACCGGTCCAGCAGCCTCCCCAATGATATTTCCCACAATGGTTACACTACGGCGGTCCCTGCCTAGCAGCAACAAACCTACCAGACTGATTCGGCCCACTCGGTCTAGCCCTTTTTCTGAGGATTACCCCACGATCCAGAAGACCCAAATCTCCTCTTATGCCTGTTCCTGTCCATGCCCTGCCTCACTGACTCCTTAACACCCTCGGTTACCTTAGCCTTCTCAACCAGGACAGCAAACTCACGCTCCTGCTGAGGAGCAATCAGCAATCTCAGTTCGTCTCTCAGACCATCCTCAAAACGAACACACCTCTCGTGTTCAGTAGCCACAATGCCCCTAGCATACCGACTCAGCTTCAAGAACTCAGCCTCGTACTCGGAAACAGACTTACTCCCCTGAACTAGCCTCAGAAATGCTTTTCGCTGTGCATCGATGTAGCTAGCCCCAATGTACTTTTTCTGAAATGCAGCCCTGAAATAATCCCATGTCAGATCCTCTGCTGCCACACTATCCCGAACCGTGAGCCACCACTGGTATGACTCATCCCGAAGAAGCGATACTATGCCCTTCAGCTTCTCCTCAGCAGTCAGGTCCAGATCATCCATAATCCGCTCTGTCGCCTCCAGCCAATACTCAGCCGTGCTGGGAGCAACACCAGAAACACCTCGAAAGAATTCGGCCCCGTTTGCTAGGAGTCGCTCAGGCACAGATTTCCTAACTCCGGTGCCTCCTCCTACTCCAGCTACCCTTTCTAACACTCGCAGCATCGCCTGTGACACTGCATCATCCCCAGTCTGATCTTGAAACTTACCACCTCCAGCTGGTGGCGGTACCGGTATCTCATTTTCTGACCCCTGACCAGATCCTACGGGCTCAGAAACCGTCATCCTACCATGACCTCGTCCACGACCACGTCCACCTCTAGCGCTCATGACTAAATTCTCTACGTATCTGATTTAGGAGTTTTATGCATCAGTATTTATTCCACTGTTTTAAAGCAAAGTCTTATGAATAGTAAAGAAGCTTTGTTTTCGCGAGTTCACAGAATCCTATCAGTTTCAGTCTCTAAAGTAATACACTATTGCTAATCATCCAATCACATTATATCCAACAAATCACAAGTAATAGTGAGGGGTACTTACCTGGGCGGATTGGTGCCGGAGACTCGGTGTCATGCCTTTCAAACCATATATTTCAAAACAAAACACTTAAAACAGACTTTTGAAAACATTTTGGGCCTCAGGCCCACAGCCGAGCCTTTGAACCTGGCTCTGATACCACAATTGTAACACCCCAACCCGGTCAACACACCACGACCGAATCTGGTATGTTACGAGGGAAATCGAATTTTGGGCAACCATAGTTTTCTTTGAAAGTTTGGTAAGTTTTGTACTTGCGGAAATCTTGGGCATGATTGTTTGAAAACTGATGCTTTGTTTGAAAACTTAGAAATTTCGAAAACTCACTCAGTTAAGAAAATCGAGTTTATCTCATTTATAGACTCAAGTTGTTCCTTATTGTTACTAAAACATTTTTACTTAATAGAAAATTGAGTTTAAGTTAGGAGAAAAACATTTGAGTTCCCTTTGTCTAGAATCATAGTGTGATACCCGATGGTACCGTTTAAAACATATCGCTTTGTGGTTTTGAAATCGTTGTCTTTCCAAGTTTTAGTAAATCTTAACCCAATTAATATATTAAGGCATATTAAAAATCTAATTTAAGCATAAACATAGAAAAACATAAGTTTAGAGGCCGTTTACAATCCAGAATAAAACCAAATAGTAATAAATAAGCTAAAGTACCAAATTTATATAGTCTGAGCAAATCTTTATTTTAACTTGGCATGAGCACCTCGAGTCCATCCCGGCTTCATGTCCGCGTCTAAGTATCACCTGAAATGTCAAAGGAGAGGGTGAGTCGCAAGACTCAGTGCATAATTCCCACTCCCGATAATACAACATGCTAACACACATCATATCATAACAACATAATTAATGCACCCCGATCCTAACCATCCATATCACCTTTCTACCCCGTGTGGTACCAAACTACTGGTGGTGCCAAACCACTGGTGACCCAAAGTCACGATATCCTTAAGTGTGGTGCCAAACCACTGGTGACCCAAAGTCACGATTAATCCAATGATGGGGCCAACCCATCGTGTGATACCAAATCACTAGCGACAATCCCGTATCTCATAAGTGGGGCCAACCCACGGTGGTGTCAAACCACAGGGACGAGTAGCAATGAGGTGCCAAACCTCTGGTGTCCCAAAGACACATGTGATACCAAATCACTGGTGACCGCAGTCACAAATCCGATGATGGGGCCAACCCATCGTGTGATACCAAATCACTGGTGTCAATCCCGTATAATCAACTGTGGGGCCAACCCACCGTGGTACTAAGCCACTGGGACGAGACGCTGAGGTGCCAAACCTCTGGTGACCCAAAGTCACAAAATATCATCTGTGGTACCAAACTACTGGAGGTGCCAAACCTCTGGTGTCCCAAAGACACAGTGTCCCAAAGACACGGATATCATTTTCCCCCTCCTCTCATATCACCCACACATGTCATACTAATGCAAATGATATAAAACATGCAATCATGCTAACATGCTCAAATGACATCTCATAATATTTACATCATAAAACATGATATCACATATATCACTACAGATCTCGTAATGAAACGGACTTATCCGTATCCGTGCCTATACCCCATCGGGTACCAAATCCATCAATCATATTGTTTCACCTTACTAAGTAATCAGGTTATTAATCATATTACTAAACAGTAGTGCGTTAGTTTACACACCTGTTAAAACGCAGACTTTAATACCAAAAGAATCGATCTAAGGCCCCTTGATTACTTGCTCCTATAATCGGCCAAATAAGAGCATTAGACATCTATCTCATTCGGCCAAGACCATTAAACCAAATGGTTAAATGTTGAGCCCTTACCTTGCAAACGTTTGGTTTCCTACCAAACCCGAACCACAATGGTTCCTCCTTAGACAATCGGCCACCGCCTAAAAAGAGAATAATTAATCCTTTGAAACCTTAGACTTAATCGAAACTCAACGAATAAACCATGAACAAACATCTCACCATCACTTACCGATCAATCGAATTCAGATAAAAGCTTTGTCGACTACTTCGAATCCCGAATGCCCTAAATGAAATCGGTTTACACAATAGATTAGTTTTCCTTCAACAAATACCGAAAATCATCCTTTTTCCTAACCAAAATCGATAGAGAACTAGGGAGAGAAGAGATAGCCTTTCGGCCAAATACTCACCTTCACTAACTGATTGCACAACACGGGATGAGCACCAACACTTACACCAATATTCGGCCACAATCACCACCACTAGGAGAGAAGGGAAATTCGGCTAAGACTTAAACAAAAAGAAGGGTGAAGATTTGCCCTTACACAAAGAAAGAAAACGCGAGGAAAATATTGAAAGAAAGGGGTTGATATTCGGCCAATCAACAAGGATTAAACAAATAGAAGAATGGTACTTTCGGTTCAAAAGAAAAAAGGAATGGAGGAAGGTATTTTGGAGGATGGTGTTCTGGCTAAGAAGATTTCAAGAAGAAAAAGAAAGTATAGGAAGAAGAGAGAAGTAAGTTCGGCTTAGACAAATGAAGAGAAAAGTGGGTTGAAAGAATAGGATTTCGGCTACCAAATGAACACCAAAGATCAAAGCAATTTTGGCAAGCCTTTGGGGTTTGGTCTATCGGTTTCAAAAAGAAAACACAAGAGAATACTTACTTGAAGAAATTCGGCTACTATTGACAACAAGAGAGAAAATGGCTTGAAACAAAAGTGACCGAAAAAATGCCAAAGAAAATGCAAAAAATGCCAAAATGAATTTCGGCTACCACCTCCCCACACCTAGCCGTCCACTTCCCCCTCCTACAATCTCTCCAACAATCGGCCAAACACCTCCCACTACTCACCACCATCAATTCAAATTGCTTTGAACAAGTCTTCCTCCTAAATCCACTCTCCACCCTCTATTTGAATGAGTTGACAAAGTCCATGGTAGAGTTTGAACTACCAACAACTCCTCTCCTCCATGCCGTCAAAATGGAAGCCAAAATGTGGGATTTTCGCAGCTTGAACACAAGACCTCTCCCCTTGCAGATGACGCCACACTCAAGCCCCAAGTGACACATGCTTTGCCACTTTGCTAGCCCATCTCTTGTGCAACAAAACACCAATTAAAATACATATAACCCAGCTCCTTCAGCTCCTCTCACATAAAGCCCAAAAACTAAAATTTTCCCTACCTACTCAGGCTTACTCCTAGCCTACAACTAAGCCCTGAAACCACACAAACAACCACATAACAAGCCATTAACATGCAAACAATGCCACAACAAGATAGCCCCTAACCCGGGATATTACAGCTGCAGTCGACGTGCTTATCGCCCTTATAGTCTCGTGGTCTTAGGTCACCACGTTCAAATATTGTGGTCTTAGGTCACCACATTCAGATATCGCGGTCTTAGGTCACCGCATTCAGATAGCGTGGTAGGTCACCACATTCACTTCCCCTTTTCAATAACCCATATGCCCCATATCATAAATATTATGCATTAACATGCCAAATTTCACATTCTTATCTTTATTCACATGTTACATATAACATATTTCATAACCCTAATAGGAGTAGGAAACGTACCTGAGTACTTTTGTACCATTACATGGTACTTAGCCATATTCACATTCTTATAAACATGCACATACTAATTATAGCCATAAATTTTATTAAGAAGAAGTGTGGGTACACACCTGATTCGCTTAACAACTTCACTAAAATTCCGAAATCTGATCTACTGCCTTAGATCTCAAGTTCCTACATTTGATTAAGCACTTACTATTTAGTAGAAGCCTATTTGGCCATAAGACTAAATCCCGAAGGATTATTGCAACCAAAAACTTACCTTGTTGCCGATTTGATAATTAATCAAATCCCGGAAACTTGTATTCTCCCCCTTTGAAATCGGCTAATCACTAGACCCCTTGAATCGGTTAGTTTTCGGTTAAAAATAAATAGATCTAAATACTTAAGATAGGGCCTTGGCCGAATATGTGAGTACTCTTACCTTGAAATTCTCAAATCCCAAAAACAATCTCTTGGTTATGGAGATGTCGACAATGACAGAGATCCCGGAGAACCCTTCAAGTTTCGGCCAAAATTCACTAATGGGATTAATACCTTGATTTCGACAAGCCTAAAAGTAAAAGAATAAAAATTGATAACCACTTACCTTACCCTTGACCTTGTAATCGACGGCTCCCTTGCTTGAGTCCTTAAAGATTCGGTCTTGAGGCTTAGAAAGAATCGATACTAACTAAATTTTGGAAGAAGTTTCGGGTAAAACACGGAGTATTTTGGCTTGGCAAAAAGAGAAGAGAAGAGAGGAGAGTACTAAGAAATTCGGCAGAGAGAAGAGGAGGAAGGAAAATTGATGAGTAGCCCTATTTTTTTCCTTTTATATCCGAAACTACTAGCTAGAGTCCTTTACTTGGCCACCACTCTTCTATTTTGATAGTTTATCTCTTTAAATTATCACTTTATTAAAAGAATAATCCCTTATTATCTTCTTGAAAATAATTTAAGATAAATCATCATTTATCCATCTATTAGCCGAAATTTTAAGAGAATTTAAACTCTTCCCTTGGGTTTCTTAGTGCCGTCCACTTCCCTGCTCTTTGTAGCAAAAATGAAATTCCTTTATTTGCTCCCCAAGTGACGAACCCTGGCCCAACTACACAAGCTTGTGGCGTCACCTACCTGGGCCTTAAGTGATATCTTCAGGCCAATTTTCCAAGCCTGATGGTGTGTCAAATTCGTCCTATTAATTTTCTTAAGGCCACCTTGCCTTAGTTTCCTCTTTTTAACCTTTAAAACTTGACATTTCTTTACATTTCCAAGTTTCCAAAAATTTTCGTTTTCCTCCTTTGAACTTAACATTTCCTTACATTTCCAAGTTTCCCGAAATGTTTACTTTCCTCTTTTGAATCATTTCTAAATCATTTCCTTACATTTCCTAATTTCCAAAAATGTTCACTTTCCTCTTTTAAACTTAACATTTCCATACATTTCCAGATTTCCAAAAACATTCAAAACACATTCATAACACAGAAGACATGTCATTTCGTACAATTAAACCGAAAATGCATAGGCCCATTCTCAGGATGTTACATCGATCTAGAAAATCAAGATCGAAATGGAGTAGAAAATTAAGTAGCAGATCACTTGTCCAGATTGGAGCCACAAGAAGGGAATTCTCCATTTATACCAATTTAGGAGACATTTCCAGATGAACACAAACTGAAGGTGAATCATGTCCATAAGACCCCTTGGTATGCTAATATTGCTAACTATTTAGCTTGTGGTTTGATGCTGATTGATAAGACATATCATCAAAGGAAAAAGTTTCTTCACGATGTGAAGCACTATTTTTGGGAAGAACCATATTTGTTTGAAAAGTGTGCAGATCAAATGATCAAGAGATACGTGGTAGAAGATGAAGTACATAAGATTTTATACCACTGTCACTCAGCTATGAGTGGGGGACACTTCGGAGGATCATGTACTGAGGCTGAAGTATTGAAAGCCAGATTCTTGTGGCCAACACTATTTAGAGACACATATGCTTACGTAAAGTGTTGTGATCGATGTCAAAGGGTCAGAAATGTCACCAATAAAAACTAGATGCCTCGAACAAACATTATTGAGGTAGAATTGTTCGATGTTTAGGGTATTAACATTCTCGGTCCATTCCCTCCGTCTTTAGGTCACAAGTATATCTTGGTAACTGTAGACTACGTGTCTAAGCAGATTGAGGTTGAAGCATATTCGACAAACGATGCTAAGGTTGTGATGATGTTTTTGCAGAAGCATGTGTTCACAAGGTTTGGAACTCCATGAGCCATAATTAGTGATGAAGGGTTTCATTTTGTGAACAAGTGGTTGAAATGGTTACTTGACAAACATGGAGTGAAGCACAAGGTTGCCACAGCTTACCATCCGCAAGCGAATAGGTAAGCTGAACCGGCAAACAAAGAGATCAAAGGCATACTTGAGAAGGTAGTTCTCCCAAACCGATGAGATTGGTCCAAAAGACTGGATGATGCTTTATGGGCTTACAGGACAGCATACAAGACACCTTTAGAGATGTCACCCTATAGGTTGGTCTTTGGGAAAGCCTGTTATCTGCCTTTGGAGTTAGAGTACAAAGCTTTCTGGGCTCTCCAACGACTCAACTTGGATATTAAAATTGCTAAAGAGAAACGGATGCTTCAACTTAACAAGTTAGAAGAATTCCGAATGTTTTCATACGAGAATGCCAAATTACCTAACGAGAGACTCAAGAAATGGCATGACAAGCACATTCGAGTTTGAGAATTTGGATCAGGTTAGCAAGTCTTGTTATTCAATTCTAGATTAAGGTTCATTCCAGGTAAGTTAAAATCATGTTGGTCCGGTCCATTTATGATTCATCGAGTCTATCCATACGGAGTTGTTGAACTTCAAGGTAAGGGAGGTAATTTTCGAGTTAATGCTCAACGCTTGAAACATTACTGGGGAGATAAAATTGAACGGGATCAAATCTCATTCAATTTATCAAATGATTAAATTTTCTTGTTTTCTTTTTTAAATAAATGATTTAGGATGTATTTTCGAGATTAGTATATTTAAATAAATTCTGTCTAGGAGATTGGAACTTAAGCTGACCGCTTGTGACCCCTTAAATCTTTCCTGGGAATTGATTTTGACATAATTTTCCGATAAATTATTCCATAAATGGAAAAATAAATTTTTTACTTTTCAAATAAAAGGGTCAATTTTGATCCAATTTTTAAATTGCAACTCAATTTCAAATTTTCATTAAGTCTAGGGACTTAATTGAACTATTTTTAAAATTTGGTTGCTCTTTTTGTAAATATTTTCAAAAGGCATCTAGAATAAATGTTTTTAATTTTATAAATTATATATATGATAACCTTTAATATATAATTATATCTATTATAATATATATTAATTATTATCAACTTTGCATAAAATTAGGATTAGTATCATATTTTATTTAATAAGCTTTTATATTAATAAATTAATAGTAATTAATAATTTAATATGCATTTTAATTAATTATTAATTGTTGTTAACTTTGAGTAGAATTAGAATTAGAATTTTTTTAATTGTTAAATTGTGTTCTAAGAATTCTACTCTAATTCCTCCTCCTCTCACTATAAAATCCACCCATCTATGCTTAGTTTTTTTTCATTCATACATCATTCCTTCCAAACACCAAAATCCCTAAGTGCCGCAGCCTCCTAGCGAACTCTGTCTAGCTACCTCACACGCCCACCACACGCACGCTTGCCCCATCACGTGCTGCATTGCATGCCTTGTGCTGCTCCAGCTCCAGCTGTCTAGGCCTTCGTCCCGCACCTGCTCCCAGCTTCCGCGCGCACTCACGCCAAGCCTACTTGACAAGGATCCGCACGTTGCTCGCATATCTAGCCTAGCCCGCGTGCGTTGCTACTTGCATCCAACCCTGCTGCGTGCTGCTGCCTTGCACACTCGGGCGGCACATCAACCTTGCACAAACCAACCCCTTTAGCCGAAAACCCTCCAACTTCTTTTAATTTGCCATCTTTTGATTCATAATTATTTTCTTAAGAGTTCCTAATTTTTACAAAAAAAAGGTGGTAAAACCAATTTTTCTCCTAAATTTTAATTTTATTCAATTATTTAAATTTTCAATTTATTGAATTATTATTAAATTTTATTAATTAAATTTTTAAGAAAATAATTTTTACCATCTTATGTTCAGGTTAATCATGCCTCGCAAGAGAACTCGTGCCTCCGCCTAAATTGACGAATCACAAAACAAGTTCCACTGTGAAGAAGCCAAAGCGAGATACAAAAGTATCTCCAAGAATCAACAGATGCATCCAGAGAAAGGCTTCACATTGAAAGAAAGCAACTAAATTGATTTTATGGCGCGTATTCGTCAGGTTGCTAAAACTCTCAATTGGGAGTTGTTTTTTGAGAAGAGACCTAGTGTGGATGAAGAGTTAGCATGTGAATTCTATCCAAATTTAACCTCAAGTGAGTTGACAAGGTACCAATAACTTCAAATGCTATTAATGAGTTCTTTGAATTACCTAATTTAGAAAGTGATGAATATTCTTCCTTAATGAGCAATATTGAGCCTGAAAATTTGCAAGAAATACTCGAGGAACTTACAGTTCCAGGTTCTAAGTGGACTGTGTCAAAGCAAGGAATCCACACTTGTAGAAGAGAATATTTGACACCACTCGCAAAGGTATGGTTCTATTTTATCCGTTTCAGCCTTATGCCTAGTTCGCATGGGGCTACAATCTCATTAGAGCGAACGGTCTTATTATACTTGATTTTAACTGGAAAGACCATTGATGTGGGAAAAATCATCCTGAGAGAAATACTGAATTCTACCGTTAGACGTTCCGGCCCAGCTTAACTTTCCTTTTACATTTACAGTTTTGTGCTTGAAAGCTAAAATTCTTACAAACGTAAAGAAGACAGGATATAGCCAAGGCACAATCATAGATTGGGACCTCTATCGAATAGTTGGAGACTCTGGTCTACAGCAATGAGTTGAAGAAAGTGAGGATCCCAAAGAAGAAGAAGAAGACAGTCCCATAGAGATCGAGCTAGTGCAATCGGCTGAAGCCCCTGATAAGGTGGAACCAATGGAACCAAAAGCTAAACCTGATGTTGAGACTTCAATGGTCAAAGCTCAACCACCTTACCCAGATCTTCGAGATGAGCTGTCAAAGTTGCTGGACATAATGCAACATATGCAGTAGCAGCAACAAGCTTACTAGAGATACTCAAAAATAAGGGATGACTCGATGAGAAGTGCTCTTATGAAAATTTACAATGACCTATTTATTTTTGTGCCTGAGTTTCCAGATTACATATTTGAACCATGGAACCCATTATCGAAGAAGGAGTGAATCGATTCATGCAAAGAAAATAATGATGGAGCAAAAGATGAGTTAAATTCGGAAGGATCTGCAAATAAATAAAGGGGGGATCTTGACTTTATTTTATTTATGTTCTTAGGTTATTTTAGGATTAAGTTAATTAGGAATTTTTATTCTCGCATAATAAAACAAAAGATGGAAATCAATAATAAAATTGAACAAGTTGCGAAGTATAAAGTGTGGCAATAGATATATACATGTATAGGATTAGATTTAGAAAGAGCTTGGTACTGAAGCAGTCAAATTGACTCACTTGCTCTTTTCTAGAATCCTACCTCGTGTATAGTATCTATTCACTTTAAACAACGAGGACATTGTTCATTTTAAGTAGGGGGACAGAAAAATTGAAATTATTTCTGTAACACCCCAGTTTTTCGTTGATTTCAGTTTTTGTAATTTTGAGACAATTGTGTATCTGCTTCAGTGGTTATGTGTTTTGGGGGTGTCTGAGAAGTCTTGGGTTCAAGCTTTGACTTAGGAAAATTTTGGTATTTTTATGAATAAAGCCCTATCTCTTGTTAGTAGGCTTATAAGTAAAAATCTGTAGGTACTTAGCAGAATGGGCTTGCTGGTCTAGGGGATAAGGGGCGTGATATTGTTACTTGAGGGCTGAAGTTCAAACCCTTGCATGCACAAAAAGGGGTCAATTTTTTGCTATATGGACGGCTAGTGTTTGTGTTCTACCTAAATTCTGAGTAGTGGGGTTGGGGTGATAGTTTTGAGGAATTTGTGGAAGAGAAGTTAGGAAGCTATCAGATTTCCTAAGTAGTTCTTTTCCAAAATAATTCTTTCTGTCGAAATATTGTTGCTTTCCTCCTCCCATAGCCGAATTCATCTTTTTTTTCCTTCCCACGTTGCCATATTTTATTTTGAGCCCCTCTTCAGTCGTTCCTCTCTGCTATGCACCATTGGTTTACGCTTTGATTCGGTAAGATGTGTAGCGTAGCTTTATTTTTGCTGTTAGTGTTTTTATTAATGTGCGTCATTAATGTTGGTTAGGGGAAAGATTCAGGAACACGTAATCGCTATTGGAGACTTAGGTTCATGGAATTTTAGTTACTCGATCGAAGGTAAGGAGGGCACTCAGCCCGACCGTTTGACTTAGGACTACTTCAAGACGGCTTTCCGGAGTAAGTATATGGGAGCTAGCTACATTGACGCTAGGAGGCGTGAGTTCCTTAATCTTACCCAGGGAGACCGTTTGGTGGCCGAGTATGAGGCCGAGTTCCTGAGATTAAGCCGGTATGTCCAGGGCATAGTGGCGATTGAGTATGAGCATTGCGTCTATTTTGAGGGTGGACTCAGGGACAGCTTACAGGTTCTGATAGCTCTCAGAGGGAGTGTGATTTTTCTGATAGCTCCGAGGAGGTTAAGTGCGCTGAGCGCCAAAACCGCGAGAAAGTAAAGAATAAGAAGGAATCGGAGCCCTCGAATTCTGTGATAAGGACTAAGAAAAAGGTCAGATCTGATGGGCCATTCAAAGTTGGGCCTCTTGTTTCACCTACTGGGATGGCGCTTTGTGGGCACTGTGGTAGACGCCATCCGGGAAAGTGTTGGAGGACGACTGGGGCATGTTTGAGATATGGGTCGACTGAGCATCGTGTCAGGGATTGTCCATTGAGAACCGATCAGATGCAAGTTGCGGATACTGGTATTGTGCAGCCACCGGGAGTAGTTCAGTAGCCACCTAGGGGCCGAGGTCAGGCCAGGAGTGGTACCGGCATGGGCCGAGGACAGAGAGCACCGGGCAGAGGTGCTAGATCGACAGAGGCGAGGCAGCCTGCACTAGTTTATATTGCTCATCGCCGTGAGGATCGAGATGCTCTGGATGTCATCACGGGTATGTTTTTAATTTTTAATGTACCATACTTGGCATTGATAGACATAGGCTCTACACACTCTTACGTTACTAGTGTTGTGTCTGAAACTCTGGATTCCGGTTGAGAACTCTTCGAGGGAGTTAACTGTTGTGAGTCCTTTGGGGCAATTTATCCGAGTTAGTAAATTGTATAGAGACGTCCTGTTAAAGGTACAAGGGACAGTGTTTCTGGCCGATCTGATGGAGCTTCCATTCGTGGAGTTCGATATGATTCTGGAATGGACTGGCTGGTCAAGTAGCAAGTAAGTCTGGACTGTGCAACAAAAAGGGTGGTGTTGGGAACCGAAGATGACAACGAGGTAGTGGTGATTGGGAAACTTCGAGACTACCTAACTAATGTGATTTTGACGTTGGTGGCAGAAAAGTTGGTACGGAAGGGATTTTAGACATTCTAGGCCTACAGCAGTGTTTCTGATTCTAGGGACTCTTCGGTTAGGGTCATCAGATGCATAAGGACTTTTTGAATGTTTTTCCTGAGGAAATATCGGGTTTACCTCCGAGCCGATAGGTAGATTTTGGGATTGAGCTCTTTCTTGGTACAACTCCAGTGTCCATCACCCCTTATAGAATGGCACCGAAGGAGCTTGTGGAGCTTAAGGCTCAGATTCAAGAGTTACTGGATCGTCGATTCATTCGTCCCAGTGTGTCTCTAAGGGGAGCGCCGGTGTTGTTTGTGAAGAAGATAGATGGGATAATGAGGATGTGTATCGACTATCGACAGCTGAACAAGCTAACAATCAAGAACAAATACCCACTACCGAGAATAGATGATCTTTTTGACCAGTTCAGAGGGGTTTCTGTGTTCTCCAAGATTGATCTCTGGTTAGGATATCATCAACCGAAGGTTAACGAGGCCGATGTGCATAAATGGCATTGAGGACTCGGTATGGACATTACGAGTTCCAAGTGATGCCATTTGGACTGACGAATGCACCAGCAGTTTTTATGGATCTAATGAACTGAGTGTTCCGGCCCTATCTGGATCAGTTCATTGTAGTCTTCATTGACAACATTCTGGTGTATTCGAAGATTGAGGACAAGCACGATGAGCATCTTCGAGTGGTATTATAGACTCTGCGTAAGAAATAGTTGTACGTGAAGTTTAGTAAGAGTGAGCTCTGGCTCCGGGAAGTAACCTTTTTGGGGAATGTGGTTTTTGCGGAGGGGATTCGTGTTGATCCTCGTAAGATTGAGGCTTTGTTGGATTGGAAACAGCCGAAGAATGTGTCCAAAATATGCAGCTTTCTGGGGCTGACGGGTTATTATCGACGTTTCGTAGAAGGGTTTTCTTTGATCGCAGCACCATTGACCAAGCTTCTGCGTAAGGGAGTTCCCTTTGTTTTGATTGATAAGCAACAAGAGAGCTTTGAGAAGCTCAAGTCTATTTTGACACAGGCTCTGGTTCTGATACAGCCTGAATTTGGGAAGGATTCCGTTGTATACAGTGATGCGTCGCATGTGGGTCTGGGTTCCGTTTTGATGCAGGACGGTAAAGTGGTAGCTTATGCATCTCGTCAGCTTAAGACGCATGAGGCTAACTATCCTACGCATGATTTGGAGTTGGCAGCGGTCATCTTTGTTCTAAAAATCTAGAGGCACTATCTGTACGGTGATAAGTGTACTATCTACACTAATCACAAAAGCCTTAAGTATATTCTCACTTAGAAGGAGTTAAACCTTAGGCAACGTAGATGGGTTGAACTACTTAAGGATTATGACTGCACCATTGAGTACCACCTTGGTAAGGCAAATATGGTGGTAGATGCTTTGAGCCGTAGGGCTATGACCGATCTGAGAGCATTGTTCGCTCAACTTAGTTTATTCGAGGATGGGAGTCTGTTAGCAGAACTTCAGGTTAAGCCGGTATGGATTGACCAGATCAGAAATAAACAGATAGGGGATAATTTTCTTGAGTTACGATTCTGTCAGGTTGAGACTGATGATACTACTAATTTTGGGATTAACAGTGATGGGGTACTTTGTTTCCATGGTCAGATCTGTGTGCCGAATGATGAGGATTTGAGACAGTCAATTTTGAGGGAAGCGCATAGCAGCCCTTACGCTATGCATCCCGGTGGGAATAAAATGTACTGATATTTACGAGAGTTATACTCGTTGCCAGAGTTGAAGCATGAGGTTACTGACTTTGTTGCTCGCTGTCTGACTTGTCAGCAGGTTAAGGCTGAGATCAGTTACCTTCGGGGTTGTTGCATCCGGTAAAGATACTGATATGGAAATGAGAGCGAGTAACTATGGACTTCGATAGTGGGTTGCCTTTAACATCCACTAAGAAGGATTCTGTCTTGGTCTTCGTGGATCGATTGACCAAGTCTGCACATTTCATTCCGGTCAGGACAGACTTTTCTCTCTAGAAGTTGGCTAAACTGTATGTATCTGAAATAGTGAGACTGCATGGGGTTCCTGTCTCGATAATCTCCGATAGGATCCTCGCTTCATGTCTCGGTTCTGGAAGAAGTTGCACGAAGCTCTGGGTTCAAGGTTGGATTTCAGTACTGCTTTCCATCCTCAGACAGATGGTCAGTCAGAGATGGTGATTCAAGTACTGAAGGATATGTTGAGGAGATGTGTTATAGATTTCTGAGTTAGTTGGGAGGAGTATTTGCTGTTGGCAGAGTTCGCCTATAACAATAGCTATCAGTCTAGCATTCAGATGGCGCCTTATTAGGCCTTGTACGGTTATAAGTGTCGCACTCCCTTATGCTGGACTGAGTTGGGTGAGCGACGTGTTCTGGGTCCGGAATTGGTTTCTGAAACTGAAGATAAGGTCCGGTTGATCAGGGATAGACTAAAAGCGGTATTTGATAGGCAGAAGTCCTATGCTAATCTGAAGAGAAAGAATATTGAGTATTTTGTGGGGGGCTTAGTTTTTCTCAAGGTCTCACCATGGAATAAGGACTTGAGGTTCAATCGCAAGGGTAAGTTGAGCTCGGTTTATTGGGTCGTACCGTATTCTAAAACGAGTGGGGCCAGTTGCATACTCTGAAGTTGGACTGCATTCATGATGTGTTCCACGTCTCAATGTTGAGACGCTACCACTCTGATCCCACGCATGTTGTTCCTGTTGAGGAGATAGAGGTTAGACCAGGTCTAACGTTCGAGGAGGAGTCGGTCTAGATCCTGGTTCGCTACATTAAAGTTCTGCGAAGGAAATCTATCCCCTTAGTGAAAGTGCTATGGCAGAATCATAGCACTGAGGAGGCCACTTGGGAGCCAAAGGATTTGATGCGGCAGCAGTATCCTCACCTTTTCTGATCTGGTAAAATTTTGAGGACAAAATTTTATTTTAGGGGGTTAGAGTTGTAATGCTCTGGTTTTTCATTAATTTCGGTTTTTGTAATTTTGAGACAATTGTGTATCTGCTTTAGTGGTTATGTGCTCTGGGGGTGTTTTGAGAAGTCTTATGTTCAAGCCTTGACTTTGGCAAATTTTTTTTATTATTATGAATAAAGCCTTATCTCTTGTTAGTAGGCTTATAAGAAAAAGTGTGTAGGTCGTTAGTAGATTAGGCCTACTGGTCTAGGGGATAAGGGGCATGATATTGTTACTTGAGGGTTGAAGTTCGAACCCTTGCATGCACAAAAAGGGGTCAATTTTTTTCTGTATGGACGACTAGTGTTTGTGTTCTACCGGGATTCTGAGTAGTGGGGTTGGGGTGAGAATTTTGAGGAATTTGTGGAAGAGAAATTAGGAAGCTTTTAGATTTCCTGAGTAGTTGTTTTCCAAAAAAATTCTTTCTGCCGAAATATTGTTGCTTTCCTCCTCCCATAGCTGAATTCTTCTTCTTTTTCCTTCCCACGTTGCCATCTTTTATTTTGATCCCCTCTTCAGTCATTCCTCTCTGCTGTGCACCATTGGTTTAAGCTTTGATTCGGTAAGATGTGTAGCGTAGCTTTATTTTTACTGTTAGTGTTTTTATTGATGTGCGTCCTTAATGCTGGTTAGGGGAAAGATTCAGGAATGCGTAATCACTATTGGAGACATAGGTTCGTGGAATTTCAGTTACTCGATCGAAGGTAAGTTTGGTCGCTCGTTGGATGAGCATCTCGTTTCGAGTTCAATTGATTAGATCATTTAAAGGATTTACTGAGTACAACGTTGTTCAATTATAGGTGCTGGTGATCTCGGGATTGCGTAAAGAGCGAAAATGAACCTGGTGTGTACCCGAAATTGCATAAAACGAGGTTTTGGCGAAACCAAATGTAATATCCTAGATTTAGGGGTTATGCGTTTATGCATAATTCAAGTGATAGTGGGCTTAGTGTGTGTTTGGATATGTTTTAAGGGTTTTTAGAATTTTAGAATGTAAGGGAATGCCTTAGAAAAATATTAGATTTTTAGTCTTAGAAGGGGAGCTAAGCAAAATTGGCCTTAAGAAAATTAGTTTGAGGTTTTAATCACAAGGAGTCAATTGGTAAAGTGGCAAGTGGAGTGTGGAGTGTACTAATGGTCTTAGGTTCGAATCCCATGGATGGCAATAAGGTGACTTTTATTTTTGCATGTGTATGGCATGTGTCGGTCAACTCTAATTAAGATAAGGTTGGACTTTGTCTTTTATGGTTAGTAGACTAAGGAATAAGGCTTGAAATATGGAGTGTTGTTTTGGAAACTTTTCTATGGCCACTTGACCATGAATGTAGACGGTATAGTGGACTAGGGGGTTGGCTTAATTTTGAATGTGACTAGGAGGAAATAAGGAGAAATTTAGGAGTGAGTTTAATTCAAAATTAGTTTGAATTGATGGCAAGACGAATTTTGAGTGTGGTGGCCGAATGTGGGTCTCTTTTGGGTGATAATTTTCGGTCATGAGTGGGGGGGAATAGCCGAATTTCCTATAGCTTACACTACATGAACCCATTCAACATACTAATAAACATCTCATAATTTCAATATGAACTTCCATAGATAACTTTTTAATTTCATAAATGATAAGGTGAGCCATCAATCATGGCATTATACAAAATAGTTATCTTAACAAGGGCCAATACAGTTTGGCCAAAATGACAAAATATCCTAACTAGTCTAGCCCCTATGCATGCCATGTACAAAATCATTAAGTCTAGGTATACCGAGGTGAGCTGATAGTGTGGGCGATCTTCTGAATATCTTCGTATCTCGGCTTGGCTCTTAAACTCTATAAAACAAGGGAAAAAGAGAAGGGGGAGTAAGCTTTAAGCTTAGTAAGTTTACAAGTAAACAATATAACATTATAACATGTATTAAACAATTACATAGCATTACATACTAAGCAAGAAACAATATGCGTTCATGATCATGCTTACTCATTTTCTCCATTCCCACATTCAAACCATATCACAAGCTTAATACATACATTCATTAATAGGTTCCCCTGCACTTAGCATCACAAAGTCACATAATACAACACATCACTATCTCTAATTCCATTACTCATAGTCAAATTACTCGGTGGTTTCGCACTTAGCCCACCAACAGTCTTTATTATCACACATAGCCCACCAAAAAGATTAGTTACGGTGGTATCGCACATAGCCCACAAAAAAGCGTCGTCATTGCACATTTAAATAACTATTTCATCGTTCACACAGTAATTATTCAATGACTACCACATTCAATCCATTTGAACCACACATGTTGTCAATCATGTCGTACACTAATTAGCAACATAATGTTTACATAGATATGCATTGTTTACACATAAACTTACCTCGGTGTAAAAAGTGTTAACTAACGATTTAATCCGTCACCTTGCCTTTTCCACAGTCAAGGTTGATTCCACGCTCTTCTTGATCTATAAAAATGAAATTCAATTCGTTTAGATCATCCTATGATCATAATACATCAAAATCTATATTTGGGCAAAAATGACCATTTCGCCCTTGTACTATGGCAAAATTACGATTTTGCCCCTAGGCTTGTAATTTATTTTCAACACATTTTCTCAATAAACAAGTCTAGCTGAACATTTATTTCTCTTACAACTACTCACCATTCTCACCATTTCATGCATTTATGACACAAATTCATTCTTTGCATTTAAGTCCTATTTAGGTGTTTTCATGCAAACACCTTTCACAAAAGTTGTTTCTCATCTATCTAACATTCATTTTCTTTAATAAAAACTCAGTTAACAACATAAATACTCTCATGTCAAGTCCTTACACTTCCCACCATATTACAATTTAGTCCCCTCATTAGCTAACTTAAGCTTTGGGGGTTCCAAAAACACAAAAATCACCAAGAAAGACCTCTAAAATCACTTACTTGTCGGGAGATAACTTGGCTGAAATTTTAAAGCATTCAAAACCCCTCTAAGCTTGAAATTTCCAGTGGAGGTGAAGAGTGAATAATGAAAGAGGATATATTTCCTTTTTAGCATTTTTTTTATTCATCTTTTATCACCTAATGTCACCAAATTTGACTAAAATTAATACTCTTGTCCCCCTAGCTTCCTATGGCCGGCCAACATTCTCAATATGGCCTAATTGCACTTTAAGGACCTTCAATTTAATATTATATGGCTGTTAGACACCTCTACCATGTAAAATAGAACTTTCTTACTTTATGCGATTTAGTCTTTTTTCGCAATTATGCAATCAATCGTTAAAATTAAGGTACCAAAATTCTCATGCATCCCTATAAACATGTTACGACACATAAAATAATATCAAAATAATTTTCCTCCACCTCAGGTTAGTGGTCTCGAAACCACTATTCCGACTAGCCCCAAAATCGGGCTGTTACATTACCTCCATAAATAGTCTTAAGTGTAGGTGATTATCTTCAGTAGGCATTCCACTGAATTGACCCACTGTCTGAAGCATCTGAAAAATGTCTGGCTTCAGCTCGAACTGTTGTGCCTTGACCAAGACTCCTAGTACCCGAATTAAGATCATTAAACACTGGCACTGCATACTGTCTTAAAGCTCTATCCCTATCATCAGCAATAAAGATACGATTTTGAGCAGTGTCTGCTCCATTTCCTTGATTCCAATTTTAGAAGTTCATCTCTTCGGTCCTTCTCTGACTTGCTTGTCTTCTTCGCTGTCGAAAAGTTCGTTCAATCTCAGGGTCTACAGGGAGTAAATCGATAATTCGGTCAATACTCATAAACACCTGAAATAATCGCAAAAAATTGATTAAGTTAAAATTTAAACAGACAATTAAACCAAAATGCTAAACTAACAAATTCAAAAATAATGACTTTTTAAAACAGTCCCCGGCAACGACGCCAAAAACTTGGAACGACGAAAATGTGCAAGTGTACACAATCGCAACAAGTAATAAAGTGACAAGTAAATGTCGAGTTATCGTACCCATAGAAACTGTGAAAAGAATTATTTCTGAATGCTATTTAAAACACTTTGGTGAAGAAAGATATTTTGTTTGAAGAGAGTGATTAAAAACTAAGATTTTAAACTAAGTAAACTAAATAAATAAATCTCAAATGCACAATTTTAAAATATGATTTTAATCAAGATGACATAATTGTGTTAGATTAATTACATTTCTTAACTTTGAGTTATTAAACTCATGTTTATATTGTTACGAATAAATTCATGGCAACTCGGTAATTTGCTAACTTATGAACATACACACCTACCAAAATTCATTCATCTCTTGACTATATCCCTATGTCAATTCAATCGATTTAAGAAATCTTAATAGGCAAATATGTTATTGCACATACATACTTATTAAATCGAAATAATTTCTTGTACATATCCTTATTTCAATTGAAACGATTAATTAAATCCAATAAGCACATAAAAGACTACGTGAGGTAACAAAGTATCCCTACCTTGAAACATTTTAATCACAATACTCTTGCAAGTTATACAAGGCAAATGTATCGTCGGATACCGTTGCTAATTTAACCCTTAGCTACCTTAGATGATTAAACATGCACTGATTAAGTATTGTGTCAATTAATTACAATTTCAATCCGTTTAAATAATTAATTCATTAGCTACCTCGCAATTGTAATGCAAGAATAACTTAGTCATGATTTTACTTAATCAAGCGTCTTACTGAGGCATATAACAACATAAACACAATTTTAAAAATTTTAGAAAATGAAATGAAATCAACCTAACACGAATTAAATTCAAGCTAAATTGATTAAATTAACCATTCCAACAACATATGTAACACCCCTTACCCGTATTTAATGCCGAAATAGGGTACGAGGCATTACTAGACATATACGCAATCAATCATACATTTCCAATACTTGACTTTCTCTCCAAATTTAAAACTTTCGATAACACTTCTTAAACAAGCCTACGAGGCCTAATTCATAGTTTAGAAATGGTTCAGAATCAATTTGAGCTCTTTGGAAGCTCTTAGGAAGACCTTAGAAAAGTTTCCTTAAACAATCCACACACCTTGTAGAGGAAGAGACATGCTCGTGTGATCACACGCCTGTGTGGAATTATTTCTCAATTCAAACCTACAGGGGTTTTTACACGACCGAACACACGCCCGTATCTTTGGCCCGTGTCCCTCACACGGCCTCGACACGCCCGTGTCTTAGCCCGTGTGCTAAAACCTTGGCATTCTGTTTCTGACGTCAACAACTCAAAAAAATGTCACATGGCCTAGGCACACGCTCGTGTTCCTCGACCATGTGGCAAATTAAATTCCAAATTTCAGGTGCAGACTTCACACGACCTGGGCACACGTCCATGACCATGGTCGTGCCTTCCACACGGCTGAGACACACGGCTGTGTCTCTGCCCGTATGTTTACTACTAAGCATACTGAATTGTAAAACTAACATGCAGGGGACACACGGCCTAACCACACACCCATGAGGCTGACCGTGTGTCACACATGGCCTAGACACACGCCCATGTGTCGACCCGTGTGGACAAGAACAAGGCTATTTGCCAAGCTCTTTTATCACCCTAACTCATACAAACATACATTACATTAAACCATCAACCCATTCATGCATATGATAAACCGTAATATGAACATATTTTAATCCCACATTTAGCATACTTTTGGATGATTTAAGCCTTGAATTGTGGAATTTGGTGCTCTTAATCCTTCATTTTCATGTTTTATACTTAGAAAAGCATCGGAGGATGAAAAGAATGAGAAACAGGCCTAAAATAAAGTAAATGGGCCAAATCACAAAATCGACACAGCCTGGGCCCAATACCACATGGTCGTGTCTCATTAGCAGACCCGAACACGGCTTGGCCACGATTCACACGGGCGTGTACCATGGGCGTGTACCTGTCGTGGCAAAGAAGAGTCTCATTCGGATTAGGGTACTTAGAGGCAAAGAAAGCCATTCCAAAAGCCTATATAAACACCCTAGAGGCCAACCTTCAGAGGGGTCCAGTTAGGCATCCAGTTAGGCTGAAGAGCCAAGCCAGGGAGGCCAGAATTGTGGAATTTACTCAAAGAAATCCAGTTGATTCATCTCAAGAAGCCGGAGCTATACTCAAGACGGAAGATCTTTTCTTCAATTCCTTCAGGGGATTTTAGGGTTTTTCTTATGTTTTGTTTTATATTTTCTTCTAAGACGTATTCTTTTATTATTATGAACTAAACCTCTCAAATACCTGAGGGGGATGAAACCTAAGACGGATCTTGTTATTGTTTTCTGAACTATATGATAAATACTTGATTTGTTCTTAATTATGTGTTCTTAATTCTTGTTTTGATATTTCAGGATATTGATTCAAGTATTGATGTGCTTAGGCAGTGGAGCAAAAGTCCCTGTTTAAGAGTAGATCTAGCATAATTAAGCGAAGTTGATCGTAACCCTAGAAATAGGATGACGAAAATCTGTCGGATTAGGGTCAAACCTAATATGGGAGTCCATAGATCGAGTTAATGCAATTCTAGGGGTTTTAATTAGAAAGAGATTTCAATTAATCAACCTAGGGTTTGTAATATCCCGGGTTAGGGGCTATTTTGTTGTTGCATGATATTGCATGTGTTTGATGTGCTGTGTTGCTATTTCGGTGTTTTAGGGGCTTAATTGTAGCCTAGGTGTATGCCTGAGTGAATGGGAAAATTTTGGTTTTTGGGTGTTAAGTCAGGGGAGCTGAGGAAGCTGGGGTTTAAGAATTTTAATTGTGGTTTCATTGCACAAATAAGGAGCTAGCTTAGTGGCAAAGCATGCGCTACATGGGGGAGCTGGATGTGGCGTCATCTACTTGTGGTGGAGGTCCAGTGTTCGAGCTGCAGAGTCCCCATTTTGGCTTCTTTTTGGGACGGCATGGAAGAGAGGTAGAAGGCTAGTAGAATTCTACCTTGGACCAAGTCATGTCATTCAAATGGAAGGTGGAGAGAAACTTTAGGAGAAAGACTTGGTCCACTCTTTTGAAATGGGTGGATGTGAGTGCATTGAGGGATATGGCCGAATTTTTGGGGCTTAGAGTGGGGGGAAGTGACGGCATAGTGTGGGTGAGGGGAAGGCCGAATGTACCTTGCATTTTGGTGCATTTTTCGGTCACTTTTGTTGGTAAGCAAAGTTTTCTCAATTTTTGTCAAAGAAGCCGATTTTCTCAAAGAGTATGCTTACATTCTTTTTGCTTTTGAAAACCGAAATACCACACTCCTAAACTAGCCGAAATATCTTTGATCTTTGGTGTTCATTGGGTAGCCGAATATTCTCCTCTTCATCTCCTTTTCTTTTGTTCATTGTGAAGCCGAATTCTCCATTTCCCTTCCCCTTTCTTTGTGTGCCGAAACTCTCATCTGTTTCAAACCGAACCCTTCCATTATTTTCTCCATTCATCTTCCCATTTCCTTGTGCCGAAATCACAAACACTTGCATCCCAAACCTTTAATTTCTTTTCTCATTCATTGTTGCCGAAACTCCATTCTCATCTTCTATCTTCTTTTCTTTAAACTCAATTGCCGATTTCCCCAGTTCTTCCCACCTCTATTTTTTCCTCCTTTTTCTTTCAAGGCCGAAAATAAGAGTGATAAACCCTCCTAGCCGTACCTTTTGTTTGATTGTGGTGCAAAGTGTGGACCGAACCTATCTTCTTCCCTAGTGGCGTCTTGGCCGAATAATTGGTTGGTGTTGGTAAGTGCTAGGCCGAATAGCCATTTCTTCCCTCTCTAGTGCTTAATGGGTTTTTGATTGGATTATTAGCCGATTCTAGGCATGTGGTAAAGGTGTGGTCTCTTATGATTAAACCGATTGTGTGATAGGGCAATCAGGGAGTTCCAAGCAGTCAGGTGGAGCCTTCTCCCTTTGTTAACCAATTCGGTAAGTGATGGTGATATATCGTTCATGGTTTATTCGTGATTTCGATTAAGTCAAAGGTGATTTGTGATTAACTATTTTGATAGGGTGCCGATTGTTGAAGAAGGAACCACTGTGGGTTCGGATTTGGTAGGAAACCAAATCAAGTGAAGGTAAGGGTTGGTAGCAATTCCTGTTGGCTTAAAATCCTTGGCCGAATGGCTTTAGATGCCTAACCCCTAATGTTTGGCCGATTGTAGGATCTAGTAATCGAGGGACTTAGATCGTTTTCGTTGGATTCTAGACTCGTATTTACCAGGTGTGTAAACTAACACACTTCTGTTTAGTAATATGATTGATAACCTGTGTGATGATTAATGAAACAGTGATGATTGTTATGATACCCTAATGGGTATGATTCTGGACTCGGGTAAGTCAGTATTATTATTATGAGTTACTGATGATCTATATGATATCATGGCTATGGATATATGTGACATGGGATATGAGATTAGACATATTAGCATGATATGCATGATTACATGAGCATGGTATGTTGATGGGTGATACGAGTGGAGGGAGCAGTGATATTTTGTGCTGACGAGCACCAGTGTTTTGGTAACACACTTTGTGACTTTGGGTCACCAGAGGTTTGGCACCTCCAGAGGTTTGGTACCTCAGCGTCTCGTCCCAGTGGCTCAGTACCACAGTGGGTTGGCCCCACGGATGATTATACGGGATTGACGCCAGTGATTTGGTATCACACGATGGGTTGGCCCCATCACCAGATTTGTGACTACGGTCACCAGTGCTTTGGTAGCACATTGTGTCTTTGGGACACCAGAGGTTTGGCACCTCATTGCGACTAGTCCCTGTGGTTTGACCACCGTGGGTTGGCCCCACTTGAGATATGGGATCGTCTGCTAGTGATTTGGTATCACACGATGGGTTGGCCCCATCATCATTGGATTTGTGACTTCGGTCACCAGTGCTTTGGTAGCACAATTGTGTCTTTGGGACACCAGTGGTTTGGTACCACATTGATGGATATTGTGTCTTTGGGACACCAGTGTTTTGGTAACACATTGTGACTATATGTCACCAGTGGTTTGGCACCACCAGTGGTTTGGTACCACACGGGGTAGTAAAGGCGATATGGATGGTTAGGAACGGGTTGCATTAATTATGTTGCTATGTATGATGTGTGTTAGCATGTTGTTTCTTCGGGAGCGGGATTTACACACTGAGTCACTCGACTCACCCTCTCCTTTGACATTTCAGGTGACTCGTAGACGCGGACATGGAGCCGGGATGGACTCGGGGTACACATGCCATGCTTTAATAAAAGTTTTGCTCAGTCTATTGCATTTGGGTACTTTAGGTTATTTACTTTGGTTTTTATATTGGATTTGTAAAAGGCCTATCATTTATGTTTTAAGATGTTTATGTTTTAATTAAATTTTAATATGCCTTAACAAAACAAGTTGGTATGAATTTTACTAAAACTTGGAAAGATAATGATTTCAAAATTATAACGCAATGTGTTTTTAAACCATACCATCGGGTATCAAACTATGTCTTTATAGTAAGCAAATTCAAATGATTTTCAAATCAAACTGGTATTACTCCTAAGTCTAAAAATGTTTTAAGTAACACTAAGAAACTATTAAGGTTTTAAATGGTTTAAACTCATTTTAACCACACATTCCGGTTAAGATTTCAAAATCTCCGGGTTTCCAATACACCATCTGATTTAAAATAAGTCCACTCAAATTATCTTCAAAATACACTGTGTTTTCACTCGGCTTTTAAACGAAAAATTTAACCTCTCAAAAACCGTTTTCCCCGTAACATACCAGATTCGGGCGTGGGGTCTTGTCCGGGTTTGGGGTGTTACAGGGTTAGACGTTAGTAGCCTCGAAAGAGGTATTAATATAAATTAGGCAATCCTATGGATCAAATCAAGTGAATAAATCGTTTGGTTCAGAGTTAAATAACGAGTGAAGTCTAGGTGGATTCTTCCTCAGGTATTGTCTTAATCAATTGGTTTTTCCCACAAATATTTTCCCAATTCATTCTCTTTGTCTTTGCATCTTTAGCTTAATAGTTAGTTAATTTTAGATTAATTAATAAATCCTTTAATTTCTAGGCTAAATAATAAAAAGAAAGTTAGTATTAGTACTTTTGGTTCCTTTGGGTTCGACAATCCGGTCTTGCCACTAAACTATACTACTGTTTGATAGGTGCACTTGCCTCAATCGTTGTCATAGTTAGTTTCTAGGCTCGATCATCCTTTTTATAAATTTTTAAGACTCTGACACACGATCAAGTTTTTGGCGCCGTTGCCGGGGAACTAAAATATTAAGAACGCTCAATTTTTATTACTTTAGCCATTTTCATTTTTTCTATTTATTTTTATTTTGCTTTTAACTTTACTGATTTTCCTTCATTTATTTGTTCTTGATAGGTGCCTCTAGTTTATAACTAGGAGGAACCCGACGGGACCCCTGATTTATGACAGTGATATTGAAGGTACTGTTTGCAGAAATCATAGAGAAATAAGGCACAGCTTAAATTACATAGAAGAAGAGCAAGAAATCGAAACTAATACCACAGAAGAGATGGCTGAGAATAATCTGCTACCTCCAGAGGTGGCCGACAATCATGCTCCTCGAACTATGTATGATTATGCTAAACCTAATTTAACAGGAACTGAGTCAAGTATTGTTAGACCTGTTATTGCTGCTAATAATTTTGAACTGAAACCTAACACAATTTAGATGATACAACAATTTGTTTAGTTTCATGGTTTGCAGGATGAATATCCAAACAATCACTTGGCAAATTTCCTAGAATTTTGTGATACTTTCAAAATAAATGGCGTTTTTGATGATGCCATCTGTCTTCAATTATTCGCCTTTTCTTTGAGGAATAAATCCAAACAGTGGTTGCATTCTCTGCCACGAGGGTCAATTACTACATTGGAACGAATGACCGAAAAATTTTTATTAAAATATTTTTCGCCGGCTAAAATGGCCAAGTTAAGGAATGATATATCTTCTTTTGTGCAGGAGGATTTAGAAACACTTTACGATGCATGGTAGAGATATAAAGATCTATTGAGAAGATGCCCACACCATGGACTACCCTTATGGCTACAAGTCCAAACTTTTTACAATGGTGTGAACCCCTCAACTAGACAATTGATTGATTCAGCCGCCTACGGAACATTGAATAACAAAACACCTGAGGCTGCCTACGAATTCATTAAAGAGATGTCACTGAATTACTATCAGTGGCAAGTCACAAGGAAAAAGCCAACAAAAGCAGCCAGTGTTTTCAACCACGACGCAGTAACCCTGCTATCAAATCAGGTAGGGATGTTAAATAAAAAGGTTGATGGTTTATGTGGTTCTTTACAGGTATATCCAGTTATGTAGTGCGATACGAATGGAGGAGGGATGAACAACACAGAATATCCACCTTACACCCGGGCGCTGAGAATGAGCAAGTTCACTATATGGGTAACAATTTCAAATCTCAAAATAACCCTTATAGTAATTCTTATAATCCAGGTTGGAGGAACCACCCTAATTTTTCATGGGGTGGTCAAGGAAATTAGAGACAACAACTCCCTCCAAACTTCTAACAACAACCCTACCCACAGGAAAAGAAACCGAACCTTGAAGAGATGCTATCAAAATTTATAGCGGTGTCAGAAACACGTTTTCAAAACACCGAAACAACACTTAAAAATCAACAAGCATCGATTCAAGGGATCGAGAACCAATTAGGGCAACTCGCTAAGCTGATCTCTGAACGACCACAAGGCAGCTTGCCAAGCAACACTGAAACTAACCCCAATGAGCAACTTCAAGCCATAACCGCTCACGATAGCGAAGGGTTCGGTGAGCCCAAGGTAAGCCAAGAGAATGTGGTAGAGGAAGGTAAGAATGAGGTAAGTCATGATAAACCAAACCCGGTAATTAAAGAGTACCAACCTCGTATACCGTACCCCGATGCGATAAAGAAGGACAACACAGAAGAACAATTCAGTAAATTTCTTAAACTTTTAAAGAAAGTACTTATTAACTTACCGTCTCTTGAAGCTCTTTCGCAGATGCCAGATTCAAGGAAATTTTTAAAATATCTTTTCAAAAACAAATGAAAGATAGACGAGGAATCACATGTGGAACTAAACGCAATGTGCTAAGCAATATTGCAAAATAAACTACCACGAAAATTAAAAGATCCAAGGAGTTTTACAATTCCATGCTTAATTCGTAGATTATCTATTGATAATGCTTTAGCTGATTTAGGGGCAAGCATCAACGTTATGCCTTATAAAATGTTTAAACAACTAGGTCTAGGGAAACCCAAACAAACTAGGATGAGCATTCAATTACCTGATAAAACTATTAGAATTCCTAGGGCTATAATTGAAGATGTTCTTGTGAAAATTGATAAATTCGTATTCCCAGTAAACTTTGTCATTTTAGACATGGATGAGGACAATAGTATCCCCTTGATTTTAGGAAGACCCTTTTTAGCAACTACCAGGACTAAAATTGATGTCAGCGCAGGTGAACTCATACTTTGTGTAGGTGACGAATCAATCAATCTCCAGGCCCTCGACTCTGCTAGAACATCGAGTAATCATGGTGAGAACATAAATTCTATTAATAACCATTCGGTTAAATCTTCTTTTCAGGAAGCACCACGAAACTACACAACTGAGCAAGACCCTAGACCTCATACCAACAAGGAAATAACTCATGAGGAACGAAGGCTTCAAATCGATGAACTAGACGAGTGGAAGATACACTTCAAGGAGAAGTTAGGATTACACAAAGCAGAACCAACACCATTCCGTGGGATAAACAAATTTAAGATCAGAAATCAGGTATTGTTAAATAAGGCAGACCCTCGAATACCTCCTTCTGACTCTAATACAAACGAAGAAATCACTTTTAGGGTACTCAATGTTTTCCCATATGGAACAGTCGAGGTAAGTAATCCTATATTCGGCACTTTTAAAGTAAACGCTACTCGACTTAAACTATATATTGATAATAGGACTGATAACATGAGGAAAGACTTTCAACTCTTGAAACCACCCTGAATGTGCGAATGAGAGGTAAGTCTAGCTTAAGACTATAAATGAGCGCTTCTCGGGAGGCAACCCGAGCACTAACCCCATTAAGCTTCACATTTTTTATTGTTTTTTTAATTTTTCCTTGTAACACCCCTTACCACTATCCGTCGCCGGATCATGGTACGAGGCATTACAGCAATCTTATACACTTCTCCGATACATACATTTCAATTATACATTAAAGCCATTCATAGTCACACTCTATGTCCTTATTATGGGCTTACGAGGCCCAAAACAATCATTAAAGTTGGTTCGGAACCAAACCAGAACTTTTCGACATTTAGAAATTTTTTACCAAAACAGGGTCACACGCCCGTGTGACATATGACACGGTCGTATGAGTAGACCATGAGGTTCTCACACGCCCATGTCTGGATCCCGTGTATAATTCATAATAATACATACAACAAATAACTAAATCTCTATACATGCCCATGTCATGATTCCAACTTGACAAATTGATAGTGTGATGATACCTCCTACGATCTCCAACCTCGAGCCAACCTGACAACACTAAGAGAAATGGGAAAATGGTGTAAGCTTTATAGCTTAGTAAGTTGGCATATCAATAATAATAAGCAATTTAATTAACAATATTAACCCATTTCTCAATAAATATACTCAAGGGAATAGAATCGATATTCACATAGTTTTACCCTTTTTCTTAAGTTTAGCTTAGGCTGTTTTTCTGCGTCACAGTCACTAATTTAATTATTTCATAAACTACAGAACTCGAAATTAAGATCTGTTAATTCCCTATGAAACGAGACTCACATATCTTCAAACCATTAAATTTGCAGAATTTTTGGTTTAGCTAATCAATAGAGTTTATTCATTAAAGACTCCCTTTTTTCGCTGTTTGACAGCTCTAACACCTCTTCACTAAAATTAAAATTCCTCATTATATAGGGTTTGGATAACCTTCCTGTTTGTCTCTCTCGAAAATAGACTCACCAAAAATTCTGAGAACATAAATTACAGACCACAACCATTTTTATGTATTTTTTAATGATTTTTCCAAGGCAGAATAGGGGATCACGTAATCATTCTGAACCAGTCTTACAAAAATTTAAATATCTCAAAATATACAAATCCTTTGCTTGCTCTGTTTTCTTTAAATGAAAATAGACTCAATAAGATTTAAATCAATATCTCTTCCAACATATAATTCAATTTCTATGATTTATAGTGATTTTTCAAAGTCACGTAACTACTGCTGTTTCAATCTATTTTACTGAAAATTTTACTTTCCCATGTTTTCTTTATATTACTTCCATATATGAACACATAACACCGAACATATTCAAAACTAGCCATACAAATGAATAATCATCACCAATATTTACGAGTACTCATAATGGCATTTACACCATATCAGCCTTACCACAATTTCAATCACGTATCACATATCAAACACATTATGCACATACACACATAGTCACATGCACCCTTACTCACACGTACATTTGCCACATTTCTCAATTGGTCACTTTCACTCTTACACTTGTTCATAACATGATCATACCATTCACTAGTAGTAAGTTATCTCATTGAACCCCTTCAGAAAACGCCCGATACTCGGTGGTCTCAGCACATAGCTCCACCTACACATAATTTGGCTTTCTTGTACACATGGTGAATGTCCCTTATCACCCATGTGACCTAGCCATTCCATCTCATAGATTTCTTGTCAACATGGCGTCCAACACTAGGAACCACTCATGCGACCTAGCTACTCATAACCCGTAACTTTCTGTACACATGGTATACTGATAAACCATAAAAGTAACATATTTTTATCCCACATTTAATAGGCTTTTGGACGATTTATCCCTTGTCTTATATAAAAAGGTGCTCTTAATCCTTTCTTTTCATGTTTTATACTCAGGAAAGCACCCGAGGATAAAAAGAACACAAAACGGGCCTAAAATAGAGTAAATGAACCTTAGTACGAAATCAACACGGCCTAGCCCAAAGCACACACGGCCGTGCCTCGACGAACACCTAAAGCACGGCCTCAGCCCCGCACACACGGCCGTGCCTCAAGAGAAATCCGAACACGGTCAGGTCTCGATTCACACGGGCGTGTGACATGGCCGTGCCTCTGACGCTGGAAAGAGCAATTTTAGTCGAAAGAGGATACTTAGAGAGAAAGAATCACGTTCCAAGAGCCTATAAATAAACCCCAAGTATCACCTATTTAGGGGGCGAAAGCGAGGCCAAGGACCCAAGTCGAGAAAGTTAGAGTTAGGGAATAACGCGAGGATAGCCAGTTGATCCATCACAAGAAGCCTGAATTATACTCAAGGCGGTGGAATTCTCCTTCGATTCCTTCAGGGGGTTTTAGGATTTTTCCTATGTTTTGTTTTATCTTATCTCTTGCGATGTTTTCTCTATTCATTATGAACTAAACCCCTCAGATACCTGAAAGGGATGAAGCCTAGATGGATTTTATTATTTGATTTTTAAGTTATATGATAAATTACTTAGTTTGTTCTTAATTATGTTGCTTAATCTAAATCTAATGTGCTTAGGTGGAGGAGGAATAGACCCTGCCTAAGAGAAGATCTAACATAATTAAGCGGAGTTGATCGAATGCCTAGAGATAGGGTTACGAGATTTTGCCGGATTAGGGTGAAACCTAATATGGGAGTCCATTGATCGATTTACTACTATCCTAGGGGGTTATTATAAGTGAATGAGAGTTCCACTAATTAACCTTGGGTTAGACGTTATTCACCTAGAGAGAGGGTTTAATATAGGTTAGGGAGTCTCACGGATCAAGCTAAGTAAAAGAGATCATATAATTAAAGGTTAAGTAATATGAGAAGTCTAGGTGGATTCTTCCCGAGGGTATCATCAAAATAAACTGAGTTTTTCCTCAAAAGTTATTTTCCAATTCGTCTTCTTGTCTTTGTGTCCTTAGTTTAGCCGTCGTCAATTAAGTTTAAAAAAGTAATCTTCACTCTAATTTTAAGGCTAAATAATAAAAAGAAAGTGAGTATTAATACTTTTAGTTCCTTTGGGTTCGATAACCGGTCTTGCCTAAGCTATACTACTGTTCGATAGGTACACTTGCCTTAATATCGTTGTCAGAGTTAGTCTCCAGGTTTGATCATTCTTTTATAAATATTTAAAACTCTGGTTTTACATCGATCAAGTTTTTGGCGTCGTTGCCGGGGAACTAAAATATTGAGAAAACTCTATTTTTATTACTTTAGTCCTAATTTTTTCGCAATTTATTTTTCTTTTTGTTTTTATTTTTTTTACTGAAATTTTCTCTCTTTCTTTTCCAACAGGTACCTCTATCTTATGACTAGAAGGAACCCAAGGGGACCTTTGGTATTCGACAACGACATCGAAGCTACCACTCATAGGAATCGTCGGGAAACCAGGCGAGCCCTAGATTATACGGAGAGAGAGGCAGAAGATAGATCCAATCCTACTGAAGGGATGGACGAAACTAAACCACCGCCACGCGATATGGATGACAACAATGCTCCACGCACAATGTTCGATTATGCGAAACCGCATTTAACAGGAGCAGAATCTAGTATTGTTAGGCCTGCTATATCTGCTAATAATTTTGAATTAAAACCTTACACAATACAAATGATTCAACAGTTTGTTCAATTTGATGGTTTATAGGACGAAGATCCAAACACGCATATAGCTAACTTTTTAGAGTTCTGTGATACTTTCAAAATAAATGGCATTTCTGATGATGCCATACGTCTTTGATTATTCCATTTTTCATTGAGAAATAAAGCTAAACAATGGTTTAACTCGTTGCAACGAGGGCTAATCACTACATCGGATGACTGAGAAGTTTTTGATGAAATATTTTCCACCAGCCAAAACGGCCAAATTACGAAATGATATCTCGTCTTTTGTGCAGATGGATGTAGAGATACTCTACGACGCATGGGAAAGATTCAAAGATCTCTTGAGAAGATGCCCACACCATGGTCTACACTTGTGGCTACAAGTCCAAACCTTTTATAACGGTGTAAACCCCTCAATGAGACAACTTATAGATTCAGCCGCCGGCGGAACGTTGAACAATAAAACTCCAGAAGTAGCCTATGAGGAGATGTCATTAAACATTTATCAGTGGCAAGCTTCAAGGACCAAACCGGCAATCGGTAGGAGTTTTCAACATCGATACCATGACCATGCTATCAACACAGCTAGAGATGATGAATAAAAAGCTTGATAATTTGTGTTCATCACAGGTACATCCAGTCATGCAGTGCGACACGAGTGGAACTGTGGCGAATCCTGAGTACCCCCTACCAACTAGGAGCAGAAGATGAACAGACGAACTATATAGGTAATAATTTCTGACCTAATAATAATCCTTATAGTAATACTTACAATCCAGGTTGGAGGAACCACCCCAATTTTTCGTGGGGAGGACAAGGAAACCAAAGAAATCAAAGGCAACAACCTCCTCAGAACTTCTGAAATCAACCCTATCCACAAGAAAAGAAACCATCCTTCGAGGAACATCTTCAAGAAACTGATAGAGCCATCAAAAGCAACGAGAGACGACTCCATGAAATTGCTAAGTTAGTCAAGGAAGTGACTAATGCAGTCGAACAACTCGCAAAACTAATGTAAGAACGACCGCAAGCACATCTACCAAGTAACACTGAGGTTAATCCTAAGGAGCAAATTCAAGTAATCATACCACAAGAGAAGCCAAAATCGGTAATTAAAGAATATCAGCCTCGTATACCTTATCCTGAAGCCTTAAAAAGAGACGATTCAGAGGAACAGTTCAGTAAGTTCCTTAAACTTTTAACGAAATTACATATTAACTTACCTCTTCTTGAAGCTCTTTTTCAGATGCCAGATTCGAGAAAATTTTTAAGACAGCTCTTGACCAACAAACACAGAATAGATGAAGAGCACCACGTGGAACTAAACGCAACATGCTCAGCAATGTTACAAAACAGACTACCACAGAAGCTAAAAGACCCGGGGAGTTTTACAATTCCATGTTGAATTGGTAGCCTACATATTAACAATGCATTAGCTGATCTAGGGGCAAGCATAAACGTCATGCCTTACTCACTGTTTAAACGACTAGGTCTAAGGAAGCCCAAACAAACTAGGATGAGTATTCAATTAGCTGATAAAACTATTAGAATTCCTATGGGCATTATCGAAGATGTTCTAGTAAAAATCGATAAATTTGTTTTCCCAGTAGACTTTGTTGTCTTAGACATAGATGAGGATAATTCAATCCCTTTAATTTTAGGAAGACCTTTTCTAGCAACTGCTAGAACTAAAATTGATTTTGCTACAGGTGAGCTCATACTTCGTGTAGGCGATGAATCAATTAATCTTCAAGCTCTCGACTCAGCCAGGACAACAGTCACTGAAGAGTTACACGAGGAACAAAGCATTAGGGTCGACAATCTGGAGAAACAGAAGACAAAGATCAAAGAAGAGCTAGATTCACACGAAGTAAAACCCGAGGAACCACAAGAAGAGCTCATGGGGACATCGAATCACTTCAAAATAGGAGACCAAGTACTATTAGACAAAACCGATCCCCAAATTACTACCACAGACCTGAAGGCAAAGGGAGAAATCCTTCTCAAGGTACATGATATCTTCCCACACGGAATAATCGAGATAAGCAATCCAATATTCGTCACTTTCAAGGTAAACGCTTCTCGACTCCAACATTGTCAAGAGAATAAAATTGTAAGCATGAGGGAAGATATTTAAACCTTTAAACCTCCCTAAAATTTTCAAAACACGAGGAAGTCTAGCTTAAGACTATAAACGAGCGCTTCTCAGGAGGCAACCCGAGCACTAACCTTATTTTTTTCCTTTGTTTTTAGTTATCTTTTCCTTTTTCTTCTCGTTTTCCTTTTTAAACTAACAAAAAAATTGCAGGTTTTCCAGGCCACACGGCCTTACACACGACCGTGTCTGTGGCCATGTGGACCACTTAAACCACCACACTGATAGGGCACAGGCCATGCAGTCAGCCCAACCACCCTCCCCAACGTCACGGATCCAACAAACCTTCCCCACAGGCACTGACAGAAAGGGCATGCCCGTGCCCACAACCGTGTGAAATAACTAAAGCTACTGACTTGTACATCACGGCCAGAACACAGCCGTGCTACATAACCGTGTGAAATTACTGAGGTTACTAACTTATAGCAGACAGGAAGACACGCCCGTGCATAATCACCATGCCAAAAGAAAGAATTCACAAGCACGAGCATGGGAGGACCAAGCACGGGCAAAATGGTGGCCACACCCCCGATAACACGGCCGTGTGAGGTGGCCATGCAACTCGACACAGCCTGTAACCACGGCCGTGGGGGAGCACAAAATCTGAAATTCTATTTAAACCCCTCACCTCTTCTCATTCCCTCCATCTAAATTTTCCTTTCTTTTTCACTCTCTTCAGTCTCAGACCCTTCAAGCCACTAGATCATTGAGCAAATCAACACCATGCCGAAGAAGCGGAAGAAGCTACGCATAGACTCCTTAACAAAGAACAATCAACATGAGTTCATGCCAGCAGCTTCGTCTCAACACCAAGCCAAGGGTCTTTGAGACCAATTAGTTTTCATTTTTTTCTTTCTCTTTTGCTTCAATTCCTGTTCTTCTCCTTTATTTTCCCTATTTAAGCTTCTCTAGTACTCTTTTTGTTTAATTTTCTTTTAGTTTCTTAGTGTCAGGTTCGCCAGGCTGCTAGGGAATCACGCCGACCACCATGAAAACGCCACCACTCTCACCACCGCCACCACATCCCCAATCTTAGCATTGATGCCCACCTTGCGAACCATCCTTTAATAAGGACTTCATAGTCCATTAGTATTTTCTTGTCATTTCAGTTTTCTTCTTAGTCTCCTTCACTTTAGCTTGCTTGTCTTTAGTTTCGTCTTTAGTTTATTTATATTATGTCTTAATAACCCCTAACTAATTCTTTACGAGTTCCCCAATTTCTTCATCTAGCGCAGAGCTCGGGAACCAACACCACCACCATGCCGACGCCTTCGCTGTATCTTCCATGACCCCTACTCTCCTCCAAGGAAACAGCCCACACCTCAGGGAGTATTCTATCCCCTCCCTTTTGATTTTAAATGCATCATCCATCTTTGTACATTGAGGACAATGTACATCTTAAGTGTGAGGGAGTAAAAAGACCTAACTTTTTTTCATTATTCTCAAATCCCTGAGGTTAAAAATGGAATAAAATTGCCAAACTTTTTTCATTATTCTCAAATCCTTGATTTAGTCTTGTTTTTATGCAAAAATTGTCATATTACTAATTAAGATGAAATTTCTGATGATATGTGGTAATTATTGACATGTTTTAGAATAAGTCATAGTTAATTATACATTGATGTTTAATTTAAAGAATACTAGAGAATCAAGCATGATAAGTCTGTTTTCCAGGAATTAAAAATTTTGCTAGGATGTTGACCTAAATTTAAATGCTACCTTGAAATTTAAAAATTCATAAGGTTGATGTCAAAACACCCATAATTTTTGTGAGTATTTGAACCTTATAGAGCATACATTCTTTTCCATGCTCATTTTTTGATTATGAGTGTGTAACTATGAACTGTTATTCTAGAACTTGCCTTGATTATACATGTCAAGACCACAGTTATGATTTGACATACCGAGATGATAAAGGCACCTAGGTTTTAACCCACTTACTCCACTAAAAAGCCTACCTTCATAATTAAACCCCTAGCGAACCCCGTTGAGCCTAACAACCCTTTTTGATTGATTCACCTACTAATATTAACCCAAAACCCTTGTATTTTTTATCACCCTTTCTTTTGACTACCCTTTTTTGTCGAGATTTGATGTTAAACAAGTTTCCTAACTATGTTTTATATTTCAGTTTTAAATAAAAAAATTCATTATTAGTGCAATGATTAAGAGAGCTTGCATGTTCAAATTCCAATTCTCAAGGAAAAAGCTTGTATTATTAGTTTTTTAGATTAAGTTCATTTTTTTCTAGTTAGGTAATTTATCAAGTCAATCTCGATTCTAACCTTCTAATTCAGCCTTTATCCACACCTTTAACCCTAACCCCGTTACAACCCTAACAAAGACCTTTTGATCTGTTTGTCATCTCATATTACAGAGGTGGAGATTTGATTTTCAGGCAAGCCTATGGGATTAACTTTTCAGGTTCGACTTATGAGCGATCCTTTTTCTGAACCTTAAACACTTTAGAGTGATTTGAGTGAATCCTAAGTAAGGATATCAATCCTTGACGATTTTGAATTAAAAAGGTAGTCATTTAAAAAAAGGAAGACACCTATGTTTTCAAGGTACAAAATAATGACTTATTTCGTTTGAATCTTTAAGACGCTTTGAATCAAACTATCCATGTATGAATTCTTTATGAATTAGGATAAGACATTGTTGATAAGGATTATAGATCATAAAAAGTTCGTTGTAATTGTAAGTTGAGAATTTTGCTTGAGGACAAGCAAAAGCTTAAGTGTGGGGGTATTTGATAAACCATAAAAGTAACATATTTTTATCCCACATTTAATATGCTTTTGGACGATTTATCCCTTGTTTTATATAAAAAGGTGCTCTTAATCCTTTCTTTTCATGTTTTATAGGAAAGCACCCGAGGATAAAAAGAACACAAAATAGGTCTAAAACAGAGTAAATGGGCCTTAGTATGAAATCGACCCGGCCTGGCCCAAAGCACACACGGCCGTGCCTCGACGAACACCAAGAGCACGGCCTCAGCCCCGTCACACACGGTCGTGCCACAAGAGAAATCCGAACAAGGTCAGGCCTCGATTCACACGAGCGTGAGACATGGCCGTGCCTCTGACGCTGGAAAGAGCAATTTTAGTCGAAAGAGGATACTTAGAGAGAAAGAATCGCCTTCGACGAGCCTATAAATAAACCCCAAGTATCACCTATTTAGGGGGCAAAAGCGAGGCCAATGAGCCAAGCCGAGAAAGTCAGAGTTAGGGAATAACACGAGGATAGCCAGTTGATCCATCCCAAAAAGCCAGAATTATACTCAAGACGACAGAATTCTCCTTCGATTCCTTCAGGGGGTTTTAGGATTTTTCCTATGTTTTGTTTTATATTTTCTCTTACGATGTTTTCTCTATTCATTACGAACTAAACCCCTTAGATACCTGAAGGGGATGAAGCCTACATGGATTTTATTATTTGATTTTTAAGTTATGTGATGAATTACTTAGTTTGTTCTTAATTATGTTACTTAATCTAAATCTAATGTGCTTAGGTGGAGGAGGAATAGACTCTGCCTAAGAGAAGATCTAACATAATTAAGCAGAGTTGATCGAACGCCTAGAGATAGGGTTACGAGATTTTGCCGGATTAGGGTGAAACCTAATATGGGAGTCCATTGATCGATTTACTCTATCCTAGGGGGTTATTATAAGTGAACAAGAGTTCCACTAATTAACCTAGGGTTAGACGTTATTCGCCTTGAGAGAGGGTTTAATATAGGTTAGGGAGTCTCACGGATCAAGCTAAGTAAAAGAGATTATATAATTAAAGGTTAGGTAATAAGAGAAGTCTAGGTGGATTGTTCCCGAGGGTATCATCAAAATAAACTGAGTTTTTCCTCAAAAGTTATTTTCCAATTCGTCTTCTTCTCTTTGTGTCCTTAGTTTAGCCGTCGTCAATTAAGTTTAAAAAAGTAATCTCCACTCTAATTTTAAGGCTAAATAATAAAAAGAAAGTGAGTATTAATACTTTTAGTTCCTTTGGGTTCGATAACCGGTCTTGCCTAAGCGATACTACAGTTCGATAGGTACACTTGCCTTAATATCGTTGTCAGAGTTAGTCTCCAGGTTTGATCATTCTTTTATAAATATTTAAAACTCTGGTTTTACATCGATCATATACACACATTATTACACATGTGACCTAGTTACATATGAAATTATTATCCCGTAGCTTTCTTGCACACATGGTGAAAGTCCCTTATCATCCATGTGGCCTAGCTACATATCAAAATTTGCCATCTTGTAGCTTTCTTGTGCACACGGTGAAGGTCCCTTATCAGTCGTGTGACCTAGCTACATATTGTCCATATCTCTCGGTTTTCTGGAGGTTCAATCGAGAATTTCCCATTCCATACATTTTCATATTGTAGTTATCACCCAATGATTTCCATAATATCTAGCAAAATAATTATTGAACAAGTAAAACAAATGCATTATTTACATATCAACTTTCCATTTCACATAATAACCATAGTCATAGAAAACACCTTTTATCATAAACATATTATTAAATCAATTCACCAACTTTCCCGATTTTTGATTTTCCTCCCGTTCTAGGCCCAAATCTCATTTTTTTGGGGTTTAAAACATCACATTTCCCTTATTTAATTAAAGTATTACTCAAAACAGTCCCTAACTCAAACTTTGGCAAAATTACAATTTTGCCCCTAAACTTTTCAAAAATTACACTTTTACCCCTAGGCTCGTAAATTAAAATTTATTCCTTTTTCTTATGTTTTATGACATGAGGAACATTTTTCCCTTCTATGGCAACATCAAATTCTCGCTCTAACATGTACTTATGAACATTAGATATTTTTACCGATTATGTCGTTTTACTCGTTTTCACGTAAAATTGCTCAGTAAAAGTTGTTTAACATTATTTTAGCCTTCATATCCTATCATAAAACATCAAAATAAACACATTTCACCTATGGGTATTTTTCCAAATATGAACCCTAGGTTAAATTATTGTTAGAATAAGCTAAATCAAGGTACCGGGACTCCAAAAACGTAAAGAATATTAAAAACGGGGCTTGGAATCACTTACTTTGGAGCTTGGAAGCTTCAAGAAAACCCTAGCTATGGAGAACCCTTGTACTTTCATCCTAATGAAGAAGATGGACATATTTGGCATTTAAATTTTGTTTTTAATTCATTTAATTCACTAAATTACTAAAATGCCCCTTAAAAAAATCTTTTGAAACATACCCATCCGTGTCCATCTTTGTCCACCAACTTAACCAATGGTCTAATTATCATTTAAGGACCTCCAATTTAAAATTTCATAACAATTGGACACCTCTAACATGTAGAACTCAACTTTTGCACTTTTTACAATTCAGTCCTTTTGACTAAATTGAGTGCCCAAACGTCAAAATTTTCGAATGAGATTTTCAGAAATCGTTCCATGAAATTTTAGACCATAAAAACATAAACAAAATAAATTTCTCAACATCGAATTTGTGGTCCTGAAACCACTGTTCTGTTTAGGCCTTATTTCGTGATGTTACATTCCTTTTTAGCACCTAACTATAAACTAACCAAAGTGCAAATTCCCGCAGCACACGACCTTGCACACGGTCGTGGCCGTGGCCGTGTGGATACTACAGATGTACGTACTGACATGGCAGAAATAGTACGACTAATAAACCGTAAAAGTAACATATTTTAAGCCCACATTTAGTATACTTTTGGATGAATTAAGCCTCGATTTATGTAAAAAGGTGCTTTTAATAATTTGTTTCCATGTTTTATACCCAGAAAAGTACCCGAGGATTAAAAGAACGGAAAACGGGCCCAAAACGGAGTAAATGGGCCATATCACGAAATCCACACAACCTAGGCCTAAGACTGTAACATCCTAAATTTTTGGGCCTATGCGTTTAATGGGTGAACATGTGTAATGTGTTAATTTAACTGTTAGGGGTCCAAATTGGGCTCAAGATGTGGTCAAGGCCTTGGTGAAATTTTTGTTTGGGCACTATAGAGTTTTAAAAGGTGGTATCTGTGTTTAAATTATCAAAATGGGCTTGTGGCCCAGTGGTCAGTGGCGCCACTTAGAGAGTAAGGAGGTGACGCTACACAAGGGAGTAAGGGGCCCAAATTTAAGTTTCATGGAGCCAAATTTTTTTAATTTAAGCTAGCTAATTTTAAGCATTAGGGTTAGGTGGAGTGGACGGCAACAAGGCTATTATTTAGGGGATTTTTAATGTTTAAAATATGTGGATATTATGCTGATAAAGGAGGGAGGAGTTGGAGCTAATTAAGTCTCTTTTAGATGAGTTAGTAGATTAAGATAAAGGAGAAAAGATAGGATTTATCTGCAAGGTTAGGTAAGTGCCGAAATTTCTATAAATAAGGGGGATAGCTAATCAATTCTGGCATTTGAACCCTACTCTTTCTTCTCTTCATGTGTCGAAATTTTGAAGGCCATCTCACTTGTTTTCTTTTCTCATCTTTTCTCTTCCAAAAGCCGAAAATCACCATTGTTTTCTCACCTTTTCTTTCTTTTTCTTTGAAATTTCCTTTTAGTCGAATCTTCTGATCTCCATTGTTATTCTTCTCCCCTTCACTAAAAGCCGAAACTCCTCATTCAATTCTTCTAAAAGCCAAAAAACACATCAGCCTTCTCTCGTTCATCTTTTCCGGGATTTTCTTAAAAGTCGAAATCCCTAGATATCATCCCATGTGATTGCCGAAATCCTTCTGTGGTGTCTGCTTGTGCTGAATCTTGAAGAAAACTAAAGGTAAGTGTCGATTCGCGAGATTTCAATCTTTTTCCGGCTTTTAGAGATTTTAGCCGAATGGCTATATGGCTAACTAATCGGGTATTTTCTCTCATTTGCGGCATTTCGAGATTTGAAGGGGATTCAATCACTTAGATCTCTAAGACAGAGTTCAGTAGCATTCGGGTCGTATTGCTTTCGAGATTTCAAGGTAAGGAAATCTGTTAGTTTAAACATATAAATCGGGTAAAACACTAACCCTTGGTCGAATATGGGAGAGGCCTTATCTTCGCGTTCTTCCGGCTTTTTAGCAAAGTTATAGACAAAGGGTAGTAGATCTGATTAGTGAAGGTATCGACATAGAGAGTAGTACTACGTGTTATCAGGTGTGAAACATTCTCACGCCATGTGGATTGCCTGTTAGTATATGTTTATAAATCTGTTATATTCTGTTAAATGCCGAAATACCGGCATGGCTGCTGAAAACCCGAGGAGGGTAAAGGCGAATCACCAGGTTAGTGATCTCTGTCATTCTAAAGTGAATGGTTCTGTTGGTTTGATATGATAAACATGTATACCGGTTTCTGTGATTGCACGGGGTTGGGTGATTGATGAAAAGGGAAGTGTTCTATTGTAGTGGCTTTTGCCATGATCTGTTTTAGTGGCTTTTTGCCATGATCTGTTGCAGTGGCTATTGCCATGATCTGACGATGAGCAGCTAACTAGAGCATGACTGCCATCGATGGTGTGTAGCGGTGTGGGTTGATTGTAGAAATCCCCAATGGTGTAATTGGCAGGTAAGGGTGGTGTGTAGCGGATGGAAACCTAGGATTGGGTTGGGCTTTGCATAATTCCTGATATATTATATTCTGTTATTCTGATCTGTGGGGCTAAGGCCCAATCTGATGGTGCACGAGGGTTGCACACTGAGTCTCGTGACTCACCCCGTTGTTTAACATTTTTCAGGAAACACGTAGAGCATCGGACCGGGCTGGAGAGGAACGCAAGGTGGCGATGCATGAGATTATTTTGGATACTGCAAAAGACATTATTTTGTTTATTTATATTTAAAATTTTTGGATTAGTTGGGTTTTTATTTCATTGTAATAAGGCCATGGGCCATTAGCTTTATATTTTCAGTTTTTGGGCTTTACTTTCAGACCATAGAATTATTCGATAAAAATTTAAACTAAGGCATGTTCTAATTTCGGTTTTTTTTTTTTAATTCATAAAGGCATCATATACCATTTATATCTTATATCCATTATCATATTATTAAGTTTTCCGGTATAAATGTTTAAACTCGACAAATGTTTTTCCAAAAATGTGACATGTTTTACTAAATCTTCTTAGTGACATGCCAGATCCGGTCGTGGTGTTTGGGCCGGGTTTGGGGTGTTACAAATTGGTATCAGAGCCCGGTTCAAAACTCGGCTTTGGGGTTTTTGGGCTCAAAACGTTTTGTAAAGATGGGTTTTGGAAACATGCATGTTTATAAATAACAGAGGATGGTTTTCTCGGTATGGCACCTGCGTCTCCGGCCCAAGTCTGCCAGGTAAGTATTCTGAACTCACTGTGTTTTATATATGTATGTGGGCTTGATGGGCTTTATGGGACGTAGACTCTTTAAATTAGAACTTGATGAACTCTAGGCTTAGCTTAAACAACTTCTTAAATCTCATAAGACTTAAGTCAACTAAACAAACCCGTGAACAAGTTGCTGGGTTGGGGTGTGGCAACAGGCATGCGCATGTCTAGGATTGGATCCAGAAGAGCCTGGTACTTAAGCAGTCCTAGTGACTCACCTTCTCTTCGCTGGAATCCCACCTGGTGCGTAGTGACTGTTCACCTTAGCCAGGAGGATTTGTTGACGGGCCAAAATCTATAATTAAAACCCGAAAGGGACCAGCCACCCTATTTCGCAATCAAAATACCCCAAGTTTTGTAAAGTTTCCAAAATACACTTGATTCGTGAAAATTTTCCAGAATACCCCAGAATTCTAAAACTACCAAAATTTGTGAAATTACCGAAACATTTTGGTTGGCAAAATTTCCAAAATACCCGTGGTTTGTGAAAATTTCTAAAACAACCATGATTTTATAAAATACCCATGTGTTGCAAATTTACACGAAAACCCCTAGATTTACAAGAGTAACCCGGTTTGCAAAATTAAATTTTCCAAAGTACCCCTGTTTCAAAAAAAAAAACTTGTTTTCCAAAATAGCCTTGCTTTATAAAAAAAAATGTGTACTAAAGTACTTCTAATTCAAAGAAAATCACCAAGATACTTTATTTTGGAAAAAAAATACCCTGTAGGGCAAAACTACAGAAAAACCCCTGGGTAGTAAAATGACGAAGATACCCTTATGTGATGAATTTGAGTTCATGGATGTTATATGTATGTTGATGTGTGATGGTTGAATGTATGTGGTTTCTAGAACTAGGAGATAAACTTGAGACTGAAACTGTAGATAGGTTCGAATTCGAAAGAACTACTCTTAAAACTACAGTTCATAAGATTGTTCGTGGTTAATCAGTGAAAGAAATTAAGAAAATTTCTAATTCAGCTAATACGAGAATGAACGATGAGCGCTAGAAGAGGAAGAAGAGGCCGCGGCCAAGGCCGTAGAAGTGTTAGGACTGATGTGCTGACTCAGCTAGTTAGGGAGGTACTGAAGGAGGTTAAAGAAATCTGTGAAACACTTTGGGTGTAACACCCCAAACCCGGTCAATACGCCACGACCGAATCTGGCATGCCACAGAGGAAAACTTTTTGAAGAGAATTGTGTTACCGATTAAATTATAGTGAAAAACTCTTTGTTGCTCTATGTTTGAAGAAATCAGGTGTATAATAAGTTAAAAACTGATAATTTACTTTGAAAACCGTTTCTAACTGAAATTTGGAAACTTAAGTTTTGGAAAATCGTTTGAGTTATCGAAAACAATTAAGTTGTTAAATATTATCAAGTGATTTATATTACCCGATGGTAAAGTTTTGAAAACCATTGCGTTTTGTAGTTTAGAAAACTTTGCGCTCATTTTATTAATTTAACCATGTAGTTTATTAAGCCATGTTTTAAACAAGTTCAAAGCATTTAAATAATCCAAAAACATAATTTGAAAGGCCTTATTACAAATCCAAATAAAAATGAAAACCCGAATTAAAATAAAATAAAGTACCCAAATCGAAGTTCATGTAAAACCGAATATTATTGCATGGCCTCCTTGAGTTCGTCCGGCTCCTCATCCGCGATCTATGAATCACCTGAAAAGATAAGGGAGAAGGTAAGTCACCAAGACTCAGTGCATAAATCCTTCCCCCGGTTAATGCAACATTCTTACACAATTCATAACCAAGCAATATATATAATGCACCTAACCTAGCCATCCATAACTCATTTTCTACCCCGTGTGGTACCAAACCACTGGTGGTGCCAAACCACTAGTGACCCAAAGTCACGATATCCAATAATGTGGTGCCAAACCACTGGGAACCCAAAGTCACGAATAATCAAGTTGTGGGGCCAACCCACGTGTGATACCAAATCACTGGCAACGATCACATAATATCAAATGTGGGGCCAAACCACTGTGGTACTAAGCCACTAGGACGAGTCGCTATGAGGTGCCAAACCTCTGGTGTCCCAAAGACACAAAATATCAACGATCCAGGTGTGGGGCCAACCCACGTGTGATACCAAATCACTGGCGACGATCCCAATATATCAACTGTGGGGCCAACCCACTGTGGTGCTAAGCCACTGGGACGAGTCGCTATGAGGTGCCAAACCTCTGGTGTCCCAAAGACACGAAATAATCTGTGGTACCAAACCACTGGAGGTGCCAAACCTCTGGTGTCCCAAAGACACGGATATCAAATCCTTCCCCCTCCTCTCATATCACCCACAACAGTGCAATTATTATGCAAATCATGCCATCATGCTTTATTATGAATCATATAGAAATATATCACATATCATGGTAATAAGCATTATATAGCAAAACATATCGAAACGGACTTACCCGAATCGTTGCTCATACCCTTATGGTATCATATCGAGATTTTCACAGTATTCGGCTTTAAAACATGATCAAGTTATTAATATATTACCAAGTTATAAAGTGTGTAAGTTACAGACTTGTTACTAGCGAAATCACTAAATCCCGCAGACCCGATCTACCGCACTAGATCTCCTTGTCCTACATTCGGCCAACACTAAGATCAATACCATAGGCCATTCGGCCAACAACAAACCTTAGCCTCAAAAACTTTCGGCTTTACATTCTCTTAAAGAATAATGAACCAACAAAAATCCTTACCACTTGACTTACCACTTCGATTGCTAGAGAAATAGGGTTAAATCGATTGCTTCCGAGATCCCAAAGAGTCTAGAAGAAATAAATTCCTATGAATAGTTAGAACCTTGCAACAAATGCCCAAAAATTCGGCCTTTGTCCTCAAGAAAAACAACATAGAAAAGAGAGAAGGAATAACCAAGACACTTACCTATCTTTCAAAACTGATTATAGATGAACCCAAAGAAAATCTACCCTTGATAATATTCGGCCAAGATAACACCAGAAGAGAGAAAAAGATTCGGCTATAGTGGAGAAAAAGAAAGGAAAATAAAAGTGAAAATAGGAGAAGGAGGATTCAAAAATAGAAGAAAGAAGAAAATGGAAGAAGAAAATAGAATGGGGGATGGATGTTTTTAACTTTGAGCAAAAGTGAAAGAAAGAAAAGAGAATTGATGAGGAGGAAGATTCGACCAACCACTAAAGATGAAGAAAGAGATGAAGGGAAAAGGGTTGGTTTTAGGCTACAAAGAAAGTAAAATATGAGAGAGACTCAAATGAATATTCGGCCAAATGCCTAAGAGAAAAATCGGCAAACCACAATGGTCTTTTCAGCTTTGACACAAAACAAGAAAACAATGCCAAAACTAAAACAAAATTGTGCGTAATGCCCAAGACACAATCGGCTAAGGAGGAAGATTTTGGAGAGGAAAAGAAAAAAAAACAAAAGATGCACAAAATGCAAGAATTGACCAACTAAAACCCCCCCAAATTCCTATCAACATTCGGCCAACCCCCCTAGACACCCATACCGTCCACATTCATGTCAAACTTTCTACACAAAACTTTCCATAGCATAACACCTTACATCATGCCTTATGTTCTCACATCAACCTTTAATCAAATGATTTCTTTCCCAAACATAAAGCTTTCCTAATCTATTATTCAACTTGCCATAAAAAGTTAAAGTCCAACTTACCATATGTATAGTTTGACCAACACTTAATGTAAGGTGCATAAAAATAAAGTCTTCCAATTACAATCCATGCAACTCGAACCACTTCCCTCAAGCAACCCTTCAAGCGCCATAACCACATTGTCACTAACTCCTCATGTGCTAGAATTTAACACTTAAATTAACTTAAGTGTCAGGTTCACCTAATCCACTTCACTAAATTTCAATACTAAGAATTATTCTAGCTTCGTAATTAAAATCAAGCCTTCACAAGACTATGCTAAACACACAAACAATCCTACCCGAGCTAACACAAGTAACAAGATGATATTCAAATTTTTCCTAAAGCCCAATTAAACCCGAGAATTCATAGAAACCTCGTAACCTTCCAAATCCACTTAACTAATAAATCCAATTTGCAAAAACACCATTCTCATATTCTTGAAGATTTTAAACACTCCTAAGCCCAAGTCCAATCAGCCCAATCCTACTAGGCCCAAATTCGGGATGTTACATTGGGTTGGGTGCGTGAACTGTAAGAAAAAAAAGAGATTGTAGTTTTTTAGGGTTGCAGTCTCGTTCTGTGAAGCATGTTAAGGTACGTCCAAACTTTCGGGTTTGCAAATATTGCAGAAGGCGTCATCCGAGTGAATGTTGGAGTAAGTTAGGAACGTGTTTAAGATGCAGGTCTGAGGTGCATAAGGCTCGGGATTGTTCAATCACCATTAAGTCGGGTATGTTTTGTATGGATGCTAGATTTTTGGGTATAGAAACTGTATGCGTGCAATGTTTATATATTATTAAATTAGAGTGCGTAGCGAAAGCATAGTGGTGAGACTTGGGTAGTACGATTAATAGTTAGTTGGAAATTTCGAGGACGAAATTTCTTTAAGGGGGTAGAACTGAAACATCCTGAATTTTTGGGCCTGTGCGTTTAATGGGTGAACATGTGTAATGTGTTAATTTAACTGTTAAGGGTCCAAATTGGGCTCAGGATGTGGTCAAGGCCTTGGTGAAATTTTTGGGCACTATAGAGTTTTAAAAGGTGGTATCTGTGTTTAAATTATCAAAATGGGCTTGTGGCCTAGTGGTCAGTGGCGCCACTTAGGGAGTAAGGAGGTGACGCCACATAAGGGAGTAAGGGGCCCAAATTTAAGTTTTATGGAGCCCGATTCTTTTAATTTAAGCTAGCTAATTTTAAGCATTAGGGTTAGGTGGAGTGGACGGCAACAAGGCTATTATTTAGGGGATTTTTAATGTTTAAAATATGTGGATATTATGCTGATAAAGGAGGGAGGAGTTGGAGCTAATTAAGTCTCTTTAAGATGAGTTAGTAGATTAAGATAAAGGTGAAAAGATAGGATTTATCTGCAAGGTTAGGTAAGTGTCGAAATTTCTATAAATAGGGGGGATAACTAATCAATTCTGGCATTTGAACCCTACTATTTCTTCTCTTCCTGTGCCGAAAATTTGAATGCCATCTCACTTGGTTTCTTTTCTCATCTTTTCTCTTCCAAAAGCTGAAAAGCACTATTGTTTTCTCACATTTTCTTTCTTTTTCTTTGAAATTTCCTTTTAGCCGAATCTTCTGATCTCCATTGTTATTCTTCTCCCATTCACTAAAAGCCAAAACTCCTCATTCAATTCTTCTAAAAGCCGAAAAACACATCAGCCTTCTCTCGCTCATCTTTTCTGGGATTTTTTTAAAAGCCGAAATCCCTAGATATCATCTCCTGTGATTTTCGAAATCCTTCTGTGGTGTCTGCTTGTGCTGAATCTTGAAGAAAACTAAAGGTAAGTGTTGATTCGCGAGATTTCAATCTTTTTCTAGCTTTTAGAGATTTTAGCCGAATGGCTATATGGCTAACTAATCGGGTATTTTCTCTCATTTGCGGCATTTCGGGATTTGAAGGGGATTCAATCGCTTAGATCTCTACGACAGAGTTCAGTAGCATTCGGGTCGTATTGCTTTTGGGATTTCAAGGTAAGGAGATCTGTTAGTTTAAACATATAAATCGGGTAAAGCACTAACCCTTGGCCGAATATAGGAGAGGCCTTATATTCGCGTTCTTCTTGCTTTTGAGCAAAGTTGTAGACAAAGGGCAGTAGATCTGATTAGTGAGGGTATCGACATAGAGAGTAGTACTACGTGTTATCAAGTGTGTAACATTCTCACGCCATCTGTATTGCTTGTTAGTATATGTTTATAAATCTGTTATATTCTGTTGAATGCCGAAATACTGGCATGGCTGTTGAAAACCCGAGGAGGGTAAAGGCGAATCACCAGGTTAGAGATCTCTGTCATTCTAAAGTGAATGGTTCTGTTGGTTTGATATGATAAACATGTATGCTGGTTTCTGTGATTGCACGGGTTGGGTGATTGATGAAAGGGGAAGTGTTCTATTGTAGTGGCTTTTGCCATGATCTGTTGTAGTGGCTTTTGCCATGATCTATTGTAGTGGCTTTTTGCCATGATCTGTTGTAGTGGCTATTGCCATGATCTGACGATGAGCAGCTAACTGTAGCATGACTGCCATCGATGGTGTGTAGCGGTGTTGGTTGATTGTAGAAATCCCCAATGGTGTGATTGGCAGGTAAGGGTGGTGTGTAGCGGATGGAAACCTAGGATTGGGTTGGGCTTTGCATAATTCCTGATATATTATATTCTGTTATTCTGATCTGTGGGGCTAAGGCCCAATCTGATGGTGCACGAGGGTTGCACACTGAGTCTCGTGCTCACCCCGTTGTTTAACATTTTTCAGGAGACACGTAGAGCATCAGACCGGGCTGGAGAGGAGCGCAAGGTGGCCGTGCATGAGATTATTTTGGATACTGCAAAAGACATTATTTTGTTTATTTATATTTAATATTTTTGGATTAGTTGGGTTTTTATTTCATTGTAATAAGGCCATGGGCCATTAGCTTTATATTTTCGGTTTTTGGGCTTTACTTTCAGACTCTAGAATTATTCGATAAAATTTTAAACTAAGGCATGTTCTAATTTCAGTTTTTTTTTTTAATTCATAAAGGCATCATATACCATTTATATCTTATATCCATTATCAAATTGTTAAGTTTTCCGGTATAAATGTTTAAACTCGACAAATATTTTTTCCAAAAATGTGACATGTTTTACTAAATCTTCTTAGTGACATGCTAGATCCGGTCGTGGTGTTTGGGCCGGGTTTGGGGTGTTACAAATTGGTATCAGAGCTCGGTTCAAAACTCGACTTTGGGGTTTTTGGGCTCAAAACGTTTTCTAAAGATGGGTTTTGGAAACATGCATGTTTATAAATAACACAGGATGGTTTTCTCGGCATGGCACCTGCGTCTCCGACCCAAGTCCGCCAGATAAGTATTTTGAACTCACTGTGTGTTATATATGTATGTGGGCTTGATGGGCTTTATGGGACGTAGACTCTTTAAATTAGAACTTGATGAACTCTAGGCTTAGCTTAAACAACTTCTTAAATCTCATAAGACTTAAGTCAACTAAACAAACCTGTGAACAAGTCGCTGGGTTGGGGTGTGGCAACAGGCATGCGCATGTCTAGGATTGGATCCAAAAGAGCCTGGTACTTAAGCAATCCTATTGACTCACCTCCTCTTCGCTGGAATCCTACCCGGTGCATAGTGACTGTTCACCTTAGCCACGAGGATTTGTTGACGGGCCAAAATCTATAATTGAAACCCGAAAGGGACCAGCCACCCTATTTTGCAATCAAAATACCCCACGTTTTGTATAATTTCCAAAATACACTTGATTTGTGAAAATTTTCCAGAATACCCTAGAATTGTAAAACTACCAAAATTTGTGAAATTACCGAAACGTTTTGGTTGGCAAAATTTCCAAAATACCCGTGGTTTGTGAAAATTTCTAAAACAACCTTGATTTTATAAAATACCCATGTGTTGCAAATTTACCCGAAAACCCTTAGATTTACAAGAGTAACCTGGTTTGCGAAATTAAATTTTCCAAAGTACCCCTGTTTCAAAAAAAAAAACTTGTTTTCCAAAATAGCCTTGCTTTATAAAAAAAATGTGTACTAAAGTACTTCTAATTCAAAGAAAATCACCAAGATACTTTATTTTGGAAAAAAATACCCTGTAGGGCAAAACTACGGAAAAACCCTTGGGTAGTGAAATGACGAAGATACCCTTATGTGATGAATGTGAGTTCATGGATGTTATATGTATGTTGATGTGTGATGGTTGAATGTATGTGGTTTGTAGAACTAGGAGATAAACTTGAGAATGAAACTGTAGATAGGTTTGAATTCGAAAGAACTACTCTTAAAACTACTGTTCATAAGATTGTTCGTGGTTAATCAGTGAAAGAAATTAATAAAATTTCTAATTCAGATAATACGAGACTCAAGACGACGGATCTCTCCTTCAATTCCTTCAGGGAGTTTTAGGGATTTCTTATGTTTTGCTTTATCTTTTCTTTTGAGATGTTCTCTTTTATTATTATGAACTAAACCCTCAGATACCTGAGGGGGATGAAACGTAAGACGTATCTTGTTATTGTTTTCTGAACTATATGATAAATATTTGACTCGTTCTTAATTATGGGTGCTTAATTCTTGTATTTATTTTTGGGATATTAATTCAAGTATGATGTGCTTAAGTGGAGGTGCAAAAGCCCCTGCTTAAGAGTAGATCTAGAATAATTAAGCGGAGTTGATGGCACGCCTAGAGATAGGGTGACGAGATTTTGCCAGATTAGGGTGAAACCTAATATGGGAATCCATAGATCGAGTTAATGCGATCCTAGGGGTTTTAATTAGAGAGGATTTCAATTAATCAACCTAGGGTTAGACGTTATTCGATTCGAGAGAGGGTTTAATATAACTTAAGGAATCTTACAGATCAAGTCAAGTGAATACATCGTCTGGTTCAGTGTTAGATAACAAGTGAAGTCTAGGTGGATTCTTCCTAAGGGTATTGTCTTAATCAAATGAGTTTTTCTTCCAAGTTATTTTTCCCCAATTCATTCTTTTTGTCTTTGTGTCTTTAGTTTAGTTGATAGTTAAATTTAGATTAGATAAACAATCACTTAATTCTTAGGTTAAATAATAGAAAGATAGTTAGTATTAGTACTTTTGGTTCCTTTGGGATTCGATATTCCGATCTTGCCTAAACTATACTACTGTTCGATAGGTGCGCTTGCCTTAAAATCGTTGTCAGAGTTAGTTTCCAGGTTCGATCATTCTCATTATAAATTTTAAAGCTCTGATTTCGACGACCAAGTTTTTGGCGCCGTTGCCGGGGAACTAAAATATTAAGAAAGCTCAATTTTTATTACTTTAGCCATATTTATTTTTATTTTTTCAATTAAATTTTATTTTTTTTTCTAAATTTTCTTTCTTCCTTCTTTTGTCTCTTTCAGGTACCTCTAGTTTATGTCTAGAAGGAACCCGACAGGACCTTTACTTTACGACAGTGATATTGAAGGTACCGTTCGTAGAAATCGCAGAGAAATAAGGCGAAGCCTAAACTACATAAACGAAGAGTAAGAAGCCGAAATAAATACCACAGAGGAGATGGCTGAAAATAATCCGCCACCTCCAGAGATGGCCAAACATCATGCTCCACGTACTATGTATGATTATGCTAAACCTAGTTTAACAGGAACTGAGTCTAGTATTGTTAGGCCTACTATTGCTGCAAATAATTTTGAACTGAAACCTAACATTATAAAAATGATACAACAGTTTGTTCAGTTTGATGCTTTGCAGGATGAGGATCCTAACACACACTTAGCAAATCTCCTAGAATTTTGCGATACCTTCAAGATAAATGGCGTTTCTGATGATGCCATCCGCCTTCGGTTATTTCCCTTTTCCACGAGAAATAAAGCCAAACAGTGGTTACATTATCTTCCACGAGGATCAATCACTACATGGGATCAAATGACCGAAAAATTTTTATTAAAATATTTTCCACCAGACAAAACGGCCAAGTTAAGGAATGATATCTCTTCTTTTGTGTAGATGGACTTAGAGACACTTTATGATGCATGGGAGAGATACAAATATTTGTTGAGAAGGTGCCCACACCACGGATTACCTTTGTGGCTACAGGTCTAAACTTTTTACAATGGTGTGAACCCTTCAACAAGGCAACTAATCAATTCAGCTGCCGGTGGAACCCTGAACAACAAAACTCCTGAAGCAACCTACGAGTTTATAGAGGAGATGTCACTAAATAACTATTAGTGGCAAGTTACAAGGACAAGGCCAGCTAAAGCAACCGGAGTTTTCAACATTGATGTAGTGACCGCGTTATCAAATCAGGTAGAATTGTTACATAAAAAATTTGATAGTTTCTATGGTTCTTCGCAGGCACATCCAGTTATGCAGTGCGGCACAAATGAAGGAGTGACGAATCCTAAGTACCCACCCTACGGACAGGGCATGGAGAGCGAACAAATGAACTATATGGGTAATAATTTCTGATCTACCAATAACGCTTATAGTAATACTTATAATCCAAGTTGGAAGAACCACCCCAATTTCTCATGGGGCGGTCAAAGAAATCAAAGATCACAACCATCCCAAAACTTCCAACAACAGCCCTACCCAAAGGAAAAGAAGCCGAACCTTGAAGAGGTCCTAACAAACTTCATAACAGCCTCAGAAACACGTTTCCAAAAGGTAGAAACAAAACTTGAGGCATTGTCACAAGAATTCAAGGATCAATTCGGGGAAATTACTAAGCAGATTTCTGAGAGACCACAGGGGAGACTACCGAGCAACACCGAGACTAACCCAAGGGAGCAAGTTCAAGCCATAACAGCTTAAGATAGTGAAGGGTTAGGCGCGTCTAATTTAGAACAAAAGAAGGTGGTAGAAGAAGATGCAGTTGAGGTCAATAACAAGCTGAAACCGGTAATCAAAGAGTACAAACCTTGCATACCATATCCCCAAGAAATAACGAAAGACGACACAGAGGAACAGTTTGGTAAGTTTCTTAAACTTTTCAAAAAATTACATATTAACTTACTGCTTCTTGAAGCTCTTTCACAGATGCCAGATTCCAGGAAATTTTTAAAGAAGCTATTGACGAATAAGCGAAAGATAGACGAGGAATCACATGTGGAACTAGACGCAGTGTGCTCAGCAATGTTGCAAAATAAACTACCACAGAAATTGAAAAGTCTAGGGAGTTTTACAATTCCATGTTTAATTGGTAGTTTATCTATTGATAATGCATTAGCTGATCTAGGGGCAAGCATAAATGTCATGCCTTATAAATTGTTCAAAGAACTAGGTCTAGGGAAACCTAAACAAACTAGGATGAGCATTGAACTAGCTGATAAAACTATTAGAGTTCATAAGGGAATAATTGAAGATGTACTTGTGAAGATTGACAAATTCGTATTCCCGGTAGACTTTGTCGTTTTACACATGGATGAGGACAACATGATCCCCCTAATTTTAGGACGACCATTCTTAGTAACTGCTAGAACTAAAATCGATGTTGATGCAGGCGAACTTATACTTTGTGTAGGTGACGAAACAGTCACTCTTCAAGCCCTCGATTCCACTAGAACATCAAAGAACCAAGGTGAGAAAGTCAAATCTATTGATAATCAGGAAGCACCACAAAAGGACATGATTGAACCCGATTCTAAACCCTGTGCCAACAAAGATATAACTCACGAGGAACAAAGGACTCAGATCGATGAACTAGAAGAGGAGAAGACGAACCTTAAAAGAGAACTAGGGATAGCCAAAGCAGAACCAAAGCCACTCTACGAGGCACCCAAGTTCAAAATTGGAGATCAGGTATTATTAGACAAAGCAAACCCACGAATATCTCCACCTGATCCTAACACCAGCAAGGAAATCCCTTTTAAGGTAATTGATGTTTTTCCATACGGAAAAGTTGAGGTAAGTAACCCGATTTTTGGCACTTTGAAAATAAATGTTACTCGTCTTAAACCTTATCATGATAATGGAACTGCCAACACAAGGAAGGACTTTCAACTCCTCAAACCACCATGAATATACAAATGAGAGGAGAGTCTAGCTTAAGGCTATAAACAAGCGTTTCTCGGGAGGCAACCCGAGTACTAACCCCGTTAACTTCTACATTTTTTATCTTATCGATTATATTTTATTCTTTCTTTTTATCACCTAACTTTAGACTAACCAAGGGTGCAGATTTCCAGGCCACACGGCCTTGCACACGGCTGTGGCCGTGGGCAAGGCCGTGTGTACCTCAAGAATCTTTGTACTAACATGGCAGAAATGGTACACGATAGAGCAAATAAAATCTTCGAGTCACGGACTCCAACCACCACACCATGGGCACCGACAAAAACCCCATGACCGTGCGATGCGGCCGTGGTCGACATTGTCTGATAACACACGGGCGTGGCAAATGGAGAACGGGCGCGGGAGAAACAAATGAAGCCCACCACGGCCATGCGATATGGCCGTGTGAGACGCCACGCCCACAAGACACGGGCGTGTGCATGTACCTGACTTGAGAATTCTATTTAAACCACCCACCCCTCCCTCTTCTCACTTATTTCTCACCCTTCTTCCTCCCTTCTACACCCTCCATTCTCAGCATTCTTTGTTTTCATATCATTCTTCTCAATCTTTTGGCCATGTCGACGAAACGGAAGGATCCCAGCACAGTCTCCCTCATGGAGACCGATCTACATAAGTTCATGTCGGCCGCTTCATCCACTCGACAAGCCAAGGTTCTTTGAGACCATTAATCTTTTGTTTTACTTTTATCTTCTCCTTTATTTTCCTTCTCTTTGACAATCTTATGCTTAATTTAGTTTATTTTATTTTAGTTTCTTAGTGTCAGGTTCAAAAGGCTGCTTGGGAATCACGCCACTTCCACCACCGCCAGCACCTCCGTAGCCTTAGAAATCACACCCACCTCACGAACCATCCAACAATAAGGACTCCTCAGTCCATCCACCTTTTCTTTTAACTTTATTTTACTTTCTATTTTCCTTCTCTTTAGTTTTCTTGTCTTTAGTTATATAGTTAGTTTATTTTAAATGTGTCTTAATAATCCCTGGCTAATTCTTCACGAGCTCCTCAATTTCTTCATCTAGTGCAGAGCTCGTTAGTAACCGCCACAACAAAAGACGACACCTCCCACGTATTCTACACATCCTCTAAGGAATCCATCCATAATTCAGGGAGTGTCACTTTTTCCCCTCACTTTTGATTATCTAATAACTGCTATTATCTATCTTTGTACATTGAGGGCAATGTACATCTTAAGTGTGGGGGGTAAAAGTGCCTAACTCTCTGTATTATTCTCAAATCCCTGAATTTAGTCTTATTTTTAAGTAATTTACTCATATTACTAATTAGGATGAAATGTAACACCCCTAACCCGCATCCGTCACTGGATTAGAGTTATGAGGCATTACCGAACTAGACTCAGAACATCGCAGGCATTTATAGCAATTCATACATTTATCAAATCCCAAAATCGCATATTTAACTTCTCAATATCCAACTAATAATTCGTACCAAAATTCAGATTAAATCAAATAATCACTCAACTCAAAGTTCACATGAATTCATTTGCATGCATACAAATGAATCTAAGATGTTTATACGGTACATACATCGCATACCTATATGATCATATATTACATTTATGATCATAAAGAACAGTTCTGAACATACTAAATTCGTTTGCTTTATAATCAAATCATCATACATATACCATTTTATTTCATTACCAAATTATCATATAGTCTATAATCGTTTTAAGCATTTTGAACATAAGTAGCAAATACAAATACACATAATTCGAATGACCAAATAAAATAGTCAAAATTCGTACATTGAACTAATAAATAACTACGTATTCGGTTACATTCATTATTTCTAACCCAATTTAATCATACCAAATTTCCTATATATAAATATAAACCAAATGTTCCATATTTACCAATTACAAGTGTTATTTCACATTTTTACGGAAGTGAGTTTAAAACCTCATTAAACATACTTGAATACAAAACATAAACATAACAAACATATCATCCTTATATCCCCTGACTAATTTCATATTAATAAGACATTAATATTAGCCTATGGTGTCATTACTCGCAAGACCAAATTCTACCTATTACATACACCTAGAGCATGGCCGAATATAAAGTAAGCAAATCCTTACTACTTTTGCATCACAATGACATAACCATATGCATCATCTAGTCATTAAAAAGAAAATCATATATATATCCTCATTATAACACAAAATAAAAGCCATGTTCGTATGACGATAATACATATGACCAAACTTAATATCCATTTGAAAACATATTGAACTTAAAGCACGTGAAATCATTTTAATTGCAAACATACTCTCTATGTATCATACATTTACCTAGATTAGCATATAACAAGCCAAGAATAAATTTGCCAAGCACCGAACACATCAAGCATTCAACCATTCATACATATATCCAACTTGACTATAAAATCCAACCATTATACCAAATAGCACAACAACTAAAGTTAACCAAAAGGAATAAGCCTTTTTCGTAAGGCTAAGTTATGCTTATAAACAAAACCAAAGTTCATTGATTTAACAACTTAGTCTAACCTATACATGCCTTTTTTATTAAAAAACCAAATATATAGGTACCAAAAAGGGGTTGATAGTGTGGATGATTCTTCTGATGATCCTCTAAGCCCGTAGCTTGAACGAAATCTATAACACAAACAAGGGATACACATAAGGTAAGCTTGCAAGCTTAGTAAGTCTTAAGCAACCACATTATGACATTCAAGTATACAAGCATTTAATAAAAGCATTTCCTAACATTAAACATTCAAAACTTAATATTTAATTTACCATAACCGAATATCCCTTCTCACTGTACATATATCAACTTTCATTTCTTTACAACAGTATATTATATACTGAATAAATAATCACACACTTATGCATATAATTGTACTTGTACAAATACTTACTTCTTTCATGCTTTTCTATAACCATTTCACTCATAGTATACATTATAATTACATTCCATCTATCATATATATATCACTTTCTTTCACCATTTCATTTACTTAGCATCATAGCATATAGTCATAACATTAAAGTATGCTTAATAAATACCTTATAACCGAACTCACAAATTCGC